>JAHRHZ010000249.1:40817669-40892025 GCA_024137785.1 Ginglymostoma cirratum
AGGAGCAGGAAAACTTGACGTTTCGGGCCTAAACCCTTCGGGTTTAGTCAAGTTTTCCTGCTCCTATGATGCTGCTTGACCTGCTGTGTTCATCCAGCCCCATGCTTGTTATCCCAGTTTAGAGGTATTTCATTTTGTATGAAAAATGCACGAACCACATTTCAAAGACTAACCAATAAAGTAATTTTGGTATTACCCAATTCTGTGGTGTACATAGACAATCTGGTGATCTTCAGTCACACATGGAAGGAACATTTGAAGCATCTAATGGAATTGGCCAATCAACTTCCGAAGTTGGGCTTGATAATAAACTTGGCTAAGAGTGATATTGCAAAACCCAAGTCACATTCTTTGAACATATCGTTGGACATGGACAGATGGCCCCACAGGATGTGAAAACAAAGGTTTTTAGGGAGTTTCCCACACCATCGATGAAGCGAGAAGTGCTATGATTCCTGGGACTGAGTGTTTTTTTTAATTGAAAATTTGTACCAGACTTTAGCAGTGTGGTTAGTCCATGAACTGCCTTGTTGAAGAAGTGCAGAAAGCTTTAGTGAAAGGAAAAGTATCAGCAAGCATTTGACAGCCTGAAAGCTGTGCTAACCACTGCGCCAGTATTAGCCACACCCAGTTATACATTCAAGGTGGCTTTTGATTCAAGTGATATGAGTGGTGGTGCTATACTTGGGTAAGACAATGACAAGAAGATAGAACGATCCTATTGGGCATCTTTCCAGAAGGTTAAATATTCATCAAAGGAAATGTTCAACAATTGAGAAGGAGGCCTTAAGTTTGGTAATAACTGAAAGAACAGCGGATGTTGTAAGTCAGGAACAAAAACAAAGTTGCTGGAAATGCTCAGCAGGTCTGGCAGCATTTGTGAAGGAAAAAAACTGAGTTAATGTTTCAGGTCCAGTGACTCTTCCTCAGAACTCTTCCTTAAATCTGGTGTTGGCATTACAAAATTTCAACATTCATGTTACCAGTGATGTGTCTGAGGCAACTTTATATACTAATCATAATCCTTAAAAGTTTTGGAAAGATGTAAGGATAAAAATATCAGAGTGTTTAGATGGAGTTTATTGTTACAGCCATTTATAAAACTTATATATGTGGCAGGATGAGATGCATTGTCACGACTTTGATGAAAGAAGGTGAAGGTACCTGGTGGCAGAAGAAACGGACTGAAATAGACTGTAGTATTGAACGTTTGCATGCTTAGAGTCAATGTAATGTATACGTATTGTAGTGTAATGGCGTAAGACTAAAGGTTTTTAAAAATGAAACCCTCTTTGCATATTGGTGGTTCATTTTTTAAGGGGGCATTTGTGACGATACTTTGGCTTTAAGAGGTGTATTATGTCCTTTAGTTTTGAAGAGTAGTTTTGAGCCAGAGGTGTTGAGGTGTCTCTTCCAAGCCAATAAAGTAAACAGCTTGTGAGGCTCTGCGTTTTTTTTAAAGTTAGGACAATAGAAACAGCATGAATTGTTGGAGCCAGGCTCCCACAGACCCAGGGTTTTAATTTAGTTTTCAGTTGTTGATGTTTTGAAATTTCCTGTGGAGGCTGTCTTACATTTCTCTCAGACACAGCAAAATGCTTAAATTTTCTCTCTCTCTCTCTGCCAGAGTTTCCTCTTGATCTTCTTTTTCTCACGGATTGGAGAAACATCGCATGTGAGACAATCAGTTTACTGCATTTGCCTTTGCCAAGGGAGTGTTTGTAGAATGTTACTATCTTAGAACAGTTGCTACTTAGTAGTTAAATAATTTATTATTCTGTTAATTTTCCAACAGTGTTAAAGTCAAACGATTCTTCTTTCTTTTGTTTTAATGTGTAAGAATAAAGAGTGTTTTGCTTAAAGCCAAGTAGCATGAATAATCAAAATACACTTGGAATGCACCAGCTTACAATGGCCTTTAAATAAGATAAACATTACGGTCTAAGATATTCCTTTGGTACATTTGAAAGCAGTTTGGTCTGGTCCAGAAAACAGATGATACACTCTCAGAAGCCGTTGTACATAATATGATTTATCAGCTATAACCCTTCAGCTTCATTATCACTTGTAAAGGAAAAATATTCTCCAGATTACAGGATGTATGTTCTTTTTCATGTCAGTCGCCATTCACTCTGAATGAGAGAAAATATCCAGTTTAAGAACTTACAAGCATGGAAAAATGTATAGTGCTTCCAAATAAGAGTAACTGAGCTGAAGTGCCTTCTGCCAAAGTGGAATTGTATATCAACTAGCATGTCCTTTTAAGATCATCAAAAATATTTCCCAGTGACATTGAAGGTTGGTACACCCTCAGAATATTTACAGTTTAATGTCTATTGCTAAGGAAAGCATATATCCATGTGTATCTTTTAAATGACAGTGTTTGGAGAGTTGTGTAGGTAATGAGGTTTTTGAAATCCTGTTTTGGGTCTGCTGCCTCCAAATAATTCCTGACCTGGTGTATTGAGACAACACCAACTGCTGTAGATTGGATTCCAGGATTTCTAGAGCCATTACATAATCAGTGGGATGTTCACTATCAAGGTCTGTTTTTCAAGCCAGTCGTCCAGTTATCTAACCTAGCAATATAAGCTGAAAGTATCAATAGTCAAAGTCAAATATGAGTGACAACATTGAATGAGATCAGCCAGAAAATCCTGAAAGTGATACTAGAATTGTAGCACCCTGTAACGCTTCTTATATTCTGCATTTAGTTTATGAAGATACTGAAAATGCTAATTATTCGGGCTTGTTTCTCGATCCTCAAAGACTCAACTACATATGCCCATAAAGTCAAAGTTATGTAAACCTTGTTTATAGGGTTCTGTACACATCAGATGTGCCCTGTTTATAATTCACCTACCACACTTGTAGGGTGCCCAGCACACTTTCAAAAGATATTGGCTCATGATTATCTGAAGACCAGACATTAAGAACTGGACATATTCCCAAGGATGTATCGAGGCCCTTGGAAATGCCAGTAGACTGATTACATCGGTATTAATGAAAATTAAAATTTCTGTTTGATGATCAGTCTGCAACCAGAACCCTTCAAAGAGATCTTCAGCTCTGATTTAGTTCTGGGGACTTCAGAAGATTTCAATTCACTTGGATAGTATTCCAGAAAATGTTTGACAGATAAAGAACATCTTGAACTCCTAGATAACTATACCATTGTTACTCCATCCTGATTCCCACTGGCCCCGTTGACTGTCCCTCGCTGCACAAACCACAAACCTTCCCCTTCCTCTGAACTGACTAACCTCCGAACTACCAACAAGCTGACTCTACTCCCCTGATGTGATCCAACTATACAACATGTTGGGCACAGTAACCCTTCTTCAGATATAAAGTTCTGCTGGACCTGCTGAGATTTGCTAGTAATTTCTGTTTCTGTTTGTGACCCAACTATATCCTGATCAAATGACAGGGGTCCCGTCCCCCAACCCAACCTGACCACTTTAGCGACATCCCCCAACTATCCCCCATCTCAACTTGACTAACAACACCTCCCCCACCAATCTCCACCCTTCATAATTGCCTGTAGCCTGTCAAACCATAACATAGCAGGCAGTGCCATAAAAAATGGGCAATGTTACCAGAAACGTTCTCCACATTGTTCTCTGTGTGGAGTTTTGCAGTTGGTGAGCTCTGTAACATTCCACATTGGAAGACAAGCCCAAACAATCACAGATGAGTAACCGTGCCAGTTTTTGTTTTTGCCTGGTGCGGGTTGGAAATAGGGATTATAACCCAGATCAGAACATTTTGGCCATTATTTTGCTCCCATATCAATTATCTTCTGTCAATCTGATCTGATGGAGAACAGCAGTGCTTGAGAGACATGCTGCTTTCCCTGTACCATTCCTTCCCCAACATAAACAATGCTTCACCTGAGGCTCCCTCTGCAAAGTTACCACTCAAATCCGATTGGATCAGTGATTAGTGGTATGAAGTAACGGATTATCATAATGCCTGTTGTTGTCCGACAAAGTTAACATCTAAAAGGGTTAATTGACATAATCGGACAGGCACAGATATCCAAGCAGAAGAAAGAAGAATACAATTGTAGTTTTTTAAAAAGTGTGAATCTTTAAATACTCAGCATGCCAAAAGTGCACAGAGCCTGTTAGGTTCAAGGAATGTAGCAGTCAGCAGTGCAGGGAGCACCAGTGCTGATAATGGCATTGAACCTACCCGTGAAAACTTAAGGCAATTAGAAACAGCGAAAAGGCTTGACTGGGTCCTAGAGAGTCTTATTAGAGCTACACATGAAAAAGAAAATGCAAAATTTTGTACCCTATAATGCCATCAGCATTGGTCACCCAATGTGAATAAATTGCTCAATGGAAGGATGAAGAATTTTGATAAAAATTCGAGGCTGAGATGCTGAAAGGGGTCTTAAAACAATATAATGAGCAAACAAACGGTATTATACTTGTTTACTAAAATTGGGAAACTCTGAGAAATGTATTTGTAATATAAGAACATTCATTAAGGAAGTTGGGTATTCAGCGGTGTGAATTTGTAAGTCTTCGTGGAAAAGTTGGAGGCAGGAGAGTTCATTAAAATGGTATTTTGAAGGGGAAAAACACCATTGTTCAACTGATGATTTTTTTTTAAAGAAGAAATTTTGTTTCAATGCCTTTTTTAATGCAAAATACGCAGAAATCTCCGAGAAGCAGTAAAGGTGCGAACCCTACTTAGAGGGAGGGATGAAAATTATAGAGAAGATGCCTAATATATGTAATTGTCTGTGGACAAAAAAAAACAGGAGAAGGCAGACACCTTGCTGAATGTGGCTACCAAATTCACAATCCCTGATTTTTCTCAAGTTATCTGCTGCTAGTATCTGTGCTTCCTCCTCTTCTAACTGGCGTTCCCAAATTCAATTCCTCTTCTCTATGTTGTGTCCCAGTTCTTTCTGTAAAACACATGTGAATGAGGTCAGGTGTGGTTAAAGTAAAGGACTGCGCAGATGTGTGAACCAGCTGCCCAAAGGCAGGCTAAGCAACAAGTCAAATGACTCCAGTCCAATAGCAGTCAGCATTGGAGTGAAACATTTTCCAAAGTAAGATTTTGTGATTGCAGATGAATCATATGGATTTGGTAGGTAAAGTATTTTTAAAAATGTTGGAAGACTCATTGATTTGTCAGAGCTTAATAAAATAAATAACAATTTTGAACTGTAGTCACCTTCTTCCATTAGAGAAAGATAATTGGATATATACAGTTCAAGTGTAACCACTCAACAAGTATTGGGTAAGGTGAGGAAGCAAGCCTCGATGGACTATCACAGTCGGTATGGGGATTGAATCTATGCTTTATTCTGCACCATATTCTAGTCATGTAGCTAACCAAACCCCCAGAGGAAGGGACACAGGATTCTCACCATTTCCAGCTCGGACATTGAGTTTTTTGTGGCACCCATTTCCCATGTGACTGGGAGTGTAGCCCAGTCACCCTGCCTACTGCTAACTAGAAAAGTGCCTGTTCTGAATATCAACACTGATGATATTATAATTCTCCACTTTAAAATTAATCAAACAGCTTAATGAGCCTCCCAGCTCGCAAAATACTAACAGAATGAACTAAATGCTATGACTGTTTTGGGAAAAGCTGCTTAGTTATTTACTTCAGTTATAGAAGGTCGTATAATCTATGATATGTGGTAAAATGTTATGGCAATATCCTGATAATATCACAGTCAATCATACCTCTGGGTTTTGTTAACTCCATATGACAGTGTAATTGCTCCATTAAGTGACTCATCTGAATGTAATTGTGTTTTTTCAATAAGACAGTTTAACTGTTTAATCTGAGTCTAATTCTTTATATGATGTGAGATTTTACTATGCGAGCTACAAAGTAATAAGCATGGGCATATGAGGAAATACTTACACATACTTACTCTGGACCACAGAAAACCTACCACTTCCAAGCAGAACTAGATGTGTTTATGTTGATTCCCTGAGGATGGGCACCAGTACATGTTGCTACCTGTTCCTCCCATGCAATATTCCTCCTTGATATTGTCAAAGAATGCCACACAGCTTGTGCATTTACAGGCTAATGGTGCTGGCTACACCCATGAAACCAGAGACTGTTTGAAATGATGCAACAGAAGCAAATATCTCGCCCTATTTTGTTCAACTTTAGCGAAATAACAAAGACCCAAGAGAAAATGCAGCGTTCCCTTCCCCTACTGTTTACTTTCAATGTGCACAATTTTCAGCTTTTGCTTTCATACTTCAGACAGAAAACTTAACATGATATTCTACATCTCAGTATTTCTCCAATACTGAGCCAAAAAATAAGAATTTTCAAAGATTGCAAATGTCAGCAACAAAGCAGGCATCTTTACGCAAATTGTACGAATGTTTAGTTTTTGGTTTTACACTACACTGAAAAAAATAGAATATATATACATAGTATTTGCAACTCTTTCACTGTCCCCAGGTATGTTCCTGGCCCAGCCATCTTCAGCTGCTTCATCAGTGACCTTCCTGCCATCATAAGTTCAGCAGTGGGGATATTTACTGACGATTTCTCAATGTTCAGTACCAGTTATGACTCCTGAGATACTGATTCAGTCCATGTTCAAATGCAATTAGATCTTGACAATATCAAGGCTTACGCTGAGAAGTGAGAAGTAACATTCATGCCAAATAAATGCCAGGCAATAACCACTATCGCCAATAGGAGACAATCTAACCACTGCCCCTTAACTTTTGATAGTGTTACCATCACTGAATCCCCCACTATCAACATCTTTTGGATTACTATTGACCAGAAACTCAACTGGACTCACCACTGTGAGTGGCTAATGTTGTCCCCCTGTACAAGAAGGGTAGTAGGGATATTCCAGGTAACTACAGACCAGTAAGCCTGATGTCGGTGGTGGGAAAGTTGCTGGAGAAGGTACTGAAGGATAGAATCTATTTATATTTGGAAAAGAATGGGCTTTTCAGTGATAGGCAACATGGTTTTGTGCAGGGGAGATCATGCCTTACTAACTTAATAGAGTTCTTTGAGGAAGTGACCAAGTTGATAGATGAAGGAAGGGCTGTAGATGTCATCTACATGGACTTTAGTAAGGCGTTTGATAAGGTTCCCCATCGTAAACTAATGGAGAAAGTGAAGTCACATGGTGTACAGGGTGTTCTAGCTAGGTGGATAAAGAACTGGTTGAGCAACAGGAGACAGAGAGTAGTAGTTGAAGGAAGTTTCTCAAAATGGACAAAGGTGACCAGTGGTGTTCCACAGGGATCAGTGCTGGGGCCACTGTTGTTTGTGATATACGTAAATGATCTGGAAGAGGGCATAAGTGGTCTGATCAGTAAGTTTGCAGATGACACGAAGATTGGGGGAGTAGCAGAAAGCATAGGGGATTGTCAAAGAATACAGGAGAATATAGATAGACTGGAGAGTTGGGCGGAGAAGTGGCAGATGGAGTTCAATCCGGGCAAGTGTGAGGTGATGCATTTTGGGAGGTCTAATTCTAGAGCGAACTATACTGTAAACGGAAGAGCATTGGGAAAAGTTGATGAGCAGAGAGATCTGGGAGTTCAGGTCCATCGTACCCTGAAGGTGGCTGCACAGGTGGATAGAGTGGTCAAGAAGGCATATGGTATGCTTGCCTTCATCGGACGGGGTATTGAGTATAAGAGCTGGCAGGTCATGTTAAAATTGTACAAGACTTTGGTTCGGCCGCATTTAGAATACTGTGTACAGTTCTGGTTGCCACATTACCAAAAGGATGTGGAAGCTTTGGAGAGGGTACAGAGAAGGTTTACGAGGATGTTGCCTGGTATGGAAGGTGCTAGCTATGAAGAGAGGTTGAGTAGGTTAGGACTGTTTTCATTAGAAAAAAGGAGATTGAGGAGGGACCTGATTGAGGTCTTCAAAATCATGAAGGGTATAGACAGGGTTGATAGAGATAAGCTTTTTCCCAGGGTGAGGGATTCAATAACGAGGGGTCACGCGTTCAAGGTGAGAGGAGAAAAGTTTAAGGGGGATACACGCGGAAAGTACTTTACACAGAGGGTGGTCAGTGCCTGGAACGTGTTGCCAGCAGAGGTAGTAGAGGCAGGCACGGTAGATTCATTTAAGGTGCGTCTGGACAGATGCATGAGTCGGTGGGGAGCAGAGGGATACAGATCCTTGGGAATTGGGCGATAGGTTTAGACAGTGGATTTGGATCGGCACAGGCTTGGAGGGCCAAAGGGCCTGTTCCTGGGCTGTAAGTTTTCTTTGTTCTTTGTTCTTTGTACATAATGGCTACAAGGCAGGTTAGAGGTTAGGAGTCTTGCGGTGAGTAAGTCACTTCCAGACTCCACAAAGCCTATCCATTATTTAAATACAATAGAATACTCCCCACTCACCTGGTTGGGAGCAGCTCCAACAACACTCAGGAAGCTTGACACGATCCAAAACACAGCAGGCTGCTTAATTGGCAACACATCCACAAGCATCCATTCCTTCCACCACCAATGCTCAGGAGCAACAATTTGTACTATCTACAAGATGCACTGCAGAAATTCACCGAACATCCCGAGACGGCAGCTTGCAAACCCATAACCAACTACATCTAGAAGGACAAGAGTAGCAGATACATAGGAACACCACCACCTGCATGTTCCTCTCCAAGACACTCACTGTCCTGACCTGGAAATATATTGTCATTCCCTCACTGTCACTGGGTCAAAATCCTGGAATTCCCTCCCAAACGGCATTGTAGGTCAATCCACAGCATGTTGACTGCAGTGGTATAAGTGACTCATAAGAACATACGGTATAGAACATAGAACAGTTCATCATAGTACAGGCCCTTCAGCCCACGACGTTGTGCCGACCTATTATCCTACCCTAATATCAAAACTAACCTGCATATCCTTCAGCTCATCAGCCGAGTTTAAGAAGGCAGTTCATCACCACTTTCTCAAGGGCAACTAGGGACTGGCAATAAATGCTGGCCAGCCAGTGATGCCGACATTCCACAAATGAATAAAACAAATTGTCCTCACCCATGGCAGGCAAAATTCACCAAAGATGGGAGTACAGTAGTTTACAGTCAGTTGAGAATGATTCAAGGTGTATCGGTGAAGTGTCATGGCTTCAGGTCAAACAAAGGCAAGGAAATGTGCTACTGATTACCACTCACTATCCTGCTCAACTCATGAAAGCATATTCATCTGTATTGATCACAAGTTGAAGGAACAATATCCTCTGCATTATTAGTTTCTATATCCATCGCCGAGAAAGGTTCCAACTGAGCTAGCTGGCCGAGTCTTAAAGGTCATATTGGCAGATAGGATTTACAACAGCAAGTGAGAAAACTAGCATGAGGATATAATGTTCCAAACCTCCTCATCACCTAATGATCTAGCATAAATGTATTTTTATGTATAAATATTGTTTGAGACACCCACTGCATAGCCCTTATCGAGACAAAGTCCCATCACCACGTTGAGGATACTCTCCATCATACTGTGTGGCACTGACACCATGTGAATGGGTAGATTCAGAACAGAGCAAGGAGCTTAAAATTAAGCATTAATTAAGTGCAGTGGGTCATCAGGAGCAACACAATTGAGTTCAACTATAATCTGTAAACTCAATTCCTGGCATATCACTTACCCTTAAATCAACATCATGCTGGATTACCAATACTGGTTCAATAAGGATTGCAGAGGTGTTAACCTAGTGAGGATAAAACACAGCACACTAAGTGGTGGAAGCAGCAGCTGTGCTGTTAAAAACAAAAACAAAATTCCTTGTTAGTGTATATTGTTATCAAGTCAGTGCTGAAAGTTGCAGCAACATGGAATCCAACAATTTCTATTGGTTCTGACAAATATATTCAGACTCAAACTCTCAAGGTATTGTACCTTGTAACTCAAGGGATCTCCCAGTGGTGTCTATCTCTGCCACCCCTATCTGGACACTGAGTTGGATTTTTGAAGAAACTGTGGCATTTTTTAAAATGATTATTCATTCAGGAGATCTAAGTTCTGCTGGCTATTATCTGGGGGTTCTGAATTCTTTGCGCTGCTTGACCTACATTTATTCCTGTTGGATCAATGACTTGATTTTATAGTTCTCATCTATTTTCCAAATCCCTTCATGGCCTAACCCTTCTCTTTCTCTGCAGTCTCTTCCAGGTTTACAACCCTCCATGATATCTTGTGCTCCTCTATTCTACCCTCTTGCAAATTCGCAACTTTATTTGCTCCATGTTGGTGACTGTGCCTTCAGCTGCCTAGCCCTATATTTTGGATTATTTTCCTCTTTTTAACTTTCCCAAAGTTTTGATGTCTTGGAAAGTGTTAAAATTAGCTCACAACCGGTCAGGCAGTTGGTATCTTTCTCTCCCAGATAGGAATACATCCATATGCATTCTGCTGGGACTACAATGTGACGGGGGAATGTGCTCAGTGCAAGTGTTGGAAGTTATTGCGTTATCTTTATTTCCTAACCCTTTAATGTCTTGATATATGCTCTGTGGAACATACTAACGACAGTTAGGAGATCTATAAATTACTCAACCAATGTTTTGTGGCTTGATATTTCTTAGCTCTGCCTATGCTGAACTATATTTTGACTTTTCAGGGCTAAGATTCATCAGCAATACAGTCTTTCTAAACTGCTTATCTATTCTAAAAATCAAACGTCCCTAATTTTCAGTTTGCACATTTGTACAGCTTGTAACCATGTCCCATTAATGGTTAATACTTCAAACAATTTATGCCGTTAATTTATCTATTTTGGTATGAATGCTACCTGTGTTCAAATATTATGTCTTCATTTCTAACTCAATATTTTCCCATGATGTAACCTTAAAACTAATACCCTGTTACCTTTATTGGAATCTGCCCCTTCCTGCGACATCCTGCTGGATCTACCCTGTAGAGTCCATCTCATTGGTGCATCTTTTTCTTTCCCTTGTACTGATGGTTATTCCTCATGAATTGAAACCTCTTACTTCCGCAGCTTATTTACATCATTTTGAGGTTGTACAGGGCATTGGTGAGACTTCTTCTGGAGTGCAGTACACAGTTATGGTTGTGCTGCTGTGGGGAGTATATTATTAAATTGGACAGGGTTCAGAAAAGATTTACCAGAATTTTGCTGAGACTGGAGGGTTTGAATTATGAGGAGAGATTGCGTAGGCTGGGACTTTGTTCCTGCATGGGAAGATGACGGGTGATCTTAGAGGTTTATAAAATCATGAGGGGCATAGATAAGGTGAATAACAAAGGTCTTTTCCTGAAGATAGGGAGTTCAAAACAAAGGGGCATATTTTTAAATTAAGACCAGAAGACATAGAAGCAGAAATTAGGCCATTTGGCCCATCAAATCTGCTCTGCCATTTAATCATGGCTGATAAATTCCTTAACCCCATTCTCCTGCTTTCTGCCCGTAATCCTTGAGCCCCTTGATAATCAAGAACCTATCTATCTCAGTCTTAAATGTACTCAATGACCTGGTCTCCACAGCCTTCTGTGGCAGTGAATTCCATAGATTCCCCACTCTCTGGCTGAAGGAGTTTCTCCTTATCTCCATTCTAAAAGGTCTTCCCTTTACTCTAAGGCTGTGCCCTCGGGTCCTGGACTCTCCTACCAATGGAAGCATCTTCCCAACACCCACTTTGTCCAGGCCATTCAGTAGACTCCAATGAGTATAATCTCAGAGTCCTCAAACGTTCCTCATATGTTAAGCTTTCCATTCCTGGGACCATTCTCGTGAGCCTCCTCTGAAACTGCTCACAATACTCTAAATGTGGCCTGACCAGAGCCTCACAAAGCCTCAGTTTTCCATCCCTGCTTTTATATTCAAGTCCTCTCAAAATAAATGCCAACATTGCATTTGCCTTCCTGACTACTGACTCAACCTGCAAGTTTACCTTGAGAGAATCCTGGACGAGAATTCACAAGTCTCCTTGCACTTCAAACTTCTGAATTTTCTCCCCATTTAGAAAATAGTCCATGCTTTTATTCTTCTTACCAAAGTGCATGACCTCTCAATTTCCTACATTGTACTCCATCTGCCACTTCTTTGCCCACTCTCCTAACCTGTCCTAATCCATCTGAAGCCTAGCCACCTCCTCAATACTACCTGTCCCTCCGCCTATCTTTGTATCATCTGCAAACTTAGCCAGAATGCCCACAGTTCCTTCATTGAGATCATTAATGTACAAAGTGAAAACTTGTGGTCCCAGCACTGACCCTTGCGGAACATCACTTGTCACCAGCTGCTATCCCAAGAAAGACCCCTTTATCCCCACTCTCTGCCTTCTGCCAGATGGCCAATCTTCTATCCATGCTAGCACCTTGCCTCTAACACCGTGGGCCCTTATCTTACTCAGCAGCCTGCAGTGTGGCACCTTATCAAAGGCCTCCTTGAAGTCCATATCCATTGATATCCATTGGCTCTCCTTGGTCTACCTTGTTCGTTACTTCCTCAAAGAATTCTAGCAGATTTGTCAGGCATGACCTCCCCTTGATGAAACCATGCTGACTTAGCCTTATTTTACTATACACTTCCAAGTATTCAGAAATCTCATTCTTTACAATGTACTCCAAAATCTTACCCACAACCGAGGTTAGGCTAATCGGCCTGTAATTTTCCATCTTTTGCCTTAATCCCTTTTTAAACAGGGGTGTCACGTTAGAGATTTTCCAGTCCTTTGGGACAGTCCCTGACTCTGGTGATTCCTGAAATATCACCACTAACACTTGCACTATCTCTTCAGCTATCTCCTTTAGAATTCTGGGTATGTAGTCCATCTGGTCCAGCTGATTTGTCCATCTTCAGGCCAATCAGTTTTACTAGAACCTTTTCCTTGGTGATGGCCACCATACTCAGCTCTGCCCCCTGACTCTCTTGAATTTTTGGGATTTTACTTGTGTCTTCCACCGTAAAGACCAATGCTAAGTAATTATTCAGTTCCTCAGCCATTTCCTTGTTCCCCACTACTATCTCTCCACTAGTCCAGTGGTCCAATGTCCACTTTTGCTTCTCTTTTGCCCTTTATATACCTAAAGAAACTCTTACAGTCTTCATTTATATTACTGGCTAGCTTACCCTCATATTTAATCTTCTCTCTCCTTATTTTTTTTTTGTTTCCCTCTGTTGGTCTTTGAAGGTAAGAGAAGAAAGATTTAAAAGGGACCTGGGGGGCAATTTTTTCCACATACGTGTGGTTCGTATGTGGAATGAATTGCCATAGCAAAATGTAGATGCAGATACAGTTACAACATTTAAAAGAGAATTGGCCAGGTACATGAATGAACAGGAGAGGTTTAGAGGGATATGAGCCAAATGCATCCACATGGGACTAGTTCAGTTTGGGAGACCTAGTTGGCATGGACGAGTTGGACTGAAGGGTCTGTTTCTCTGCTGTATGATTCTATGACTCTTTGACTCGAAGGAAGAGGAGATGGGAGTAAAAGTCTCAGCAGGAAACCATATTCAAGGAGAATGTTCAGGGAATAATTTGCCTCCTGAACCCCTTCAAGGAACAGTCTGTTAGTCATCACTTTTTTAGGGAGGTGCTCACTGAAACCTAACACCTGCTGCAGTCACAACTATAACGTCAGAACAAGAAGGAGGTTGCCAGTGATTGTGAGTTTGATCGTGACCAAGAACATCTAGGTATCTGGTTCTTACCAAGGTGGAGCAGGAGATATTTGCAACATCATCCAGCCTGCTATCTACTCGTGCACAAGAGAGTTCACTGAGGCCCTGTATTTCAAGGTGGCTGAATATATTTTGCTTTGTTTTATTCTAGCTTCCCAGAACCTGCAGTCTTTCACTCTTCTTACATATTATTCCCCCTGGTCGAAACAGATAAAGTCGGTGCAGCATTACAAGAGGTCTGCCTGTGTGGCAGGGTGCCAGTAATTATGCACACATTGCTGTGCTGGCATTGTATACCCAAATTGAGATATACCACAAATTAAGGGAATTCAGTCTCTCAGCATCCAGCTGGTCTGCATCCATACACAGTGTATCTTTGCAGGTCACTGCTTGCTTTCCTGACAGCATTCAGGATGTCTTCATTTTACAGTCCTTCAGATTGCCAGCTACATTTGACCTGCCATGACAAAGCAAAAACTAGAGATGAGGATTATCCAAGGATGACAGACTGAGTCTTTTTTTTTTTTTGGTTAAATGTGAGTTATGTTGAGTTTTGAGGAAGGTTTCTCGCCACAAGGCCAAACAGGATTTCTCGCCATATCTGACCAAGCTTGTCTAGTTAGCTACCTACCCCACATCTATGGACTCCCTCACATTCATTTCCATCTCCACTGTGCTATGAACCATTCCCAGAAGAGCGTGTAACTCAGCAGAAATCAGCTGAAAAACCCTTGTGCCCAACCTGAACAGGCAATTGGCAATCTGGCACCGCCCTTCTTCCCAACAATGTAATGGCAAGGCAGCCACAAGACCTTGCTGCTCACGGCACGTAGCTGATACGGCTGACACTCCCTCGCACATACAGCCTCATTCTCTGACCCAGTCGCTGTTTAACTAACAGGCCACACAGTTTATCTGTCCTCAGATATTTCCTCTCTAAACACCCTGTCTGTGTCCCCACTACTTAGTCTCCAGAGCCCACTGTAGACCTGCACTTAATTATTGTCCTGTAGGGGAACATCACATCCAGCAAGTAATTGGACAAGTCAAAATATGAGTTTTGATTTACAGACACCAACAGGGAACGCAAACAAAAGGAACAAAAGCTGCAGTTCAGCCCCACAATGCAAACTAATTGCTGGCATTTTGATCAAAGCTACATCATAGTCTGCTTCATCCAGCTGTCATCTCATGGACCTGGGTGTCAATCAGGTTCTGTCTGGCTTGAAGCATCTAACATGGCTGAGTTCTGTCGTGGGCAAGGACAGCTTCCACTTACTCCCCCCACCTCAGTGTCTTTCTCTTCGTCCCCAAAGACTGCTCCCATTCCCCCAGTTCCTCATCATCAGGTACTATTGTACAGCATACAGCATGTCAGGAGGATGTGGCACACTATACTGCAAGACATCCCCAGGCCATTCAAGCAGCAGAACTGCATTTTCAGCAGCTCTAGCATTGGCACTACCACAGCCCTGGTAAAGCAAGGGTAGCTTTGTATCTGTGCTCCAAATCAGCAATGGTGTTGTGCAATTCTGTTATGAGTCATGGTCACAGTAGGTAGCCCTTATCCCCATTGATGAAAACCACAGCCTTGTGATATGCCAATCTCAGTGTGATGTGTGTACAGTTGATGGCATCCTGCACTTGGGAGGTGCCAGTTATGTTCGCAAATCCACCTGCCCTGGTTACGTCATTGATTTCCTCATGATGAAATCAAATGTCCTGTTGCATGTATGGATGCACAGTTGAAAGATCCTACATAGGTCACCTGTCAATCCCTAGAAGGAGCCAATTACATAAAAGGTCAAAGTGTTGTCTATTCACAGTGATTTGAGAGGGTGGCCTCCCCCCGCCGTAGCCCTCGGGTCCTGCTCTAGTGCCCAGCATAATTCTCAGATGCTGTTTTCTCTTTCTTTCTCTCTTTCTCTCTTTCTCTCTTTCTCTCTTTCTCTCTTTCTCTCTTTCTCTCTCTCTCTCTCTCTCTTTCTTTCTCTCTCTCTCTCTCTCTCTCTCTCTCTCTCTCTTCCCCATCCCCACTCCCAAATATACCCCAAGACTTTCCTCCATGCACCTCTATGAATGGTTCTGCATTAGCCACCGGCCTTGACCTCCACCACCTCTTTTGACAGTGATCCCCTCTTTTCCCCTATAGGGCCCCCCTTGCATCCTCCTGAACAGGGCAGACCATGCCCCCCAGAACTGTATTCCCCCCAGACTTTCAACTGACTTTCATGAGCAGTACCTAGACATGATTGAACAGAAGTCTGACTGATGTGTTTGCAGCTTCCCGCCTGACAATATGTAATCCCCCTGTTTGCTTATGCTGACTTTACAGGACTGACTGCTGTTCATTCTCTGGACTATAGTCAGACAGATCCCCTGACCTTGAACATCTCAAATGGATAAGTGGCCAAGTCCCTGGACTGTCTGTGGAACATGCCTACGGCTGACAGTACTGGGACCCATTGTCAGGCTTTCCCTTGGTTGGACTGAAGACGAGCCACTTTAGCTGTTTCCAACATGGCCATTTAGTTAAATAAATATGCAGTGTACATATTACACAGGTATATGACACACTATATTGATAACTTAATGTGCTGTTCATAAAAATAACACCATCTCTCCCCGGCACCTCCTTGCGCTCTGCCTCAAAGAAGTCAGTAAATTCACGAGGGGCATGGATAGGATGAATAGCCATGGTCTTTTCCCCAGGGTAGGGCAGTACAAACCTAGAGGGCATAGGTTTAAGATGAGAGGATAAAGATTCAAAAGGGACATGAGAGGCAATTTTTCACGCAAAGGGTGGTCCGGAATGAGGTACCAAAGGAAGTGGTAGAGATGGGTACAATTACAGCATTTAAAAGACATCTGGATGTGTACATGAATAGGAAGGGTTTAGAGGGATATGGGCCAAATGCTGACAAATGGGGCTAGACCAGTTTCGGATATCTGGTCAATATGGACGAGTTAGATGAAAGAGTCGACTTTGCTGCTGTATAACTCGATGTCTCTACGACTTCTAACAAAAAATCAGATCTTCACAGAATTGAAAAGTAAAATCCAGTTTTCCTCCTTTAGAATGCAAGTTGTCAAAATAACAAGAGTATATTATGAACCTTAATCACACCTGGATTAGGCTATCAGGATCAGGATCAGACTATGGTTACTCTTAGATACAGACTGGCTACAGTTACCAGATGAGATACATAAATAAGATCCAAAAGAAGAGCACAAATCACAATTCAGATATCTGTCCCCATAGGACATTTATGAAGCCTCTTCTGGACTACAGTATGCAGTTGTTGTTGCCCTGCCACGGGAAGGATATTATTAAATTGGAGAAGGTTCAGAAAAGATTTATCAGGATGTTACTGGTAATGAAGAGTTTGAGTTATTAGGACAGGTTTGATAGGTTGTTTTTCACTGGAGCGTAGGAGGTTGAGGGGTAACCTTATAGAGGTTTATAAAATCATGAGCGGCATAGATAAAGTGAATAGGAATGGTCTTTTCCCAAGGGTGGGGGAATTCAAAACTAGGGGGCATATTTGTAATGGTGAGTGGAGAAAGATTTCAAAAGGACATGAGGGGCAATTTTTTTCGCACAGAAAGAGGTTCATGTTTGGAATGTACTGCCAGAAGTAGGGTTGATGCAGGTACAATTACAATATTTAAAAGACACTTGGATAAGCACATGAATAGGAAGTGTTAGAAGGGATATGGGCTGCACATAGGCAAGTTTAGCTTGGGAACATGGTCAGCGTGAATTAGTTGGACCAAAGTGTTTGTTTCCATGTCGTATGACTCTACATAAATTCAGGATTTGCCGTCCAAAATCTGAACTTCAGTCACTTTTCTGCTTCTATAACAAAAAAGGTTCCTGGTATTGACTTATAGTATGAGCACAAATCTGTCTTCCCAGTTCACCTGGTGGGTCATCTGGCACCCTGTTGATATGAAGCCTCTTTTTTCTGTCTACCTCCAGCACCAAGGCACACAGTCCAGTGTCAGTGAGCACTTTCTGCTCTAAATCATCAGAATCTAATCTTCTTCTTGCTTTCATTTTCTTCTGCAAACCAAGTAATTTTGCATTAATATACCTGAAATTGAACTAATCAAAGTGAATCCAAGCTTTGAATAGAAAATCTTTATATCTACAATTTTCTGACATAACTATTGATGTAAATGTAATAATGACATTTAACCTTGATCTCATAAGAAATTTAAAAACATGAAGCCCATAGTCATTTTGCTGCCTTACTCAACAATAAATCCAAGTGATAGAAAAATCATCAATTGGCTTTGTAGCTTTACTTTCAACAATAATATAGTCATGATACTGTCAATTCTATGTTCTTTTAGTTGAGATCCTCGTTCTGTTGTTGAATTGGTTTGCTATAAAGCAATTTAAAGAAAATATTATTCTGCCATCCGAGGGACTGCACTAATTCACAGAATTAGAAATTCATAGACCTTTCTTAACATTGAGAGCAAAAAAAAGTAACATTTCATCAATCATTTGTTTATGACATTGTTTAATTAACCCTATCAAGCAGCTAGCATCTATCACATTGCAAAAAAAAAACAAATCTTATTTTGTTAAATGACTTATAGCATGTGGAGATATATAAAATAACTGCTGTTGATTTTACAAGATGGGAAAAATATTGAACGCCCTATGGTCATCTCAGGCCTTTTCTTTCGGGATTACATGAGCAGAGATGAATTAGATGTGTTTAGAATCAATATTTGTTTTTCTTCATAGCAGAAGATGGGATTTGTCAAAATTTTGAGTATGGGCTTTGGACTGTCAAATCAAAATCCTTTCAACATTGAGTTATTTTTCTTGCAAAAAGTTGAAATGTAACAATAGCCTAGACGTGGTGCAGGGATTACTTTAGAGGTCACAATATTGTTTTGATGAGAAACAATGGTTTGAAAGGTTTAATATGACCAGCCACAAAGTCCTTATGGTACTAAAATTTCAGTCAGGTGCAATCTTTAATCTTTGTTATCTATCAAAGCTCTTGTATACCATTTGAATCCTGTTAATGTTTGCAGTTTTTTTTTTGAGTTTTTGCTGGTCATTCAATGGCCTCTTGTCTGAGTTACTGTATAAAGAGCTTGACATTGATTCAAACAACTACTATCAATAATACGAAGTACTCAGTTATTAATAAATTTACGTTTGTTTAACTACTTTGAAAAAGTGATAGTATATATCTATTTTGAGAATTAGTCTATAGTTAAACCTCACTATTGTAAACTCATCGGCATGAATAACTATTGCCATTCTTCTTATGAAAGATCCATGTACAGTAATGCTCTAATAACTGCACATAATTTTCGAAAAGGACTTTGAAGAATGCTTAATGCAATAAAGTTTGTAATTTCTGATTTTGACAGCATATATTTTGACCATTGGATGTGATTTTTTTTTTAGTTTCAGTTTATTGAAAGCATTTGATCAAAGCCCTAGGTTCCTTGATATACAAGTCAAAGGATGTTTAACAGATTTATTCTACTTTCTGTAATGATTAATGGTAGCATAATCTTATTTATTTCAAACAAGATAACATTACTGCTAATATAGCACTGAAACAAACTTCTGGACACATTTCCCATGGGGGTAATAGCAGGCTTGAACATTTCAACTACTGCCTTCAGATCTTTTCAAAAATATGCTTTAATGAACATTACAACACTCGATGCAAATACATTACTTCTGGTTCTGAATGGCAGAATTTCATATGCTTTCTGGTGAATGGCAGAAATTATATTTTTCTATGTACACAGGATTACTGGCAGAAACCTTTCATATATTTTCTTGGAAGAACATTAATCGTTATAATGCTTTCCTTACCTCTATTAACGTTAAATGATACAAGCAAACAAAAGCATGATTAAAAATAAATAGAGAAAACATAATTGAAGAAAGATGAATCATGAAAGGTCAGAAAAATGCAACAAGTGATAATGTGTGTACATATTACACTTTACAGTACTGCATGGAAGCCAATCTTAGCATAAAACAAACAGATGCAAGACAGTAGATTCTATTCCTGATGGTGATTGAGAAATACGAGTATTGTCTCACATATATTTTACTTATCAGAAATTTTGCTTTTGCTTCTTTGTGTTTTGCGTTGGTTGATAATGTCAATAAAATGTGCAAATTCAGTTAACCCAAATATTTTCACAACTATTAAATATTTGAGGAGTAGATTAATAATTGAATGCAAAAGAAGCAACATTTTTTGTTTATAGTGCAGTCAATGAAACAAATCAATTTCTCAGCAGTCTATAGGAATGACTATCAAACAAAAGGAGGAGCGAATAGTTCAGGGAAAGAATTCCAGAACTTGGACTTTGTCAGCTGAAGGTTGAGCAATGAAAGAATGCATAAGAGTGCCAAAATCAGTGAAGGAGGTAGAACATGGACAGATTACATGGAAGGACCTGGAATATCGGCTTAGAGTTTTTCATAATCAATGTAGGCTAGTGAGCACAAGATTTGTAGGGGAATGAGACTTTGTCTGAGTCCAAAGCAATGGATGTTTATGCAGTTACAGTTCCACGTCTTGTGTTTGATGATAATGTCATACCTGTCAAAAGCATTACACCTGAATATATGGCTTTCGAGTTATCACACTTGCAAAATATCGCATGAATATTTTGATCAATGCTCAAAATATACTGTAACAGCCAAGCAGAATTTATAAGCACCAATTGTGAAGTGCAAATGACAGAAAACAAACATTGAATACGTAAAGTTTTGATTTTCGTTTCGGTCTTTTTGCACCTTGAACCATTAAGTAAAATGTGTGAGATGGTAGCACTGTTTGCAATGTTATTACTGGTTATGATCTGCTGCTGATGAAGACTGAAGTTTATGGTGAGGCCAGAGGAAAATATTTATAATCTTTTGTTTTCATCAGTGGCATCCTTTTCTCACCAGAGTGAAATTTGGGCAGGAAGCTTGATGGGCTCTCCTGACTCCACCAGCAATTACTTCAGATGTCTAGCAGTTGTAGTATTTTGCTTTTAGTTAATCCCCATAAGTGGCCAATGTAACAGCCTCATTCAACCATTGCTGGAATTAACCCAGCCGCGGGCAATGTTGTCACTGGGAACTTTACCCAGCTTTTCACAGCTGCTGGGAGTTTACTGAGCCGCAAACAGTAGCACATGGAGCTTGAGGAAATCACAAAGTGGTAGAAAGGGAGCTATGGAGAGCTAATTCTCCCTGTCAATCACTGGACCACCTTCCACAGAAGCCCCACACTACAAGGCACCCCCGCTCCACATGACTAGCCTGTACCCCCGGTCACTTTGTGATCCTGGAATTCTGGTGTCTGTCTTTTGTGCCAGGAAGCACTGCTCCCCTGTATTGTTGTAGCTGAACACACGACTCACTGGGTTCTGACAGGCCAGCAATGACTTCCACCTCTGGAGTCTTGATTTCCGGGGAAGGGCCACTTATGGCTTCACCAGTGCCCTACTGGCTTGAAGTTCAGTGGGCTTTCTTGAAAATGGCTAGTGCTAACTTATCACTCAATCTCCAGTCAGCAGGCAAGACCTAAAAACACCATAGCAAGGTTTCACCCTAAACATGGCAAGGCCAGCCTAATTAGGGATTGGCCCTTTGCTCACAATCTGGTTTTGAAGATTGTTTTTGTAAAGATCACTTCCCCACAAGGGACGAGGTCCACTGTAAGGGGATATTTACATAATTAACAACCAACCATTGTGAAGTGAGAGGATCAAGCATATATTTTTATGTCTTAAATAAATTTTGTAAATGATGGATAAATAATATTATAATCCAGATGGTCAAGAACTGTGAGTAGTGGAGCAGATAATCCTTACACCTGAATTGTGGGAGCTGAGGTGTTTCTGACATTAAGCCTTTGGTGTCGTGCTTTATATCCATTGGTATTGCGAGCTACATGGATCTAGCACTGAATCTCAGGTCAGTGAGGAAAGGGGAAGATCAAGTTGGGTAATTTCAAAGAAAGTGGTGGGTGGGGTTAATGGATGGTGCAGAGGATTTGCAATCTGTATTCAGGCAATTGCATATTTACATCTTGTTACTCATGACTCTTTAACAATTCCTTGTTGGACATGGTTTCCCTAAGTGCATCCTAAAACTAGCAATGACATCCTCAAATAGGTAGTGGAGCAATATTCACAAATACAAAGTGTCAATGTAGAATGCTTAAAACCTATTCAACTATGGGTACTGCACAGAAAGTTTGGTTTTTGAAATCATACCTGGTTGAAGTCATGCCTGGCACATAGGAAGAACGTTGTGATTGTTGGAGGTCAGTCATCTCAGCTCCAGGACATCTCTGCAGGTGTTCCTCAGGGTAGTGTCCTCGGCCCAATCATTTTCAGCTGCTTCATACATGCCCTCCTTCATCATAAATTCAGAAGTGGGGATATTCACAGATGATCGGACAATATTCAGCACCATTTGACATTCCCCAGAAGCTGAAGCAGTTCATGTTCGAATGCAGCAAACTCTGGACCATATCCAGGCATCGGCTGACAAGTGGCAAGTAACATTGGCACCACACAAATCCCAGCAATGACCATTCCCAATAAGAGACAACCTAACCACTCCACCTTGATACCATCACCGAATCCACCATTATCAACATTCTTGTGGTACCATTGACCAGAAACTAACTGGACTTGCCATATAAACACAATGGCTACAAGAGCAGGTCAGAGGTAAGGAATACGATAGTGAGTAAATCACCTCCTGACTCCACAAAGTATGACCATCTACAAGACACAAGTCAGGAGTGTGATGGAATACTTTCCACTTGCCTAGTTGGGAGCAGCTCCAACAACATTCAAGAAGCTTGACACCATCCAGGACAGAGTAGCCAGCTTTATTATCATTATATACACAAACATCCACTCCCTCCATCACTGACACTCAGTAAACAGTGTATTATTTACAAGATGCATTGCAGAAATTCACCAAATATCCTTAGGCAGGGCCTTGCAAACCACAATTACTTCCATCTTGAAGGACAAGGACAGCCGATACATGAGAACACCATCATCGTCAAATTCCCCTTCAAGCCACTCATTATCCTGACTTGGAAATATAACACCGTTTCAACACTCTCCCTGAAATTCCCTCTCTTAAGGCATTATGGGTCAATCTACAGCACATGGACTGCTGTGGTTCAAGAAGGCAGCTCACAACCACTTTCTCAAGGGCGACTAGGAAATAAAAATGCCGGCCTGCCAGCAAAGCCTGTGTGTCCTGAGTGAATAATAATATTTTAAAACTGAAAACCATCTCAAGCCTTTCAAAAGTTTTATATATAAATCTGTTTGCAGAGATAAGCACATGTGTTTTCTGTTTTCTTTACAAATGATCCCTGGGTGAGGGTCCCTATTTCATTACAATTCTAGATGGGATTCCCCTAAATTGTAATGCTCCTGGGTGAGGAAGAATGACTGGTTCAGCCTTTTTATTTAAACCACCCTTAGTTGGTTGCAGCAAAGTTAATTTACAAAAGATTCCTTCCCTCTTGGATACCCTTTCCTCGAATAAATCTACTCTTTAAAAGGAGAAAATGTAAAAAGGCTTACTTAACTTAATGAGAGTGTGAGTTTATTAGATAATAAAATGTGAGAAAATCTAATAATATGTGGCATACATTTTGTAAATGCTGAAGCTTTATTTCTCTGTATTTTTTATTGCCTGAAATGGGAAAAGGAATGTTTCACAATCAAGGATTGATGAAAAGCAAGTTACTGAAAATCATTTTAAATGGTATTTACTCTGTAGTCTGGTTTAAGCAGTGGAGAGAGGTAACTTGCAGATGGGCTGGCACCATGAGTGGTATATAAGGAGAGATTTAGCCAGCAAAAAGTTGCCGATTGGTTTGTGGAGTGGTGACCAATTGTGAATTACAAAAGCCATCAGCCTGCCAATACCAATGTGGTTGGCTCCTGGATAGCTGAAGAGCTTGTGGGTATGAATGATATTGCCAGAAGACTTTGGACCACAGGAAGGGGAGTGATATGTCTCTGATATGGAAAATATCTGAAACCTGAAGAAAGCCAGTTCATTTTTGATCACCAGTTGCTGTAAGCTGTTGCTTTGAACCAATAAATCAGAGACTTTATAAATTGTGAACCAGTCATTCTATACCTCCTGTAAGGCAGTGAAAGGTGCTTGGAGAAGAGAGATTGAAGAATATCAAGTCCTGACAAGCAAGAAGACCATCTCCATGAACCCAAAGGATAGGGTCATTGGATTGTCTTCCCAGTTTTTCCCTCTGAATATATAACAGTTTTTTTTTGTTTGCCTGTGTGTATAAGGGAGGTTTAGAAGGGGGTCAAAGTTTTAACAGTGGTGTCATATTTCACCAATTCATAGCTGCTTAGCTGTACCTATTTATTTGTGGTAAATAGTTATTTTTGTTAAGTACAGAAGCCTGGTCCACGTTTCCTGTTCACCTGGATCTAAACAGACATGCAAATTGTGGATTTTTTCTGTTTATTTTGATAAAATCATTAACTTTTATGATGACTCTCAGAATAGCAGGTCTTAATTTCCAGCATGCTACCCAAGTGAGGTGTGACTCATACACAGAGATAAGAAATGAAAACTGAGTTCAAAAAGTAAAAGTTAAGAAGAAAATAATCAGTCTTTGGCGTGTATGTGATGATTAGATTGTGAAACATTTTGCTGTTTAAGGTGTATGATTCTGGCATTTGAGTTATTATTTGGAGATTCTTAGGACTGCAATCAACTCAAAAAGCTTTGTCCACATTCTTTCATTAGTAGGTTTTTGCTGACTTCAAGTCTTTTCGGCAAACAGAGAGATTTTGGGTAGAACCTTACAGGGGTGTGAGTGAACAGGGCTATGGTGATACGTGGCAGAATCAGACGATATGTGCAGCAAGGCCCATCTTGTTGTCAGGAACTATTCCCACCACCTTTTATGATTTTCACAAGGGTCATAGCTAGATCACTACTAGATAGTAGCAGGGTGCCATTTGATGAGGATTAGTACTCGTTAAACATGTTAATAGCACAACTCTCATAGTAATTATCAAACTTATCTCTTAGCAAACTCACCAAACAAGTTAGACAACAGGAAAACTCAACGAGAAAAACAGAATGAGCACCTAGCAGATTCAGCTCACCACCTGTTTCTTAGGAAATGCTCTACAAGCATCATCCACATGCATTCATGTCCATGGATATTGCCAACCAGCCTCTAAGGACTCTAATGATACATTACGGATCCACTTCCAGGATGCTTCTGCACTTCAGTGCTGAAACTTGGAATGCAGCAGCAACTATCATTGAAATGCTTCTGCAAGGATACTGTGCACTCAGGGAGCTGATGACCAAGAGTAGACTACTGGGATAGTAATTGGCGAAGCTGGAGTTGCCTGCTTTCTGTGTACAGGAGATACCTTGGAAATCTTTCACATTGCCAGTACATCCCAGAGTTGTCGCTGCACTGGAACAGCTAGGCTTGGAGCATGGTTAAATCCAGAGTACAAGTCTTTGATACTAGCGTTGGATTTTTGTTTGACTCCACTGCCTATTTAATGTCTTCAGCTGTTTGTTGATATCACTTGGGAGTGAACCAAATTGGCTGATAACGCTCGGGAGCTCAGGATGTGGCCAGTATAGGCCACCTACTTGGCGCTTCTGGTTGAAGACTGTAATGATCGTAACGAGGTCAGCCAGGTGGACCTCATAGATATTAGTTCCCCGATTGGGCCGTTTACCCGGTCCAAACAGGGAGCCCTGGCTGACAGATATAATCGGGATTGTCAGAGGCTCTGTTTCCCCTGAGAGCTGGCTCTAAGGAAGCCGGACCAGTGTCAAATACTATGAATACACAAATAAAGCCATGATGTGGAGGTGCTGGTGCTGGATTGGGGTGGACAATATCAGAAATCAGACGACACCAGGTTATAGTCCAACAGGTTTATTCAAAATCACAAGGCTTTGGTGTGTTGTCCCTTCATCACCTGATGACGACTATAACCTGGCGTCATCTGATTTCTGACCATGTAAAGAAAGGATGACGTAGTAATGGAATAGTGGCCTCTGTGGAGCTATTTCAAAAATAATTGCAGATAGTTCTACCTTGTCTTTTGCATGATTCTTCCATTCTTTCCTGTAATGTTCTTTGTATTTTCAGTCTTTTTTGGTTTTGTTCCAGGCCTGCAATATTCAGAAGTCCTTTTTTAAAAACAAATCTGTATGCTCTGAGTTTAATACAGAAAATAAGTCATCTATTGTCTTTTATGATTCAATTGCAATAAGACAAATTTCAAACTGTGGAAAGAAAGGCCACGGAGTGGCTTTTATTACCAGTGACTTCTAGATCATATTTTTTAAACAACTTGACTGTGGTAAAGTTAACAAACCTGGTGGGAATGGCAAGATATAATAATTTAAAACTCTACAGATAAGTCATATCGTAATCTTTATAACACTGCATTTCTGATGCTGTTATAATAACCAGATGAACTTTCAATCCCAACAGACACAAACATTTATGTTTTGCTACTCAGACATTATTTAATTCTAGCTGCCTCCTTCCTAAATCCCTAATTAATTGCTCATATTAAATAAATTACATTGGGAGGAAAAAGATGCACAATCAGTTGTTTATGGATCTGGTTGCCTTTTAATTAGACTCTGTAGAGAACTGATGAATACCGTTGAAATAGGCACTTATTTCATAACATAGCAGTTTTAATATTAATTACTTGCTGTGAAAAAAACACACACATGTGCATTTCGGATTATTCAATAACTTTTTTTGCTTTAAAGATATAATCCTAAAATTTGCCTCACACCAACTGTATGTTGATTGAGGACTACATTTTGGATGGGTCTCAGGCTTCAGAGCCCTGCGTCTCTGATTTGTTTTATGTCCTTCACAACTACCTGACAGATCAGACTTAGTTTTAAGATCTCATCCAGAAATGGGACATCAGACAGTGTTATAGTCCCTCAGTATGGCATTGCAATGTCAGTTTATGTTTATTTGAATTAAGGGTTTTGAGTAGCAGTTGATCCCATAATTTGCTGATTTAGAGACAGGAATGCTGAAAACTGCGTCATAGCTTTTTTTCTATTGTTTCATTATTCCTTCCTATAGGTTAGGAAAAGGAAATAAATTTATTACATCATATAAGGAATGCTGATCTAACGCTAAGAGGAAGAAAGAAACGTCATGTATGATGGCTGTGTAAGATGGAAAGGGGATTTTCTTTGTCGTTGGGATATGTTACAGGCTACCAGGCAATGAAAAAAAAGTGAATCTATTTTGGAAATTATAAAAGGTGATTTGTGCTAACATTTCAGTTAGGATAATTGGGGAATTTTATTTTTTCTTATATAGATTGACACATACAAAAGGGACAGCCTGTAGTCGCAGAAGGATTTATTGATGTATTTCAAGAATCTTTTGTTAAACTGCTCACAAGGTTAAACAATAATATTGGATTTTCTCTGAACAAATAAAAAAGAAGTAATAAACTGTATTAAACTAAGGAAGGCTCTGAGCCTAGTGATTAAACATTGTTACATTTTATGGTAAATTGATGATAAAGCAAATTACAGAAAACTATGAAAAAGTCACATTTAATAAATACAGACTTCTGATGAGATGGAACAATTTTTGCACTGATGGAA
Source organism: Ginglymostoma cirratum (assembly GCA_024137785.1). Taxonomy (NCBI): domain Eukaryota; kingdom Metazoa; phylum Chordata; class Chondrichthyes; order Orectolobiformes; family Ginglymostomatidae; genus Ginglymostoma; species Ginglymostoma cirratum. The sequence goes on from JAHRHZ010000249.1 coordinate 40,845,010, forward strand.
AGAAAATATTCAAATCTATATGTGTATATATATGAAGGGAAACTTGGAACATTTTATTTGTGGGAGTTGGTGGCAGAGTGGCAACAACACTGGACTACAGTCATAGAGTCATACAGCATGGAAACAGATCCTTTGGTCCAACTTGTTCATGTCGATCAGGTTTCCCAAACTAAACTTGTCCCACTTGCCTGCATTTGGCTCACATCCCTCTAAACCTTTCCCATTCATGTACCTATTCTAATATCTTTTGAATGTTGTGACTGTACCTGCATATACCACTTCCTCTAGCAATTCATTCCACACATGAACCACCCGCTGCCTGAAAAAGATTCCCTTCAGATCCCTTTTAAATCTTTCGCCTCTCACCTCAAAATTATGGCTTCTAGTTTTGAACTCCCGTATCTTAGGGAAAAGATGTTTGCTATTACCTTATCCATGCCCCCTGTGATTTTATAACCTCTCTAATATCAGCCTCAACCTTCTACACTCCAGTGAAAAAAGTCCCAGCCTTTCCTCACAACTCAAACCCTCTAGTGCCAGAAACATCCTGGTAAATATTTTTTGAATTCTCAAAACTGTGTATCTATGTGGCATTGTTGGTCATTAGCAGCAGCAAAATTGTACTCCAAACATAGCCTGTAACCTCATGGCCTGTTATATCCACCATCATATAGTTACCACCAAGCCAAGGAGTCAATAAAAACCGAAAGAACTGCGGATGTTGTAAGTCAGGAACAAAAATAAAGCTGCAGGAAAAGCTCAGCAGGTCTGGCAGCATCTGAGAAGGCAAAAAACAGGGTTAATGTTTCCAGTCCGGTGACCCTTCCTCAGAACTGATTGTGGCTGGGAAAACGTCAGTTTATATGCAGAAAATAGGGGAGAAGGATGGTGTAGGGAGAGCCTAAAGAGAGAGAAGAGCAGTTGGACAGACAAAAGATTTGCTAACGATCAGGCTGGGAGGTTCTTCTCTCTATTTAGGCTCTATCCTAATGCATACTCCCTACAGCATTCCCCTCCCCTTTTTTCTGGATATAAACTGACATGTTCCTAGCCACCATCAGTTCTGAGGAAGGGTCACAGACCTGAAACGTTAACTCTGTTTTTTCCTTCACAGATGCTGCCAGACTTGCTGAGCTTTTCCAGCAACTTTGTTTTTCAGCCAGTGATTCAAGCCTGGTTCAAAGAAAAGGGCAGGGCAGCATGCCTGGAGCAACACAAAGGGTACTTAAAAAAGAATGGTGACGTTGCAACACAGGACTGCTTGCATTCCAAACGGCATCAGCAGTAAGTGATAGACAGAGCTAAGAGATTTCAAAATCAATGGATCAAATCTCTGCTCTGCAATCCTCATCTAGTAGTGAAAGGTGCAGATAATCAAACAACTCATTGAAACAAGAGGCTCCACTAACATCCCCATGCTTAAAGATGGGAGATCCCAGCACATTAGTGAAGAAAGGTCAAGTCTGGAGCATTTCCCAAAAGTGCTGAGTGGACAATTCACCTTGCTCTGTTCCAATGCTTCCCAGCATCACAGATGCCAGCGCTAATCAATTCAATTCACTCCACATGATATCAAGAAATAGCTAAAGACACAATCATCTGAGAAGAATAAAGGACCATGAAAACATGCCAGTAATAGTACTGAAGATTAGTGCTCTAGAACTTGCTGTGCCCCTAGCCATGCTATTCTATTATAGCAACTACACAGGCATCTGCCTAAAAATGCGGAAATTTGCCCAGGTATATCCTATCTAATTTGATTTGATTTGTTGCTGTCACATGCACCTCTGTGCAGTGAAAAGTTTTGTTTTCTGTGCAGTACAGGCAGATCATAGTATACAAGGACATACATATCATAAGGTGCTTAGACAGAGCGAGGCATATAAGGCTACGGCCGCACAGGCGGTGCACAATGTAAGGTCGACATTGGATTTGAAATTAGAGAGGTGCATTGAGCGGTCTGATAACAACTGGGAAGAAACTCTTCTTGAATCTGTTGGTATGCGTATTTAAGCTACTGTATCTTCTGCCTGATGGAAGAAGTTGGAAGAGAGTAATACTGGGGTGGGAGGGGTCTTTGATGATGTTGGCTGCCCTTCTGCATCAGTAAGAAGTGTAGATGGAGTCCATAAATGGGAGGTTGGCTTGGGTGATAATCTGGGCTATGTTCACAACTTTCTGCTGTTACTCACAGCCCTGGGCAGTTGTTGTATCAGGCCGTGATGCACTCAAATGGAATGCTTTCTGTGGTGCATCTATAAAAGTTGGTGAGGGTCCTATGGACATGCTGAATCTTCTAAGCCTCTTGAGGAAGAAGAGATGTTGTTGTAACTTCTTGACCATCACATCTACATGGGAAGACCAGGACAGATTGTTGGTTATCGTCACTCCTAAGATCTTGATGCTCTCAACCCTTTCCACTTCAGCTCTATTGATGTAGAATGGGGCCTGTCATCCTCCTTTCTTCCTGAAGTCAATGATTAGTTCTTTAGTTTTGCTGACACTGAGGGAGAGATTGTTATCTTTGCACCAGGACAGTGACAGTTAGAACATAGAACAGTACAGCATAGTCGAGGCCCTTCAGCCCACGATGTTGTGCCAACTATTATCCTACTCTAAGATCAAACTAACCTGCAGACCCTACATTTTACTATCATCCATGTGCCTATCCAAGAGTCGCTTAAAAGTCTCTAATGTATCTGACTCGACTGCCACCACCGGCAGCACATTCCACATACCCACCACTCTCTGTGTAAAGAACCTACCTCTGACATCTCCGTTCCTCCAATCACCATAAAATTATGTCCCCTCATAAAAGTCATTTCTGCCCTGGGAAAAAGTCTCTGGCTGTCCACTCTATCTATGTCTCTCATCATCTTGTACACCTCTATCAAGTCACCTCTCATCTTTCTTCATTCCAACGAGAAAAGCCTTAGCTCCCTCAACTTTTCCTCATAAGACCTGCCCTCCAGTCCAGGCAGCATCCTGTTAATTCTCCTCTGCACCCTCTCTAAAGCTTCCACATTTTTCCTATAATGAGGTGACCAGAACTGAACACAATATTCCAAGTGTAGAATAACCAGAGATTTACAGAGCTGCAGCATGACCTCACAGCTCTTAAATTCAATTTCCCTGCCAATGAAAGCCAACACACCATACAGCTTCTTAACAACCCGATCAACTTGAGTAGGAACTTTGAGGGATCTATGGATGTGGACCCCAAAATCTCTCTGTTCCCACACTGCCAAGAATCCTGCCATTCTTCACTCAAATTCGACCTTCCAAAATGAATCACTTCACACTTTTCCAGGTTGAATTCCATCTGCCACTTCTTTGCCCAGCTCTGCATCCTGTCAATAACCCATTGCAACCTACAACAGCCCTCCACACTATTCACAACTCCACCAACCTTCATGTCATCAGTAAACTTACTAACCCACCTTTCCACTTCCCCATCGAAGTCATTTATAAAAATCACAATGAGCAGAGGTCCCAAAACAGATCCCTGTGGCACACCACTGGTCACCGAGCTCCAGACGGAAGACTTTCCATCTATTACCACCCTCTGTCTTCTATTTGCCAGCCAATTCTGTGTCCAGACAGCCAAATTTCCCTGAATCCCATGCTTCCTTACTTTCTGAATAAGCCTACCATCGAGAACCTTATCAAATGCCTTGCTAAAATCCATGCACGCCAAAATACACTGCTCTACCTTCAACAATATGTTTTGCCACATCTTCAAATAATTCAATAAGGCTTATGAGGCAAGACCTGCCCCTCACAAAACCATGCTGACTATTTCTAATCAAACTGTGCTTTTCCAAATAATCATAAATACTATCTTTCAGAATTCTCTCCAATAATTTGCCAACCACAAAAGTAAGACTGACTGATCTGTAATTCCCAGGGTTATCCCTATCCCCTTTCTTAAACAAGGGAATGACATTTGCCAATCTCCAATTATCTGGTACTGCTCCAGTGGACAGTGAGGACGCCAAAGGGGCATCAATCTCTTCCCTTGCTTCCCGTAATAACCTTGGGTGTATCCCGTCTGGCCCAGGGGACTTATCTATCCTCATGTTTTTCAAAATTTCTAGCACATCCTCCTTCTTAACATCAACCTGTTTGAGCGTATCTGCCTGTTTAATGCTGTCCTCACAAATGACAAGGTCCCTCTCCCTAGTGAATGCTGAAGCAAAGTATTCATTCGGGACCTCCTCTACCACCTCCGACTCCAGGCAAAAGTTTCCTCCGCTACCTCTGATTGGCCCTAACCTCACTCTGGCCATCCTTTTGTTCCTCACGTAAGTATAGACGGCTTTGGGGTTTTCCTTAATCCTACCCGCCAAGGCTTTTTCATGCCCCCTTCTAGCTCTCCGAAGTCCATTCTTCAGTTCCGTCCTGGCCACCTTGTAACTATCTAGAGCCCTGTCCAATCCTTGCTTCCTCAACCTTAAGTAAGCTTCCTTCTTCCTCTTGACTAGGTGTTCCATATGTCTTGTCATCCAAGGTTCCTTCACTTTACCATCCCTTTCTTGCCTCAGTGGGACAAACCTATCCATCACTCACGGCAAGTGCTCCCTAAGCAACCTCCATATTTCTGTTGTGCATTTCCCTGAGAACATCTGTTCCCGATTTATGTTGCACAGTTCCTGCCGTATAGCATTGTAATTACCCCTCCCCCAATTAAATACTTCCCCATACTGTCTGTTCCTATCCCTCTCCATCACGATAGTAAAGTTCAGGGAGTTGTGATCACTGTCACTGAAATGCTCTCCCACTGAAAGATCTGACACCAGGCCTGGTTCATTGTCAAACACCAAATCCAATATGGCCTCCCTTCTATCTAATCTTGTTCTATCTACAAAAGCAAGGCAAATCCAACCAAGTTGGTTATTACCCCATCAGATCAATCATTAGTAAACTGATAAAATGGGTCAACATAAGTGCTATTGAGCAGCAGTTGGTCACTGACATTCAGGAACGGGCTAGCGAAAAATTGACAATTGAGCAGCGGACAATCATGTGGTCACAGATGTTCAGTGTAACATTAAAAGTAAAGATAACAAGCAATATTTAATGAAATGAGGTGAATCTGAAGAACACAAAGTTATTTAGAGAGTTACCTCGTTTTCATGTGACGGGACCAAAGCTGTATCTGAAAACTAATCATGACCTTTGTGACTATGTTGTTGGGGAAAAACCTTAAGTCAAAAGAAGTAAGAGACTGAATAATCTAATATCAAAGGGAAGACAGAGTAGGAGTAAATTACTGCAAATGCTGGAATCTACACTAAAAACAAAAATTACTGGAGATCACAATGGATCAGGCAGCATCCATAGAGAGATTAGATAGGTTTAAGTGGCTTATTGTTCTTTCATCCAATCATTTTACTCTGCCTATGCATCTTCATCTATTTCTACAATAAATGGCCTAGATATTCCAATGGACAGAGAGTTATTGGAGCAGTGCAAACTGGAATTGGATATCGGAGTAATGCAGAAAATGATACAGTTGATTCCAGAGGAATTGCCTGGGAAACAGAAGATTCTGATGGGCAATTCTCCCACTGCTGGAACCCTCCAAAAGAATCTATTGGAGTTGTAGAATTTAAAATATTCCACCAAACCTAAACAATTATTACCCCATGAAAGTTGGAGGGTTAAAAACCTAATCTAACTCCTGGGTAACTATGACGCAACTACATTTGTTGGTGGAGTCAACAGGCTGGCCTTAGTGTCATAGAGTCATACAGCACGGAAGCAGGCCCTTTGGCCCAAACAGGTCCATGCCTACTAAACTGTCCATCTACATTAGCCCTATTTCCCTGCACTTGGACAATCTATGATGTTAATGCCTTGGATACCAGATCCCTCCCACCACCCCAACTGCAGCTCAAGATCAAATCTGAGCTTTCAGACGTGACACTGGCCTAGTGGTATTATCACTGAACTATTTATCCAGAGACCCAAGCAGTGTTCTGGGGACCTGGGTTCAAATCCCGTCACAGCAGATGGTGGAATTTGAATTCAATTAAATATCTGGAATTAAGAATCTAATGATGGCCATGAATCCATTGTCAAATTGTTGAAAAAACCCATCTGGTTCACTAATGTCCTTTAGGGAAGGAAACTGCCATCCTTACCTAGTCTGGCTTTAATGTGACTCCAGACCCACAGCAAAGTGGTTTACTCTCAACTGCCCTCTGGGCAATCAGGGATGGGCAATAAATGCTGCCTGGCCGGTGATGCCCTCATCCCATGAATGAATAAAGGAAACAAATAGATCTGCTGCACTCTAGATCCAAAAAATGGCTCAATCCTTCAATATTGTGGTGTCCTAGAGCCAATGACTGTGCATCAACGTGTACTGCTCGCACCTACAACCTGTAACTAATGAGGTCTTCATCTGATCAGTACAACAATCTCTCAAGTGAAATATGGTTAACATATTTATTCTATCAAAATATCCCATGAATTTGCACAACCCAATGAAATCTCCATTTAAAATTCTAATATTCTGATGACAAGACACCCAGTTTCTCTAAGTCTCCATAATTGAGATCCCTCATACCTGGAATTATTTTAATAAATGTTTTCAAACTTTTTCAATCTCTTCAAGAACTAAAAGCTGCCTTTATTAAATCCAATCTTCTTCTTCTTCATTTTCTTCTTCTTGCTCTCAATCTATCTTCTTGGCTCAGCAGTTTGTTATTATCAGGTATATGTTTTTATTCGTTTCTCACACACACACTTAATTTTCCTAGTCAGATGAAGCAATTTTTTATACTCTTGATTTTGCTTGTTTCAATCGCATGATGTATAAGATAGTCTTGAAACACAACAATGTCCTTAATCTAGGATAAATTGAAGGCAGTCATGTGACCTGTTCTAAAGTCTCGAGCTACAAGCCTGGGTGATTTGGCTGTTGAAGTTTAAAGGAAGGCCTGAGTTGTTTTGCTAAAACAACGTCCATGATTTTTGTTCTGGTGGTGTGGCTCTTTGCAACTGCTGGACTGTTTTAGTCTGATAGAGGAAAATGTGAAAGAATAGTTGGTTTTCTTCACAGCAGGCATAATAAATCACCAGCACTTTGCAATAAATAAAACACTCTACTTTCTAATTGGACCAACAATGACCCTTACCTTTAACGTGGTGTGCAGGATGGAATAATGATTGATTTTTGTAAATGTAGGAGACTTAGACTGGATTTACAGCCCCCAGGTCAAGAATTTCTTGCCAACATGTAATCTATCAGTGTAACAGGTAGAGATATACATGACCAAATCCAATAAGTCATTGAAGTGAGATCTTGTAGCCATTATTCTACTATTACTGCGCTCAGTAAAACCAACATGACATTCTACATATGTAGAAACAGATTTCATTCAGCCAGGTCCTGCATGGACTTCAGTTAACTCTTGCTGTTGTTGTTTCAGACTTGTGTTTTCATTGAGGGCCATTGTTAATTATCCTCCCATGTTAATAGTTGTGTAAGAATACAGTAATTTAAAATGTGTCCTTTTCAAAAGTGTAACAGATTTCACATTAGATTTAAATCGAAGCTTAAACTCTTCCACTTTGTGAGTTTGCTAACAAAAAACTTCAGATTTAATCAGCTGTTCTAAAGTTCATTGGGAAAAAAAATGGGGTAACGTTTAACTAACGTAGGCATTTGCTCTTATTTCAAAGTCCATGCTGTGTGACCAAATATGCTTGATTTGCCTCTCAAACCTAGAATATTATTAAGTTGCCCAATTCTAATCAAAATAAGGCTGGCACTTTTCTCAAGGCTTTGCTGTTGGTCTGGATAGATTCAAGGAAATAGTCCTAAAAACAGTCAAAATACAAAATACCCTTCTGCTGAGCATGAATATATTTGGAAAATCTAACGGCAATCTCACACTGAAACTGGAAAAAAAAAACTGTGATTATATAAAATTCTGGTGACTGTTGGAATGCAGCCATTCATTCACTGTTGTATGAGTGATATCTACGGCAGATCAAGAAGGTGGTTCACCCTCAATTTTTTTGAGAGCGATTAAGAGTACGCGATAAATGCTGGCTTTGTGAGTAACAGCCATATTCCATGAAAGAATTTTAAAAATGTAGAGACTTTGGAATGAATTTAAAATTGTTGTCTAATGGTAGAAGCTGAACAATATATTTTTCAACAACCGTTTTGCCTGTTAGCAAGGCAGTGACAAGCAAAAATACTAACAAACATTATGCTCTGTGACATGAGAAGCTATCATCTAGAATTGATACTTTCCTCTATGGATAGATGAGCACTTAAATGAATCCCATGACATATATTTGTTGCTGTGCTAATTACGTTTTTAACACATTTTAGATGAATAGGTTAATAACTTTGTTAAAATACCCCATGTAGCAGTTTTGCATGAGCATCTTAAGATTAATATTCAACAGAATTTCATCATCCTTGTTACAATGGTGCAAGCACATTTTTTGTAGTCTCATCAACTATCACAACAGCAACTCAGAATTTATCTCATGTATTGTTCATATTTTTTTTTCTTGCTCTGACCTCCTACTTCACACAAAATGCATTTAATATAAATTTACCTTTTTCACTTATTGTCATCCATTTCAATTTTCTCTCCTTGAATCCCAAATCCTGCTAAATTTCAGCTAATCCAAATCGGATTCATCCAAATTTGAAGTTGTAACATTGCAGGAACCTACACATATGGCTGCTTTAAATTGGGTGAGGAGCACAATAAGTTGTGGAGGCCCTAATAATACAGCAGGATCTAAAAAGCAACAGAAAAAGGAGAGACATTCGTAAATTGAATCTCAGAGAAGTTAAACAGAAGGATGATGACAAAAAGGACACACTGGGAAAAGGATACTGAGAAATATGAATGAGCACATGGGCTAATGACACTCGAGTTATAGTTGAGAGAGAATTGGCAACATAACTTGAGAGCCACAATTTTGCAAGTATGGGACAAGGCAAGAGGGCAGGTCTTTGTGAAGGTATGTGAAGGTATCTATAGGTATGTGGGGAATAAAAGGATGACTAGGGTAAGAATAGGGCCAGTCAAAGACAGAAGTGGGAAGTTGTGTGTGGACCCTGTGGAGATCGGAGAGGTACTAAACAAATAATTCTCATCTGTTTTCACTCAGAAAAAGGAGAATATTGTAGAGGAGCAGACTGAGATACGGGCTATTAGACTTGAAAGGACTGAGGTTAGGAAGGAGGAGGTGTTATCAATCCTAGAAGGTGTGAAGGTAGATAAATCCCCTGGGCCGGATGGGATTTTTCCGAGGATTCTCTGGGAAGCTAGGGAGGAGATGGCGGAGCCTTTGGCCTTGATCTTTGAGTCGTCATTGTCTACAGGTTTAGTACCAGAGGACTGGAGGATTGCAAATGTTGTGCCCTTGTTCAAGAAGGGCAGTAGAGATGACTCAGGTAATTATAGACCAGTGAGCCTTATGTCTGTTGTAGGAAAAGTTTTGGAAAGGATTATAAGAGATAGGATTTATAATCATCTAGCAAGCAACAATTAGATTGGAGATAGTCAACATGGATTCGTCAAGGGCAGGTCGTGTCTCACAAACCTCATTGAGTTTTTTGAGAAGGTGACCAAGCATGTGGATGAGGGTAGGGCAATTGACGTGGTGAACATGGACTTCAGTAAAGCCTTTGATAAGGTTCCACATGGTAGGCTATTGGAGAAAATGCGGAGGCATGGGATTGAGGGAGATTTAGCAGTTTGGATTAGAAACTGGCTTTCTGAAAGAAGGCAACGAGTGGTGGTTGATGGAAAATATTCAGCCTGGAGTCCGGTTACTAGTGGTGTGCCACAAGGATCTGTTTCGGGACCACTGCTGTTTGTCATTTTTATAAATGACTTGGACGCAGACGTAGGTGGATGGGTTAGTAAGCTTGTAGATGACACTAAAGTCAGTGGAGTGGTGGACAGTGTGGAAGAATGTTGCAGGTTGCAGGGAGACTTGGATAAACTGCAGAATTGGGCTGAAAGGTGGCAAATGGAGTTCAATGCAGATAAATGTGAGGTGATGCACTTTGGGAAGAATAATAGGAAGGCAGAATACTGGGTCAGTGGAAAGATTCTTGGTAGTGTGGATGTGCAGAGGGATCTTGGTGTCCAGGTACATAGATCCCTGAAAGTTGCCACTCAGGTTGATAGTGCTGTTAAGAAGGCATATACGGTGTGTTAGGTTTCATTGGTAGAGGGATTGCATTCCGGAGCAGTGATGTCATGTTGCAACTGTACAAAACGCTAGTGCGGCCTCACTTGGAATATTGTGTACAGTTCTGGTCGCCCCATTACAGGAAGGATGTGGAAGCATTGGAAAAGGTGCAGAGGAGATTTACCAGGATGTTGCCTGGTCTGGAGTGAAGGTGTTATGAGGAAAGACTGAGGGATTTGGGTCTGTTCTCATTGGAGAGAAGAAGGCCAAGAGGGGATTTAATAAAGACCTACAAAATGATCAGAGGATTAGATAGGGTGGACAGTGAGAGTCTTTTTCCTAGGATGACGACGTCGGCTAGTACGAGAGGGCATAGCTGCAAATTGAGGGGTGATAGATTTAAGACAGATGTCAGAGGCAGGTTCTTTAGTCAGGGAGTGGTTAGGGCGTGGAATGCCCTGCCTGCCAATGTAGTTAACTCAGCCACATTAGGGGCATTCAAACAGTCCTTGGATAAGCATATGGATGATGATGGGATAGTGTAGGGGGACGGGCTTAGATTAGTTCACAGGGCGGCGCAACATCGAGGGCCGAAGGGCCTGTTCTGCGCTGTATTGTTCTATGTTTCTATGAACTACCATAGCTGGTGAGAGGATTAGACCCACTCTGTTGACATCATTCTCCATTGCACTCTAGCCATCTAGCTAACTGAGTGCCAACATTCAAATGTGTTACCTTTAGTTTGAGCACTCCAGGAACACTACACCTGCTTTATATTCAGGTTCAGGAGATGATTCGTATTGTTATAGGCCTGATAAAATTACTGTTTTTGTTTCACCATCTTCTGCAAATTCAGTTCCTTCGAAATAAAAATGAGTCTTTCTACATTCTGAATCCAACTTGATACTATTCAATTTTGCAATGTTATAGATTCATAGAGTTGTACAGCATGGAAACAGACCCTTTGGTCCAACTTGTCCACGCTGTCCAGATATTCTAAATTAATCTAGTCCCATTTGGCCCATATCCCTCTAAACCCTTCCGGTTCATATATCCATTCGGATGTGTTTTAAATGCCGTCATTGTACCAGTCTCCACCATTTCCTCTGACAGCTCATTCCATACGCACACAACGGTCTGCATGAACAAGTTGGCCCTGAGGTCCCATTCAAATCTTTCCCCTCTCACCATAAACCTGTGCCTTCTAGTTTTGAACTCCTGCACTCCAGGGAAAATATTGTGTCTATTTATTCTATCCATGCCCCTCATAATTTTATAAACTTATATAAGGTCACCCCTCAACCTCCAGTGCTCCGGGGAAAATATCACTGGTCTCTTCAGCCTCTTCCTAAAGCTCAAACACCCCAACCATGGCAATATCCATGTAAATCTTTTCTGAACCCTTTCAAGTCTCACAATATCTTTCCTATACCAGGGAGACCAGAATGGAATGCAATATTCCAAAAGTGGCCTATCCAATGTCCTGTACAGCCACAACATGACCTCTCAACTTGCATACTCAATGCACTGATCACTAAAGACAAGCGTACTAAATAGCTTCTTCACTATCCTGTCTACACGTGACTCCACTTTCAAGGAACTGTACACCTGCATCCCAAGGTCCCTTTGTTCAGCAACACTCCCTAGGAGCTTACCGTTAAGTGTATATGTCTTACCCTGATTTGCCTTTACCAAATGCAGCACCTCACATTCATCTAAAGTAAACTTCATCTGCCACTTCTTGGCTGATCAACCCATCTGATCAATGTCCCATTGTCCTCTGTAATACCTTTCTTCACTGCCCACTACACCGCTAATTTTGGTATCATCTACAAACTTACTAACCATACCTCCTATATTCACATCCAAATCATTTATATAAATGACAAAAAGCAGTGGACTCAGCACTGATCCTTGCAGAACATCATTAGTCACAGGCCTCCAGTCTGAAAAACAACCCTCCACCACCACCCTCTGTCTCCTACTTTTGAGCTGGTTATGTATGCAAGTGGCTAGTTCTCCCTGTATTCGATGTGATCTAAACCTTGTTGACCAGTCTACCATGTGGAACCTTGTCAAATGCCTTACTGAAATCCATATAGATCAGGTCCACATCTGTGACTTCAATTCCTTTCGTCACTTCCTCAAAAAACTCAATCAAGTTAATGAGACACGATTTCCCCAAAGAATCCCTACAGTGTGGAAACAAGTCATCTGGCCCAACAAGTCACACCGACCCTCTGAAGAGCATCCCATCCAGACCTATCCCTCTATCTTATCCCTGTGACCCTGCACTTCCCATAGCTAACACACTTAACCTCCACATCCCTGAACTTTAGCATCACCAATTTAGCATCACCAATCCACCGAGACTGCACATCTTTGGACTGTGAGAGGAATCCGGTGCATCCAATGGAAACTCACACAGATGTGGGGAGAACGTGCAAACTCCACAAAGACAGTCGCCCGAGGGTGGAATCGAGCCCAGATCCCTAGCGCTGTGAGGCAGGAGTGCTAACCATTGAACAACTGTGTTGCCCCATGACGTGATTTACAAAAATTAAGTCACTAGGTTCACTAACATGTAATTAACAAATAAAACAAAGCACATAGGAACAAAGATGTCCAAGCTTCATGATTTTAACAAACTGCTGTCCTTTATCCTTGTTACCATTGCTATAATTGAAAAAACATTGTGAGAGCTGACTGAATTTACTTCAAGCCGACCTAAAATATTTCAAAGAAAAATACATGGGAAGCACAAATGCTGTGAGATTCTTCCTCCCTTTTTCAAACTAATTTGCCCTCTGTTCTTATGTAGTTACTAGTGGAACTCCTTGAATTTAAATGAAAACCAACACTATTGGTGCTGCCAGGTCTTTCATCTGCACCCATCTCCAACCAGACATTTTCACCTCAGCACATAATCTTTCTAGATTGGAATCAAAAGCACAATCTGGTGTGCACCTCGCTGATATATCTTCACAGGAGGCCAAGGAAGTAATGCTCCAGGTCTGTGATACTCAGAGGACTGATGCGGGGAAGGCAAATCTCCAGCCCCAAGTGGAAGGTGATTCCAGGTTCTCAGACACTAATGAATTTGCTAAAGGGCATGGACAGGCACAGGTACTGCAAGTAGATTTATCAGAGGTAGTCAGTAAAGATGGAGCAGTGCACCAATGCTACTAGCACTGTGCTGGTTCTGGCATGCATGCATCTAGCTGCCTCCATGGACAGTCTGGTGACCAACATGGTAACTCAAGTCAGCACACAGTATCTGCTGGCTAGGTGCACAGACTTGCACTTTTTCACTCTAGCCATTGGTGCTTAGCATCTATTGCAAGGCAAGAACGGGAAGAGGGACTTCAACCTCAATTAATCTGCTCCTTTCTCTCAGAGTTATGGATTGGTACTAGGAAACAGCCAAAGTGAGGAGGAGCCACAGACAAGCCTCTCAGAAGCTACATCTCTGGACAGGCCAGAGGAAAGAGAGAGATAGAGACGGACAGAGATAGAGTGTGTGTGCTTGCATGTGTGCCTGTGTGTGTGTGAAATTTAGACTGCATTTATCATTTGTTTAGATCATCTTAAGTACAGATTGTTTTTATAGTCACCACATGTAAACAGCTAAACATTCACTGATTTGATTAACGTATCTTTTTTAAAACCTTGTTGCACTTGAATGATAAAAGATGAAAGCCATACTACTCCTTCTCACCTGATCATAACTATATATCATAAATACGTGAGTAATTTTACATCAGTACACATACAGTATGGTGCAGTGGGAGCAGCACTGCTCCTGAGACAAAAGCTCTGGGTTCAAGTCCTACATGAAGACATTATGGCCAAGGAAGGTGTGCTTGTAACTGTCAAAACAGCTTTTCATTCTACACCAAAGGTAGGTGGTAAGAGTGGGAGAGATCCATGATCAACCATCTGATTGAAAGAAAATTGGACTAAAACATGCACGGCAACTCAGATTACTAACAAGCAAGTTGGTTGGTGTGGTTCAGAATTTAGCTAACAGCATGGGATTCAAATCCCATTCAGTTTGGAGTTGTTTTGGGATATGCATCCTTGGCCGAGCTGTATTGGAATTTCTGGCATTGTATATGTGAAACTTCTTTTTCAGACAGAGAACCGCAGCTGATATATGCATAAAAATCAGGTTCCATATACAGCTGCGTTTTTTGTCTGTATTTGGATATACTTTTAATGAATTAGTGCAAATAATTTTAAGGTGTACATAATTACACATTAGTCTACTTTTTAGTAAAATGTACTTATTCCTGAACTTAAACAGTCAGAATAATTCTCACTGGTGTGGTCACAACATAACACTGCACTATTGGAGATTCAGTCTTCAACTCTAATGCAATGCTGATCTTTTTTGTACCAATTTGCATTCTTGTGGCATAATATTATCAGGTTCTTAATGGCATGAGCTATGGCATTATTTGTGGCAGAATCAGATGAGAAGTTCAGCAAGGTCCATCTCGACATTGGGAACATCTTGCTGTATTTGTTATGCTTATGCCAAGTGACAAGGTGAGTTTCTTTCTAGGCTGCCATGAGAAAGGATTATAGCTTCTTAAATGCCTTATTAATGTCATAACTGACCTCATTAATATTCAGCTTCCTAAACATAACCAAACATGCCAAACAAGCTAGACATAGAAAAATCTCTACATGGAAGAACGCATTACGAGCAGCCTCCATGTTGCTCAGCAACAAATAACGTCATAGGGCATGATCCATGGGCACCAGCTGCGCGACATTAGCATCCAACATTTGTGAACCCCTTGTGACTGTTGTGGCACCTTTTCAATTCACCTGTAGACTATTCAGGAAACATAGACTTGTATTGTAGGGTGCACTGACAATTAGCTTTGAAATACTGCAGCAGGACACTTAGTGAACAGGATCAGGTGCCTAGCTCATGGATTGGACTAGGCTGCATCTGGGGTCTGTTCACCTCATCTCGTAGCTTATTTAGCGCCTGCTGTACACTCACAGCATCCATGCCTTGCCTTGTCATGCAAGTTAACATTTCAGCTTGAGCTGAAGACCATCAGTATTAGGATAGTATCATGCTCTTTGCATAGACACACACGTTTGCTGCTTGTCAGTCGGGATCTGGTTGGGGGTGGATAGTGGGAACATCTCACTATACGCCGCAAAGAGATGTCTGTTTAACACCTACAGCCTGTGCCCGCTGCCTGTGTGACAATCATATTGAATGTGCCTTCAGCCAAATGAATTGCAGGTTAGGAAAACAATTAATAAACACACAATTGTCTGACTTTTAAGTAAAGGCCGAGGGCACTAAGAAAGTAAGTTATAATAAGCCATTATAGAGCACTAGCTCGGCCTCCATGACAGTGTTGTATACAATTCTGATTGTTAAACTTCAGGAAGGATGCGAAGGCATAAGAGAACGTGCCGAAAAGATGTATGGAAATAGTCCCATGTGAATACCTTCAGTGACAAGGATGACTTGTAGAGGCTAAGGTTGTTCTGATCTAAGTAGCTAAGGCAGATAGGAGATTTGATATGATGTTTCAAATTGTGAGTGATCTGGGCAGCATAAATAGGGAGGGACTGTTCTAACTAATGATGCAAGTGTCAAAAGCCAGTGGGAAATGTTTTAATATGATTGGCAAAAGAACCAGAGGGGATATGAGGAAAATGTCTTTCAGATTGTGAGTAGTTTGGATCTGGATGTAAGGCCTGAGAATGGGCTGGTAGCAGATTCAACTATGGCTTTCAAAAGTGATAGTAGGAACTGCAGATGCTGGAGAATCCGAGATAACAAGGTGTAGAGCTGGATGAACACAGCAGGCCAAGCAGCATCATAGGAGCAGGAAGGCTGACGATTCTGATGAGGGTCTAGGCCTGAAACCTCAGCCTGCCTGCTCCTATAATGCTGCTTGGCCTGCTGTGTTCATCCAGCTCTACACCTTGTTATCTCACTTTCAAAAGTAAATTGGATAATCATCTGAAGAGAAGAGACATATGGAGGGCTACAGACAAAAGCCAGATGAGTGCCGCCAGCTGAGCTACACTGGTGAAGAGCCAACAGGGACACGATGGGTTGAATGGTCTGATTCTGTGCTGTAGCCATTCTGTAATTTTATCGTGCATGGCTCATCAAGAACTTTATCAAAAATTGCAACTGTCACTTTTCTATGTGGATATATGACTAACTGAGTGCCTGCAATTAGTTATTTTATCAGCTTTTCAGGTCAAGCTTTGAAAATTTTAGCCTACTTCTGTCACGTGCAAATATTTATCATCAGTTATTACTTACAGTTCCTTCGATCAATCCTAACAGTTGACAGCCTGAAAGTCTGTGGACTAGCTGTACTCACTGCACTATTACAGCATTGAAATTCTAGCAGTTGAAACTCATAAGTGTACTCCTCCACCATCTTATGCTTCCCATTGCCATGATGTTGTGATCAGCACACATCACCCAGTTTCTATTCAGTTTACTCAATTTTATGCTTAGTTTGCAAACTGAATATATGGCACAGCAGAATGTGACTATTGTTCACTTTGTGGCCAACTGTAAATGTCAACTTCTGTCTGAATCAAATCAATAAAAAGCCATTTTCATTCTCAAACCACTTTATTTCTCCGTGTAATATTGTTTCTGACCATGGTTTGTCTGACAAAAGTACACTTGCTTTGACTTTGCATGCCTTGGTATTATTTGATGTGCCACTGACATATTTGGCAAAAGATAGGACATTTTGTTATCATTTGACAGTTATAATCATATTGCAATCCATGATCTGTTGATGGCCAGCTTGATCTGGATAATATAACATTTTTACTTCACTCACAATATTTAACAGTATCAAGTGCATTCAATGGACTACACCCATATCTTAATCCATTTGCTGCTTGTATATTAACTCATAGCTTTGTTATCTCCAGAACTGACTCTTCGAAAATGTTCCTAGTTTGTCTCCCACATTCTACTTGAGAGCATTCAAAATGCCACTATTTCTTAACTTGCATCAAGTCCCATTCATAAAAGCATAAGAAATAGGAGCTAATATAGGTCAATTGGCTCTGTCAAGCAATAGGACAGTGGTTAATCTGATTGATCTTAACAACACTTTCTTGAATTTGTAGACTTGCTTGCCGAGCCGGTGTGTTTGGTTGCAGACGTTTCGTCACCCTGCTAGGTAACATTTTATTTTTCATTCAGGGGGTGTGGGCATCGTTAGTTAGACCTGTATTTATTGCCCATCCCTAATTGCCCAGAGGGCAGTTAAGATTCAACCACATTGTTGTGGGTCTGGAGTCACATGTAGGCCAGACCAGGTAAGGGTCGTCGTCAGTGCACCTCCGGTGAAGCATTGGTGTTCTGTCTCGTTTCTTATTTATATGTCTCGGTTTTCCAGGATGGTTGACATCACTTCTGGTTCTGTTTTTCAGTGGTTTGTATATCAAGTCCAGTTCAATGTGTTTGTTGATGGAGCTCCTGTTGGAATGCCAGGCCTCCAGGAATTCCCTGGCATATCTTGTTTGGCTTGTGCTATTACGGATGTGTTGCCCCAGTCGAATTTGTGTCCTTCTTCGTCCGTGTGTATTGAGACCACTTCCTTGCCTGGGACAAATAATTATCGACTCTTATCAAACTCAGACTTGAATATATTCAATGACTCAGCCCCACCAACCTTTGTGGAAAATAATTCCAAAGACTAACAATCCTTTGAAAGAAAAGATGCCAACTCCTCTTGGTCTTAAATGAGAGACACTTTATCTTTAAACTATTGTCCTAATTCTAGAACCCCCACGAAAGGTAATATCCTTTCAGCATCTACCTGATCAAGACCCTCTGATAATCTTATGTGTTTCAATAAGTTCGCCTCTGATAAAAAAAACTTGTCCTGATTTTAAAAAAAACCTTCATCACGGGCCTGGTGAATATTCTCTGAATTTCTTCCATTGCAATTATAGATTCCTTAAGTAAGGACACTAAAACAGTACACGGTTCACCTGTTCAGACTGTGCTCACTGATTTACATTAGCTCATGATCAAACAATCAGATTTAAAACTTGCATTTTTTAAAATCTACTTTGTGTCATTAGTTTCCCATCTTTCTCTGGCCTCACACTTTATAATCCTCTCCAGTCCCACAGTCCTCTGGAATATATCTGCTTATCTAATTCTGTTATTTTAAGTATCACTGATCTTTATTCACTCAATTTCTGATGGCCATGCCTTCAGTTGCCTAGAACTTTAGTTTTGGATTTTCCTCCATTCCCCTTGTGCCTTCTAACTCATTTCTTCCTTAAAACCAACCACATTAAGCAAACCTTTGGTTATCTGATCTACTACCTCCTAATGTTATTCAGTGTTATACTTTGTTTTGTAATAATTCTGTGAAGTGTTTTGTGATGTTTTGTTACAGCACAGGTGTTAGATACATATAACTTAGTGGTTTTTGTTGTTGATCAAATGGAAGACATTAACTTTTGGGAACCAGTTCATTGCAAGTGGAAAATATGCAATATGATGCCACAACATATTATACCCCAAAAGAATGTCACTGTGAAGCATGTTGACTCTGAACCCACACAATATTGGGCTATCAGCGAACAAGCAGAACAAAAGAAATATATCTTCGATGGGGACTGATAAAATGTAATAAGGAGGGGTGGATTGATTCCTTTCTTTGTACCGCTCTTTCACTGGCCAACAAAGTTTGGATCTAAAAAAATTGGGATTATTAATTATATTAGACTGTATATAGGTCAATATCAGAAACAAATCAGATAGGTTCCTCCAGGTGAGATAACAAGGTGTAGAGCTGGATGAACACAGCAGGCCAAGCAGCATAGAGGAGCAGGAAAGCTGATGTTTCAGGCCTGGGCCCTTCTTCAGAAATAGGACAAGAAGGGTCCATTTCTGAAGAAGGGTCCAGACCCGAAACGTCAACTTTCCTGTTCCTATGATGGTGCTCGGCCTGCTGTGTTCATCCAGCTCTACACCTTGTTATCTCAGATTCTCCAGCATCGGCAGTTCCCACTATCTCTCAGGTTCCTTCAAGTGACAAGTCATGACTGATTTATTTGAGTCACAGAGTCAAACAGCCTACAATCGGGTCCTTTGGCCCACCATGTCTATGTTAATAAACAGATACCAAACTGCACAAAACCCATTTACCTGCACTTGGCCTATAGCCTACAATGCACTGGCATTAAATGTTCATCCAGGTACTTCTCAAATGTTGCAAGAATATCTACCTCCATCACCGTCTCAGGTAGTACATTCAATACTTTTACCACACTCTGGGTGAATTTCTTTTCCTCATATCTCCTCTAAACCACTTACTCAGTCCTTAAAACTCATGCACTGTTGTCTTAGACTTCTCTGCTATCGGGAAAAGATTTTCACAAGCTACTCTGTCTAAGCCTCTCATAATTTTGCATTCATCAATCAGATACCGACATCAGCATCCTTTGCTCCAAGGAAAACAAACCCAACCTATCCAGTCTATCCTCATTATTTAATCCCAGGAACAGCCTGGTGAATCACCTCTGTACCCTCTCCACTGCAATTATCTCCTTCCAATACTGTAGTGACCAGAACTGTACGAAAGATTTCTTTGTGACCTACCAATGCTTTATTAAGTTGTAGCAAGGCTTCCTTGCACTTATATTGTATGTCCTGGCTAATGAAGGTAAGTATCCCATGTCCCTTCTTCACTGCCTTGTCTACCTGTCCTGACACCCTCAGGAATCTATGGGCCTGTACACCAATGTCCCTTTCTTTTCTCAGGACTCTATAAGGACTAACCATACATGGTGTACATCCTTCCAATATTAGATCTCTCAAAATGCATCACCTCACTCTTATCAGGAATTAAATTCCACCTGCCATTGCTCTGCCCAATTTACCAGTCAATCAATATCGGGCTATAGCCTGAGACCATATTCCGCACCATTAACAACAGCGCCAATTTTCAGCTTATCTGTAAAATTACGGTTTGGGCGTAACGGGTGGCACAGTGGTTAGCACTGCTGCCTCACAGCACCAGGGACCCGGGTTTGATTCCACCCTCGGGTAACTGTCTGTGTGGAGTTTGCACATTCTCCCCATGTCTGCGTGGGTTTCCTCCAGGTACTCTGGTTTCTTCCCACAGTCCAAAGATGTGCAGGTTAGGTAGATTGGCTATGCTAAATTGCCTGTAGTGTCCAGGGATGTGTAGATTAAGTGGGTTGTAGGGGGATGAGTCTGGGTGGGATGCTCTGAGGTTCGGTGTGGACTTGTTGGGCGAAAGGGCCTGTTTCCACACGGTAGGGATGCTATCTGTTCTATCTTACTACATATAGCTTCTACATTCACAACTAAGTTGTTAGCAGTGCCAGCTCCAAAACCTAAGGTACCCCACTGATTATAGGCTTCCAATTACCAAAAAAAAACACTCCGTCATTGCCCTTTGCTCTCCTATTTTCAGCCAATTTTGGATCCAGTTTACCAACTTGCCTTGGTTCCAGTCAATACAATGCGGAGCTGGAGGAACACAGCAGGTCAGGCAGCATTGGAGGAGCAGCAGAGTCAATGTTTTGGTTTGGACTCTTCATCAGGACTGGGAGGGGAAGGGTTCTGGGAAATAAATAAAGGAAAGAGGGGTGGGGTAGGGGGAAGGTAGGTGGGATGGTGATAGGTGCATGCAGGTAAGGGTTAGTGGGGATTGGTCAGTGGGAAGAGTGGGGTGAATAGGTAGGAAAGAAGATGGACAGGTTGTGTCAGATCAAGGAGGAGGGGATGAGAGGGGGGTTGATCATGTGATGAGGACGAGGGTGGGGAGATTTTAAAACTGGTGAATTCTATGTTCAGGCCATTGGGCTCTAGGCTCCAGAGGTGGAATGTGAGGTGTTGTTCATCTAGTTAGTGTGTGGTGTCATTGTGGCACTGGAGGAGGCCCAGGATGGACATATCACCAAGGAAGTGGGTGGGGGGTGAGTTAAAATGGTTAGCAACCAGGAGGTATTGTTGATTATAGCGTACAGAGTGTAAATGCTCCACGAACTGGTCACTGAGTCTGCGTTTGGTCTCACTGATGTAGAGGAGACCACATCAGGGGCAGCAGATATAGTAGACCAGGTTGGAGGATGTACAGGTGAATTCCTGTTTGATTTGGAAAGTTTGTCTTGGTCCTTGAATGGAGTTGAGAGGGGAAGTGTAGAGGCAGGTGTAGCACCTCCTGTGGTTGCAGGGAAAGGTGCCGGGTGTGGTGGTGTTAGTGGGGAGTGTGGAGCAGATGAGGGAGTCAGAGTGAGTGGTCCCTATGAAATGCAGACAGAGGTTGGGAAGGAAATATCTCTTTCATGGTGGAGTCATATTGCGGCTGGCAGTAGTGGCGGAGGCTGATGGGCTGGATGCGGAGGTTGGTGGGCTGGTATGTGAGGATCAGGGGACTCTGTCCTTATTTTTGTTGGGGAGAGGGGGTTTGAGGGCAGAAATTTGGGAAATGCAGGAGATATGGTTGAGGACATTTTCGGTTAATGAGGGGGAAGTTGCGTTCCTTTAAGTAGGAGGACATCTGGGATATCCAGGAATGGAAAGCTCCAAAATTGGGAGCAGATGAGGTGGAGGCCAAGGAACTGGGGGTAAGGGATTACATTCTTGCAGGAGGGTGGATGAGAGGAGGTGTAGTCAAGCCTCGATTCCAAAGGACTCTTACCTTTCTCTTTTGTTGTGAAGTAAAAGTTACACAAGGAAAATAAGTAATAAAAACCTTACAATATGGAAATATATCCAATGTCCTCACGCTCAAAATCGTCAATGTACTTTGGGTCAAGTAACAATTACATTTGTAACAAAAAAGACTAATTCAAAACTTGTGCTAATTCTGCTCTGTAGCTAATTTCACTTTTCACACAAGCAATTGGCACTGGAGTTTCTTGCTGGATCAGTGATGACCAGTTTACTACTTCTGCTCATAATGGTGGAGACTTGAACTTCAACTTTTAGAACTCTCCACTTGTGGTGATAAGGTCTTCTGTTGGGTTTTCAACTCTCATAATTTGGAAGGTGTTTCAGAAATAAAGAGAGGGAGTGCAGTCTGTTTTCCTTGTGGAAAATTCCCTTTGACAATTTTCAGATCAATACATTTTACCAACAGGGTGATGTGAACTCTCTCTGGAAATGTCGTAGACTCAGTGACTCCAGGCAAACAGCTTGTGTTTGATGTAAATGCAACATTTTTGTTGCTATGACCAGTGTCCTTTTTGAGGATCATTCTGTTAAATGAAATTTAATTTATGTTCAGCAGATGATATTATAAATTAATACTTCAGATAACCTACCTTCATAACACCACAAATTACCAGAGAAGCTCATACAGGTCCAGACTTTTCATGGAGGCCCATGGTAACATGTCTGATTCTTTTACATCACAACACTGAATTAAATCCTTGTGTTTTGCACCATACCTTTTCAGGGCATCATCCTCTCAATCCAAAGGCTTTTCCATGCATGCATTGCTCAGTAGGTCTTCAGAGCAGTATTAGAGTCCTATAGATATCAAACGAGACTTATTTACAAACGTCAATGAGGCTTGAAACAAAAACTAAATTGCTGGTGAAACTCAGCGGGTCTGTCAGCATTTGTGGGGGAAAAGCAAAGTTAATGTTTCAGGTCCAGTGACCCTTAATGAGGTTTGAACTGATTCAAAAGGATACTTGGATCATTCAGCACAAAGCCCGAGTTACAATGATTCCACAGAGGTAATGAGGTAGTAAGTGGACCATGACAATGTTTACTCAGCTGCTTACCTCTTTCTGCTGAGAATTGGGAGTTAAAAATTCCCTTAAGACACTTTTTTCTTTGTAATTTGACTCTGACTTGATAATTTATTACACTGAAATCAAATTTGTCCATATAGAGTCAGTGCTCACAAGACTTGTATTTTTTTCTGAATTTTATTACATATTGATCAGACTACTCTCCTTGAGCCTAAAAACTGACATTATGGACATCATGTAAATAAACAATTCTTCTCAGCTGTGACATAATCCACAAACTTATTCATTAAATCATCCAGTTTTCATTTATCCATCCATCAGCATACATAATTGTATTTTATGCCTCTATCATGTTCTTATTAATTTTTGCAGCAAAGCGAGGATTTTCATGTTGACCTGTATTCCAGCTCTAAGCAAGTGCATATATGGCGACATTTAATTTTTCCCAGATTATTTAGGTGTTTCCTTCTATTCGCAATTATTCTGAGAGTCCTAAATCTCCCATTACTGTCACAGTTTTAACACCTTGTAAAAGTCGCTATACCTATCAAAAATTATGAAGTCTCTGAGAGACATTTCTTAATCAGTACATTTCCAACAAGCATTTATGTACAACTGGATCCTTGTCTGAGGAATACATTTTTCATTACTGCAATTTGTTTCACTAGTGGAGCATTCGGAGAAGAGTGATCAAACTATTTACAGCTTTAGAACAAATTGGATAAAAGACAAGGAACAATCAAACATCAATATACTTCATAGAAGTGCTTATTTTAATTAATTGAGTTGGGGGATCTGACACTGGTAAATCGGGAAGAAAGATTGGCAGTCAAAACTATAACTTAAACAGCACGAGACTCTAGAACAGTTCAGTTCTAAAGAAGACACAATTCCAAATGGAGAAAAGGAAGTATGTCCAAAACTGTAAGCCCATTGCATCATAAATGTTTTTGAAACTGCAATGAAACAGAAAGAATGTTTAGGACATATTAAGCCTTAAAATACAATCTAGCATCAAGCTGAATGCACAAACTACAAGGGAGGTGTTAAAAAAGAAGCAATAGGACTGAGTACATGGTTGAGTTACTAAATGAGGTCCTGACATCTATCTTCGCTATAGACGAGGATGATGCCAATATAGCAGGAAAAATGTAAGTAGTAGTGATTTTAAAAGGATAAACAAAAAGATGAGATGGTAAATAACTTGACATTTCTCAAAGTAGAGACAGCATGCAATGTGATTTATTTTATTTATTCTTTCATTGGATGTGTATGTCACTGGCAAGTCCAAAACTTGTCCTTCATTCTAATATACTGTTGAAAGAATGGCTTGCTAGGCTGTTGCAGATGGCACTTAAGAGCCAACCAGATTGCTCTGGATACAGAGTTACATGTAGACCAGATCCGTTACAGATGGTAGACTTCCTTCAATAAAAGGTCATTAGTTGGACAGATGAGTAGATATGACAATTGATAATAACAGAATTAGGACAATGTTCTTAGGGGCCTGAGGGATGTGGGCTATAGAAATACTTGTGTCAGAATCAGACAAGAAGCTCAATGTGGCCAGATCAGTGTTGGGAGCATCTTGTGGCATCTTTTATGCTTTTCCCAAATGACATGATGAGTTTCTATTGAGGCAGCAGCAAGTTGTCATTTAAGTAGGGTTATTTCTTGTTAAATACTTTATTGATACCACAATGTGCCTCACTATTAATCAGCTTCTTGTCTTATCAAATGTGCCAAACAGCATAGAATCCCTACAGAGTGGTAACAGGCCCTTTGACCCAACAAGTAAATGCCAACCTTCAGGGCACCTCACCCAGACCTATCCCCTTATAACCCACATAATCTATACATCCCTGAACACTATACGCAATTTAGCATGGTCAATCCTCCTAGCCTGCTCATCTTTGGAC
Organism: Ginglymostoma cirratum; assembly: GCA_024137785.1. NCBI lineage: Eukaryota > Metazoa > Chordata > Chondrichthyes > Orectolobiformes > Ginglymostomatidae > Ginglymostoma > Ginglymostoma cirratum. The sequence goes on from JAHRHZ010000249.1 coordinate 40,869,885, forward strand.
TGTGGGAGGAAACCCACACAGGCACAGGGAGAATATGGAAACTCCACACACACAGTTTCCCATGGGTGGAATCAACCCCAGGTCCCTGGCCCTGTGAGGCAACAGTGTTAACCACTGAGCCACCATGACATTGACAATTCTCAGCATAGACGCTAGATTGGGAACTTGGCAATTTCAGTTCACTGCTTGCACTGGAAGACCTCCACAGACACCCGGTTCAACCTTGTCTGGGCAATATCCATTGGCAACAGCCACATGCACTCAACACCCATGAACATTGGCATCTAACCTGTGGCAGCCTCTAAGAACTCTCTTGGCACAGCTCAGACTATTTGCACTATGCTTCTGAACTCGATACTGCATCAGCATCAGGAGAGGTGATGGCCCTGTGGTATTATTGCTGTACTGTTCATCCTGAGACTCAAATAATGGTCTGGGAACCTGGGTTCAAATCTCACCATGGCAGATGGAGGAATTTGAATTCAATTTTTTAAAAAATCTGGAATTAAGAGTCTATGAATCTGATTGGTGGGAAAGGCCTTACAGCCGTTCGGGGAGGAAAGCTGCCCTTACCTGGTCTAGCCTAAATGTGACTCCAGACCCACAGCAATAAGGATAGACAATAAATGCCCACACCCTGTAAACGAATAAAAAATAAACCAGCAACTATCATAGTAAGGTTGCAGGAAGCATACTGTGTGCTCAGGTACCCAGACCTAGTTCATGGACTTGGATCTGGCTGTATTTTCAGGCTCTCACTTGCTGCTGGAGTACATACTCATGCTGAGCCTTCCAGGATATTCACAGCAACTCCGCCTTGCCTTTGCCTCCTCAGCCTTATAGGATGTTTTGATATATTTCAGTGATGTGAATAGGCTATGCAGGGTATAATTTCAAAGCTTGCACATGACAAAACGTAGAAGTTCAGTTAAAAAAAATGAGGAAGATAGTAACAGATCTCAGACGACATAGACTAGGCAGATAAATGGAAGATGGAACTTAAAACAGAAAAGGGATACATTTAGTAGAAAGAATGAAGACAGTCAAGATAAACAATAGTACAATTTTAAAGGAGTTGCAGGGATAGGGACACCTGGGAATGTTATATACACAAATCAACGCTGAGAGGATAAATTGAGAAAGCAGCTTCTCATTTAATAAAGCAAATGGGATGCATAGTGTTATTAAAAGAGGCTTAGAACACAGGACGTTATCCTAAATCTTTACAAAAGCCCGAGGATATCATATCATGTTCAACCTTGGGTACCACACTTTAGCAAGGATGTTTAAATCGTTTGCTTCCCAGCTGAAACACATGGGCATTGATTTTCTATTCATTGTAAAACACACTTTCTAGGCACAAGTGAAAGGAAAAAGGAGTGGAAATTTATGACACTGGCTCGCCACTAAATTTAAGTTGTCCCAGAGTTTTGAGAACATAATCAAGGAAGAAATAACAACTGTGCCTGCAACAGGCATCTCAGTGCCTTGGAAACAGGACCTACTATAGATAAACTATTCAATATCAAAATGACAAAACCCAGAAAGATTTGGCATTAAACTTGGCATTATCTGTCCCATACCATCCCCTCCTCCATCCCCTTCCTATCCCACCTGCAACATTTAGATCAAAACACCTGAAGCAGACTGTAAGGGCCAAAAAAGGTTGAAATTTCACCAGAGATAACAAGGTGTGGAGCTGGATGAACACAGCTGGCCTCCAGCATCTGCAGTACCTATTTTCTCTGAAATGTCGCCACACCCTTTTTCTGCATTATCACAGACGTCTGCGAGAGACACTTTATTTGGCAGACACCTGTGAGGTGCAGGAAATGTAAGGATTAAACTTGGTCCTACAGTGCAACTATATGAATCCCATCATGACCACTAGTTAGCTTCAGCAACTTTAACATATAGTCTGCATTAGTAGCAGAGTTGCCATGGATGGGAACTTTCTAAATTGTTGAATTTAATGGTGGGATTGCTTTTCATCTGCTGAATTAGGTCATTCTCCTTCTACAGCAGTTAATTGTTGAAGCCGCAATTTATAAGACTTCAACAAAGGCAGGCAGCTTCAGTATGGCCTTGTCAGTTTTATACATTTGGGCATTATATAGTACTACACACAATTTGCTGCAAATCTGACTGAGGCTACGCGACTGACAAGGTTAAAGGCTCTGAAAGATGTCTTCAGTTTAGGCATCCAGCAAATTTAGCAACAACTTGGCTAAGCTGCTATCCCAAAAGTAGGTGTATGACTGGTCATTGCACCTAATCTGGTGTAGTTATGCCCATGATGCTGTTAGGGAGAGAGTTCCAGGATTTTAACCCAGTGTTAGTGAAGGAACAGTGATATATTTCCAAATCAGGATGGTTGCTAACCTGGAGGGAATTTTGCAGCTGGTGGTGTCCCCATGTATCTGCTGTCCTTATACTTCTAGATGGTACTGATTGTTTGTTTGGAAGATTTGGTCTAAGGAATTTTGGTCAACTTCTGCAATCTAACTTGTAGATGGTACATGTTGTTGCCACTGAGTATTGGTGGTGGAAGGAGCAAAGGTTTGTAGGTGAGTTGCTAATTAGGTGAGGTGTTTTGTTCTGAATGGTATCAATCTTTTTGCATGTTTTTGAAGGCAGGCTCTGAGGAGTCTATATGAGTTAGTCTTGATAGGATTCCGAGCTTCCAACTTACTCCTGTAGCTACAGCATGTATATGACCAGTTATATTTAGGTTCTGGTCAATGGTCTTCAGCAATGGTAATGCTAATGACTATCAAAAAGTGATGATTAGATTCTTTCTTGTTAGAGATGGTCATTGCTTGGCACTTGTTCATATTATTTGTCACTTGTCAGTCCAAGTCCTGATATTGTCCAGGTCTTTCACGTGAGCATGTACTTCTTCAGTATCCAAGGAGTCACGAATGGTGCTGAAATTTGTACAATCATCAACAAACATCTCCACTTCTGACCTTATGATGGTGGCAAAGTCAATAATGAAGCAGCCAAAAATGGTTGGGCCTTGTTCGCTACACTGAGGAACTCCTGCAGAGATGCCCTAGATCTGAAATGATTGATTTCCAACAACCACAAACATCTTCTTTTGTTGTAAGTATAATTCTAACCAGCAGAAACCTACTTCTACCATCACCTGATTCCGATTTAGTCTAGTTTTGCTAGACACATCCTGAGCACATCCAATGAGATCTATCTTCTCTGCCTCTACAGTGTTAGCTGTCAGTTGTAGCTCTGAGGGAGACTCATTTTCTTTAAACGGAGAGTTGTAGATTCAAATTCCAGTGAAGAAATGTTAGGCTGACTCCAGTGCAGCACTGAGGAGGGGATTTAATCATTGAGCTGTCGAAATTAGAAGGACTTCACTTGAACCAGGTTCGGACCAGTGTTGTGGTGCATCGAAGAACTAGGCTGTACAGAAAGCTTTAAACTAATCAGTGTGTGCCTAGTGGGAGTGAGCAATGTTTCATAGGCTTACGGAACAAAATAATATGGTGGCATTGTAGGGCAATAATTTTGCAGATGATATTGAGAGTGGGACAGAAAGGGACAATGTATACACACGTAAAATAAACCAGCAAATTGGGTCAAATGTGAAAACAACACTTAAAAGACAAAAATGGCTCTTTGCTTAAATGGAAGCAAACATGAGTTAATGGCACAAGTGGAGGTGAATGGCTACAAGCATATAACCTTTATAGTATCAGGATTACAAGGAGATTAAAAATTGTAACTAAGTACTCAGAGGTAAATATTTTTTGAAGTCATGCACAAAGGAAAGAGTGGTGAGGTATCTTTGTTATTACAGAGACAGTTGATGAACAATGGCAATTTTTTTTAGAAACTAGCTTATCTCTCTCTGCAAAGACCTATTCTGAGAATAAAGAAGAATTCAATCAAGGAGTTAAACTGCTCATGGTAATGCAAGGAAGTTAAAGACAGCATCAAATTGAAAGAAAAACATACAACTCAGCAAAGGATAGGGTAAATCACAGGACAAGGAAGTTTGAAAAGCCAACAAAATATGACTAAAACATGATACAAAGGGAATAAAAAAAATGAGGTCAAGCTAGCAAACGACGTAAAAATGGACACACAGAATTTTTATGAGTACGTAAAAAGGATGAAAGTGGCCAAAAACCCCTGAGAGAATGCAGTTGTGGGAATAACAATAGGGTATCAGGAAATGGGAAAGGAGCTGAATAAATACTTTGCATCAGTCATCACAGTAGAGAAGACTAATGGAATTCCAAAAATAATAAATAATCAAGACAATTAAGGGGAGCAGAGATAAAGAAAACTCAATACCTATTATTCGAGAAACTGTACAAGGGAAAGTAATAGGAATAAAGTCCCTTGGACCTAATGGGCTGCATTCTTGGTCATTAAAGGAAGCAGCTCCAGAGAAAGTGGATACATTGGTAGTAATCTTCAAAGAATCCTCAAATTCAGGAACAATCCCAGAGGATAGGAAAACTATCAACGAAACATTCTTGTTGAGAAATGGATAGGGACAAAATCTAGGTAACTGTAAACCAATCAGCTTAACTTTAGTCATTGGAAAAGTGTTAGAGCATAAAGAAGTGGGATATTTTCAGGTGGCCACTTGTAACTAATGAAGTGTCGCAGGGATCATTGCTTGGGCAAGATTATTTACTTTATGTAACAATGCCTTGGATGAGGGAAGTGAAGGTCTTATTGCCATGTCTACGAATGACACAAAAATTGGTGGGAAGCCAAATTGTGAGAATGATACAAGGAGAGTCTACGGAGAGAAATAGACAGGTTTTAGTGAGTACGAAATGTCTTGGCAGATAGAATATGATATGGGAAAATGTTAGCTTATGCACCTTGGAGGAAGAATAGAAGAGCTGGATTTTGCTTAAATGGGGAAAGACTGCAGAAACCTGCACCACACTTGTATTTGAGTGCCCTCATGCAAGAATCACAACTAAACCAACATCCAAGTTCACAGATAACGAAGAAGGCAGGTGAACAGCTGGCTCTTACTTCAAAGCAAAAGTGATACGAAAACCGTGAGGTCTTGCTAAAATTACACAAGGTGCTTGTCAGCACGCTGATAGAATGCTGTCGACAGTTTTGGTCTCCTTATCTAACGAAAGATACATCGGCATTAGATGCAGTCTAGAGAAGGTTCATTAGTTTGGGGTCCTGCGTATGGAGGAATTTTCTCATGAGGAGAGGTCAAGTTGGTTGGGCTTGTACTCACTGGAGTTTAGGAGAATGAGACAAGACCTTATTAAAATGCATAATATTCTTAAAGGGCTTGAGAGGGCAGATATGGAACGGCTTTACCTCCTGTGGAAGTGTTTAGCACGACAGAATGTAATCTCCCAGTAATAGATCAACCATTTAATATAAAGGCCAATAGGAATTTTTTTTCTCTCAAAGGGTAGTGAATCAATGCAATTCTTTATGACAGAGGGCTTTCTAGTCTGGATTGTTAAGAATATTCAAGGCCGAGATAGATAGATTTTTGATTAGTAAGGGAAACAAGGGTCGAGGCATAAGGCTGGAAAGTGGATTTCAATGTTATCAGGTCAACTATGATCTCTTTGAATGGCAATAGCAGACCTGATGGGCCAAATGAATTACATTTGTAGTGCCTAATCTTATTGAAGATAGTGTTCCTTGGCTGAAGTATTAAACTGAGGCCTATCTGTCCTCTGATTTGGACATAGAAGATCAAGCAACACTATTTCACTGAAAAGGACAGGAAAATTCCAATGTTCTTGGCCAATATTTACCCCTCAAGCAGCATCACTGAAAAAGAAAACTATTTGCTCATTATCACTTTTTATTTGGGAGCTTTCAGTACACATTGTCTATATCATAACAATGAGGCCATTTTGGAAACAATTAAATGGTTGTAAAGCTTGTTGAAATGTCCTAAACAAGTAGCTATATAAATGCAAGTCTTTCTTTCCACTCATGCTCCATCAGAACTGCAGCCCACTTCAGGAATTTCAGTCATTGTTTCCAATACAGTGGAGGCCACTATTGGAATAGACACCATTGCTACAATATCCATCCAGTTCACCAAAGGGAACATCTGTCAGTTCAGTCTATTAGTCCATCGGTGGGTTAAACAAGTGGCAGAAGCTATGTTTGCTATGGAAAACACTCTCCGAATGCACCCTATCAATAAAGAATGGTGCAAGCTGAATGTAATACATGATGCACTTTACTCAGAAGGCTTCCTAAAATTCTACCATTGTATGTAAAGCTCCAGCTGATAGAACCTTAGTCCATGCCAATGGGGAGGAAGGTCGGGGGCTGCTTCCAGTGTCTATCACTCTTATCTAGAGGTCCAGTACCTAGATCTGAGGGACTGCAATGAAGTGATATTTCCAAGGGTGGAAGATAGAGCACAAGTTTTCTAAACAAAGTGATATGGACAGAAATAGCTGAGGAAATTAAAATAACTCCACAGAAGCTGATATCACGTCACCAAGTCTCCATTTATTTATGTGTGGAAATTCCTTGACACTGATTCAGCTCCCTCAGAGCCAGAACATAGAGTGAACAGAATATCCAATATCCTGTCCTTATGTCAGCCAGAGCTCCCTGATTGGACCAGATTAACAACCCCAATCAGGGAACTCATATTTGTTACAATCACGACAGAAATGACTGAAAGAAATTGCTCCTCCAAACTGAAGACAGGGCATCAAAAGCATATAGAAGCACACAAAGTCATGACAGGAGAGTGCCAAAGCACTCTAAGCTGCCAAACACCACCCTCTGACTCTCCGGCTACTCTCTTGTTAGCACATATCTGGCCAAAACAAATTGCAGCTTCACTCATTCACTGCAGGCACCACACATCTCCGCCTGAACAATCAATACTTTCACTCAGCCTCACAGTTGTCCTCAACAAATATCGTCCTTCACTCCTGTTCATAGAAGGCAGCTTAAACGCTCACGCTGTTCCTCCTTTTGCACACCACTCGGTGAAAGGCAGAAACCCAGGGACGGGCACCTGATTAGTTAAGTTTCTGTATCCAGTAGATTGGGTTCTCAATAGTTAAGTTACTCTTAATTCCACTTTCTTTTGTTCGTGTTTCAACTGTCGTGTTTAAATAAATTTTGTTTTGCTTAAAGTAGAGTGGTTTTGACCAGTTGCATTGTATCTGGAACACCCACTTCACATCTGTCTTTAAAATAAGAAAAAGGTTAGGGTCTAGGCTACATTCTTAACATACTTGTAGGAGGTCTGGCCTGGTCCGTAACAGATTGGAGGCTCTTGTCGGGATAATTATATAATTCCAATTTGGGTTTAGGGTTGTTGGACTCAAAGACAGTCAGTGGTAGCTGTTAGTGTCTTTTGTTTTGGGTGTTGAGTTCGGTTGGTTTAAACAGTGGTGTGTGTAGTGATGACTTTTGGCCACTAAGGCTTTTCTGGGGCTGGAAGAAGTGACTTTTGGGGGTTTTACAAAAGGTGAGGAAGGCAAAGCTGTTGAAATTGGCGGACCAGCAGGAGTTGGGATTGCCTTTATCTGTGAGAAAAGGAGACATAATTACAACAACGGCTCAATATTTAAATTTGCTGAAGATGCCAGAATTCAATTGCAGATGAAACAGCTTAAAACATGAAAGGGAGCTGAAACAGTTTGAATTATGGGGAAAATCAAAATGACCTGAAAGAGTTATTATTGTGGCATGGGAAGATATGTGCGAATTTACTTATGCATGATATAGATATAAAAAATACTGTTCCGATTAAATAGCATCTTACAGACTTAACCCTCTAAAGTTGGCACAGGTTCAAAAAAAGACTGAAGACAACATATTCGAAGTGAGTTGCAGTGACCGGAGCCCATCCATAGTAATGGTGCCAAAATCGGATGGTACCCAAGGATTATGTACAGACTATCGCAAAGTCAATGCTGTCACAAAGTCTGATTCATTTGGAGGACTGTATTGAGAAGGTGGGCCAAGCAATTTATATTTATAACTTGAACCTACTCAGCAGATACTGGCACGTACCTTTGTTCATAAGAGTGAAGACAATTTCAGCTTTCATTACACCGAATGGGCTATGCCAATTTCAGGTCATGCCACTTGGTATAAAAATTCACCAGCCACGTTTCAAAGACTAACCAACAAAGTCATTTCTGGATTAACAAGCTGTGTGTGGTATACATCAGCGGCCTGGTGATTTTCAGTCACACATGGAAGGAGCATTTGCAGCATTCATCAGAATTATTCGATGGACTTTGGGAGGCAGGTTTGGTGATAAACCTGGCTAAGAGTGAATTAGCCAAAGCTCAAGTCACACTCTTGGGCCATGTTATCATGGACAGATGGCTACAGGGAATGTGAAAACAAAGGTTACTGGGGGAGTTTTACATTCCACCGATGAAGACAGCAGTACTGTGATTCCTGGGATTTTAGCAGTATGGTTGCTCCACTGACTTACTAACCAAAAGAAGTGTAGAAAATTTCAGTAGATGGCAGACATCTACTGCCATCAGTAGCCTTCTGAAGGCTTTATTAGCAAAACCTCATTACGTAAAGCCATTCAAGGTGGCTATCGATGTGAGTGATGTGGGTGTCAGTGTTGTACATTTACAAGAAGACGACGAGAAGATAGAAACACCAATCAGATAACTCTCCAGAAAATTGAATATTCATCAACAGAAGTATTCCATAATTGAGAAGGAGACTTTGAGCTTGATGTTGGCGTTAAAATATTTTCAATATTTATATTGCCAGTAATGTGTCTGAGACAATTGTACATACTAATCATAACACATTAAAGTTTTTGGAGAAATTTAGGGACAAAAATTCCAGACTGTTTAGATGGAGCTTATTACTGCTTCAATTTGAAATTATACACATGGTAGGATTAGTGTTATGGAGTCCTGCAAATTGTCAAAATAAACCAAGATTTGGTGTCCTGATTTAGAAAACAAAATGCTATTAATCAGATTCTCTTGGTCTGCTCAAACCTAACTAGCTTCAGCTTGTTTGTTAAATTTTAGTTGGTACAACAGATTGCAGATGGAAAAGCTTGATAATTAGCTTGAAGTCATCCTTTATTTTATTAAGCCTGTCTTTTGCCTATTTAACAAAGTGGCTAAAGTATAAAATGCAAGCAATTCTCATAAACAAAAAAGCCTTAATATGGGCATATTTATATCTGCACTTTTGAAAAATACAATCAAATCAAAAATTACATCATCCAATTACTTAATTCACTTGGCTAAGTCGCTGTACTCACACCTGAAAGCCACAAGTCTGTAAGTTCAAGGCCCATTAGTGGACAGAAAGACAGAATTTAGGCTGACACATCAGACAGTGCGGCTCTTTCTAAGATGCAATCTTTCAGAAGAGATGTTAAACAGAAGATCTGTCTGACAAACATAAAAGATCCCATAATACTATTTGAAGTTCTCTTGGTGTATAGGCCAATTTTAGCCCTTAATCAATAGAACCAGAACAAATTAACTGGCCATTCATCTCACTGTATGTGGAATGGTAATGTGTGCAAATTGGCTGTCAAATTTGCTTGAAAAGAAGCAGTGACTACACTTCAGAAATAATTAATTGGTTGTGGGAGCTCTGAGATATCATAGCATAAAAGATGCTAAATGAATCCAAGATTTTAGCTCTCATCTTTTGTTACCATTCTGGCCAGGAAACTCATTGTATTTTAAAGAAGTCAATAATATAGCTTTGGTTCAGAGTAGTAAATGTTAACTCATTGTTAATGCGTAAGCAAGAGGAATGTGGTCATGTCTGCAGAGTTGTTGTTCTATATAAAAAACACCAAGGAAAAATTCAATGGATATTTCAATGAATTCAAATAGATTTCTGTATCATTACCACCAAGCCTCCTGAAGTGATGATTGGATAGTGTCAGGGAGAGGGAAATGTTTTAATGACATACATCCAGAGTAATATAGAAGAATGACAGGATAAATTCACTACCAAATTACAAATTACATCATAGCGCATGCTAGTGCTGTTACATACACCATGTGATGGCTAGTAAGTCCTGCTAACGTACAGATGAGTGTAATTGCAAAAAAAAAATTGCCGATAGAAGACACATTTTGTTGAAACTTTTCATTTTGAACTCATCAGGACAATTTGCAGGATATCAATTCAAGGGGAAAATCAACATCTATATTGCATGAGAGGAAAGTACTGGTTGCAAAGGAAGTACACTGTGATTGGCAGAGGTGTTGCCATGGGGAATGCATCCTATAATGCTGATTGACATTTAGCTATCAGGTTTTGTTTAAACTTTAAAACTGGTACGTTGACTCTGATTGATTGGGGCATTGCACTAGGAAATGAAATAGTGAATAGCTATCAACTATTTTGTTGAGTTGAACCAGGCACAGTGCACGTATATGTTCTTTCTGTCTGTGAAAAACAAGACCCCATGGATTAGTATATGTAGCTTTTAGTAATTCAAGCATACCAACATTTCTTGTGAGCTCTGCAAGTGCAGACTAATTGGGTATAGTTAATATCTTGCGTGTTGTAAATGAGTGAAGGGTCATGCTGTTTGATATGATCTATAATTCTCTAGGACACGTGACCTAGGTATTAAGGCCTTCCATCAACAATAGAATTCATATACTACATTATTCATTTGTGTGATATGGAGAACATTTTTTGACTTGATGGCAGTATTTTTAATGGAAAAATCTTGCCCATCTTACTACACAGTAGAAGTGTGAAATAGCTAGTTTCACGTGTTACTCAAACGTTTGAGATACCTCACCCATCCAGGGTAGTCTGAGGTAGACTAAGCTCCAATGTTAGATGTGATCCTGATTAGACAACATTTGCTGAATAATCGTGAGTGTGCAAAGATTTATGCTGTGAATAATTTAGGATTAGCAGTTGGATTCAGCAAGGTGTCCTTGTATGTATTGGAATTGATGTATATTAATCCAGTGTTCTGTTCTTTGCAATAAAAAGAACAAAAGCATGCACTCCACCTGTTTCGACTCAATAATGTAGGTGACAGCCATTTGATCATTTATTTCTAAATGCAATGTCTTGACCAATCAGAGTCAATCTGCCTGAGATAAAATATAACAATGCGCGGCAATTAACTGTCAGTCGTAATGAATGTGTATATTCTCCTTGGCAACACTTCTACCAATCAGCTGTGAGGGATGTTTAGCTCAAATTGTTGGATAGCTGGTTTGCATTGCAGAGTGGAACAAACAGCCTGGTTTCAATTTTCACAATGGCTGAGGTTACCATGAACAACTCTCCTTCTCAGCCTGTCACTTGCCTGAAGCGTGGTGACCTAATGAGAAAGCGGCCCTATGGTATGGTAAGACTATGGCAACATTACATTCAACAATGAAAATCTAATTGTCAACTACTCGGTACTCCCTTCTCATGCAATCTAAATACTGGTTCTCTATTTGAATTGAAGTTCTTGTGAATTGTCCTGACAAGTGTAAGGTGCAAAGTTTCAAGCTTTTTTTGTAGCAATATACAAGTCCTGTACTACCGAATAACTACTTGGGTAAGAATACATACAAATGAAAATAAAACAGATGGGCTCACACCCTGACTTATTTGTTCGTTGTGTTAGGGCTTTTTTGTAAATATGTCTAAGTGTAAAATACAAGAGGCAGAGAAATTTCTTCAGCCAGAGGGTGGTTAATCTGTGGAACTCAGTGCCATAGAAGGCTGTGGTGGCCAAGCCATTGAGTGTACTTGAAACAGAGATAGGTATGTTCATGATTAGTAAGAAGGCAGGAGAATGGAGCTGAGAAATGTTTAAACCATGATCAAATGGCGGAACAGACCCAATGGGTTGAATGGCCTAATTCTGCTCCAAATCTCATGGTTTTAAAATGGTGTTTTGCTAATGTTACTGCACAGTAATCCAAAAGCCCAGGCTCATACCTGTGCAGCACGTTTTTGAGGAATTATATTCAATTTCCAAGTGGAATGGTGGCATATAATCTACCTCATTCTTATTTTGTGATTAATAAGTGGAGAAGCATTTCTGATTGAAGGCAGAACTAATATCCTCCTTGTTCATAAATGTTTGTTGAGAGGTTTGAAATTCAGTCCCCCTTTCTGTCGTTTTTTGCATGTGGATGTTAATCATCAACTGAAAATTATGGAAATGATACCCAGTTGCACAGGTTTTGCTGAATACTGATAAGTATTCAAATGGAGATATGTCTGTACAAATTAGTATTCCTCTGCTCTTCACTAAACTTTGCTGATCTGCAAATTGTCACTTTGTGAAGAATCTAATTACGGGAGCTTCAAGCTTCTGTCATTTACTCACAAACAGTAGAAGCATCACGCTGTTCCTTAATTCTGATATGAAAGCAAGGTGAGAAATATTATCTTCTGATGACTGATTTCCCAGGTCAGTGTTGCTTCAACAGAAGGTCAAATTTGACTTCAAGTGTATATTCAGCTTTCTAAATGTCATGAGTTCAGCTAACCACATGCATGTGGTTCTCAAATCCGTATTCAAGAGATTTATTTTTGTTTTGAAATGGATCTATGCCTTGAATGGCAAATGGAGTATATTATCAAGTGTGAACTGATTCATTTAATGCCTGAAGATGAACTTGCCTCTTATCCTTTGTTCCTCCAAGACAAATAGAGTGTCGTTAAAACCTTTACTTATCTGTTATCTTTTTTTTTAGTTGAGAGTTGTCAATTATTCAACAGATTTCCCAAATTATATCGAAGTCCATCAAAAACTTTGTTGCATGCATAAGTATCCATCTCAGATAAGGAGAATAATAATATTGTGGTCAAAGCAGAGAAGTAATTAGGTTTGTTTGTGCAAATCCAAAATCATGTTAAGAGCATATTCACACACTTGCACATTACAACTGCCTTCAAAAGTAAATGCTAACAGTTTGAAGAAGTGTCACTGGATCCGAAATATTAACTTTGCTTTCTTCCAAATAGATGCTGCTAGACCTGCTGAGTTTTGCCAGGAATTTCTGTTTTTCTTTCAGATCTCCAGCATCCGCCGTCTTTTGTTTTATTTTGTTTTATAACAGCTGATTTGTTTTGACAAAGAACAATTGCCAGGTTTCAGAGACACAGCTTCCAAAACAGAAAACATTCTTGTTATGCCAATGGGGTTGTTATGGATCAGACCTCAAAATATTTTAAGAAGGTAGTTAGACCTTAAAGTTTTCTTATTTTAAAAGTAGCTGGGAAGTGCCGTGTTCCAGATGCAATGTGACTGGTCAAACTACTTGACATTAAGCAAAAAATGTATTTAACACTATAGTTAAAATACAAACAAAAGAAAGAAGAATTTAAAATAACTTAACAATTGGAAAACTTAACCAAAAAGTAGATACAATGCCTATTACTAATAAACTGTTCCAATACAGTAACATCTTATGACCACATCCCTTGACTAAAAGGCAAATTCAGACTCTCAAACAGTTCTCCAATCCAGGAGGAAAATATCATCAAGAAAAATTTCAGAGAAAGTAGCAGCTAGGAATCATTCACTGAAGCTTCCAACTCTTCTGAGACTCCAAACAGCTTCTACTCCCAAATCTAAAATACCTAAAAAGGCCAGTCTGTGAGAGCTGGCCACAACTATTCAAGCTGTAAAAAGAAAGGGACACAAGTTGTTTATTCTAGTGGCTGTGACGGATTGCTCGACACCCCAGCTTTTGGAACCTCTCTTCAAAAAAAAACGTAGGACAAAATAACCTTTCAAAGTGACAGCATAATCACAGGGAAATACCATGGACTACATTCCCAATTTCATCTTTCACCAGCAGTTCCATACGTTACCTCTCCTGTTACTAACCATTGCAACATCCTCGTTCCCTCTGTGCCTGATTTCCACAAGCCTTTTTCTGTTCTGATTTCAATGCTTCCAGTGCTGCCCAACTGCCTGCAGCACGGCTGGTGGAAAGCTGCTGAGGAGACTGTGAATGGCAACTGAGGTTTGAGCCCAGCAGCAAATTTCACCATCTTGGCTTGGGCTACTGTGATCTGGCTGATTGCTGAAGGACAACAGCAAGGGCATTGGCAAAGTGGTTGAAGGACAAGTGTTGTGTTCCTGAAAGAGTATTGCTGCTTTGCACTCCATGGAATTCTGCTACTTTCCCAAAGTGGAATCTACTAATCTTTTGTAGAACAGTTTGTTTCACTGGTCTGGCAAGCCTTTCAACCAATTATTTATGCGCAAGTCTGTAAGGAAGCCATTGATTTGAATGTGGTCTGATTATTTTCTCATTCCATGTATGCATCAAACATCAATGGGACTCATTGCTGTGGCAATCAGGGATGGAAATGTTTTTTCAGGGATCCTTTTTCTTTTAGTTCCCTCTATTACTTAGAATGTCTCGTGAGTTATTGTGTTTCCAGTGTTCCCCATCTGAGAATATGGACTTGAATTTACTGGGATAGAGCGGGGTGTGGTGTTGGAAAAGTAGTTTGCAAACCGGTGAACTTTAAAAAGGCTGCCTCACCGTGGTCATGATCTCCAGTCAGCTTAAAAAAGCAGAAGGTCAGACTTCCAGCCCTCAGTGGGAAGAGGCTTGTCCTTCAGAGCCAGCAGCGAACTTGACTGATTGGTTGCTGTAGCAGCATCAGAGCTCAGTAGTTAGCACTGCCAAGTCTGCAAATCAGTCCCACATAGAGGAGAGTAGAAATCACTGATTTGGCTAAATCCAGAAATGTTGGGCTGGAAGGGACCATGTGCCTGAAGGGGAAGGGAGACAGGGTTGAGCAACAGGTTTTGGAGGCCAGGCAGGGAATCATGAAGCAAATCTATCATCCCCAGGGTAGTGAGTGAATGCCTTGAAGTATGTAGGCACACCCCAATGGATGTATGCCCCTTCCTTCTTCCCTGTTCTTCCATTTCATCTGCCCATATTAACTGCATTTTGGAGTGTGCAGCATAATATTTAGGTCACTTGGCTTGTTAACAAGCTCAATTGCCCATTACTTATTTTATTTTTAAATGGTAGAAGAGCTGCCAATTTTAGTGTCTGCTTACTTAATGTTTATGTTGATGTCAGCTTTGTAAACCTACATCATTGTACTAGATTTTGCACATGCATGGGATGGTAAGAGTCCTGAGTCACAAATTTCAAATCCTCATCCAGGTAAGGCAGGCAGAAGATGGACAAATGCCATCATAAAGAAGAAGTTAGGTGGAGAATTTCTGCAAATTCTCTAACTTGCAGTCCTCTCTACAGAAGGTAACAATCAAAAAGATTGTGAGCTGCTTCAGGCCTAGATGGTGCATGTCACAGCTGGCTTTCGAGGCTCCATGTCACTCACCATCTTCCTCCAAGGCCATGGACAGTCTCCTCGGATTATTGTCAGCAACCTTCCATCGCAGCTTTGAGCCCAGGCAGCTGAAGCAGGGACATGTTTACATTCTCTGTCTTCTGAAACCAGTGCAGCAAGATTGTTGTTGAGTTAAGTTTGCCTCAGTTAAATTTCTAAAGAGGTAGCAATGGAACCTTGGTGAACTTCTCATCCTATCATGACCAATTGTCTCAGAGATCGTAGGAACTGCAGATGCTGGAGAATCCGAGATAACAAGGTGTAGAGCTGGATGAACACAGCAGGCCAAGCAGCATCAGAGGAGCAGGAAAGCTGATGGGGAAGGGGAAGGGGTATCTGAAATAAATAGGGAAAGAGGGGGAGGCGGACAGAAGATGGATAGAGGAGAAGATAGGTGGAGAGGACACAGACAGGTCAAAGAGCCGGGGATGGAGCTAGTAAAGGTGAGTATAGGTAGGGAGGAGATAGGTCAGTCCAGGGAGGACGGACAGGTCAAGGGGATGGGATGAGGTTAGTAGGTAGGAGATGGGGGTGGGGCTTGAGGTGGGAGGAGTGGATAGGTGGGAGGAAGGACAGGCTAGGGAGGTGGAGACAAGCTGTGCTGGTTTTGGGATGCGGTTGTGGGAGGGGAGATTTTGAAGCTTGTGAAGCCCACATTGATACCATTGGGTGGCAGGGTTCTCAAGCGGAATATGAGTTGCTGTTCCTGCAACCTTCGGGTGGCATCGTTGTGGCACTGCAGGAGGCCCAGGATGGACATGTCGTCTGAGGAATGGAAGGAGTTGAAATGGTTCACGACCATTGTGCAGTTGTTTAGTGCGAACTGAGCATGGGCATTCCACAAAGCGGTCCCCAAGTCTCCGCTTGGTTTCCCCGATGCAGAGGAGGCCACAACAGGAACAGCGGGTACAGTATACCACATTAGCAGATGTGCAGGTGAACATCCTGCTTGATGTGGAAAGTGTTCTTGGGGCCTGGGATGGGGGTGAGGGTGATGTGTAGGGCAGGTGTAACACTTCCTGTGGTTGCAGGGAAAAGTGCCGGGTGTGGTGGGGCTGGAGGGGTGTGTGGAGCGGACAACGGAGTCCCGGAGAGCGTGGTCCCTCCGGAAAGCAGATAAAGGTGGGGAGGGAAAAATGTCTTTGGTGGTGGGGTCGGATTGCAGATGGCAGAAGTGTTGGAACATGATGTGTTGGATCTGGAGGTTGGCCATCCCCTTTGTCTGTCGGAAGTGGGAGGAATTGAAAGAGAAGTTGTTGAGGGTGAGGACGATTTCGGCTAAGCGGATGAGGGTGTCAGTGGAGGGGGACTGGTTGGGCCTGCGGGACAAGAAGCAGCGGCGACCTTTAGGCCATCTGTATGGGGAATGTTCAGTTCGCAACAAACAACTACACCTCCCAGTCGAGAACCATTTCAACTCCTCCTCCCATTCCTCAGACGACATGTCCATCCTGCCACAACAATGCCACCCGAAGGTTGCAGGAACAGCACCTCATATTCCGCTTGGGAACCCTGCAGCCCAATGGTGTCAATGTGGACTTCACAAGCTTCAAAATCTCCCCTCCCCCTACCGCATCCCAAAACCAGCCCAGCTTGTCCCAACTCTCTAACCTGTCCTTCCTCCCACCTATCCCCTCCTCCCACCTCAAGCCCCACCCCCATCTCCTACCTACTAACCTCATCCCACCCCCTTGACATGTCCGTCCTCCCTAGACTGACCTATCCCCTCCCTACCTCCCCACCTACAATCACTATTACTGGCTCCATCCCCGCGTCTTTGACCTGTCTGTCTCCTCTCCACCTATCTTCTCCTCTGTCCATCTTCTGTCCGCCTCCCCCCTCTCCCTATTTATTTCAGATACCCCTTCCCCTCCCCCATTTCTGAAGAAGGCTCTAGGCCCGAAACGTCAGCCTTCCTGCTCCTCTGATGCTGCTTGGCCTGCTGTGTTCATCCAGCTCTACACCTTGTTATCTCTTCCGCCCAATTGTCTGTCGTTCTGTTTCTTTTTAGACTGTTGTACAATGATGACAGTGAAGTGCTATCCATAATGTCATAAGATAATCAGCATCCAAAGAAATATACTGGGATTTGCCAACTCACTGCTTGGAGCCAATGATTTGTCACCTATTCACAGATGCCATCAGGAAATGGGTGCCGCTGAGCACAACAGTGCAAAACTACAGCTGTGATTGCTGCTACGGCAAATATTTAAGCTTGGTTTTGCGTCTCACAGACTATTACATCCATTATAAAGTAACAGCCTTTCTTAAACATTTGTCACAGATGTCATGGGTAATTTTCTGAGTTCATGCTGCCAGCTCTCAGGTGCACTGCTCATAAATTTGCTTCCTTTAATTAGAGAAGAAAATCATAGGTTGTCAATCTGTAAATTTCTATGATGCGTTTCCACCAGGTGACATTACCTGTTGGAATCTAATTTACCAGCCTTATACCAAGACAGATATTTGAAGACATTTATTGAATAGAAATTCCATTCCTGTAATTTTGGCATAGGGCAGGAGTTCACATCACAAAACTGTGTAGCAGCATATCAGATTATCA
Organism: Ginglymostoma cirratum; assembly: GCA_024137785.1. Taxonomy (NCBI): domain Eukaryota; kingdom Metazoa; phylum Chordata; class Chondrichthyes; order Orectolobiformes; family Ginglymostomatidae; genus Ginglymostoma; species Ginglymostoma cirratum. Next base: position 40,887,766 of record JAHRHZ010000249.1, read on the forward strand.
TGCTTGGATATACGCAGCTCTTCAATATGTACATAAACCATCCTATTGGAACCTTTCATTACATTAAAATTGCTCTATAAATATGCATTTTCATTATAAAAAGTGGCTACAAAAGTTTTAAATACACTCTAATGATTGGCAGATGTTATCAGTTCCCCCCATGTTAATTTTAAAGCTCAAAGCAATTTTTGCATTGTACGATTAAGTTTGCATCAAATAAATATTGCTCTCCAAGTTAATTTTCTTTGTTAATAACAAGGTGTAATAAAATCCTGGTAAACTAAAGGGTTTTATCAACTGAATAGCACAGGACTGCAATGCAGTGAACATCCCTATAACAAATTGTTCTCTATAATTTAGATAAAGCAACACGCTTCCCTAGTTTGGAGTCAGTTTGTACTCATATGTATGCTGGAAGAAGATTAAACTCCAGCACTTATGAATTTCGCAGAAGCTACCATTGATAGTTTTGGTGTTTCAAGTATGATTGGCTGACAAGAATGATAAATGATGAGTGGAAATTCTGTCACAATAAAATTATACTGTTATTGTTTTAAAGTTATAGGCTTTTTTGATGCATACAAATATTGTAAAAAAATTCTGTTTAGTTAGAGCGCTCTCAATATTAAATGACTCCCAAACTTTGATTAAACACCTTCCCTCGCTGTCTTGGCAGTTAATCAGCATGGGAACTGCTTAATGCCTCATACACACCAGATAAAGAGAAGACAGAGCTTAATTATACAGTTTTAAAAACTGCTTAACTTCTACAAATTGGTAAATATAAGTTGCCTCTGGGGATCCACACAAAGTCAAAATGGTTTAGTCTGGATTTTTTTTTCAATTTTGACTAATACATTGTGGGAACCATGCTGCTTTCAATAGTCTGTTGTTATAGAGGTAATACATTGTTCAAAGCCCAATGAGCGTGTTCAGCTAATTATCAACACAGATCTTTTTTAAAAAATCTTTCACTGCCTGTAATCCTCAAAGTTATTGATGTGATTTTTGAGTATGATCGTAATGTACCATTGTCCCTAACAAGCTAATTGGCCTCAAAACTGATAAATCCCCAGAGGTAGGCAGAATTTATTTCAGAATACTAAGACATTAACAGGAGATTTATGCGACGTTAATGGTCATTATGAAGAAGTCAATAGCAAGTGAAGGGTACCAAATAGCATTGAGCAAGCTGATGTGCCATCCCTGTTCAAAGAGAATGGTATGGTGGCAACTATAGACTCATTGGTCATACTTCAAACAATGTCAGGCAATGAAACAGCTTAATAGAAGAAACTTTGAGGATAGTTTGCAGCATGGTGGCCTATTTATTAAAAGGTAAAACAGATCTAAAAGATGAAGTATTTCCTTGACCAGCCTTCACAATATTTGAAAAATGAAAGAAAAAGGAACATGAGTATGGCCATACACCTCAATAAGCCTACTTTTGAACTTCATTTTCCTGCCTATCCCAATATCCTTGATTTCTCAATATCTGTCAGCTTCCGTCCTGAATATACTAAGCATTAACAAATCCTCTAAGATAGAGAATTCCAAAGATTCACAAACCCCTGAGTTAAGAAACACTGCTCATAGATGCAAATTTCAGAGACTAAATATTCTACTCATCCTCATTTTATAGATAAAACTATTCATCCCAGAAATCAAATGTGTCTACATTTGTTCTATGTCTTTTGTGGCAAATAGGTCCTTTCTAGGATAAGGAGATGGAGACTGTACACAATTCTCAAGGTATAGTGTCACCAAACTTTATAGTGCCCCATAAATTTGCAGCAAGACTAACTTACTCTTACTATCATCCCCTTTGCTCTAAAGGCTAACATAATTTTGCTTTCTAGTTGCTCGCAGTATCTGTGACATTAGGTAGTCTCAACAATATATCAAGAATCATTCTAATTAATAATTGAGAAATGATTCTGAAAGGAGAATTTATAAGCATTTGGAGAGGCAAGAAATGATTAGGAATAGTCAGCATGATTTTGTACAAGTGAAATTGTGTCTCTCAAATTTGATTGAGTTTTTTGAGAAAGTAACCAAGCAGATTGACAAGGAAAGAATAGTAGACATTGTTTACTTGGGCTTTATTAAAGCCATTAACAAGGTTCTGCTTGCAGACTAGTAAAGCAAAATCACACGAGATTCAGAGTGAGCTTGCCAATTGGATACAAAATTGGCTTAAGAACAAGAGACAGAGAGTGATGGTGGAGGGCTGTTTTTTGGACTGAAGACCTGTGACTAGCAATGTTCCACAGGGATCGGTGATGGATCCACTATTGCTTATCATTTATATAAATTATTTAGATGAGAATATAGAAAGCATGGTTTGTAAATTTATGGATGACACCATTGTTGCTGGTACAGTAGACAGTGAAGGTTAGCTAAAATTACAAAGAGATCTTGATCAATTGGGTCAATGGCTAAAGAGTGGCAAATGGAGTTTAATTTGGGTAAATTACATTTTGGTAGAGCAAACAAAGACAAGACTTATATAATTAAAAGTAGGGTCTTGAGCAATACTGTAGAACAGAGAGACCTAAGGCTACATAATGCTTTGAAGTTTGCATTGCATACAGATAAGGTGGTTAAGAAGGCATTTAGCATGCTTGCCTTCATTGCTCAGTTCTTTGAATATAGGAGTCGTGACATTATGTTCAGGTGGTATAGGATGTTGGTGAGGCCTCTTTTGGAATACTGTGTCTAGTCCTAGTCACCCTGTTGTAGGAAGGATATTTTAAGCTGGAGAGTGTTCAGAAGACATTTACCAGGATGTTGCTGGGAATGGAGGGTTTGACTTTATAAAGACAGGATGAATAGGCTGGGACATTTTTCATTGGAGCATTAGGGGTTGAGAGGTAACCTTACAGGAGTTTTTAAAATAATGATGGGTATAAGTAAGGTGAATAGATATCATATATCTTTGCAGCATCCTTGAGCACGGGTGAGGTCCCAGAGGACTGGAGAATTGCTAATGTTGTCCCCTTGTTTAAGAAGGGTAGCAAGGATAATCCAGGTAACTATAGGCCGTTGAGACTGACGTTAGTGGTGGGGAAGCTGCTGGAGAAGATACTGAGGGATAGGATCTATATACATTTGGAAGAAAATGGGCTTATTAGTAATAGGCAGCATGGTTTTGTGCAGGGGAGGTCGTGTCTTACCAACTTGATAGAATTCTTTGAGGAAGTGACAAAGTTGATAGTTGAGGGAAGGGCTGTGGATGTCATGTACGTGGACTTCCGTAAGGCATTTGATAAGGTTCCCCATGGTAGGCTGATGGGGTCCAGGGTGTACTAACTAGATGGACAGAGAACTGGCTGGGCAACAGGAGATAGAGAGTTGTAGTGGAAGGGAATTTCTCCAAATGGAGAACTGTGACTAATGGTGTTCCAGAGGGATCCGTGTTGGGACCACTGTTGTTTGTGATATACATAAATGATCTGGAGGAAGGTATAGATGGTCTGATTAGCAAGGTTGCAGATGATGCTAAGATTGGTGGAGTAGCAGATAGTGAAGGGGACTGTCGGAGAATGCAGCGGAATACAGAAAGATTGGAGAATTGGGCAGAGAAATGGCAGATGGAGTTCAATCCAAGCAAATGTGAGGTGATGCATTTTGGAAGGTCCAACTAAGAGCGAATTATACTGTAAATGGAAAAGCCCTGGGGAAAATTGATACACAGAGAGATCTGGGTGTTCAGGTCCATTGCACCCTGAAGATGGTAACGCAGGTCAATAGAGTGGTCAAGAAGGCATACAGCATGCTTTCATTCATTGGACGGGGTATTGAGTACAAGAGTTGGCAGGTCATGTTACAGTTGTATAGGATTTTGGTTTGACCACATTTGGAATACTGTGTACAGTTCTGGTTGCCACATTACCAAAAGGATGTAGATGCTTGGAGAGGGTGCAGAGGAGTTTCACCAGGATGTTGCCTGGTATGGAGGGCACTAGCTATGAAGAGAGGTTGAGTAGATTAGGATTATTTACATTAGAAAGACGGAGGTTGAGGGGGGTGCTGATTGAGATCTACAAAATCATGAGAGGTATAGACAGGGTGAATAGCAAGAAGCTTTTTCCCAGAGTGGGGTCTCAATTACTAGGAGTCACAATTTCAAGGTGAGGGTGAAAAGTTTAAGGGAGATGTGCATGGAAAATTCTTTATGCAGAGGGTGGTGGGTGCCTGGAACATGTTGCCACTGAGGTGGTAGAGGCAGGCACGATAGCATCATTTAAGATGTATCTA
>JAHRHZ010000249.1:40892125-40931446 GCA_024137785.1 Ginglymostoma cirratum
TTCTTTGTTCTTTGTTCTTTGTTCTTTGTTCTTTGTTCTTTGTTCTTTGTTCTTTGTTCTTTGTTCTTTGAATAGCAGGTGTCTTTTCCCCGAGGGTAGAAGATTTCAAGACGAAGGGGCATATTTTTAAAGTGAGAGAGAAAAATTTTAAAAAGACAAGTGAGGCATTTTTTTACACAGAGATTGGTTTGTGTGTGGTATAAACTTCCAGAGGAAGTGATGGATGCGTTTACAGTTACAGTTTTAAAAGACATTTACATAAGTACATGAATTGGAAATGCTTGCAGAGATATGGGCCAGGCACAGGCAGGTGGGACTAGCTTAGTTTGGGATTATGGTCAGCATGAACTGGTTGGGCTGAAGATTCTGATTCCGCGCTGCATAACTTTGTGACTATGACTAATCAGCAGAATGCTGGTAGAAAATGGAAGACAGATGAATGTGAATATGCAAAAGTGAAACCACAGTTGACTCAATGGAGAAACTTTTGGAGGCAATTTGATGCTACATGAAAGATGTGGGAAGATCTCTGTGGGTGAGTTAAACTGATGTGTAATAAAGTAATAATTAAAACATAATCTATCATGATTTATTTCCTAGAGAGCAGTGCAAGCTGAGTCATTGAGTAAACTCAAAACCAGCATATTCTTGATCTGTAAGGGAATCAAAGGTTATTAGGGGCACTGGGAAACTGCTGGACCACAAACAGTTAGGCATGGTGTTATTGAATTGTATGGCTCAAAAGGCTAAATGCTACTGTTCCTGTTTCTTATGTTGTTGTGTTCAAATCAGATGTCAGCCCTGCAGACAAGGTCAGCACAGATCACACTGCTCTATCCACAAGTGACAACATCATGTCTGGCCCTTCCAGAATCGGCTGGTTCAGCCAGAGGATGCCTATGGTGTTAACAGATGAAGTATTTAAGAAGTTGAACTTCTATGAAAACATACAGAGGCCACTAATTTTTCAATCAAGTTGAGAATGAGATTTTAGATGGAGAACATTTTCACCACAGCAGGAAGGTTTTAGTTTGTGAATTCTCAAAGGCTTGATTGTTTGTGTAGCCATTTTCAATGGATTAATAGATTTAGTCTTCAAAACTGGAAAGAAGCAGGGTCAAGGAAATTTCAGACAGGGTGCAAAATATTCTGAAAGTGGGGAGTGACCAGCAGGTGGTCGTTCTGCATGTTGTGACAACAATATAGGTTGGGAAAGGGAAAAGGTTCTGCAGAGAGAATATTGGAAACTAGGTAGGAAGTTAAAATGTAGGTCCTCGAGGGAAGTAATATCTGGACTACTACCGATGCCATGTGCTATTGAGAATAGAAATAGGGAGATAAATTAGATGAGAGCATGGTTGAGGAGCTGGTGCAGGGGGCAAGGATTCACATCTTTGAACCATTGGGATCTCTTCAGAGTTAGAAATGACCTGCATAAGAGGGACAGGTTCTACCTGAACTGGAAGAGGATGAACATCCTTGGGGGTAGATTTGCTACTGCCACTTGAGAGGCTTTAAAATATTAAAGGGGAGATGGGAATCAAAGTGATAGTGAGAAAAGAGAAAAGGCTGAGGCTGGTACAGTAGACAAGAGACCAAGACAAATAGTCAAAGCAGACAAGAGCTTGGCAGAGAACGAGGTAAGACTGATAAACTAAACTGCATTTACTTTAATGCAAGAGGCCTGACAGGTAAAGCAGATTAATTTAGGGCATAATTGGGAACATGGGATTGGAATATCATAGCTATTACAGAGACATGGTTCAGGGATGGATAGGACTGGCAGCTTAATGCCGTGGGGTGTAGATGCTATTGGAAGGATAGAGGGGAGCGGACAAGAGAGGACAGGGAGCACCATTTTTGGTTAGGGATAACATTACAGCTATACTTATGGATGATATTCCTAGGACGTCGTTCAATGAAGTAATATGGGTGATAAGACAGGAGATGATCATTTTGTTGGGATTCTATTATAGACTTCCCAATGGTAAGCGAGAAATTGAGAAGCAAATATGTAAGATCACAGATTTCTGTAAGAAAGAGATAGGGTGGTAATGGTAAGGGATTTTAACTTTCCAAAGGAAGACTGGTACTGTCATAGTGTTAAGGGCTTGGATGGGGAGGAGTTTGCGAAATGCATGCAAGAAAACTTTCAGATTCAGTGTGTGGGTGTACCTCCTAGAGAAGGAGAAATACTTGACCTTCGGTTGGGAAATAAGGTAGGGCAAGATACAGAGAAATCAGTGGGAGAGCGCTTTGGGACAAGTGATCGTAATTCTATTAATTTTAAATAGCATTTTTATGGGGGGGTGGTTGACACCTCTCTGATAAATAAAACCGAAACACCCAGAGAAGCTCGCCTTGCCTTGTAATCTGTTATAAAGGAGTGATTAAATGAAAAAAAAATCCCTGATACTCACTTTATAAACCACAAGTACCAATTTATTTACCTAACTCTAACAGTGAAGAAATTAACAGAATTACTATCTATTTCCAAATAAAGCAAAATTCTAATGTTATGCTGTTTCAATAAATAGAAATCCCACTTATATAAACAAAAGTAATAAGAAAAATAAATTAAAACTTAGCCTCTCAAAATTATAGCCAGAATAAGTCTTCCAGAATGTTCTTTGTTTTCTCCACTGTTTTTCATTCAGGCATGCCTTTGTTTGTTGAATTCTTGTGTCAGGAATATTAGCTAAGAGTGCCATAATATGTTTATTTAGATGGTGCTTACTCTGAGAGCTTAGAGATTTCTATGAGAGCTGATGAGTTTCTTTTCAGATGGCTGTTCACTCTCACCAATTTTCAAATTCCCTGTTCTTTTATACGCTTTATGACCTATTAGATTCTTATAATAGGATTGGTCCTAGGTTGTCAAAACCATCAGATTTAAATTTATTTGGGTTTTGGTATCTAGGGCCTGGTTTCAATTAACTGGCTGAGTTCAAAAACCTGTTGTCTTGGTAAAAATTCTGCTTTTCCTGCTGACAGTATAGCCTTTTGATTCAATGTCTCAATTTCAAGAACTCTCTGTGCATCTGTTGCTGCCGGCCAACATTTATTTTTAACCCCCAAGATTAAAAACATATCATATTTTAAAGGGACCACACAGTCATCCCCCTTATCATTTTACAAACAAATTCTAATGTCCTTCTTTACAATCCACAAATACAATATCCAACTTCGCAACATGTTGGAAAAGGATAGGATAGATTTAAAAGTTAAAGCTCTAAATTGTAGGAAGGCCAATTTTGATGATATTAGACAGGAACTTTCAAAAGTTGATTGGGGGGTGCTATTTTCAGGTAAAGAGATTGTTCAGGAGTGAGAGGCCTTTGAAAATAAGATAATGAGAGTTCAGAGACAGTATGTTGTTGTCAGTGTGAAAGATAAGGCTGATAGATGTATGAAATGTTGGGTGATTAGAGTAATTGAGGTTCTGGTCAAGAAAAAGAAGGAGGCATATATCGGATATAGACAGCTGGATCAAGAGAATCCAACATCCTCTTGAATGTCTCTTTTTTTAATTCATTCACAGGATGAGGGTGTCACTGGCTGGGCCAGCATTTATTGCCAATCCCTAATTGCCCAGAAGGGAGTCGAGAGTCAACCACATTGCTGTGGGTCTGGAGTCACATGTAGGCCAGACCAGGTAGGGATGGCAGATTTCCTTCCTGAAAGAACATTAGTGCACCAGATGGGTTTTTCCAAAAATGGATTCACAGCCATCATTAATCTCTTAATTCCAGATCTTTATCGAATTTAAATTCTACCATTGTGGGATTCAAACCTGGGTCCTCAGAACTTTAGAGATAATACATACTGCAGATGCTGGAGAATCAGAGATAACAAGGTGTGGAGCTGGATGAACACAGCAAGACAAGCAGCATCAAAGGAGCAGGAAAGCATGACGTCAAGCTTTCCTGCTCCTCAGAACATTACCTGGGTCTCTGGAATAATAGTCCACTGCTGATGCCATTAGGCCATTGCTTCCACCATATTCCCAAACAGTTTAGTCCACTTGCTGCGTGAAAAGGTTTTTTCACATCACATTTGCTCCTTTTGCAAATCACTTTAAATCACCCTCTAATTTTTGACTGGCAACATTTTCTCCATATCTACCTTATCAAGCCCGCTCATGATTTTCAAGCTGTCTTTTATACATAAACTTATTTTATTTCCTTTATTTAACAAACTTGACAGTCTCTTGTTCAGTCATCAATGAGCATGGTAACCAATCGGAAACATTAAACTTATGATCAAAGAAACCAGATATCACTCTGGTAGTTACGTTGTGCAGTATAACCGTCAGCTGGAAATATATTAATGTTTAATCCCACTGGGGTGCATTTGGGTTTTGCTTCTTGCCTAAGCCATGGAGGAGGTCATGGCGTTCTGATTCAGCCTTGTGTTTAGCAGAGAACCGAAAAGAAGAGTTGTAGACATCTGTATTTTTCAATAAATTCACACATTTTCAATCTTCTGTGTGGTTGCATGTAAATAGAGTAATTATAAGCGTGGAGGAACATCATTATCTATTTCCGGGAAGGCCAGAGTTTGAATGACCTAAGAATGGTCACATAAATCAACAAAATCAGTATTCTGAAATAAACAACAAAATATTATGCTATAGTAATATGATATGATTAAATTTGATTATTTTTGAAGTTATGTTTTCATATCAATAATAACACTATTTACTCATGGGCTGTAGATATTGTGGACAAAGCCAGCATTTATTGTCCATCTCTAATTGTCCATGAGATGATACTGGTGAGCCACATAGCTTCCAATTTGTGTGCAGAAAGTTGTTACCAGCTACAAATATATTACCGTCCTGATAATCTAATTTTTCTTGTAGTCATTCTCCTGCCTTCTCTATGTAATCCTGTCCTCTTTTTCTTTTCAATTTTTATTCGTATTTACTCAGAGGATGTCAGCATTGCTGGCATTCTTTTATCCACTTATGAGATGTGGATATTATTGGCTGGCCAGCATTTTATTGCCATCCTTAGTTGCACTTGAGAAGTTGGTGAGCTGCCTTCTTGAATCACTACAGTTCACATGTTGTAGATTGACCCACCATGCTCTTGGGGAGGGAATTCCAGGATTTTGACCCAGCGACAGTGAAGGAATAGTGATAGACTTCCAAGTTAGGATGGTAAGCGACTTTGAGAACTTGGAGGTTGTGGTGTACCAATGTAACCACTGCCCTTATACTAGATGGACGTGGTCATGGCTTTGGAAGGTGCTGTCTTAGGAATTTTGGTGAATTTCAGCAGAACATCTTGTGGACAATACACACTGCGCTACCAGACATTCGTGGCAGAGGGAGTGGGTGATTGTGCATGCCATGCTAATCAAACAGGCTGCTTTGTCCTGGATGTTGTCAAGCTTGTTGAGGGTTGTTGGATCTGCACACATCCAAAAAATTAGGAGGTATTCCATCACACTCTCACTTATGCCTTGTAGACGCACAAAAAAGAAATCTCGAGTTCTGAAGAAAGGGCACTGGACCCAAAATGTTGACTCTGCTTTCTCTCCACAGATGCGGCCGGACTTGCTCAGGTATTCCATCAATTCCTGCTTTTTTTTTCTGATTTCTAGCATCCACAGTTCTTCATTTTTTTTTGTCTTGGATGGTGTTTAGCTTCTTGAGTTTTATTGGATCTGCATTCATTCAGGCAAGTGGATGATTCAATCACATGCTTGACTTACAGCTGTAAATGGTAGACAGGCTCTGGAGAAGTGAGAATTCCTTGCCTCTGACCTGCTCTTGTAATCACTGTATTTATATAGCTAGTCCAATTCAGTTTCTGGTCATTGGTTTCCCCTGGGATGCTGATGATGAGGTGTGAAGTGATGTTAACCATATTGAAAGTCAAGAAGCGGTGGCTAGATTCTGTTTTGTTGGAGATAGTCATTGCTTGGCATTTGTTTGGTGCAAATGTTATTTGCCATTCATCAGAGCAATCTTGGGCTACTTTTAACAGATCCCATTCATTTCTTCTCCACGAAGAGCAGAGCTAATTTCTCTGTTCTATTTTAATAATTCTAGCTCTCAGGAACTATTCTTCTAAATCCCTGCTGCGCCCTATGTGTTGTCTTTACATCCTTTGTAAAACGTGGCACCCAGAACTGAATGTAATACTCCAGTGCATGCTGAACTGATATTTGATATGAGCTCAACATAAGCTCCTCTATACTTCACTTCAATTTTCTTTTCTCACTCTAAATCTGTTGCAAATTATTTTGGGAATTATTTGTTTTTAATGATTGTAAATCAAATTGGGTCACTCTAGAAATTTCCCTGTTACAAAAAGCATGAATGGCCCATCCAGAGGCACCTTGTTTTGGTTGGTAATTTGCCATGGTAGAATTTAAACTCAACCATCTGGTATATCCACCATGATCCCCTTGTCACTGTGCTATAACCTCTGTTGATGATAGCTAAACTCCTTGTTAAGAAACATAAATGACCTTTCATACTGTTTCACTGGGACTTCTGGTGACCTTCCATTGAAGTAGATTTGAATGATTAACAAAACCACAGGGATGTTCTACCTCAAATCTTCTCAGTTAATTGAGTTTTTTTTTTAAATTTACTCATGGGATATGGGCATCAATGGCTAAATCAGCACTTATTGCTAGTCTTAATTACCCTGGAGCACCACAATCACCAAACTACTGAATATGAAATTATTTCAGCTAATTGATATCTCTGAAGTTTGTGGCTAGTGCTTTCAGTTGACATTCACCTAGGCAAGCAGTGTGAAAATATCAAAGTCTGGTCATATTTCCATATGAAAACACTTTCAACACAAATTTCTGGTTTGCAATCAGGATCAAAGCCTTGACCAGTTTTCCTTTCCTATTAAAATGACACTGAAGCAAAGTCTTTTGCCCATGCCACTCTCATGGAATCTTTACAGTGTGGAAACAGGCTATTTGGCCCAACAAGTCTGCACTGACTCTCCAAAGAGTATTTCACCCAGACTCCCCCATCCCTGTAACCCAGTATTTCCCATGGCTAATCCATTTCACCTCCACATCCCTGGACACAGTGGGCAATTTATTATGACCAATTCACCTAACCTGCACATCTCTGGACTATGGGAAGAAACTGGAGCACCTGGAGGAAACAAATACAGATGCAGGGAGAATGTGCAAACTCCACACAGGCAGTCACCCAAGGCTGGAATTGAACTTGGGTCCCTGGCTCTGTGAGGCAGCAGTGCTAACCACTGAGCCACCATGCACCCTATTTCAAGCATCATAGACTAATATTGTATTCTGGACTTTTCTAATCTGTACAGCTTTGCTAATCGTTGTTTAGCCTTTTTAATTATTATAGGATCAATTCTAAATGTTTTAAAAAAAAATTTCTTAATTCACAATTCATTCATCTCAAATATTCCCAACATTAAGTGTTTCTCATGCTTTGATTCACTACTTTGATCTTGTCAGTTAATCAGCTTGAGAACTGAGTAATGTACCAGATAAACGCATCACAGTCTAATTCTATGATTTTATTTTAAATTGTTCACTGTTTGAAGTTAGTAAATATAAAGCATCAGTGTAGCTTGACTGTTTAACCCGGACTTTATTCATTGCTAATTAATGAATTACGAAGAGATATTATCCTGAGCATGCACTTATTGCTATGGATGAACTAAATGGACATATTTGCATGCACTGTATCACACAAACAGTTTTACACTCTCAGTTCTAGGCATTATCACTGCTTTCAATGACAACCTACCTCAGCACACTTTGCCATGTGTAGCTATCCATTCTACTGACTGACAAGATCACAAACTGGAAACTTCAAGTGAAGCTAGAGATTGGAAACATTTTTTTTCCACGGAGAAGGTTATTGAGTTAAGCACAGACATGGATGACGAATTGCGACAAAAAAAACACTAAAAGACCAATGATGTTACTCTCATGCAGCACTGATGGGTCCATTGCTCATCAGGAACTACCATCCACCAAAGCATGGTGAGCTGACCTCACCTGATAAGATGAGGTCAAGTCATTACTATATGCTGCCAGCAGTGCAGGAATGTAGTTCCTGGGATGTGAGGAGCATGCCAAGAGCAGGAGGCTGTGATTTTCAGTGCTGACTGTTTTTAAGTGGACACTGACTGCCTTGAAAGCTGAATTTCAGATTTTACCTGAAAAATGCCTGGGCTCCATTCAGCAGTCAGATTTTGAGAGTCCTGTAACTGAAGAACCTGTGTGGGCTTATTTGGAACCAAAGTATTGTCACTCAGCAGAAAAAATTGCTCCCAGAAACACAGTGTCAGATGAGGGGTTTCTAATTGCTGTCACATTTTTAGCCTGAAATGGAACTGGTGAGGAAGATTTTCCTTTGATCTATCTCAGTCAAGGCAGATACAACTTAAGACATTGTCATGTCACTTTGTTTTTAATTTCACAGGGTAAACCTAGAGAGAAATGCAGGAGAATATGACAACTGCTGATCCATGTAAATAAACACATGGTTCCATAGTTCATCTGGACTCATTCCTTCCATTTTAATGTTAAGGAATTATTTACTCCTTATCAAGTTGGCCATTAAATGAGTCAAAACTCAAGCGAAAATCATTATGTTCCATCAATGTTCCCTTTTTTCCTTTGTTCCTGGAATGTGAGCATAACTGAGGAGGCCAGCGTTTAATGTCCATCCGTAATTGCCCTTAAAAAGATGGTGATGAGTTGTCTGGATGGACTGCTCCTCCCAACAAAGTGCCGATATGCACATTGGGAAAGAGTTCCAGTCTATTGATCCATTAGCCGTGAAGACAATATAGTTCCAAGTTAGAGTGGTATGTGACTTGGAAGGGAACTTGAAGGTGATTGTGTTTTCTGTCTACAGGTTGATGAGATTGATTTGAAGGAGTCTGTGAGTTGCTGCAGTATATTTTGTGGAAAGGACACACCACTGCCAATGTGCATTATCGGCAAAGGGAGTGAGTATTTCGGTCCCTGGATAAGGTACTGAACAAGCGGGCTGGCTTGTCTTGGATGGTGTGAAACTTCTTGAGTATTATCGGAGTTGCACTTGTCCAACCAAATGGAAAATATTCCATCAACTCCTGACTTATACCTTGTAGATTGTGGACAGGGAAATCAGGAAGTGAGTTACTCATCATGGATTTCCCAGCCTCTAAACTGTTCTTATAACCACAGCTTTTATATGGTTGGTATGGTTAAATTTTTGGTCAATGAGAATCTCCAGCATGTCAATAGATGAAGATTCAGCAATGGTGAGGAGCTGGTTCAATTTTTTATTTATTCATTTGAGGGACCTGGGCATCATTGGCTTGGCCAGCATTTGTTGGCCATTTCCTAGCTGCCCTTGACAAGGTGATGGTAAGCGAATTCCAACACTTTGCAGCGCAAGACACTTCTGAAGGATATGTTTGTTGCCTAACACATGTGTTGCTCAAATCAGTCTAAACGTAATAGTGGAGAAACTAATGGAATCAACTCTGAGGGACAGAATTAATCTGCACTTGGAGATGCAAGGATCAATCAAGAATAGTCTGCATGGTTTTGTTCAGTGGAGGTCATGTCTGACCAAATTGATTGAATTTTGCGAAGAGAATTTTGTGCAGTTGAGTACAATGCTTTTGATATGGCTTGGACTTTAGCAAGGCTTTTGATAAGGCCCTGCATGAGAGACTGATAGAAAATTTAAAAGCCCATGGGATCCAAAGAAATTTGAATAATTGCATTCAAAATCGGCTGAGTGACAGGAAGCAGAAGGTGATGGTCGAGTAATGTTAATGTTGAGGTACTTGCTATTTGTGGAATATGTAAACAATTTAGACTTGTACGTGAAGGATTAGTCATTAAGTGGATGGCAGATACTGAGGAAGATAGCTTAAGTTTACACAAGGATATAGATGGACTATTCAGATGGGCTGATCAGTGTCAAAAGGATTTTAGTCTGAACACGTAAGTTGATGCACTTGAGCAGAACAAACAAGGCAAGGAAATATATGATGTACAGTAGGACCGTGGGAAGTACTGAGGATCAGAGGGAACTTGCTGTGCATGTCTACTAAACCTTTAACGTAGCAGAGCAAAGATAAGAGGTGGTTAAGATGGCATATGGGATGCCTTTATCAGTCACAGCATAGACTTAAAGGGCAAGGAGTTGGTTCTGCAACTCTATAAAATGCTAGTTCGACCACAGCTAGGGTTTTGCAATTTTTTTTCCTTTCATTCATTAGTGGGATGAGGGCATCACTGACCAGGCAGCATTATTGCCCACCCCTAATTATGAGTCAACCACATTGCTGTGGGCCTGGAGTTGCATGTAGGCCAGACCAGGTGAATATGGCAGTTTCCTTCCCTAAGGGACATTAGTGAACCAGGTGGGCTTTTCTGGACAATTGCCAATGTGCTCATGGTCTCATTTGGTTCCTAATTCCAGATATTGTATTGAATTCAACTTTCACCATCAGCCAAGGTGGGATTTGAATGTGGCACCTCAGAACATTATCTGGGTCTCTGGATTAACAGCCCACTAGGCCATTGTCTCCCCCTCTAGGATTCTAAAATCCACATTATTGGAGGGAGGTGATTGCACTGGAGAGGCCATTGAGTAGATTTATCATAATTTGCCTGGGCCAGAGTTTTAATTCTGAGGAGAGATTGGACAGACTGGGGTTGTTTTCTTTGAAGCAGAAGCAACTTGGAGAGGACATGATTGAGATGGATAAAATTATAAAAAAGCATGGATAGGTTAGACAGGAAGAAACATTTCTCTTGGTGGAGGGATCAATCACCAGGGGCTATAGATTTAAGGTAAGGAGTGGAAGGTATAGAGGGAATGCAAGGATTTCTTTGAACAGATGGTAGAGAAGATCTTGAATTTATTCCCTGTAAAGCTGTTCGTGACAGAAACCTACATAGCGTTTAGGAAGTATTTAGATATAATCTTGCAATGCCAATGCACACAAGGCAATGGACCAAGTGCTGGAAAATAGGATTAGAATACCCATGTAGTTAGTTCTGGCAAGCAGAGACCCAAGAGACTGAAGGGCTTTGGCTACGCAGCAGATCTCTGTGACTCTATGAGCAACTTGGAAGGGAGATTTGCACAGGACGACATTCCATGTACCTTGTGCCCTAGATGCACTAGCTGGTTGTAGTTGTGGGTTCGGAGGGTGGTGTCTAAAGAGCCTTGGTGAATTTCTGCAGTGCATCTTGTAGATGGTACTCATTGTTGCCAACTGATTGTCAGTGGAGTATGAAGTTAATATTTGGGTACAAGCATTTCACTTTTCCTCTGCCCTTGGTGAGAAGAATATGGTGTAACATGTATTCCCCCATCTCCTCACCTCTTTCAGATTCACAATTTTTATTGCACAGAATGGCATACACTGAGATCTCATTGGATTATGTCCACGACAGGAAGAACAAAGGGTGGCCTGGGCATGGTACATGCTACATGGGCCGAATGCTAGGTATGTTCTGCTACATTACAGTGCTACAAATAAAGCTACAGGCATTGTTTTATTGTAAATACGAGTTGGTCTGTACTTCAGTCATATGTTTCATAACAAATGTGATGACATACCGAAGTGTTTGGCAAACAAATAGCAAGGTTGGTTGAACATTCTTCAATGAAGACAGTTCTTCTTATGTGAATAGAAATTAAATATCTAAAACTATAATTTATATCACTCATTATGTTTATCCTTGGTAACTGGTTTACTTCAATGCTTAGCTTTTGTTCACTGTTAATTGACTCCACTTTTTCCATGCTCAACCCCAAATGACATTGTCACCTTCCATTAAATGTATATCTTTAGTTGGTTATTATAGTCTTCCATCAAATTATAACGTGTTAAAGACAATAATAAGTCATAGTCTGAAATCATTTTTAACTTGAACAACCTTGCATTACTATTACACGCATGCAAGTTATTACATAATTTAATATTCAATGTAGAATTGTAAAAAATATTCATTGTGACTTCCTGCTAAACCAATAGCCTTCATCTGCTTTGTTACAATTTCTTACATTCTTCCCTGCTCAAGATAATGTCTCTTTCTGAAAGAAAAACAACTCCAGTTGTGCCAAGATCTCAAAAAAGCTCATTATGTGTCACATTGAACAGGTATTTTCAGTTCAGCAGGTCAATCACAATGGAGCCAAATCTCCCCTCACAATTTCTAACAAAAGGATTTTCAGCAGGTATGACTGAACAGCAATCTGAAGTAGAAACTGTATATATGTCATGTTTTAGGATCCAATTTCCTCCATGAGTAACATTAGCGCATATCAGAAGGTTGATTTTCACTGCCTTTACCTATTAAAGAAGCAGTGATGCCTCCAAGTGAGGTTAGGGGCTTAACAAACTCATTAACACCGTGGTGGGTTCCATTTCAAAACAATGATAACTATTGACTCTCCACAGGGTCCTTCTCTTTCAAATAATAGTCCAATTTTAAAATAGAAATAAAATTCCTAGGATTACAATGCAAATGCAATTGGCCTGAGCCTGTGCTTTCAGTTAGTTTCAACAACAATGGAACTGAACGGGAGCAGGAAAGATCTATTTGGTCATTGTTGTGGCACTCACGGAGCGGGGTTTCTGGGAATGGTTGTTGGAGGTATGTTTTCAAAATTTGTAAAATTTATAAAATCTCTCTTTTCTCCTCATTTTCCTCTCCCTGTTAATTCAATCATTGTTACCCATATACCATTTGACATTGAATTTACCCATTAGATTTCACTTTACTTACAGTGTTTGCACAATTCATTTCACAATACTTCCATCTGAATGGTTCATAGACAAACATTGTTTGCCCTGTTCGTTATTATTAGAGTTGCTTTGTAAAGGGCATCACACTATCTCTATCTCAGACTTATAGAAATTTGCAAAGTAAAATATCAAGATTAAATGGGCAAGGGTAAACCATGCTAACAGCTGCTGTTAAATCACTTGTAAGAGCATTGTGAGATGATATGTTCCATTTTCCATCCTTTCAACACCATTTATGTTCACTTCCAATTCTACCCTTATAAAACAGAGCACTGAGTCTTCAGGTACAAAGGTAAGTGGGCTTTAAGAAGTTCCTCTCTCTCTCTTTCCCTAATAAACACACACACACACACATATGTATATTATATATGTAAAGTATGCTCATTACAATAATTCATAGATATCTTTGTCTCAAAAAGTTTTAGCATTTTTCATTCTTGACAACTGTTTTTCATCTAGCTTCATGCCTGTTGGTGTAGAGCATCTAATCAGCCCATCCATCTCTACCTCCAAAGGGATCACTACAAGTTTCTTATGAAGAAATACAGAGATTCATATATCACATTTCCACTCCACAAGACAATTCAAAATGCTTCACAATTAATGAAGTACTTTTGTAAACATGGGGCGAAATTCTTCCAGGCCTTCGGTGGTTTGGGGAGTGATAAAAAACGTTGGGAAAATATGCCAAGATAGAAAAAGTTTGAATACCGACACCGAGGAAAAATGTTACGATTTTTCCTTCTAGTGTGTTTTAGCATTTTACAAGAATCTATCAACCTTTGCCTTAAAAACAATACAAGGGCTCTGCTTCTGGGAAAAGAGTTCCAAAGACTCACTGCACTCTGAAAGAACAAAAGTATCTCATTTCTTTTCTAAGCGGACTTTCAAACAGTGATCCCTCGTTCTAGATTCTTCCACAAGGTGAACTCTTCCTGCTTACCTTTAAAATATCCAAGTGCCCTGTTTTGGCTTTTTTAACATTAACTTCTGACATTTCCTTATGATGCATGCTACACTAATTGACCTGTAGTTCTTGTCTTTTGTCTCCTACCAGTTTGACTGAAATGAGACAGAAAAGAAGACCCTAGGAAGGACTCCGGCATGACTCCGGCATGTGTCAACCGATTATTTACACAATACCACATCTCTGGTGATTGTGATTTTCCTGAGTTCCTCCCTTCTTTCCATTTCCTGATTTATTTCTGCTTCTAAGATGCTAATTGTAGCCTTTATTTGGAAGAGTGATGCAAAATATGTTCAATTTTCCAGCCATTTCCTTAGTTTATATTATTAGTTTTCCAGTCTCACTATCTACATGAACAGCACTCAATTTCTTATCTCTTTTCCCATTAAATATTTATAGAAATTCACACTATCTGTTTTTATATTTTTGGATAACATTGTTTCCACTCTAATTTTCCCTTTTTATTAATGTCTTGGACATTTCATTGCTGATTTTTAAAATCTTTGCAAAATTCCATGACCTGCAACACAATTATATATTTCTTTTCATTTAGTTTGATACTATCTGCAACATTGTTAATTAACCACAGCTAGTGGGTCCATTCCTTGCAATTTCCCTTACTCATTGGAATGTTCCTATTTTGTGAAGTCTGAAATATCCCCTTAAATGCCTGTTACTAAATGGTGCTGAACATTATACATCAGCAGCAAACAACCCCACTTCTAACCTTTATGATGGAGGGAATCTTGATGCTTAAGCAACTGAAGATGGTTGGACCTTGAACATTTCCCTGAAAAATCCCAGCAGTGATGTCCAAGAACTTTTTTCCAACAACTACAACAACTTTGTGCTTAATATGAATTTATCCGGTGAGAGATTTCCCTAATTCCCATTGATGGCTGACCAGAACTTTGTTCAATGAGTTCTGATTTTTTTTTAAGAAGTGGCGAGATAGGGAAGCATGAGTTCAGAAATTTAAGTACAATTGTCCCAGACTCCTAAAGACATAAATGGCTATACTGGGACAGAATAGGACAGGGTGCACAAGGAAATCACTGATAAGTGAACAGAAAATGCTGACACTGTCAGAGGAAATAACAACTAAAGGGAGGGACAAAGACATAAACCAGTCAGATACGAGGATAATCATATTGAATCAAAGATATTGGGGGAATTAGGTATGAATATAGGATAGCAGCCAAATGGGAGATAAGTTAATTGGATTTGTTGCCTGACAGAATATCAGTTGCCAGAGATTTGGTAGATTTGAAATTTATGAAAACTGGTGATCAGGAACTTGCCAAGGAAACTTTGGAAATAAGATGAAAAAAAATCATTGCTTGCCATTTCAGCAGGAGACAGACTGAGGTAGGAACAGAGATGAGTAATGTTATGGAGGTGGAAGAAGGCATTCTTTATAATAGAGAAAATATAAGGTCAAAGCCTCAGTTAGGTATCAAATAGAATGTCAAGGTTGTTAACAGTCTGCTATGACCCAAGGCAATGGCTAAGGAGTGATTAGATTTAGGAAGCAGAAAATTCCTGGTTTTGACATCATTGAATCATGACTCTTCAAAAATTTGGCTTGTTTCCAAATTTATTTGGGATGCTGATAAACCATCGCATATATCTGTCATATACTAACAAATTGGTCTGAAATTTTTTGACATTCACTGGTTGAAAGATTTACTATTAAATTCAGTTCCCCTCAGCATACTTGCTGCAAATGAAATTGTTTTTGTTATTATTTAAATCAAAATGAGATACAATGGGTAGTCCATTGTATCCTTTACAATGCCATTGAAAATTGATTGCTTCCCACTCATCCAAATGTGATAGATAAATAATATGAAATACACCATAATGTCAAAAGTATTTTTACGCCTCCATCATCTCATTTCATTGCTAATTACTGACCAAAAGATTCTGATTATTGATTATAACATTCTTTGGATTATATCTAAAGGCCTTCTTTTGAATGGTTAATAACACCCCAAGGTTCTATCAGAGACAAAACAGTCAAACGAGTGATGGTATTCCCATTCTGTGTGGCAGCAAAGAGCCATTGGAGGAGGACAGAGTGATTCACCATTTCAAATGTTGCAGAGAAATCAAGAAAGATTCATAGAATCCCTACAGTGTGGAAGTAGGCCATTTGGCCCAGTGAGTACTCACTGACCTTCCAAAGAGCATCCCACCCAGACCCATCCTCTACACTATCTCTGCATTTCCCACCCTAGACACCATGGGCACCTTAGCACCTGCACATCTTTGGACTGTGAGAGGAAACCAGAGCAAACTGATGCAAACATGGGGAGAATGTGCAAACTCCACACAGATAGTAGCCTGAGGCTGGAATCGAACCTGGGTTGCTGGTGGCGTGAGGCAACACTGCTAACCACTGAGCCACCTTGCCACCGCCAAGTCTGAAAGGGCACTATGGATATAATCACAGAAGATATCATTTGTGGCTTTAATTGGAGCTAAACTGATTCTAACAGGGACAATACATAGGTGGAGAATTTTGAACATGGAGTTAAGCTAAAGATAGAGGAGCTGAAAGAAAGATTTAAATTCATGGATGACTATCATGGTAAGATAGAGAAGGGTTGTAATATAAGACTGGAGTTGAATAGGTCACCAAGATTAGATGTATTAATCTAACCCGAGATAATGGTCATGGATGGGCACAAATTGAGGATCTCTTCTTTTCAAAAAATGGGGAAGTCTAAAAGCACAACACTTATTAGTTGAACCATTAATTCAAAAATATCAGATACTTTAACATATTGAGTTAGGTCACAGATCAGAATGTAAGAATACAATAAAAAAAAGGACATTTAACCCCAAGCGTATGGTTAGCTTTCCAATGAAATCATGATTGATCTAAATATGGCCTTACTTCCATTTTCCAGCCTGTTCTTCATAACCCTTGTCAATCATAAAGTCTGACTAGTTGAGGTTTGAAAACAATCAATGACCCTACCTCCACTGCCTTCTGGGGAAGATAATTCCAAATAACAATGGTACACTGCATGAAGATGTGAATGAATCCAACTATAATAAGGAGATAAGATTAGCAGGACAATTTTACTAAAAGAAATAAAATTCAAAGCATGGTTCACCTACCTGAAAGAATAGAATAAGCTCAAAACATGCCAGAGAATACTTCCGTGCACATCTTGTGGTATTTTAACTTAAATCTCCTAACGTAGGGCTGTTTTTAGCAAAAGGGAGTAAGCTCCTGAAAATCGTGAGCTCATCATTTCACTAAGGCACTGCTAATATAGATGTTCCGAAGTTACCACAATCTAACAATAGATAGTCTTGATTACTACCATTTACAACTCACAACTTCCTGTTAGTTCCAAAGATGTTGACCAGCACGTGGGCTCATAATTTTCAACTGGGTCAGTATTTTCTTATGAGTTAAATAATTTAGATTTTCAAATTTCACATTTATACTGCTTCATTTTGGAAAAAGAAGGGGATGAATCTACTTGTTAGTAGTTGACACACCCGTATGTAGATATGTAGTGTAGACACAGTGTCCATTTTGGAAGGTTACAGTGGATTTGAAGATTTATTGAATTCATTCAAACATTTTACACAGTAAATGTATTGCTCCTGTGGTGTAGTGATGATCATTCTTCCCTTAATTGGCTTTGAAATATCTCACTAAACTCTGAAGCTGTCCACTTAGAGGATTTGGGATAAAAGCTACTTTAAATGTTGATTACTTAAACATTAA
This sequence comes from Ginglymostoma cirratum, assembly GCA_024137785.1. NCBI lineage: Eukaryota > Metazoa > Chordata > Chondrichthyes > Orectolobiformes > Ginglymostomatidae > Ginglymostoma > Ginglymostoma cirratum. The sequence continues at coordinate 40,909,635 of JAHRHZ010000249.1, forward strand.
ACCTGGGTATCCATTAGAAACAAGATTGTATTTCCTTTTCTTAGAACTGTTGTTGTTGTGATTAACCTTTCCATCAAATATATGTTTGGTCCTCAAATTAACCTTTATACTACGTAGAAGATATATGGTCTCAGTCTTCTATATCCACACTGAGGAAGCCATCTCTGCACAGTGAAGAGAAATATTATTGAGGAGAGAGGCTTTTACCCCTAACTACATTTTTATGATCTACTAAATGTACTAAACAGCCTATTCGCTCTGGGTCCTTTCCTTTGGAGATAGTTAGATCAGGTATTCACATGCCTATGAGCTCTGCCTTTTTCAATCTGTAACATGTGATTTGAGCTCACAAACAGCCCAAAGATCATGAAGCAGGGATTTCATATTCCACTGGCATTAGATCATTGCAAACATGAATCAGGGGGTGGCATGACGGCTCAATAGTTAGCACTGTTGCCTCATATTGCCAGGGACCCGGGTTCAATTCAAGCCTTGCATGCCTGTCTGTGTATAGTTTGCACATTCTCCTTATGTTATATGGGTTTCTGACAGGTGCTGAGCTTTCCTCTCACAGTTCAAAGGTGTGCAAGTTAGATGGATTGTCCATGGTAAATGAGAGGTTGCAGGAATAAGAAAGGGGCTGGGTTTGGGTGAGATGCTCTTTGGCAATTTGGTGCAGACTCAATGGGCCAAATGGCCTCGTTCCGCATTGTAAGGATTCTAGGATTCTATGAAAATTAAGATTAAATGGGCAAGACCACATTAGGTACATGAAATCAAGCCTGTGGTTTACATTTGGTTGAGAAAACCCTTTATCTGGACTCGCCATATAAATGCACTGGCTCCAAGGGCAGGTCAGAGACTAGGAATACTGTAGTGAGTAACTCATCTCCTGACTCCCCAGAGTCTGTGCACTATTTACCAGGCACAAGACAGGAATCTTATAGAATACTCCCCATTTGCCATGATGGATGCAGTTCCAATAAGGCCTAGTAAATTCTAAATACTAAACTGAGTCAGGATGGGGAGTGGCTTGGATGGAAACTTGCATATGCTCTTGGCCTTCTGGATGGAATTGTTCATGTGTTTGGAAGGTGCTGTGTAAAGATCTTTGGTGAATTTCTGCAGTGTACCTTGTAGATGCTACACAATGATGCTGCTGCTGAGTTTCAGCGGGGGATAATGGATGTTCATTGATGTGATATCAATCAAGTGGGCTGCTTTGTACTGTTTGGTGCCAACATATTCTGTAAACATATAAAACTGTTAAGTTGTGGCAGTTTCTTTATGAAGTGTTTTTGAAGATTATTTATATTTGAGGCACTAGTAAATGTAAGTTATTATAATTCATATTGTCACCTTTCAGAAAAATCAAATGCAGTACACAAATGTAGGACACAAAAACTATCTGATTCAGCTCATTAAGCTCACATTGCATAACGATTCTGTGAATACAGAACAATAACATTTGTGGTCTCTTTGTAACGAAACCTTTCTTGAACATACTTGAAATGTTAGTATATATAGTCATCAAAATAAACCTTTTTGCTGTAATTAACTGTAGATGTTTCTATTTATGCAACAACAACTTGGTTATAGAAGAATTCTAAAATACTTGTACCCTTAATATCAAATCTGTGGAAGCAATTTTCATAAGAGATGAGCAGAGTTTGAAGAGTTAAAGTATGATGGCAGATTACATAAATTTGGCTTGTATTTGCTGCAGATTCATTAGTTGAAAGGTGACCAAGTTTAGTTCTTTCCAATGAAAAAGAAATTCAATAGTGTAGATAAAAGTTATTTATTCCGGTGGATTATTCCAGAACAAGAAGACATAATCTTATGATTGGAGCTAAGTCCTTGAAGAGTAAAGTCTGCAAGAACTCTTTGTTTACACAACAGTGGATGGAAATAACCAACAGGATATCAATCCTGATATTAGATTCAATCAGCATCTCCACTCTCCAGCACACCTCAAAAGCTAAACTATTCTGTCTCCAATTTTGGCTCTCCTTGCATTTGATTTAAAGATTGGGGAAGTATTTCCACTTTCTTATCACTGATTGTAGTACGGGAGATTTATAGCTATTTTACTAATCATTATAGGGCATAATCAGTGATGTCAGATCAGATATAACTAGAACTTGAGAGAGCAAAGTTCTGGTGAAGTCCAGCAACAAGCTAGCTTTTAAGTAATGTAAATATCTAACAAATGTTTATTAGGTTATAACACCTTGGCATCCGACTCTCTTCTGTCTAAGACATACAGACCGCAGTTGTGGCACTAATGCACTTATCTCTGCTGATTCCTTCCAGCAACTTGCCTGTCGCAAAGGAGAAGCCAGTGAGCCTCTATTTTCTGGTTCTGATTTACTGTCCCCTTAGTATTTTGGTACTATGTGATCCTATCTTTGCTTTTTTAAAATTTGAGTCAAGAATAAAGGATTGACTGGATTCAGCATTTAGAGGATCACTTGCTGTTAATGGGTTGGAACAGGTTCTACACGATTAATGTAATGAGCTGGACTGGCACGAGTAAACACGTGATACTCCCTCTTGATCTTGCCTCTTTGCACTCCAATAGGTACAATAAAAGCAAAACTATCCCTGTGTGTCAGCTTGGCTCAGAGGTAGCATTCTGACAGTCAGAAGGTTGTGAAATTTTAAGTCCCCTGGAAAGATTGAGCACAATACAACCCCATGAATGTCTCTCACAATCTAAGAACAAAATTAAATATAGTCTGTAAAAATATCATTAAATTTAGAAAGTTAAATCCTATTACGTCTAATGAAACATATTCCCTTTCTTTTTAATATACTTAATATGAGATTACAATTATCCATATAAAATATGATAATCTTTTTGCCCATACTAAATTGGTTGTTAAGGCAATGGCCTTTTAGGGTAAATTAGGATTTCCTACAAAAATAAAGCAGAAAATACTAGAAACATGACCACATATGACAGCATTTGTAGAATGAAAAACAGATCAAACATCAGGTGAATGATCTCCTATCAAAATGCTTTTACTGTTGAAGTAGTATTTTCTCAATATTAGTTAAACATTTGGTGACAGCATGACAGTTACTATTTCTGCAGCTAGCTTCCAATTTTATTAATTAGTTGAATGTAGTTAATTATGTGGCATGATGGGATTTGAAACCATTACCCCACAGCTTTAGACAGAGAGAGATTTTGCCACTACACTACTATCTCCTCCGACTTAGGTACTTGATCTTGGCACCAAATCATGGCGATAAAGCATTTTGCAAGATTCCTCCAGTATCTCAATTAAATGACTATTCCTCATGTGTGATACTATGTAACTATCTTTGTCAAGGGATGTTTTTGGGGTGTGACAGGTATCATAAGTAAAGTCATACTCACCTATATGTGAGATCTGCACACGTATCATCCCTCAGACTTGGAAACCCGATTGATCTTTTATTCTTTCAAGTTCAAAACTGATGAGAGTAAAATTAAAACTCCTACCCATCTTTTTGTCACTAAATTATTGAAATTTTCTTATGGTTTCTTGCCTGTTCAGCCTAGTATTACAGATACTCATCTCGAGTTTATGTCACTAACAGACACAATAACTTTTTTTTCAAAATAAGTTAACAAAACCTGTTAACAGAAGCATATCTTAAGCATAAAGTACTTGGAAATTTGTCTGAAAGTCATGCCCTTCAGCTTTGAAATGCATTCCTATCTAGAATAGGAAAAGAGATGCAGATCTCAGATTCATTTGCAGCGGATATGAATATTCAATGTTAGATGGTATTGATTCAACAACTTCAATTGTGAAATGGTCAAATCATACAACAGGAAAACTTGATATATTATTTATGATTTATGCATATGCAGTTTTTTGGCATTATCTGATGCTAAGCTAAAGGATCAAGTACAAAGAGAACCTACCACATCAAATGATATCAATCATGACTGAGCATTCAATTCTAACTAGCATACAACAAGAAATAATTTGCATTTATATAGCATCTTTGATGTTCTCAAGATGTCCCAAAGTGCTTTACTGTCTATGCATTACTTTTGAAGTGTAGGTTATAATGGCAGCCAATTTGCATATAGCAAGGTTCCATAAAATCTAACTAGATGAATAATCATTTATTTTTTCTTGAGACTATTGGTTGAGTGATAAATATTGACTGGGACTCAGGAGAAAAGTTTCCAAATCAGTGGGTGGAAAGAGCCGCAGTTTAAGTTCTCATCTGAAATACAGCACCTTTGATAAAGCAACGATCCAGTGCTTCAATGCAGCATTGATGCATCAACCTCGATTATAAACTAATGTCTGCAACCTTCTGACACAGAGCTGAAAACAAAATACTGAACCAAACTTAACAGAATTCATTATTGTCAAATTATTGCAATGGGCACTGATTACAATGGCAGCTGTCGAAATTTGTGTTACTTCTTTCTATTTTGAGTTATTAGCTTGCTTCTTTAACCATAATGAAGATTAGAAATAGGAATTGCATAAATTATTATTTGTTGCAATCTTATTTACTGGGATTGTCACCCAAGCATTTTTTTTAACTTGACCTTTGTATCTTCATTGCAGATATTTTTGTTGCACTTAATACTGATACATTCAGAAAGTGATGGAATATGAAGCATCGAGATTTCAATGGAGGTTAAAAAAAGGCACGCTTAAAGAAATACAAAGTCACTTCCAAACTAAAATATTCTAAGATATATCTCATCCTATCACTGTAGAGTGCTTAAACAAGCAATCATTTGCAGGACACTATAAAGCTTTTCCTAGACTCTCAATGTCAAGGCCATATATTGGATTAAGTGGAATGTCAGAGTCATCAATGCAAATGTCAAGCACAAAACATGATATAAATTAATTTCTATCTTCATTCACAGGTTGAAGTTAGAATGCTTTAAACACATAATTAGGAATACTGACACACAGTTGTCAAAAGAGATGATAGACGGGCAGTCTAAACGAGCAAGCTACATTTTATGAATAATATTGGAGCTTCAATTATGACACCAACAGAAATTTGAACGGCACCAAAACATTAAGTTGAGAGGACTTTATGGCAGCTTGTTGAACAAATAAATGGATTAATATTGTGCTGTAGTCCTTTCCAAAAGTGTCTCAATTCAGACAATTGAAATATGGAATGATTTGAACCTGAAGATAAAAATGAGCTGCAAAACCCTGATGCACAGTAAAAAAAAAACTTTTGGGGTGTCTGCAAAAACAATTTGAGATGTAAGATCTAGACATTTTGTATGGAGAAGACTATTCATAACAACTAGCACATATCAGGGAAATCACTGTACCTACTTTAATGAATCATCATGGAACTGGTTCAGAGCAAGTAATTCAGAGGTATTCATGGAGGGATCTAGAATGGCAGAAGAATGTGAACACTTCATATGAGGAGAGGGGGGAACAAGGAATAGTGGTGAGAGACACATGAAAATTTAGGGATTGAGTTACCATGACCATGTCCATAAGTCTGTATATTTTTGTCAATGGTACCGTACACCATGGGATGCCTTCACACTTGGTTACCCTGCCTGTTGTTCACACATTTTGAATATGAGAGCGCAATGACCTCTCACACAGAAAAGTGGAGCGCAAATTGTACTGAAATATTTCCAGTTCCTTAAAAACCAGCACATTATGACAATCACATTCGCAGCCACTGGCACAGCAGTCCTTGTCCTGCTTGATGTTTATAGTCGTGGCTGCAACAAGTGGTGGATTGTAATGATGACATTTCTAAAGAAATGTTTTAATGATGCTCTTCCCGAAAATTCTGGTCAGAGAATGGTTTCCTGAAAACTCTGACCAAATACGACCACTTACTGGGAGTCTTATCCCCCTTATTTATCGTAGTAGCATGTCCTGCTCTGTGTGATTTGTGTCTATTTACATGCTGTGTTCCAAGGGGAATATCCATTTATGCATTTAGGTCTGGGAGCAATTTGCTTGTGCTGGAGACTTGAATGCAAGAAAAGATTTCTTCAGCACCTGCCTGAATATCACAACCTGAAGCTTTTTGAAACATGAAAGTGCTGTAAAAAAGCAGCAACACTGGAAGAACTGTAGCTATGTAATCAGAAGAAATATATTAACAGCTAACTTACAAATTAACCAATTATCTGTTTAAATAGCATTGGTGGTGGTGTCCTTTCAATGCATGCAAAGTGAAGAACTAGAAAAGGCGCCACCTGGAACATGGAGCTCCAAAAAGACACATTGGCATTAAATTAGCATTACAGCTATTGAGGGTGGCACGGTGGCACAGTGGTTAGCACTGCTGCCTCGCAGCACCAGAGACCCGGGTTTGATTCCAGCCTCAGGCGACTGTCTGTGTGGAGTTTTCACATTCTCCCTGTGTCTATGTGGGTTTCTTTCAGGTGCTCTGGTTTCCCCCACAGTACAAAGATGTGCAGGTTAGGTTGATTGGCCATGCTAAATTGCCTGTAGTGTTCAGGAGGGTGTAGATTAGGGGGATGTGTCTGGGTGGGATGCTCTGAGGTTCAGCGTGGACTTGTTGGGCTGAAGGGCCTGTTTCCACACTGTAGGGATTCTATAAGCCACTCAGTTCTATAAGATTGATTTTCCATCACACTCCTGACTTGTGCCTTGTAGATGGTGGAAAGATTTTGAGGATCCTGAAAGTATTCTTAGTGTCTGATCTACTATTGTAGCCATTATATTTGTATGGTGAGTCCAGTTCAGTTTCTGGTCATTGGAAACGCCCAGGATGTTGATACTGGGGATTCAGTGATGCTGATGCCATTGAATGTCAAGGGATGATGGTTCAGTTCTCTATTGTTTGAGTTAGTCATTGCCTGCAGCATTCCCTCCAAATTCCTTTCCAGCTCTGCAGCCTTCCAAAATCCATGTAGCATCCAGAAGCGGAAGTCACTGCCACAATTGGTGTGCTGGATGCTGAATGCAATGCATGGAATCTTGTAGTGGCTGTGCATAGCTTAAAAGGAACATTGATCTCCTGGCACTTGTGTGGTGTAAGTATTACTTACCATATGTCAGCCTAAGCCTTAGTTTAGTCCAGATCTTGTTGCATTTGAACATGAGCTGCTACAGTAGCTGAGGAGTCTTGAATGATATTGAACATTGTGCTATCATCAGCAAACATTCCCACTTCTGACCTCATAATGGAAGGAAGGTCTTGATGAAGTAGCTGAAGATGGTTAGGCCCAGGACACTACCCTGAGGAACTCTTGGAGCTGAAATGACTGACCTGCAGCAACCAGGACAATTTTCCTTCGTGTTAGGAATGACCCCATGCAACAGAAGTTTTCCCCCAATTCCCATTGATTTCTATTTTGCTCGGGTTTCTTGGTGCCACAGTCAATCAAACGCAGCCTTGATGTCAGCTGTCACTCTCACCCCTGGAATTTAGCTCTTTTTTCTATGTTTGGACCAAGGCTGTAATGAGGTTATGAGCTGAGGAGCTCTGGCAGGTCCCCATCTGGGATCACCTAGCAAGTTATTCTTGAGCAAGGGCTATTTGATAGCACTGTTGATGACATCTTCCATCACTTTACTGAGGATTAAGAGTAGACTGATGGGATGGTAATTGACCAGATTAGATTTGTCCTGTTTTTGAGTACAGGACATACTTGGGCAATTTTCTACTTGGACAGATAGATGCCAGCATTGTAGGTTACGAGAAGAGCTTGGCTAGGGGTGTGGAAAATTCTGGAGCACAAGTCTTCAATACAATTTCCAGAATGTTGCCAGGGCCCATGGCCTTTGTTTAACTTAGTACCTCCAAATGTTTCTTGATATCACATGGAGTGAATTGAATTGGCTGGAGACTGGTATCTGTAATGCTGGGGACCACTGGTTGAGGTCAAGATGGATCATCCACTTGGCATGTCCAGCTGAAGATTGTTGTGAATGCTTCAGCCTTATTGTTTGACCTGGTGTGCTGGATTACCCTACTGTTGAGGATGAGAATATTTGTGGAGCTTCCACCTCCAGTGAATTGTTTGATTGCCCAACGCCATTCACAACTAGATGTAGCAGGACTGCAGAGCTTGGATGTGCTCAATGATCTGAGCAAAGTGAGGAATGAGGTATTGCATCAAGAATTCAGGGAGCTGGATATTAGATTAAAAAGCAGGACCTCAATGGTCACAATCTCTGGATTACTCCCAGTGCCACTGGTCAGCGAGTATAGAAATAGGAAAATAGGACAGATGAATGCGTGGATCAAGAGTTGGTGCAAGAGGGAGGGTTTCAGATTCCTGGATCATTGGAACCATTTTTGGGGAAGGTGAGACATATAAAAATGGAAAGGTCTGTACCTGAAGCACATTGGGACCAATATCCTTGCAAGTAGGCTTGCTAGTGCTGTTGGAAGGAATTTAAACCAGGCTGGCTGGGAAAGGGGATACAGAATATTGATGAAACAGAGACACATCAGGTGACAGCAAAGGAAGCAAGTTGCAGTGAGTTCAGCTATGTTGAGTGTCAAGAGATTAAGGCAAGGCTGAATAGTCTTTACTTTAATGCTAGAAGTGTAATTGGTGAGACTGATGAGGTAACGGTGTGGATTGACACATGATAGTGCCATCACAGAAACATGATTGAGGGAAGGGCTGGAATGGCAACTTAACATTCCAGGTTCTAGAATCTTTAGGTGGGAGAGAGGAAGATGTAGAAAGGATAGTGGTTTAGCACTATTAATTAAGGAGTCAATTACTACAATAAGGACAGATGATATCTTGCAAGGGTCCTCAAATGAGTCTTTTTGGGTAGAACTTAGGAATGTTAATGGGGAAGCACATTACCGGGAGTGTACTATAGGCCCCCAAAGAGTTAGCGGAAAATAGAAGAGAAAATATGTAGAGAGCTCACAGAGGTGTGTAAGAGTAATAATTGGGTAATTATACTAGGGGATTTCAACTTTCCCAACATAAATTGGTATGGTCATAGTGTTTAGAGGAGGTGGATTTCTTAAAATGTATCTGGGGAGTTTTTGTATCAATACGTAGAAGGCACAATACAAGGGATGGTGCAGTGCTGGATCTGGTTCTGGGGAAAGAAGTCCAACAAGTGTTCAATGTGGTAGTGGGGGACCATTTTAGCAATAGCCACCACAACATGGTACAGCTCAAATTTGTTCTGGACAAGGGAAAAGATGGCCTGCAAAAGACGGCTTTGGATTGAGGGGAATGGTAGATTTTATTAAAATAAAGCAGGATCTGGCCACAGTTGACTGTGAACAGCTCATTGCAGGTAAGTCTATAGCAGAACAGTAAGGGGGCCATTCAAAAAGGAGCTCAAAGAGTCATAGAGTACTATAGCACAGAGACAGGCCCTTCAGCCCAAATGGGTCCATGCTAAACAAAATGTCCATCCATGCTAACCCCATTTCCCTGCACTTGTCTCATATCCTTCTTAACCTTTCCTATCCATGTATGCTTCCAAATGCCTTTTCAATTTTTTTAATGTACCCACCTCAACCACTTCCACTGGCAGCTTACTCCATATGCGTACCACCCTCTGTGTAAAAAAAGTTGCCCCTCAGGTTGCCATGTATTCTTTCCCCCCTTACCTTAAACTGATGCCCTCGAGTCATGATTCCTCAACCCTGGGAAAAACACTGAGTGCATTCACCCCATCCATGCCTCTCACGATCTTATACACTTCTACAAGATACCCCCTCAGTCTCCTATGCTCTAAAGAAAGAAGTTCTAGCTTGTCCAACCTCTCCTTATAACTCAGTCCTTTGAGTCCTGGAACAGCCTTGTAAATTTCTTCTGCTCTCTTTCCAGTTTAATAACATCTTTCCTATAGCGAAGTGTCCAAATCTGAACACACTACTCCAAGTGCAGCCTCAATGTTCTGTTCAACTGCAACATAACTTCCCAACTTCTGTAGTCAATGCCCTGAAAGATGAAGGCCAGCGTGCCAAATGCCTTCTTCACTGCCCTGTCTACCTGTGACTCCACTTTCAGAGAACCGTGCACCCGAACTCCAAGATCCCACTGTTCCAACTACACTCCTTCATGGCCTATCATTCACCTTGAAACTCCTACCTTGATTTGACTTTCCAAAATGTCCAGAGGAACTGGGGAGACTATAGGTTTAACGTGTACCCTTTAGAGGGAAATGCAGCAGCAATAAGTTCCGAGAAACCTGCATGTCTAAGACATGCAGTTCTGGATGAGGAAGAAGAGTAGGATTTTTAGCAAGTCCAAAGGAAGAAATTCAGCTGGGTTAAAGCACATGGAATTGAGTGCAACTTGGCAGGGTAGATCAGAAACTAGCTTAGTAATAGAACACTAAATGTAGTGAAAGAAGGCTAGGAGCAAATTACTGCAGATGCTGGAACCCGCACTGAAAACAGCAAATGCTAGAGATCACAACGGGTCAGACAGCATCCATGGAGAGACAGCAAGCTAATGTTTTGAGTCTAGATGACTCTTTATCAGAGCTGAAGTGAAGTGTGGAGAGGGCAACATTTATTCTAAATTTAGGGGAGTGTGTGGGGGAGGTGGAGTGTAGAGTGCTGGGAGAGAAAGGATGTTGACAGTTCCGATTAAGTGATTGGAATATGAGAATGGTAGAACAATGGTGTGTCTAACTGCCAGACTGGAAAGAGTAGACAGGCCCACTGGTGTTGGGGGAGGGGAGAGAGGACATTGTGACAGAGAATGTAACAAGTAAAGCTAAAAGAAAGGGAAGAAATGGGAGTTGATTCACAATTTGAAGGTGTTGAACTAAATTTAAGTCTAGAAGGCTGGAAACTGCTTCGTCTGAAGATGAGATGTTGTTCCTCCATGTTGTTTGCATTGTGATTTACTGGACCACTACAGCATTCTAAGGACAGACATGTGGGCATGTGAATAGGATGCTGCAGTCGGCTACAGGAAGGTCGGGGTCATCCTTATGCATAGCTCAGGGGTGTTCTACAAAGCGGTCACCCAGTCTGTGTTTGGTTTCTCCAATGTAGATTAGGCCACATTGGTGGCAACAAATACAGTACACAAGATTGGAGGGGGTACAGGTTAAATGCTGCTTCACAAGGAAACACTGTTTAGGTCCTTGGATGGTGAACAAGGAGGAGGTAAAGGGGCAGGTGTAGCACCTTCTGTGGTTACATGGGAATGTGCCATGTGAAGGGGTGGTGCTGTTTGTGGTCGATGAATGGACTAGGGTGTCCCAGAGGGAACGATCCCTACAAATTGCAGACAGGGGAATAAGGGAAAGACATATTTCGTGGTGGCATTCTGCTGGAGTTGTCTGAAATGATGGCGTGTGATCCTTTGAATGCGGAGGCTGGTGGAATGAAAAGTGAGGATGAGGGGGACCCAATCACCCTGTCATGAGCGATGAGAAGGGGCAAGAGCGGAAGCGCTGGTGGTAGGTCGGATGAGGTTGAGGCCCCCGTCAATCAATCTTTTCTCCCCCAGCCTCTATACCCCACCACCCCAACCCATCAACTAACCCCTCCACAATTCACTTCAGCTCTGATGAAGAGTCATCTAGCCTCAAAACATTAGCTTACTTTCTCTCCATGGATACTGTCTGATCCAATGTGATCTCCAGTATTTGTTGTTTTTGGTGATAGAAGGCTGTTTGAATGACTGGAAGCTGGTGCCCAGCAGTGTACCACATGGATAAGTACTGGCAACCTTATGGTTTGTCTTATACATAAATGATATTAATGAAAACATGGGGGGAATAAGCAAATTTGCAGACGACACCAAGATTGGTAGAATGGTTTATAGAAGATATAGATGGGTTGGTCAGATGGGCAGAGCTTTGGCAGATGGTTTTTAACCCTGAGGAGTGCAAGATAATGCACTTTGGAAGAAGATACAAGATGGTCAAGTGTTTAATGAATGACAGGACACTGGGTAGCTCAGAGGAACAGAGGTATCTCCAGGTAATCATTCACAGAACCCTGAAGTTGGTAGAGCATATGAATAGATTGGTTAAGGTGGCATATGGGACACTTGCTTTCATCAGTCATTGCATAAAATGAAAGAGCAAGGAGGTAATGTTGGTGTTGTACAGAGCATTCACTAGGCCACGGCTGGAGCAGTGTGTGCAGTTCTGGTAACTCCACTACAGGAAGGATGTGATAGCACGGGAAGGGTGACAAAGGAAGTTCACCACAATGTTGCCAGGGATGGAGAAGTTGAGCTATAAGGAGAGACTAGATAAGCTTGCATTGTTTTCTTTAGAGTAGCGAAGACTGAGGAGGGACAAGATTGAGGTGTGTAATATTATGGGGAGTATGGACAAGGTGAACCAAGAGCAGATGTTCTCCTTGGTTGAGGTGTCAATCATCAGACAGCATAGTTTTAGGGTAATGGGAAAGTGATTTGGGAGGTATTTGGGGGAAAATACTTGTTCACTCAGTGGTTAGTGGGAATCTGGAATGCAGTGCCTGGAAAGGTAGTGGAGACTGAAAACCTTACAAGCTTTGAAGAATATTTGGATGCGCACTTTAAATATTCAAAAGATATGGGACAAGTGCGGGAAATTGAGATTAGTGGTGGTTATGTCGGTGCATACTTGATGGGCCAAAGGCCCTTTTCTGCCCTACATATATCTATGAACCATTGAATCTATCTATGCTCCATTGGGATAAGTTGAATGGCCTCCTTCTGAACTGTAAAATTCCATGATTCTATAACCATCACCTCTTTCAGGACATCCTAAACTATTTCATATTGAGTGAATAATATTTAAAGGAAAGTTTTTTTTTGTTCTCGACCACCAATCTATGCAACATCACCCACATAAATCTTCACAGAAATGTTCGCTGAAATTTTAAACAATTCTTTATCATCTTGTGAATTAAGAGTTGAATATTCTAATCTCTCAGAGGAAAACATGCAGCATTATGAAATAGGGATATGAAATTTGAGCCATAAGTCAGGCAGGCCAGAGTTACAGTTCCTTATAAAAAGCGTGCTATTTGAAGGACAAATTGGGGTAAGGACAATATTCTTCTCTCCTCCAGTAATGCCTCGGGATTAGTAATACTCACTGTACCAGACATCGGTTTTGTACCTCATGAGATACAGAGAATCCTGAACAAACAAGCACTCACTTAGTACTGAAATCAGCTTGAGGTTATGTGCTGGAGACGGGCATGTTTACTTGAGTAGCTTTGCCAACTTTATTTTACACATTCACAGGATGCAGCATGGCTGGCTGGGCCGGTATTTATTGCCCAGCCCTAGTTTCCCTTGTGTAGGTCGTGGTGAGCAGCCTTCTTCACCCACTGCAGTCCAACTGGTGTAAATATTCCCACAGTGCTGTTTTGAAGGGAGTTACAGGATTTTGTCTCAAATACACTGAAGGAACAGTGATACAGTTCCAAGTCAAGGTGGTATGTGGCTTGGAGGAAATATTTTACACAGTAGCGTCCTATGTATCAATACTCCCTCCCTGCCTCCAGCTTGGCCTTCTAGGTGGTGAGGTCATGAGTATGCAATGTGCTGTCTAAGGACCCATGATGAGTTGTTACAATAGGACATTTAAATGTACACATTGCTGCTACTGTATGCCAATGATTGACAGGTGGATGTTCAAGGTGTTTTATGGAATGCTAATCGAATACTTCGTACTGGATGTTGTTGAGTTTCTTGATTATTGTTGAAGTTGCACTCGCCCAGGCAAGTGGATAATATCCCATTAACTCCTGACTTGTTCCTTGTAGATGACAGACACATTTTGAGGAATCAAGAGGTGAGTTGCTTGCCGCAGAGTTACCAGCCTCTGATCTGCTTTTTTAGCCGAAGCATTCTTATTTTGTTCCAGATCTATAAGACCATAAGACATAAGAGTGGATGTAAGGCCATTTGGCCCATCGAGTCCACTCCGTCATTTAATCATGGCTGATGGGCATTTCAACTCCACTTACCCGTACTCTCCCCGTAGCCCTTGATTCCTTGCGAGATCAAGAATTTATCAGTCTCTGCCTTGAAGACATTTAACGTCTCGGCATCCACTGCGCTCCGTGGCAATGAATTCCACAGGCCCACCACTCTCTGGCTGAAGAAATGTCTCTTCATTTCCGTTCTAAATTGACCCCCTCTAATTCTAAGGCTGTGCCCACGGGTCCTGTTCTTCCCACCTAACGGAAACAACTTCCCAGCGCCCAACCTTTCTAAGCCATGCATTATCTTGTAAGTTTCTATTAGATCTCCCCTCAACTTTCCAAACTCTAATGAATACAATCCCAGGATCCTCAGCGGTTCATTGTATGTTAGGCCTACCATTCCAGGGATCATCCGAGTGAATCTCTGCTGGACACGCTCCAGTGCCAGTATGTCCTTCCTGAGGTGTGGGGCCCAAAATTGGACACAGTATTCTAAATGGGGCCTAACTAGAGCTTTATAAAGTCTCAGAAGCATATCGATGCTTTTATATTCCAACCCTCTTGAGATAAATGACAACATTCCATTCGCTTTCTTAATCACGGACTCAACCTGCAAGTTAACCTTTAGAGAATCCTGGACTAGCACTCCCAGATCCTTTTGTACTTCGGCCAATGGTAATCCCCAAGAATGCTGATGCTTAGATTTTCTCTTTTTGGAGATGTTAATTGCCTGGCATTTTGTGACACAAATGTTATTTACCACTTATCAACTGAGCCTGCATGTTCCCATCTTCCTGCATATTGACAGAGACTGCTTCAGTGTCTGCAGAGTTGCAACTGGTGTTGAATATTGTGCAGTCATCATCAACGATTTGACATCTGACCTTATAATGGATGGAAGGTCATTTATGAAGCAGCTGAAGATGGTTATTATCCAGACAGTACCCTGAGGAACTCCAACAGAGATGTCCTGGACCTACAACAACCTATGACAGTTTTAGAGTTAAGCTTAGGGTTAGAGGTGACTCAAACCAGCAGCGTGTTCATTGGATTTCCTTTGAAACCAGTTTTGGTGGGGCTCCTTGATGTCACATATGGCCAACTGCTGCCTCAATGTCAAGAGCAACATATTTAGCTCATGCCTGTAGTTCAACTATTTGTTCCACGTTTGGACTAAGCCTGTAATAAGGTCAGGAGCTGTGCGAAATAAAAGTAACCCAAACTGGGTGTCAGCAAGCAGGTTATTATTGAGTAACTGATGCTTTTTAACTCTGGTGATGACAGTTTCCATCATTTTGCTGTAAAGTGTACAAATTAGCCTAGAATTATGCAGTAGCCTGATGAAATTGTAACATGAAAGAAACTAATGAAGGTTGTTGCAATGTATGAGAGCAGGTCATATAAAGGAAAGCTACTAGATGCAGGTGGAAAAGATTATCATTTTTCACACAGACAAATGACAATAGCAACCCTCTCCAGGCAGTTATTAGAATTTCAGGTGTCAAGGTCATTTACGCTTGTTGGAGTCATTTAGATTTATTGAAGCTACACATAACATCAAACAGAATGTACTGAAATTAACTGAATCCTATGAATGTCCATTCATATGACACATTTTATTCTTGTTGCAAAAAGCAATAAAATTCAACTGTAGACGGCACAATAGCCAAAGACCTTGACAGTAACACATCTACAGCCAATTTGAGGAGGCTATACCAGAGAGCAGAGGGTGTGAAGCCATTGGTAGGGGATCTGGGGAGAGGGTTTAGAAGGGGTCAAGCTGATGCTCAAGTTGGAAGAGGTGAGGTATCTCCTCCAGGTGGTTAGCAAAATTACACTGTTTTATTAAAGGGCAGCATCATGGATCAGCGTTTAGCATTGCTGCCTCACAACGCCAGGGACCCAGCTTCCATTCCATTGTGGAGTGTGCACATTCTCCCCATGTTGGCATGGGTTTCCTCCAGTGATTCTTTTTTCCTCCCACAGTCCAAAGATATGCAGGCTATGTGGATTAGCCATGGTAAATGCAGGGTTACAGGGATAGGATCGGTGGATGGGTCTGGGTGGGCTGCTCTTTGGAGGAACGGTGTGACCCTAATGGGCCAAATGGCCTGCCTCCACAGTGTGGGGATTCTATGATTCTATGATCTGCGACAATTGATAGTTATAGTTTTGAAAGTGTTTGAAATACAATATTCGGCAAAAAGTTCATCTACGTAGAAACGGAATCATTTATAGATTAGAAGGAAATTATTCTTCCTATTATGTTCTTGACAGTTGACAAATGAATGCTCAGTGCAATTCCACTTTCCAGCTTTTGTTCTGTAGATTTGTATTTTAAATCTAAGTTCTTTTTAAATATTCCTGCCTTTTCCATCCTTTCAGAAATTGTTTTCCTGCTCCTCACCATCCATGGGTTGAAAGATTTCCCTTCAACTTTTGTTTCCACCACTGATATCTTCTCCTTAATCCAGGCCCACTAGTTATACATCACTCAACCAATAACACTGTCCTATGCACTCCATCAAAACCACTCTTTTTTTTTAAACTTAAATTTGGCCGCTTATCAGCATCCTCTTTTTCATAGTAAACAACCTTAGCCTATCTGATCTTGTTAACCTTTCGCAAAAGGAATACTTCACAATCTTATGTTATTTTAAATTCATGTTGAGGCCCTTGTACGGTGATAGTGCGTTGCCTTCCTGAACCATTGCAGTTCTTGGGGAAGCGACAACCATAGTGCCGTTAGAAAGAGAGTCTCACAGTTTTGAGCAAGTGGCAGTGAAGGAACGCTAGAAAAATAAAGACCCCAAATATATTTAGGTGGATATGAAGGGCTGATCTGTCTCTTCCCAAAGAAAAGTGGACAGTGGCACATTTGTCCAAAACAGAAGAAGGCAACACAGTGATTGGTGGTTTTTTTTAAAATTATGACTGAACAATACACAAGCCTCAGGCCTGTCATATTCAACAAACATCCTGCTGTGAATTGAAACAACTGTCTAGTTCTCACTGTGTAATGTTACAGACTTTGTGCCAATTCAGCATGCAAAGATACATAGATGCTATATGACCATAAGACTAGAGGATTTAGGAGCAGAATTTGGCCACTCAGCCCATCAAACCTGCTGAGCTTTATGTTTTGTAGAATCCCTACAGTGTGGAAACAGGCCCTTCAACCCAACAAGCCCATCCCCTATAACCCACCTAATCTACAGATCCCTAGACACAATGGGCAATTTAAGCATGGCCAATCCATCTAGCCTGTGGCAGGAAACCAGAGCACCCAGAGGTAACTCACACAGGCACAGGGAGAACGTGCAAACTCCACACAGACAGTCGCCCGAGTGTGGAATCGAACCCGGGTCCCTAGGGCTGTGAGGTAGCAGTGCTAACCACTTAGCTACCGTGCTTCTCAACCCCTTTCTCCTGCCATCCCCCCATACCTCTTGAACCCCTTACCAATCAAGGACCTAACTATCTCTGGCTTAACTATATTCAATGACGTGGCCTCCACAGTCATTTGCAGCAATAAGTTCTACAGATTCACCACACTCTGGATGAAGAATTTCCTTTTTATCTCAATTCTAAAGGGTCATCCCTTCACTCAAATCCTGTGCCCTCAGATCCTAGTCACTCCTATTTCCTTTCCCCACCAATTTTATATTGATTTAGCTATATTAAAATAACTACTGTCTCTTTTATACCATGACCTGTGACTTTCCTCACAAATCTGTTCTGCGGCCCTGCATCAAAGATCTATTGGATGTGCACGTGCACCACATCAACTGCTTTACCCAAATCAACACTCTCTATTGTCTCTTCAAATACCTGTAGCAAGTTTGTTCGACAAATCCATCTAACAGTTCCAGATTAATACATACATTTCTACATGATTATAAGATGGAAGTGGTTGTGCGTTTTGAAGGTGCTGTATAAGGAGTTTTTGGTGAATTTAAAATAAAACTGAATTTAAACTGACTAATCTGTTGCTGGGACAACCTTTGCAGCTTTTTTGAAGAGGCACGTAAAGCTTGCAATTTTTAATCTTCCAGCATCTTTCCAAAATTTAGGAAAGAAAATTGCCGGTGCCTTTGCGATTTCTACTCTCACATTCTTCGATATCCTTGGATACATCTCATCCAGCTCCAATTTTCTACTAACTTTATTATTCAATACATCTTCCTTATCCATTTTAAACCTTCTAATTACTGAGTTTCCTCCACTGTCACTCTGGCCTGGTCAGCACCTGGACGTGAAAACAAATGCAAAGCATTCATTATTTGCCCAATTCCTCTTTAAACATTCTTTATGATTGAGAAGCTTATGGCAGACTTTGTTTTCTTCCTCCATGTTTGTTACCAAATTATTTTCATACTGCCCCTCTGTTTCTCGTATTTCCATTTCACCTCCTTTCTGAACCTTCTATATTCAGCTTGGTTCTTAACAATATTTATTAATTACATCTATCATGAACACACTTTTTTTCTTCTTTAGCTTCCTTTCTAACTCCTTTGTCATCCAGGGAATTCTGGATTTTTGTCCTACCTATTCCTTTTGAGGGAACACACCTTCATTGTGCCCTTATCCTCTACTTTTTGAAGGTAACCCAATGAACAGCCACTGTTTTTCCCACCAAACATTGGTTCTAGTCTATCTGGTCCAGCTGTGTCCTTGCCCGACTAAAGTCTGCTTTCTGTCAGTTGATTATTCCTACTCTGAAATGCCCAATGTCATTTTCTATCATCGTCCTAAACATTATGATACAATTATCATTGTCCCTAAATGTTCCTCCAATGTCACTTGATCTTCTTCTTTATGAACTTCAGTAAGGTGGTCAACAAGGTTCCTTGTGGTAGGCTGGTTAACAAGGTTAGATCACAAGGAACACAGGGAGAACAAGCTATTTGGATTGCAGAACTAGCTCGAAGGTAGGAGATAGAAGGTGGTGGTGGAGGTTTGCTTTTCAGACTGGAGGCCTGTGACCAGTGGTGTGCCACAAGGACTGGTGCTGTGTCCAATGCTTTTTGTCATTTATATAAACGATCAGATGGGCTAATGGGCCGCGGAGTGGCAGACGGAGTTTAATTTAGATAAATGTGATGTGCTGCATTTTGGTAAGGCAAATCAGGCAGGGCAGGTCTAATGCTCTTAATGGTAAGGTCCTGGGGAGTGTTGCTGAACAAAGCGACCTTGGAGTGCAGGTTCATAGTTCCTTGAAAGTGAAGTCGCAGGTAAGTAGGATAGTGACGGCAGTGTTTGGTATGTTTGCCTTTATCGTCAGTGCATTGAGTATAAGAGTTGGGAGGTCACATTGCGGGCGTACAGGACATTGATTCGGCCACTCTTGGAGTATTGAGTGCAATTCTGGTCTCCCTGCTAGAAGAGGGATGCTTTGAAAGTAGGAAGGGTACAGAAAAGATTTACAAGGATATTGTGAGGGTTGAAAGGTTTCAGCATTAGGGACAGGGTGAATAGGCTGAGACTATTTTCTCTGGAGCATTGAAGGCTGAGGTTTATAAAATCATGAGGGGCATAGATAGTGTAAACAGGCAAGGTTTTTTTTCCCCAGTTTGGGGGAATCCAAAACTAGAGGGCGTCGGTTTAAGATGAGACCTGAAAGATGTAAAAGGGGCCTAAGGGGCAACATTTTAGTGCAGAGGGTGGGTGCATGTATGGAATGAGCTGCCAGAGGAAGTGGTGGAGGCTGGCACAATTATAAAATTTAAAAGGCATCTTTATGAGTATATGAATAGGAAGAGTTTAGAGGGATATGGACCAATTGCTGGCAAATGCAACTAGATTTATTTACGAAATCAGGTTGGCACGGACGAATTGGTTTGTTTCCATGCTGTATATCTCTGTAACTCTATGAATTTACTTAGAGTACCTAATTCCCAAGAACCAGGCCTAGCAGTTCCTCCTTTTTTGTCGGACCAGGCACAATAATGCTGTAAGAAGTCCTCCTAAACGCAATCAGGAACACTTGTCCCTCACTGTCCTTTACACTCTGACTATACAATATATAAGTAATTCGGTTCCCCATTATAACTACCCTATGATGTTTACCTCTGTATAATTTATTCCTCTACATCCCTCCCACTAGTTGGTGGTCTATATATTGCACTGATCAAGGTAATGCCCACCCCCCCAACCTTATTCCTTAACTCGAGCCAAATTAAAGCTGCCTATGAAATCTCTGAAACATCCTTTTCCTCCGGCACTGCAACACTCTCCTTTTTTTCTGGTCTGATCTTTCCTGAACACTTCGTAACCAGAAATATTTGATACCCAGATCTGCCTTTCTTTAAGCTATGTCTCGAGTATCACCACAACATCATTTGAGTTAATTTGATTCATTATTGTCACAGGTACCAAGATACAGTGAGAAGTATTGTTTTGCATGCTAACTAGACAAGTCATACTTTACGTAAGTGCATTAGGATAATTGAACAAAATGCGCAGTATAGTGTTACAGCTACAGAAAATGCAGAAAAAGATCACTCCAATATAAGTGAAGTCTGTCCATTACCCTGATAGCAGTGGGGAAGAAGCTGTTCTTAAATCTGTTGGTTCAGGTTTTCAAACTTCTGTATCTTCAGCCCAATGGAAGACGGTGGAAGAGAGTATAATTGGGGTAGGAGAGGGCTTTGATTATAACGGTTGCTTTCCCGGGGCGTCGGAAAGTGTGGATGGAGTCAACGGATGGAAGGTCAGTTTCCATAATAGACTGGGTTACGTACATAATTCTCTGATTTCTTGTGGTCTTGGGCTGAGCAGTTGCTATGCCGACCTGCGATGCATCCAAATAGGATGCTTTCAATGGTGCATCTATAAAAATTGGTAATTTATTGTGAACATGCTGAATTGCCTTAGCTTCCTGAAGAAGTAGAGAAGTTGGTATGCTTTCTTGACTATAATGTCGGTGTGGTTGGGCCAGCGAAGATTGTTGACCTATTTGTAAATATCTGTCTGCTGCAATTAATCAGTTCATAGATAATCCCTTCACTTGTTACTCAGCTGTTGACACGTTAGTCACATCATTTGACACACTTTTGATCACCTGCAAAGACTGTTTATTCAGCCTGTCGACACTCCACTCACACCATCTGCTAACACTCTTAGTTACCTGGAATTATCTTGCCATTATCTCTCTGCCTATATATTCTGCACCTATGTGCTTCCTACCACTTCACCCGATGAAGGAGCAGCGCTCTAAAATCTAGTGATTTCAAATAAATCTGTTGGACCATAACCTGGTGTCATGTGACATCTGACTTTGTCCACCCCAGTCCAACATCAGCACCTCCACATCAAGAATAACAGAACAACTCCTCGTCAACTGTACACTTTTGTGCTGTTGCATTGATGACACAGTACAATGATGGTGCCTGCACATTGTCTGCAAGGTATCATTCCATGATGATGACTATGTCAAGCTGTTGCTTGAGTAGCCTGTGGATAGCTCTCCCATTTTTGGACCAAACCCTAGGATAAGGGTGTACAAACGATGGATGAATAGCCACCTCTTGTAATGTAGCACTTCTATAACCCCGTGATGTTGATAAAGAAGACTTGCAGGCTCAAAGAACTGTTTACCCCATTGTCATTCCTAGTGCCTTGGTCAATGGCAGATCATCCATCTGACTTTATTCCTTTATTTTAGACTTTTTAGCAATTTGATTCAACCGACTGACTTGCTAGGCTAATTTAGAAGGTGGTTAAGAATTAACCACATTGCTGTGGATTCATAAGTAGGCCAGAGCAGGAAACATTGACAAACTTCCTTCCTTAAAGGCTATTAGCGAAGCAGATGGATTTTTAACAACAATTGACAATGACCACCTAGATAACAAGGTGTGGAGCTGAATGAACACAAAAGGCCAAGCAGCATCATAGGAGCAGGAAAGCTTGAAGTTTCGGGCCTAGACCCTTCATCA
>JAHRHZ010000249.1:40931846-40949046 GCA_024137785.1 Ginglymostoma cirratum
GGCCTAGACCCTTCATCATTTTCTGATGAAGGGTCTAGGCCCAAAACCTCAAGCTTTCCTGCTCCTATGATGCTGCTTGGCCTCCTGTGTTCGTCCAGCTCCACACCTTGTTATCTCGGATTCTCCAGCATCTGCAGTTCCTATTATCTCTGATACAATTTTAACCCCACTGCAAAGCCTCTTCTAAGGATGCCATTTTCTGGTTGCAGG
Organism: Ginglymostoma cirratum; assembly: GCA_024137785.1. Classification (NCBI taxonomy): domain Eukaryota; kingdom Metazoa; phylum Chordata; class Chondrichthyes; order Orectolobiformes; family Ginglymostomatidae; genus Ginglymostoma; species Ginglymostoma cirratum. The sequence goes on from JAHRHZ010000249.1 coordinate 40,932,057, forward strand.
CAAAAGTGCCGGGTGTGGTGGGGCTGGAGGGGAGTGTGGAATGGACAAGGCAGTCACGAAGAGAGTGGTCCCTCCGGAAAGCAGACAAGAGTGGGGAGGGAAAAATGTCTTTGGTGGTGGGGTCGAATTGCAGATGGCGGAAGTGTCGGAGGATGATGCTTTGGATCCGAAGGTTGGTGGGGTGGTACGTGAGGACGAGGGGGATTACTAGTCTAATGACGCTACGACTATACCCCATCCTCCCCATTGAAGCAAGATGACATTTTCTAATTCCTTCAAATTACTTTATGTAATATTAGCTCTTACTTTGAGCTTTGATGTCGAAGTGTCCATCATTAAGTCATTTTAGGGTTTCTTATCTCACTGCCCTTGATTCAGCCAATCCGTGCCTGTCCACCAACAAACCAACCACAGTTGTCAAATATTGCTTTTGGTTATGATACCATTTCCATACTAGGTCTGCTAGACAGTATTTTGACTGCCTTTTCATATGGTGTTGTCTAACCTCTGAGCACTCTTCATCTGCTCTGTAAGCTGTCCAAGTTTCTAAGTTCCCTCTCAGCAACTGTGATGTACTGGTAATCACAATAGAATATAATTCCTCCTCTTTGAGGATTAATTATTCCTTGTCAACCTGATCCGCCATTGCCCTGAATAGTATATTATTTTTAGGCTGCGACTTGCCTGGGATTTGTACTATTAAATAGTCCTGTCAGTATATTCCTGAATCCTTGAGTTTGCGATATAATTTTTGATATTTGAGGAGATTGACTTCACCTTTTTCTTAAAGAATCAGTCTATCCCTGCCTTAATGTTACTCAAAGACTTTTCTTTCATGGCCTTTTGAGGAAGACAGTTTTAGAGACTTTCTGTTCAAAAAAGAAATAATTGCATCCTCGTCTTAAATAGGTGACTCAACCCCTTGGTTTTAAATAATGCTCCTTTATTTGTGATTCTCCCATAAGATATGATTTTCACTTTGGAAAACTTGGAACTTCCTCACTGACAATGATTAAAGCAGGCAGCTCACCACAACCTTCTCAAGGACAATCGCAGATGCAGCTACTGCCATAGCTGTTGATACTATGTACCTGGACGAATGAAAGGAATAGAGCATCCTCAGAAGAGGCTGCACCCCATGAGGAAATACGTTATATTTGAGAATTATAGATTGTGGGGATGTGTAGACCATTGTTGGAAAGATAGATGGCAATTATGATTGATTGATGAGTGAAGAAAGAAGAATGAAGATGAGATCAGAGGCATTTGGAGATTGGGGATAGATTTAGTTTGGTGCAGAAAGACCACAATTGTTAGATTGTGGCTGGGAAGGGATTTGTAATAAAGTTGGACAATTATAGAATGACTATTAAGTTGGGAGAGCAATGCTCAATCGGTGTGCAGGAAGCAAAACTGCTTTTCCTAGCACACTCACATTGTAATGAAGGTACTTAGCTGAAGGACCTATTTCCTCCCATCTTCTTTTAGCTGCTGGATTTCCCATGGTCTTGGAAACTGGGCCAACTTTGCTTAAAAAGACAGATATCATTAAACTGGAACTATTCAGTCTCCTTAAAAAGATGTCAGTGACTGACCTGCATCCTAGTGATTCGAGATGGGTTCAGATTTATTTAAATTTTAACTTCCCACCCGACCACTGGATCAAACATTACCCAAATTTAATCATAAGTGCAATTATGATGTATGCAGCTAATAACAAACAAAATTGCTATGCTTTTACGCACAAATAAAATTTTACCATAACTAAGCACAAAATTATTTTGTTTTTCATTGTCTTGGTCTAATTGAGTGGAATGGTATCACTCTCCATTTTTAGCTCTTTGAAAAATGTTAACATCTGTTTCCAGACTCTAGCAACTATTATCTACTTTTCTCTAATGGTAACTACTATTTCTATCGTCTTAGCCTCTTGTTTTTCTTCCACTGCCATTGTCTTGTTTGCCTTTTTGAGTACTCTCCTGTTCAGCAATGAATGCTATGAAGGATACTCTTTTCTAAAGTGTTCACCATTTTTTTTATTTCAGAAAGTGATAGATGTGCAGCATGCATTCAGCATTTCTTTTCTTTTGAATTCCGATGTATCTTTTCAGAATGGTACTATAATGTTAACATGGAAACGCACCAAAGTAACTTGAACTGCCACTCATTGCCTGCAGTTTCATTCTTGATAGTTTTCATCCTTTCTTTTTCTCGTCAGGATATATACTATTTCATGCTCTTTACTACAGCCTAAAAAATAATTGCCTTTTTCCTTTGTTGTTTTGTTTAGCTCTGCTTTCCACTCATCTTCCCGAGGAGCCGAAGTTTGTTATTCTAAAGAGTTGCCACTCTCTGTTCACTCTTCTGCTCTCAGAATTTATTTGGAAACAACATTTAGCTTTTGACTGAGAGATTCAAAGATTTTAGATCACAAATAAATGCTTACAGTCTGTCAGTTACTAATAATCTGCTTCGTTCACCTTTATTGGCCAGCTTCACTTGATTTTCTGTTTGGAAAAAAATAACATTTTAACCATCCCATTTTCTTGACCCTGATTACCCATTTTTTTCCATTTTTATATTTGTTAGCACCGTACAATTCTTTGGCCTCTTTGACCTGCCTAAAGTGTTCTGTAGTTTCTTTGTTAACTTCAGCTGTTAGTCCAACTGTTGGTCCATCAGCCATCTGTTTTATTTAAATATCTTATTGAAATGGTGAAGATTTTCCATTCCAGAAATGGTTACATTTCTGCTCAGGATTGCGAAGAGGGAGATTTTTCATCTACATTTAAGGTACATGAGAGATTTTTGTATGTATTTACAGCATATAAAGGTGGCTGACGACAGCAGCATTTATTGCCTTCTCTCTTAAAATGGTATACAATGTATTTGTCACATCTAAGTGGTTTTCTCAGCCATTTCAAATGTAGTCAATCACATATCTCTGGATCTGGACTCACATGTAGAATAGATAATCATTTTTTATATATGTTCATGAAATGTAAGCATTGAATTGCTGCAACTCTCTTAAAGGCTGTAAGAAAGGAGTTACAGATTTTTCACCCAGAGATAATGAAGAATTGATAATAATGGCAGAATTGATTTTATTTATTTTCAGGGAATATAGCGTCACTGGCAAGGCCAGCATTTACTGCCCAATATGAATCACCCTTGAGAGCAGTTCAGACTCAATTATATTGCTGTGATGGGTCCGGAGTCACATGTAGCCCAGACAAGTAAAGAAAGCAACATTTCATCCCATTTGTGAACCAGAATTTATTTTACTGCTGTAGACAATGGTGATGATTCTGTGGCTTTCAAAAGGTTATTTTGTTCTTTTTTTTTGAAGTGAGATTCCATCAGCTGTCATGGTGAAGGTTCACTTTCCTCTTAATTAGTGTACAATTTGTGAGGTATCCCAATGGTGCCTGACTTTTCGAATATAAATGATAATTTTTTTAAAAATGTGTTATGCAGCCATTCCGATATGTCAAGGACAAAATTAATTCTTCCACAGAGAAGCATTGAGTAATAAGGGATAACCAGCACATATTTGTGAAATGCAAATCATATCTGAGGGACCTGATTGAGATTTTAGATGAAGTGACAGAGAGAACTGATGAAGTTAACATGACAGCTGTATATATGGACTTATTCAGAAAATAGAAACACAAGTGCAGTACTACAGATATCAGTGCTGGCACCTTTGCTGTCTATTGTGTATATTAATGGCTTGGATGCGAATATAGAAGGTAGAATTAGTAAAGTGACATTAAATGGTGGTTTTCATAGTGGGGAATATGGACTCAGGCTATAGTCTGATATTGATCAGCTGAAAAATTGGGCAGAGCAATGGCAGATGGATTTAATTATGATAAGTATGACGTTGTGCACTTTGGGAAGTCTAATAAGGGAAAGATGTACACAATGAATGGTAGCTCCCTAGAGAGTACTGAGGAACAAAGGGAGCTTGGTATACATGTCCATAGATTATCAAAGGTATCAGCACAAGTAGACAGGTTGGTGATGAAGGTATTTGGAATACATGCCTTCATTAGCCGGGGTGAAGAATATAGGAGCAAAGGAGTCTTGTGGCAATTTAAAAAAAAAACATTGATTAGGCCACAGATGAACTGTTATGTGCAGTTCTGGTCACCGCGCTATCAGAAGGTGGTGATTACACTGAAAGAGGTTGTAAAGGAGATTCACCAGGATATTGCCTGGAATGAAAAGTCTCAGTTGTGGAGAGAGAATAGAGAGGCTGTGTTTGTCTTCCTTGGAGCAGAGGAGGCTAACTGGGGATCTGATTGAGGTATATCCAAAATCGTGCGAGACATTGCCAAAGTAGACCATGAGAATCATTTCCCCTTGGCAGATATATCTAAGACCAGAGGGCATGAGTTTAAGGTGAGGAACTAGTGGTTTAGAGGAGATCAGAGAAAAACAAGTTCACTCAGAGGGTGGTAGTTAAATGGAATGTGCTGTCTGAACAGATGGTGGAGGCAAGTGTTTTTGCAACATGGAAGAAGCACCTGGATGGGTACTTAAAATACAAAGACATATTAGGCTACAGACCAAGTGCAGGTAAAAGGAATTAGTGTTTGGTGTTTGTTGGTCGACATAGACATGGTGAAACGAAGGGTCTTTTTCTGTACTGTAACAATGTATGACTCTGTGACAACGTAGTAAAGGAATGGTGATATATAATAGGCTAAAATGTAAGTAACAGGTAGTAAAAGACATTTAAGACCTTGCACACACACATGAAAATCACAAAGTAATTGACAGTCAGTGGTGTAGTTTTGAAATAAGGTCATTTTGAAGTGCAGCAGATAATTTACACAGAGTTACCTCCTACAAACAGCAATGTGATATTGATCAAGTCACCTGGCATTTTAAAAAAAAAAAAAAATTTTGAGGGATAAATATTAGCTATGAGACCAGGGATAACTGTCTTGCACTTCTTCACCATGGGATCTTTTCAGTTTACTGGAGAGGAAAAGCTGTTTAATATAACCTGACTAAGTTTAACATCTCATCCCCAAAACAATATCTTAAACATTGTTCTAACTTTTTGTTCACTCATAAGCTGCTATATTATAGTCATGAGTAATATTGATTATGTCATAGTTGGTTATAGAACATAGAACATAGAACATAGAACATGACAGCACAGTACAGGCCCTTCGGCCCTCGATGTTGCGCTGACCTGTGAAACCAATCTGAAGCCCATCTAACCTACACTATTCCATTATCATCCATATGTGTATCCAACGACCATTTAAATGCCCTTAAAGTTGGCGAGTGTATAACTGCTGCAGGCAAGGCATTCCATGCCCTTACTACTCTCTGAGTAAAGAATCTACCTCTGACATCTGTCCTCTCTCTATCACATTATGGCATCAGTGAGCAATTTAAACCAACCCTTTTCCTAAAGGAGAGGATGTTTGTAGTGGTTCCCCCCCGGGGGTACATATCGGAAGATGGCTTTTCTGATTAGATTTGTATTTAGGTATTCAGGATTATAATTTTGGCCTTTGCAAATGCTACAAGCCTTGACAATCAGATGAATAGTGAGGATGATGGCACACACTTCAGAGGCTTTTAAGCAGTCCAGTGAAATGGGCAGGCATATAATAGATGCATGATTTGAAGTAATACAGTTTGGGAAGAATGCAATTAAGTTGAATTATTTTGAAGGGTTGCAAAAGCAAAGGAACTAATAGAGGCACATTATCAATTCTTCGATTGGGTTATTGCAAATATGGAAAGAACTTAAGAAAACATATGGAACATTGCAAACAGAAAAAACTAACATATGAACAAGAAAAGTAAACTAAACTTCTACAAATAATGGTTATATCTCGGTTGGAGCATGATATATAATGTTGCACACTCAAACTTTAGGAAAATATCAAAGCCTTGGAATGAATATGGGCAAAGTTTATCAGGATAACACCAGGAGTGGAGGCTCACAGTTGGTTGGAGAAACTGGAGAAAATGGGATTGTTCTCCAGAAAGAGATAGACAAAGTTAAGGAGAAGCCTAACCGAGGTGACAACATTTGATACAGCAAGTAGGGTGAAACTGTTTTGACATGAAAGTTTGTTGGTTAGCAAATGCTACAGGTTTAAAATAGCTAAGAAAATAGCTTGAAAGGATACCATGTTGAAAATTTAAAATAATAGGTAAAAGAAACATAGGGTACATTAGAGGAATTTTTCACATTTGTTAAGATTTAAAATGCACTATGTGAAATAATGGTGGATTCAAATTCCATAGGAACTTTACAGTGACATTTGGATATGTACCTGAAGGGAACATATTGTTTCTAGATAACAAGGTGTGAGGCTGGATGAACACAGCAGGCCAAGCAGCATCATAGGAGCAGGAAAGCTTGACGTTTTGGGCCGAGACCTTTCATCAGAAATGGGGGAGGGGAAGAGGGTTCTGAAATAAATAGGGAGAGAGGGGGAGGCGGATAGAAGATGGATAGAGGAGAGGATAGGTGAAGAGGAGGCAGACAAGTCGAAGAGGTGGGGATGGAGCCAGTAAAGGTGAGTGTAGGTGGGGGGGTAGGGAGGAGATAGGTCAGTCCAGGGAGGACGGACAGGTCAAGGGGGATGAATGAGGTTAGTAGATAGGACATGGGGGTGGGGCTTGAGGTGGGAGGAGGGGATAGGTGAGAGGAAGGACAGGTTAGGGAGGCGGAGATGAGCTGGGCTGGTTTTGGGATGCGGTTGGGGGAGGGGAGATTTTGAAGCTTGTGAAATCCACATTGACACCATTGGGCTGCAGGGTTCCCAGGGTGAATATGATTTGCTGTTTCTGCAGCCTTCGGGTGGCATCACTGTGGCATTGCAAGAGGCCCAGGATGGACATGTCGTCTGAGCAATGGGAGCGGCTCATCTCCGCCTCCCTAACCTGTCCTTCCTCTCACCTATCCCCTCCTCCCACCTCAAGCCCCACCCCCATGTCCTATCTACTAACCTCATCCCGCCCCCTTGACCTGTCCGTCCTCCCTGGACTGACCTATCTCCTCCCTACCCCCCCACCAACACTCACCTTTACTGGCTCCATCCCCGCCTCTTTGACTTGTCTGCCTCCTCTCCACCTATCCTCTCCTCTATCCATCTTCTATCCGCCTCCCCCTCTCTCCCTATTTATTTCAGAACCCTCTTCCCCTCCCCCATTTCTGATGAAGGGTCTAGGCCCGAAACGTCAAGCTTTCCTGCTCCTATGATGCTGCTTGGCCTGCTGTGTTCATCCAGCCCCACACCTTGTTATCTCGGATTCTCCAGCATCTGCAGTACCTTTTATCTCTGATACATATTGTTTCTAGTTGCTTTTTCACTTTGAGTGGTTTGAAATTAAAAATCTTGATCATATGTTCTAATGCAGTAGAAAATAAATCCAGTGCTGTATATAACAAGCTTCCAAGTTACTATTAGCTGATCTCATCCTGCTGATGTTGACTAGTTCCACCCCTTGTGATTCATTGATTCATTTTCCTTAACTATCACAGGGTATAATTGAATTATACAGGACAATTTACCAATTAATGTTCATCTTTTATTTGTGTTAAATTTTGGGATATACTCTAGAGAAGTGTCTGTGTAAATCCCGAGAAGACTAAATTGCCACTCTGATGCTCAGTACAGGCTCATTACTGGGGAGTGCTCATGATATTTACTCATCTGAAGACATAACATTCACCTATGTCATGTCATTGTTCGCTACCAAAGCTGATTCTAATCTCTGGGATGCATGTTGAAGGATAACTCATTCATGATAACATGAAGGACATTGTTCCATTAATAGCTTTGGCCTAATGATGTCAGAGAGGTGCAAGATAATTTATGCAGTCAAGAAACATGATAAACAGTGACACATGGCTTTATTCATGTTAATTATTTGGCTTACATGTTGTGATTAGCAAATTGATTAAGATTAATATAATATTCAGTGCTTTCAAACTTTTTGTACTGTTTGTGTAATACAGTGGTCTGAATCTCCCAGCCAGCACCAGAACTCCTGTTTTCAACACTGACAATGCTAAACAAAATACGCACTTAACTCCCTCCATTCCCTGTGGCCAAACTTCTGATGGAGGAACCTGCAGCACAGGAAAACATGGGGAAATCAATGAAGGGATTGTGCACAGAAGTTAAGACCCCTTTTTACAACATTAACAGCCGATTCTGGAAAGTAAGAGTTAAATGTTCAAAGCTGTCTCAGTGTGTTTGTGAAGCAGCGTGTGTGTGAATGGGCAAACGTGTAGATGTGTAAGGGGGTTGAGTGCATGAAGTAATGGAGTAGAGTGGGTTAGGATGCCAGCTGTGTACCATGGCAACTTGTAGATGGCAGAGATATAAGGTTAAGTCAGAAAATTGTGAGGAAAGCTATAGGTGATAAAATAAAAAGGACATAAGAGTAATGGTCCAGGGACATTTCTCAGGCTGGAGAAATTTTGTAGTGCATCTCCCCAGAGGTCAGTATTGGGATCCTTGCTTTTTCTTGATACATTATCTCAACTTTGATGCATAGGGGAAAAGTTCAAAGCTTCTGAATGACACAAAATAGGAGACGAATGGTAAACTGAGAAAGACATGTTGAACTTCAAAAGAGCATTGAGAAGTTTTTTTTTTGAGTGGGCAGAGAGGTAGCAGATGAAGTTCACTGAGGAGGAGTTTGAGGTGATAACTGGCTGATAAACCCGATGACTGAGGCACACATTTGCCTGGTGTTTCCGGGAAGTGGAATTGACAATCCTTTCTTGTATTCCTTATCTGTCCATTTGCCTTGCTTATTATGTACTGAACTTGTATGTTAGGTTTTTGTAATGAAAGCATGATGGGGAGGCAATGGCCTAGTGGCATTATTGTTGGACTGTTAATCCAGAGACCTGGATAACATTCTGGGGATAAAAGGTACTGCAGATGCTGGAGAATCCGAGATAACAAGCATGGGGCTGGATGAACACAGCAGGTCAAGCAGCATCATAGGAGCAGGAAAACTTGACGTTTCGGGCCTAAACCCTTCATCAGAAAACATTCTGGGGACCTGGGTTCGAATCCTGCCAAGGCAGATGGTGGAATTTGAATTCAATAAATATCTGGAATTAAGAAACGAATGATGACCATGAATCAATTGTCAGGGAAAAAATCCATTAGTTCACTAAGGTGCCTGGCGTACATGTGACTCCAGACCCACAGCAATGTGGTTGACTCTTAACTGCCCTTTAGGCATTTAGGGATAGGCAATAATTGCTGGCCTGGCCAGTGATGCCCTCATCCCATGAATGAATAAAGGAAAACTCCCAAATCACTCCGTCTGTAGCTTTCTTCAGTCTCACTTCATTTCAGTTCATCTACTCTTTCTGCTAAAATGCATAACCTCACATTTTTCCACATCCTGTTCTTCTGCCAAGTTTTGCCCATTTGCTTCACCTGTCTGTATCCTTCTGTAGAGTTGTTGCCAACCTCAGCATTTGCCTCCCCATCTATTTTTGTGTCGCTGCAACATTGGGAACAGTACGCTGACTTTCCTCACACAATTCATTAATACATATATTTTGTAAATAATAGTGGTCCCTGCACTGATCCCTGTGGCTCGCCACTAGTTGCATGTAGCCATCCTGAAAATGGCCTATTATCCCAGCTCTCTGTCTTCCGTTAGTTAGCTAATCCTTTAACCATGCTACTGTACTAACTCTAATATGATTGACTCTTATTTTCTTAAGTACCTCATCAATCACCTTCTGAATATTCAAATATATTACAGCCATGTTTTCCCTTTATCTATCCTCCTTGTTACCTCCTCAAAGAATTCAATAAGTTTGTTAGGCAAGATTTAAGAACAAAATAGATAGGAGCAGGAATTGACCATCTGGCTCTTCGAGCCTGCTTTGTCATTCAGTAAGATCATAGCTGGTCTTTTTATGGACTCAGGTCTACTTGCCGGCCCACTATTTATCCTTGCCTTAAAAGCATTCAACGAGGTAACCTCAACTGCTTCAGTGGGCAGGGAATACCACAGATTCACAGCCTTTTGAGCGAAGTGTTCCTCCTTAACTCAGTCCTAAGTCTGCTCCTCCTTATTTTGAGGCAATACCTCTAATTATATATCCCTTTCATGAAGTCATGTTGACTGCTTAATTGCATTATGTATTTCTAAATGCTCTGCTATTACATCCTTTGTAACATACTTTAATAATTTCCTGATAACAGATGTTAAACTGCCTAGCCTATAGTTACCTTTCATTTTTGTCTAATTTTGCTTTTTAAATAAAAATGTTTCATTAGCCATTTTCCACTTCATTGGGACTTATTGCTGCTGGCGCATCCATTACCTGTGTAGCAATTTCTTTTTATCCTAGGATGCATCCCTTCAGGTCCAGAGGATTTATTGGTCTTTAATTCCATTTGTTTCCGGGTATAGACTCATAGTCATAGAGTTATACAGCACAGAAACAGACCTTTCAGTCCAACTCGTTCTTTCATGCTGATCAGACATCCTAAATTAATCTCATCCCATTTGCCAACATGGATGATAATGGAATAGTGTAGGTTAGATGGGCTTTAGATTGGTTTCACAGGTCGGCACAATATCGAGGGCTGAAGGGCCTGTACTGCGCTGTAATGTTCTATGTTCTATGTAACATTTGGGGCATATTTTAAACCCTCCCTATTCATATACCCATCCAGGTGTTTTTTAAATGTTTAATTGTAACAACCTCCACCACTTCCTCTGGCAGCTTGTTCCACACATGCACAATCCTCTGTGTGAAAAAGTTGCGCCTTAGGTCCGTCATATATTATTCCCTTCTCACCTTCAACCAAAGCTGTCTAGTTTTGGACTCCCCTATCCTGGGAAAGGGACCATGGCCATTCACTCTACCCATGCCTCTCATGATTTTATAAGCCTCTACAAGGTCACCCCTCAAACTCTGACACTCCAGGGACCATAGCCCCAGTCTATTCAGGCTCTCTGTATAGCTTAAACCCGCCAACCAAGGCAACATCCCTGTAAACTATTTCTGCACCCTTTTGAGTTTCACAAAATCTTCCACATGATGGGAGACCAGAATTGCACACAATATTCCAAAAGTGGTCTAATCAATGTCCTGTACAAATGCAACATGACAACCCAACGCCTACACTCAATGCACTGACCAATAATGGCAAGTGTACCAAACACCTTCTTCACCATCCTGTCTACTTTCTCTGTGGTAATAATTATTGTATTTATTTTTTTCTCTTGTTTTTCCTTTGAATATTTAGCATTTTTAGATTTAGCATTGGAGTATTTTACTTTGAAGACTGACATAAAGTATTTATCCAACTCCACTACTTCTTAGTTGCCCGTTCTCAGTTCCCTGCCTCTCTAAGGGCTTATGTTTACTTAAGCCTCTCTCTTCCTTCTTATAAATTTAAAAAAAGGTCTTGCTCTCCGTTTTGGTATTACTTTCAAGTTTATCCTCAAAGCTTACCTTCTTCATCGTTATTACTTTATTTTGGTTGTCATTAGTTAGTTTTTAAAATGTTCCCAATCCTCTGGCTTACTACCAATCTTTGTCTAATTGTAAATACCGAAAGAACTGCAGACGCTGTAAATGAGGAACAAAAACAAACACAAAATTGCTGGAGAGGCTCAACAGGTCTGGCAGCATCTGTGAAGGAAAAAGCAGAGTTAGTGTTCTGAGGAAGGGTCACCGGGCCCGAACTGTTAACTCTGTTTTTTACTTCACAGATGTTGCCAAACCTGCTGAGCCTCTCCAGCAATTTTTTGTTTGTTTTTGTCAAATTGTATGCTTTTTCTTTCAACTTGATGCTTCTCTTGTTTATCCCCTTCATAGAATCCTTCTTTCTCATGGAGTATATTTTTGTGTGAGCCATGAACACATTTCTCAAATATCTTCCATTCTTTCTCAGCCTTTTTTGTGCAAACCTCTTTTCCCAGTCTATTCTAGCTAGTTCCACCTCATTCCTTTGTAATAGAACATAGAACATAGAACATAGAACATTACAGCACAGTACAGGCCCTTCGGCCCTCGATGTTGCGCCGACCTGTGAAACCAATCTGAAGCCCATCTACTCCCTTATCATCCATATGTTTATCCAATGACCATTTAAATGCCCTTAAAGTTGGCGAGTCTACTACTGTTGCAGGGAGGGCATTCCACACCTTTACTACTCTCTGAGTAAAGAACCTACCTCTGACATCTGTCCTCTCTCTATCGCCCCTCAATTTAAAGCTATGTCCCCTCGTGCTAGCCGTCACCATCTGAGGGAAAAGGCTCTCACTGTCCACCCTATCTAATCCTCTGATCATCTTGTATGTCTCTATTAAGTCACCTCTTAACCTTCTTCTCTCTAACGAAAACAGCCTCAAGTCCCTCAGCCTTTCCTCCTAAGACCTTCCCTCCATACCAGGCAACATCCTGGTAAATCTCCTCTGCACCCTTTCCAATGCTTCCACATCCTTCCTATAATGCGGTGACCAGAACTGTTCACAATACTCCAAGTGCGGCCGCACCAGAGATTTGCACAGCTGCAACATGACCTCACGGCTCTGAAACTCAATCCCTCTATCAATAAAACCTAACACACCATACGCCTTCCTAACAACCCTATCAACCTGGGTGGCAACTTTCAGAGATCTATGCACATGGACACTGAGATCTCTCTGCTCGTCCACACTACCAGGAACCTTACCATTAGCCTCGTACTCTGTATTCCTGTTACTCCTTCCAAAGTGAATCACCTCACACTTTTCCGCATTAAACTCCATTTGCCACCTCTCAGCCCAGCTCTGCAGCTTATCTATGTCCCTATGTAACCTGCAAAATCTTTCCGCACTATCCACAACTCCACCGACTTTAGTGTCATCCGCAAATTTACTAACCCATTCGTCTACGCCCTCATCCAGGTCATTTATAAAAATGATAAACAGCAGTGGCCCCAAAACTGATCCTTGCGGTACACCACTAGTAACTGAACTCCAGGATGAACGTTTCCCATCAACCACCATCCTCTGTCTTCTTACAGCTAGCCAATTTCTGATCCAAACAGCTAAATCACCCTCAATCCCATGCCTCCGTATTTTCTGCAATAGCCTACCGTGGGGAACCTTATCAAACACTTTACTGAAATCCATATACACCACATCAACCACTTTACCCTCATCCACCAGTTTGGTTACCTTCTCAAAGAACTCAATAAGGTTTGTGAGGCACGACCTACCCTTCACAAAACCGTGTTGACTATCCCTAATCAAATTATTCCTTTCTGGATGATTATAAATCATATCTCTTATAATCCTTAAGCTTAGCACAGTTGTTTTTGTCCCAAGGGTGGCAGTGGTGGTGCAGTGGTTACCACTGCTGCCTCACAGCACCTGGGAACTGAGTTGATTCTAGCCTTGGGTGACTGTCTATGTGAAGTTTGTACATTCTCCTCATGTCTGCATGGTTTCCTCCAGGTGCTCTGGTTTCGTTCCACATTTAAGTGGATTGGCCATGCTAAATTGCCCATAGTGTCCAGGCAAGTGTAGGCAAGTTAGATTAACCAATGGGTAATGCAGGGTTACAGGGACAGGCTAGGGCAGTGGTTAAGGCTGGGATGATCTTTGGAGGGTTGGTGTGGACTGGATGGGCCGAGTGGCTGCTACCACACTGCAAGGGTTCTAAGTTCCTCCCTTTCAAACTTGATGCTAGTTTAACCATGTTATGGTCTCTATTTCCTAGAATATCTTTTACACTGAGATCATTTATTTATTCTTATACTTACGCCATCTGATACTAACAATGCTATCCAAAAAGGCAGGCACACAGAGAGTAGTTAGTTTCTGGAATGCATCGTGGAATTGGGTAGATGCAGGTAAAATGGTCAGGGAGCAGGAGCTAACGTATTTTGCACCGTAACAGCTCTGTGATTTGGTGAAGTACACTTAGTCAAGGGTTGGAGCAAATTGGAAAGTCAGGAGTGAGTTTGGAAGGAGCTGGTGTTGGAGGAGGAAACTAGTTATGGGAGCCACGGGCCGATCAGGAGAGAGTAGGGCTAATAGTCAATGTAGGTCAGGGGGAGAGAGAATGCGAGATTAAGGGGAGTTGTCGGGTCTGCTGTATCTCTACCATGGACCGAAACTGGGATTCTTTGAGCTTTTGCAGGTTTTCTAAAAGTGCAGATATTCATGGGGTTAGACACAGCTTAGATGGTACTTCTGAATGGTTTTAGTGTGTGCTGTGATCTGGAAGTGAACTTTGAGTTGGAACTATTTGATGAGATCTATGTTGGAAATAACTTCATTAAAATACAGAACAGAGGAATTTCGTGCAGAAGGCATGAACTATTGCATAACTAATATTATGTGCTCATGTTTCAGGTAGCTTACAGACTTCATATAGAAATAAATTCAAATGAATAAATTTCAAAAAATGGTCAATTGTGAAACACTCTTAGATTGTATTCTTTACTTACAGACATAATCAAACCTGCTGTCACAATTATTTGGTTTCTCTCGCATATCTTCCCTACACTAAGGACAAACCTTAGTCATCAGATTTTTACTGGAAGTGTCAAAGTCCCCTGAGAAGGCAAAAAATGAGGCATTTTTTATGCATTACTCTTAGGCTGGCTGACACTACGTCGTAAGATATTATTGCTGTCAGTCTTTTGTCATATATGGTTAAAGTCTTTAGTCATGAAATAGATTGGATGTTTTTTTAAAAAAGTTTATATGGTAATTTTAGACTACATTTTACTTATTTTCAGTCACATCTTCTTGAGAGAAATTGATGGAACTTTCAGGGCGGCACACAGCTAGAGCTATCGACAATGAATTTGATTCCACAGGCACTGTGATGGTTTTGGAGTTACAGTACTTTGCTCCAAGAGCTTATGAAAACCTTATTGTTGACCTAAGTTTTCAAATTCTAAGTTTTATCTTCTCAAGGAATCACACAACACCGGGTTATAGTCCAACAGTGATTTCAAATAATGCTGGACTATAACCTGGTGTCATGTGACTTCCGATTTTGTCCACCCCAGTCCAAGACCAGCACCTTCACATCATTCTCAAGGAATGGCAGTAGGTGTAATCTTGACTTTTAGCTTGAGACATGAAGGAACTGCACAAAATAAAATGTCAATTGTGGGTTATCAGGGGCAAAGCTGAGAGATGTTCCTCTGACTAGAGAGTCTAAAATAGGAGATATAAGGGATCAGGAATTTAACTTTGGGGTGGATGACATTTATTCACTCAGAAGAATCTTTGCATTCAATTTTGTTCTCCCTTGTGTTGGAAAGATGTTGTTAAACTTGAAAGAGTGCAGAAAATACTTACAAGGATTTAGCCAGATTTGAAGGGTTTGAGATATCGGGAGAAGCTGAATAGGCTGGGGCTATTTTCCTTAGAGAGTCAAAGGCTGAGGGGTGACCTCATAGAAGTCTATGAAATCATGAGGGGCATGGGTAGGTGAATAGCCAAGGTCTTTTCCCTGGGTAGGGGAGTACAAAACTAGAGGGCATAGTGTTAAGATGACGGAAAAGATATAAAAGCGATCTAAGGGGCAACTTTTTTAAACAGAGTGGTGCATGTAAGGAGATAACAAGCATGGGGCTGGACAAACACAGCAGGTCAAGCAGCATCATAGGAGCAGGAAAACTTGACGTTTCGGGCCTAAACCCTTCATCAGAAAGTCAAGTTTTCCTGCTCCTATGATGCTGCTTGACCTGCTGTGTTCGTCCAGCCCCATGCTTGTTATCTCGGATTCTCCAGCATCTGCAGTACCTTTTATCTCTCGTACATGTAAGGAATTAGCTACCAAAGGAAGTGATGGAGGCTGGTACAATTTCAACATTTAAAAGGCACCTGGCTGGATAAACAAATAGGAAATTTTGAGGGACAAATGCTGGTAAACAGGATTAGATTAATTTAGGATATCTGGTCAGCGTGGATGAGTTGGACCAAAGCATTTGTTTCCATGCTGTTCAACACTATGACTCTATGATTCTATGACTAGTTTCTTAGTTGTGCATAGTCAAGACTGAGAAGGATGGATAGATTTTGGATTGTGAGAGAGGCAGAAAATATAGGAATTGAGAGGAAAGGTGTAATTCTGTTGAATAATGGAGCTGGCTTATCACCTACTGTTGTTTGAAACAGACTGTTCCTGCCCACAGTACCGAGGACAGAAATGGAGGTGCAACTGTAACAATAGTTTTTTTTACTACCACGCATGAAATTTCATTAAATCCTTCAGCTAACATATAGAACCTGTTAATATAAACCAGTTATACCTGTTAGCAATTTTGATTCCAGTTTAGCATACCTTTGCACTGCACCAACTGAGGTTGTAGCTAATAATGCGGCAACACTTGGAGGTAAGAAAACTTATTTGATGCGCTCATTTTTACATAAATGCATTTTACTAAAGTAGATAAAACAACTAATGGATTCTGAAGCTCAGAGAGCTTTTCCTGGTGCAAATTGGCATTGTCTCTTTTCAGATCCAGAATAGAAGATGTCCTGCAAATATGCACCAAACTGAAACCTAGTCCAAACTTGGAAATCACACTGCACTTTAGTGTTCTAGACAAGCTGTTGATGCCAGTTGCACCTCACATTGAGACAGCTATAAGTTGTGTGTCTCCTCCAACGTTGGCAATCTCTCTTAATTAACTTCTAGGACAATTTAGTGGAATGGATTTATATTCTGTGTTTATTAGGCGAGAGACAGCTGAAAAAGAAAGGCAATCACAGACCAGTAGTGGCTCTGAGGAGTATTATGTCTTAAATAATTATTGAATGCACTCAGAATTCTGAAGATTTACAGCTTCTGGATGAAGAATTTTTTTCGTGGAATCACACAGGCCAAGAGAGGCCCTTTAGCCTGTCAAATCTATACTGCCAACATCACAGAATGTAGCTGGCTGACCCCATATCCTGGGAATATGTCTCCTAATTTTAACCATTATAACCAGGAGAC
>JAHRHZ010000249.1:40965165-40993817 GCA_024137785.1 Ginglymostoma cirratum
TGATGCTGCTTGGCCTGCTGTGTTCATCCAGCTCCACACCTTGTTATCTAGAGTTCTTTAGAATTCGGAAAGATTTTAATGGAGTGCACTCAGAGAGTGTCTCTTCTTGTGGTGAGTAGCATAATAAGAGGCTATCAGTAAAAAGAAACCTAATCAATAATTGAGAAGAAACTTCTTTAAGTAGCAAGCAGTGAAAACCTAGGACCCACATGAATATGAAGACAAGAACATGAAGTAGAAGGGAATAGATGGTTAATTTAGATAAGACAAAATGTGAGGAGTTTTAAGTGGATCATAAGCAATTGCTTGTACTGGTTGAGACAATTGGCTTGTTCATGTGTCATATATTTAATGAACTCCTCAGTATAACAGGAGGGTTTAAAACTAACAAAAAATGATCCTTACAAGTAGCCCCTGCCTTCCTTGGCACTTGCATCCCACTTACCACCACAACTCTCCTCCCCAATTAATCCTGTACTGTGCAATTTCTTGATACATTTACTAATCTGGCTAGATCTTTATTGTTTGAGTTTGAAAGCTGAAAAGATGCCCCTGGATATCTCGAAATATGTAGCCAGTATATGCATATATCAAGGAATACAAGGAACAAGCCCCTTGTCTTTCAATTCAGCACTTTACAGCCTTCCAGATGCAACATTTAGTTCAACAATTCTAGACCATAATTCCTGTTCCCATATTATTAGATAGTAGCAGCTGATGATGATTCTGTTGCTGCTATTAACAGTTCCCTTAGAAACAGCTTTATTTTCTCCTCACTTCTTCATGTTATTACTCTCTTTTGCTTTGCACAGCCATCTCTTTTGATATTTAATTGCTCTTACTTTCCTCAGATCTCCCCTTTCCTTCTTTCTTCCCCCATTTCTTATTCTCTGAGCCTATTTAACACCTGTGACATCCCTCACTTCTCTAGTTCTGACTGTTCACCAGGCCCCATATTCCCCTTGTGTTCAGAGTCAGGTTATTCACTCACATTTCCAGACAGTTTACTGTACAAGCTACCCAGAAACTAAAGTATGAAGAAAAGTTCCTGACAAGGAACGCAGTAAATTTAAGGCCATTAATTAAAACACTGACTATAGATTATAGGGAATCGCTTTACATTTTTAAATTCTTTTAGCAATGCCTGATAAATAATTCTGACAATTGTTTATTCTCCCCTTTACTCTTTGCATAGGCAAAGGACTGCTTTTGAATCATACTGAAAGCATGACGGTAGTCGATAATTGTACAAAACGTGTAAGAAACCTATATCTAAAAGTAGCAATCCTGTCAGTGCCTACAGAACGAGAAACACGTATCCTGACGTTGTCAGAATTCCTTGTTTCCTTCTCACCAGAATAGTCTTCAGAATAACCTTTACCAAGAGGTAATTGAATCTCAGACAGTTCTATTTTTTTCTCAACCTAGTTTTTCATTAATTGGTCTAAACTGCAGTCACATCTAGGTCTTTATGAATTTCACAAACCAGGAATTTATCTGTCATGAGAAGCCGCCATCTTATTCTACCAATATGCTTGTTTTTCAGGAAAATGGGAGGAAGTACCTATTTCCTACATAGCCACCAATAGAGTTGACAATACAGTTGGAAATCAACATCTCAGGCAAAACAGATGCAGGGTGGGTGGGTGCGGGGAGGGGGAAGAGTGAGAGTAAAGAGTCAAGAGATTAATGGTTAAATGTTAATGATTACAAAAGGTATGATGAAAGAACATGAGGGAATTGTAAGGTGAAGGGTTAACTATATCTTCACTCAAAGAATATTCAGGTAGCAGGTGAATAAGGAGTTCTTTCATGTTGATTTAGATTACATGGAACTGGCACATGAGCTTTAAGGTTCCAGAGATGCCCTCTGTTACCTTTACTTCCATTCGGTTATGCTGAATAAAGCCTGTTAATGCTCATTCATCTGTATGTAGACCTGATCTCACCGCACCCACCTCTCCCAATGGAGTCATTCACACATAGTTAAATGCATATATTTATGGATTGGGCCCAGCTTATCAATAAACTGTCAACTTCCACTGTCTTGACCATCCCCAGCTGCTCCCAAACTCAAGACCCTGCTGCACATTAAAATTCAGCTTAATATTTCTAGGGCAGATAGTCTGATGTATATGTCATTTCTGTATATTGGAGCATTCCACTCAATTGACAATTCATTGCAATTTAACCTGTACTTTGAAAAGCTGGCAATAGCTGTGACGCATGTACCAATCATGCTTACCACGTAGAAGTTATATCGCATTAATTCTGTAAGTGAAGAGTAAATCCAATAGTGCAAGCAATTTACAGATTATTGTTCTACTGACTACACAAAATAGCAGTGACATAAATAAATGATCATGTTTCCTTATTAGAAAATCGAATAAAGCAGTGTTTATTATTTCTTTGAAAGCTGTCTAAAAGCTGGGTTCTAAAAGGGTGAATCCATGGAATCAAAAGCAATCTTTTATACTAATGAATCATTATTTGCTCTTGCAGGGTAAAGAAATGTTAGAGATTTCCCAAGACAGATTGCCCTGACGTCCCAACAGGTTATAAACTGCAAGGTTTTCAGTTCAACAATTCATTTCTGAAGACTGAGATTTGATCAGGTACAGCATTGCATTATGAACATCACAGTTAAAGGACAATCAACAGTAGAATAAAAGGATTGAGATGTGGAAAACCAGAGGTTTATTCAATTACATATCAAGAACCTTTCTTGAAAAAGAATAATTAACTCACTCTGGACCTTTTCAGTGAATTTATGTTTCAAAATTTGTACTCAACATACTGGCTGAATTCTGTAACACATTGTATTTGTACTTAATTGTAAATCAATTGTTTTACTTGCTTTAGCCAGTAAATACTCTGCTATGTGTTTCATGTGCTGCCGAGAGAGTGAAATGATATTTAAAAGTGATTAGACAAAGAGTTCACTGTAAACAAGGAACTGGCTCTCTGCAAATGGTAGTACATACATCTGTATAACTTCAGAATACTAGGGTTAGGTGGACAAGGTCCAAATTACAGGAAATGCTATGAATCAACATGGTACAAAAAGTATCCAAAACATATAATATTGCCCTGCAGAGGGTTGTTTGCAGCCTGTGGCCTAATAGTGTACAACATTCCCTCTCGCAAAATGCGAAATCTGGGTGTAAGATGTGAATTTACAATTTCAGTATGCAGGAACAATTTTCCACAATGTAATTTGTAATTCATTGCGTTGACTGGTAACCTATTTCAGATCTCAATAAACAGTTTTGTTTTGTCCAATTATATGCAGTAGCCTGTCCAAGCTTGATTGTATCTCGGTGAAGTTGAGGGCTATGCTGACAATGTTATCCTGGAGTATACTTGCATGATTTAAATGCTGTTCAGTGGTCATGGTGTTCAACTGAAAACAGCATTTCTCTCACTACAGGGACATTCTCTTTAAATTAATAATCAGAAAAGATGAAAAAATCCTTATCTCGGACCAAAATAGTATCCTCCTTATTCTAGACTCCTCAATTAGGTAAAACCATTTTACGTACATTTATCTTTGATCTTTGTGGTGGCCCACTAGTTACAGCCTCTGTTTCCACTGCCTTTTGAGAAAGAAGTTCAAAAGACTCACAGCTGTCCGTGTAGGAAAGAAAAATCTCCTTATGTCTGTCTCAAATGTGTGATACCTTATTTTTAAACAGTAACCATTATTTCTAGAGTCCGCCAGAAGAGGAAACACCTTTTTCACAAACACCCTGTCAAGACCGATCAGGATCTTAGATGTTTCAATCAAGTCACCTCCCACTTTACCAAACTCCAGCAGATACAAGCTGAGTGTATCCAAACTGTCTTCATTAAACAACTCACCCATTCCAGGTATTACTCTAGTAAGCTTTCTCTGAAGTGCTTTCAATGCATTTACATCCTTCTTTAAGTTGCCAATACAAATACACAGTACTTCAGTTGTACTGTCACTAATATGCTGTGTAATCGAAGCATAACCTTTTGTACTCAATTCCCATCCTGTTAAAAAAAGTAACATTCTACTAGTTTCCCTAATTACATAGCATAACTGTATATCGCCCTTTTACAATTCGTACATCTCGTAAAGGAATAAAGAGAAAAGTTAGTATTGCAATGTCATAACTTATCGTGCAACTTACATGTTTTAAAGCCGAGAAAATTCCATCCACATTGTCGGTCCCCTAACAGTGGGAAAAATAGTTTTATTTTAACCATTAGTCAATTTCTGAGCAAGTGTCTTTTCCATTAATAATCAATGAAACATATCAGCTAACATGCTTCACCAACAGTAATTATTCATTAACACATCTCAAGTAGGTAATGAGCTCTTCACCCAATAGAAATATAGAAACATTTGTTCATTTGGCAGTGGAACGGACAGTTGGAGTAAAACATGATGCTTGCTTCGACCATTGCTTCGCATTTCCTGACCATACACAACAATCTATGTTGTCAGAATACTTGGATGGCATCCAGATAATCCATAATTTCCTCGATCTAAACTACAGGAATATTGTCTTCCTCCACCACGCACTTTATCATTCATGCTCAGGGATTGTTTCAGACCAAATTAGGCTACTCCAATGTCAAAATTCTTTCTGACTCTAAACTGATTTTCCAGATTTACATCCTCCTCGATATATAGACTGCCTAACTTCCCCTCTCCAAATATTGTGGTGATGACCATATAACCACAGCTAATAGTTGTAAAAATCCATCCATTTTGCTGATGTCCTTTTCATCCTTTACAGAAGGAAATATACCATTGTTACCTACCCTGCCCATCATGTGATTCAGACACATGAAATGAGGTTGACTGTTAACTGACCTCTGAAATGGCCTAGCAACTGATCCAGGAACCAGTAATGATGACAAATCAAGCCTACCAACACTGCAAGGATTTGTTTAATCATATCTGGGGCCATGTCTCAAAACTGAGGCTAGGGAATCAACATGGAATTATGATGCTATTGCCATTACAGGGACATGGTTAAAGGAGGGACAAGGCTGGCAGCTTTACATTCCTGGATTTCCCTCTTTTAGAAGGGACAGGAAGGGAAACAAAAGGGGTGGGGGAGTTGCATTGCTGACTAGGGGGCACATCACAGCTGTGTTGCGGGAGGGTGGTGTGATGTGGGTGATCTGGTTAGTAAATTTACAGATCACATGAAAATTGGTGGACTTACTGATTGCACCAACGATTGTGAAAGGATACAACAGGATATAGATAGATTGGTGACTTGAGCACAGAAATGACAGATGGAGTTTAATCCATGCAAATGCAAGGTGATGCATTTTCGAGGATCAAATATACATGTGAATTATACTGTTAATGGCAGAACCTTTAGGAACATTAACATATAGACAGATGTGGGCGTGCAGGTCCACTGTTCCCTAAAAGTAGCAACACAGGTGGCCAAAGTGATTAAGAAAGTGTATGACATGCTTGCCTTCATCAGCCAGGGAGTGGAGTACAAGAGTTGGCAAAACATGTTGCAGCTATATATGTGTGGTCACACTTGGAGTATTGTGAGCAGTTTTGGTCGCCACATTACCAGAAAGACGTGGAAGCTTTGGAGAGAATGCAGAGAATTTTTACCAGGATGTTACCTGGTCTTCAGGGCATTGACTATGAGGAAGAGTTAAGAAGGCTAGGATTGTTTTCACTGGAAAGTTAGCAGCTGAGAGGAGACCTGATCGAGTTCTACAAAGCTATGAGAGGCATAGATAGGGTGGATAGTCAGAGACTTTTTTTCCCCGAGGTTGAAGGTTCAATCACAAGGGGGCACAGGTTCAAGGTGAGAGGGGGAAAGTTTAATAGAGATGTGTGAGGAAATTTTTTCATGCACAGAGTGGTAGGAGTCTGGAACGCACTGACAGAGGAGGTGGTGGAAGCACGTATGTTGGCAACATTTAAGAGGTGTCTGGATGATTACATGAATAGCGAGTGGATAGATGGATACAGCCTGAATAAGGGCAGAAAGTTTGCAGTTTAGTCAGGGCATAATGATTGGCGCAGGTTTGGAAGGCCAAAGGGCCTGTTCCTGTGATGTACTACTCTTTTATTCTTTTGTTAGGTAGGGGAAGTTCTGCTATAACGCGTGCTTTGTTAATGCGAATTGGCTGTAACGCGAGTGATGTATTGTGGACACTGTCTGGATAACACAAACTTTCTGCTGTACAGTTATAGCAATTTTCTGTAGGGATTTCCCTATAACATGATTTTCTCTAACGCAATTTTCTATAGTGCAAGGCCACACGAGAATGCAGCCATCGCATTATTGGAGAACTGCCAGGATGTTGTATCTCTCTGACGGGACAGGCCCATGAGGTGTGGTCGTCAGTGGTATACAGTCAGAGGGAAGTTTCTTGGGATGTCATCAACAGTTACACTGAACCCCACAAAGTCTCATAGCTTCAGCTTAAGGAAACCTCCAACTGATTGCCATGTTACCACCAATAGCACACAACGGTCCCTTTAAGGTCAATATATTGTTCCTGAGCTGTGACATCTTGAATTGCTGATAATACATGAGATGTGGTCTATCTAGGACTTTGTATAACTGGAGCTTCACTTCAAGCCCCTTGTATTCTACTTCTCTAGACATAAAAGTGCGCAGACTATGAAACATTTTGATTATTTTCTGTACTTGATCATGACATCATAAGACTATTTGGACGTCAGTTATTTCCTGCTTCTCAAATTTCCAAAGTACTTTGTGAAAGCTATTTCAGGTCCAACCTGAAGTTACTATGATGAAAATTTACTTGCCACAGATTGCCCATTTACTTACTCTATCATTACTTATTTGCAATTATGCTTCAATCTATATTAGTTCCAAAGTCACCTTTGTGTGTTATGAGAAATGGATATGTGGCTTTCCCTTCCATCATTTTAATCATTTATAAATGGGGGTGAGTAAGGGTGAAGAACCAATACAGATCATTGTGGGACATCACTGGTCACATTCTGTCAATTAGAATAGTTGCTCTCTCTCGCCAGTTAGCAGACTGTAATCAAGTCAATAATTTGCCATCGATTCTATAGACTTCGACTTTATATACCAATATTTTGTGAGGAATTTTAGCAAATGCCTTATAGAATTCAATATAACTAACATTCATGGGCACTCCCTTACTTGAGAGCCAACTCTTCAAACAAACATTTGTTCCTGTGGAACCCTGGTACCCATTGTTCTTTGCTGGACCTTCTCAACTTGTCAGCAGGTAGGTATACTAGAACTACCATTCATTACCTGCCATTACTATTAAATAATAACATATAATTATAATTCCCCATCATCCTCTTACTCCATTAACTGTGGCAGGATCAGCTCCTTGTCTTTAAGTATCGCCAAATCAACGCTCTTACCAATCTGCTCCAAACCCTCAATTTTACCATTAATCTGAAACCAGCCACTTTTGCAGTGTCTTCTTCATGCTCCACTGTTGATGACCATAACTTCAAACTGCTAAAGTCCCATTTTTGGCAACTCCTCCTGATATCTATCCACATCTCTACTTTCCTCCGCTCCTTTGAGCGTCTCTTATAATACTATGCTATAAGCAAATTTTCAGTACCATTCCAAACTCTCCCTTTTTTGGGCTGGGTGTGAATTTTCGCTATGCCTTGTGAAGTGCCTTCACCCATTCTGTTACATTAAAGATACATAGTAGATTTTGTACTTAATTGTCCCAGATGATATGAGACAATTATCCTGACAAGATTCTCTAAATTGTTTAAAGGTGCATTTTAAAAGAAGGGGATGACATATTAGGACCAAAGTCCTTGGCATTTCCCCTTTTAATGAGGGCATAAATATAAGTCAAAATTTTAAATGAAGATGGGATGAACGAACTTCTATAGCACTATTGTGTTAACATTAGTATTACACCACAGTGAACTAATACCTGGTGCTGTAGCCTCCTGTTAACTCCATCCCAATTTTTCTTGGATTGAATCATTGCTATAATGCAGGCAGGAGCTCATGCCTGTAATAGCACATTAGATGGTTCTAGCATCAATGAGCCAGCCAAATTTAAATGCATTATGCATTAAAACAGACTTGGCTTGAAGTACCCTAAGAGCAGAAGCATGTCAAAACATCACCCAGGCCCATTCTATTCAAATACCTCAGAACTATTGACCTTCTTAAAAAAAAAACCCAAAACAACGGTGGATGCTGTAAATCAGGAACAAAAACAAAGTTGCTGGAAGAGCTCAGCAGGTCTGGCAGTATCTGTGAAAGGAAAAAACAGACATTACATTTCCGGTCCGGTGACCCTCAGAACTTCTATTGACCTTCTTGCCTTGTTCA
The DNA here is from genome assembly GCA_024137785.1 of Ginglymostoma cirratum. NCBI lineage: Eukaryota > Metazoa > Chordata > Chondrichthyes > Orectolobiformes > Ginglymostomatidae > Ginglymostoma > Ginglymostoma cirratum. The sequence continues at coordinate 40,973,502 of JAHRHZ010000249.1, forward strand.
GTTTTATTGCCCGTCCACCAACTTTCAAGACTTTAAAAACTTTGTGGTACTCACTCATTGACCACTTCCAAATTTTATTTATCTACTTTGTCCCTGGTTCCATTCTTTAGCTTGCATTGGATGTGGACATTGGTTTTTCAGGCAAGTTCCTTAACTGTAAAAACAAAAGTCATCTCCATACATGGCACCTTCTGAATGAAACATAGGCAATCTGACATCTCAAAGGCTGCAAATTAAGTTCCCCCTCATCTTTTCTATTTTCTGAATTGCATAATTAACATTGGTTGTGAACAGTCTCATAGAAATGTTGACAGAAATACATAAAATAAGAACAGGAAGAGAATTATGTACAGTGGCAAAAAGCTCAGTTGTCAATAAGTCTTCAAATCCAATTTCAACAGAGAAAAATAATCCACTTATATACCAAACCTGCAATCCAGCAAAGCCAGACACAGAGCTGCCTTAACATGGTCATATGTGATTCATTTACTACACAGCAAAACAAAGCTAATTCAGCGCACGTTTCAATACTGGGATCTCTTGGCATTGATTTCTCTCTACATTTGCTCAAATCAGTCAGAGTAAAAGTAGTACAAGTTAAATATAATTTCTATAGTCTTCTTTAGAAAATATTGCAAATTGAGATTTGCAATTCGTTAAGCCTGCTGTTTAAGTCGTACCTGTGTGCAGGTTAAGCCTTATGTTGTTGATTTTATCATGAAATCCATAAGCTGTACAGGTCATATTTCCATATGAAAACCAATCCTCAAAAAATGAGCAATCATTGTTCCTGCACAGTTTTTGCAGTAATTAGTTGGCTAGTAGAAGTTTTACCATATATAGAGAAAATATTCTCAATTTAATGGAGATGAACAGAAAATCTGAGAGTGCTGGAGAGTTAAAACAAAAAGTATTAAAATAAAATAATAGCTCAGTCTGCATCTAGAAGAAAGTGAACAAACACAGTTTAAAAGTTCCACAATTCTTCCTGTCCTAGAAAAGAATCAATTGGAAATGGTGCAATATGTCTGTTTTCAAAGTAGAATGGAAAAGCACATAAAGTATTAAGCCATTATACTGATGCACCATTGTTTATCCTGATTCTCACATCTACTTTTCCTGATGACAATTATAGATCACAATTAGATGAAGGATGATCAACATTTTTTAACTAGACATACCTAACTTTATCATGCAAACTATATCTTTTTTCTTGTCTAAATGTCACCAACCCACGATTGTGACGAATCATTGAGGTCCGAACCCCAAAATTGGCATAGTTGATTCTGAACATTTGATTGACACTTGATACTTTGCCCTCATTCAAGCTATTTACAAAACTAATTATTGCTAACTTTGTGTTTCTTTGCAAGTAAAAGTAGCATCTAAGTGAGATACATGATCACCTTAAAATCACAGAGAATAGTTAGATAATTCAATCATCTCACTTTAAGTTATTGTTGCATTTTGGTTATATTTTCGGAGTATGAACCTGGTGAAATTAGCACCACTGCTTACTCCACAAGATCCCCTATACTGGGTACAAGGTGCACTCATTCATGATACATGAGTACCGACCACATAGACCCCTGAGGTACTGTTTGGTCTAATCACTGAGCTAAGAGTCTGTCCGTGAACACAAAGTGGCCTTGCTGCAGTCCTTCAATGCACTTTGCTGGGGAGACCTGCAATGCAATTCTGTGCTTCCAGAGCAGAGAGGTGCCATGATAGTTCTGAGTGGTTGATGAAAGCTGGATGGCAAACGTTGTGGATGAGCGTCCCATCAGGTCACATGCCATCACACAGTGGTGATTTCATAAGCAGGTATTTTAAATGTATACTGATATATTAACCGTGAGATATAACACATCCCCTTTTTTCTAAAGATTAGGAGATTATTCCAAATAGATATACATAGTTGTACATAAACACATGCCATCAACACGATAATTATACAAACAGGTAAAGCAGATTACACGACTAACATATTGATGGTCAATGTAACATTTTGGAGACTTGACAACTTATCTTGAGCTGATGGTTGTATATCTTCTGGAGAGTTGTGTTTTGCTCTCTGTTACACTTGTTTAATAACTTGGTCGATTTGCTGCTGTTTGTCATGATTCAACATCACTATCATCAATATCAGAATGTTCTTCCTCACCGTCTTCACGCATAATTGGATTTTGAAGTGAGTCAATACTACTTGGCCCAACTCATGAGGCACATCTGAGTTAAATCGCACAAGGCAAGTGAGCAATCAAGAGTTTGGTGCCTTCAAGAGAGAATAAAAAATAGAAATAACGGCGATATGCATTGACCTTGTTTGTAGAGGTTTGTATGATATATGTGAATAAGGAATGTGATATACACTACTGCTCAGTGCTGTGTACTACAATTGAAGCGCAATTACAGTACTGAAGTCAGTACTACCACCAGGTTATGTCACAGTTCTTGACTTGCTGATAATGTCATAAGTGCAAAGTGAAAACTGAAATAATTTATTCCTAGAACTGTCAGCTTTAATCTTACTGAGAACAAAGAACCATGTTCTTTTGCTTATTAATTTCAGGAATACGAATATGTGTTGACCAAGTGTATCAAAATATATGCATAAAGTTAGGTCACAGTTAAGTCGCAGTCTCCAGGAAAAGATTCAAGAGCTTAGACTGCCTTCCCCTAATCCCACAATTCTAATTATACTTTCTAATTTAAACTGATATTTCCAGATTTACAGTTATGATTTTTCAAAATTGGGCAAATTCAGGAAAGTATTGCTTTCAGAGATCACATATACGATATGTATTGAATATAATCACTCCTTCAGCAGTTGGAAAGAAATCACAGTAATTTGACAAACCCAAACATTCTACGCTCTAAGGGTGGCATGGTGGCTCAATGGTTAGCATTGCTACCTCACAGCATCAGGGACCCAAATTCGATTCCAGCCACGGACAACTGTCTGTGTGGGTTTCCTCCAGGTGCTCGGTTTCCTCCCACGGTCCAAAGATGTGCAGATTAAATGGATTAGCCATGCTAAATTGCCCCATTGTGTCCAGGGATGTACAGGCTGGATGGATTAGCCATGGGAAATGCAGGGTTATAGGAATGGGGAGGGTCAGGGTGGGAGTGTTGGTGTGGACTCAATTGGCCAAATGGCCTGCTTCTACACTATATGGGTTCTGTGGTTGTATTAATTTTTGCAATGCTTTGGTCAGCAGCACTTCAGGATTTCACAGAATGAAGTATATTTAATTGGCTGTTTAGTAATAGTGCATGAAATTCAAAGAATTTGTTTTGGCATTCACTCGCTTACCACTTTAATATTCAATGACATAACTTCATTTCTTTTTTGACAATGTTATCTGAGCGTTGTGCTTACCAGTGAAAATTAAAGTTGCTGAAACAGTTGACAACAGCAAAACTGTTATACACCTAGAATACTTCTAGGTGTATAAACTGATTGTCATTCTATTTTACCAAGAAATGCTTATCGTGTGTTTTAATGCAGTCAGTTTTACTTACCATATACTTCAAAACTGTGTAATTGGGTTAGATTCATAGAGTCTCAAACACTAAATATGTTCCTGCAGGCAGCCACTGTATTCTATTCTATCAGTTGGATGCTTAAATATGGATGATCATATTCAATTTTTTTAATAAAAATTTTGGAAGAGATGTCTATAATCTTTTATTAATATAAAATAAGCAATTGGATGTTTAATATATGATAGAAAAAATGAATTTGCTAATGTCACTTTGAGTGGAATCTTCCCTACATCGTAGGGGTGGCTTTGAAGTCACGACTGAAGGCATAAAATGAGGTCATTAGGTCAGTGGCTCATGAGGCCCGAAACATCAGCCTTCCTGCTCCTCTGATACTGCTTGGCCTGCTGTATTCATCCAGCTCTACACCTTGTTATCTGATCCAATTCAATAGCCTTTTTCTGCTTTTCCCCCAAATCCTTTGATCCATCGAGACCAAGTATTACATCCAACTCCTTCTTGAACTCAAGTGAGAATGGAAATTGTAAAGGCGCTAGCAATAATTTTTCAGTCTTTAAATCATACAATGTTTTGGCATTGAATGCTTTATTAAGTAACGAGTTCTGCAGGCTCACCACTCTCTGGGTGAAAAGATTTCTCCTTATCTCAGTCTTAAAAGGTTTAACCACATTCTGAACCCTGGTTTAGGACTCCCCCACCATCAGGAACATCCTTCCCACATCTATCCTGTCTAGTCCTGTTAGAATTTTATAGTTTTCTCTGAGAACCATGCCCCTATTTTCTGAACTCCAGTCGATATAATCCCAACCGATTCAACCTCTCGTCATATGTCTGTCCTTCCACCTCAGGAATCAGTCTGGTTAACATTCACCACATCCTCCATAGCAAGGGCATCCTTCCTTAGATAAGGAGACGAAGACTGCTCATAATATTTCAGATGCAGACTCACCAAGCCCTGTCTTCCTATACAGTGACACAATGGCTCAGTCATTAGCACTATTGCCTCACAGCACCAGGGACCCACGTTTGATTCCAGCCTTGAGTGACTGTCTTCGTGGAGTCTGCACGTTCTCCCCAGGTCTGTGTGAGTTTCAAATGGGTGCTCTAGCTTCCCCCCACAATCTAAAGATGTGTAGGTTAGGTGGATTGGCTATGCTTAAATTACCATAGTGTCCAGGGATATGCGGCCTAGGTGGGTTACATGAATAGGTTGGGGGATTGGGACCAGGTAGGATGCTATTGGGAGAGTCAGTGTGGACTCAATGGGCTAAATGGCCTGCTTCCATACTGTAGACATTCCATGATATAGTAAATTTGAATAATTAACTGCATAATTTTGTGTTGCCTGGGGTGCTGCTTGGACAGTCTTGTCATTTCTCTTCAGATGCCTCCCCCAGCTCACTGAGTCCAAAGGTGTCTCTAGGCAGATTGCTGGCAGCCAGCAAGGGGTTGGGGGAGCTCGTGAGATCTCTTTCTCTTATTCTCCCTCCCAGAGCAGCATTGATAATGAATGAGATTGTTGTGCAAATTCCGTTCCTCAGGTGTGGCCCGGCAGCTGTGGATACAAAGAAATTTCCTAAAAAGAAATCAAAATTCATCCTCAGAGGGTGCCTCAAGGTTTCTTTCCAGCAACAAGAGTGCCCACCTCTACTGGAGGCACTGCCATCCTTCCAAGATGACAGATCTTCTGATTGTACTTCCAGTATTAGAATTTCTCTTAATCAGGAAGACCTAGAAATATCTCCCAGACGAGCACATAGATGTAGGGTCTGAAACTGGAAAGGTCCCTACCCCTGACCATTTTTAAAGGGCATAACAGTCCACTTATTATTTAGCTCTGGAATATTTGAGTCCAGTCCGCATGAAAGAAAGCGTGACACATTCTTTATAAACCTAACATGACACCTAAACAAATTTGTTAAGGTTGTCTTTGTCCAAAATCTCATGTGCAAAACTCTACACAAAACCAGTACTAATTTGATAATTTTAATCACCATCTAGAGAACAGCTGCCAGATTGAAAATATCACATTTGCACATAAGGGAGTAGGTCTGAACAAAGAAGAAAAGAACAAAGAAAATTACAGCACAGGAATAGGGCCTTCGGCCCTCCAAGCCTGCACCGACATGCTGCCCGTCACAACTAAAACCCCCTACCCTTCTGAGGACCATATCCCTCTATTCCCATCCTATTCATGTATTTATCAAGGATTTATTTATCATTTTTAAAACTCACTATCGTATCTGCTTCCACTGCCTCCCCCGGCAGTGAGTTCCAGGCACCCACCACCCTCTGTGTAAAAAACCTGCCTTGTACGTCACCTTTAAACCTTGCCCCTCGCACCTTAAACCTATGGACCTAGTAACTAACTCTTTTATCCTGGGAAAAAGCTTCTAGCCATCCAATCTGTCCATGCCCTTCATAATCTTGTAGACCTCTATCAGGTCATCCCTCAACCTCCGTCATTCCAGTAAGAACTATCCAAGTTTCTCTGACCTCTCCTTATAGCTAATACCCTTCTTACCAGGCAACATCTGGGTAAATCTTTTCTGTACCCTCTCCAAAGCCGCCACCTCCTTCTGGTGGTGTGGCGAACAGAATTGAACACAATATTCCAAAGGCGGCCTAACTAAGGTTCTATAAAGCTGCACCTGACAATTTTTAAACTCAATGTCCCGGCTGGTGAAGGCAAGCATGCCATATGCCTTGTTGACTACCTTCTCCACCTGCGTTTCCACTTTCAGTGACCTTTGTACCTGTACACCCAGATCCCTCTGCCTATCAATACTCTTAAGGGTTCTGCCATTTACTGTATATTTTCCATTTGGATTAGACCTTCCGAAATACATTACCTCTCATTTTTCTGGATTAAACTCCATCTGCCATTTCTCTGCCCAAGTCACCAACTGATCTATATCCTGCTGATTCTCTGACGGTCTTTTTTGCTATCCGCAATTCCACCAACTTTTGTGTCATCCACAAACTTACGAATCAGACCAGTTACATTTTCATCCAAATCATTCACATATATTACAAGTAGCAAAGGTTCCAATACTGATCCCTGAGGAACGTCACTAGTAACAGCCCTCCATTCAGAATCGCACCCTCCCACTGCTACCCCCTGTCTTCTATGACTGAGCCAGTTTTTTTGTCCATCTCGCAAGCTCACCTCTGTCCCTGTGCAACTCTACCTTCTGTATCAGTCTGCCATGAGGGGCCTTGTCAAAGGCCTTACTGAAGTTAGGAAACAAAAACTATGCATTTTGCATCTGACCTGTTCTAATTTGATTTATTTTCATTTGATGTAGACATTCCAAACTAGTCCAACATTTATTGCCCATCTCTAATTGCTTCGGGAGGAATTAAGAGTCAACCTCATTACTGTGGGTCACATGTAAGCCTGACAATGTAAGGATGGTAAATGCCCTTCCCTAAAGGGCATCAATGTACAATTACATGAGATTCTAACTTCAGATTTTTATTTAATCGAAATGACATGATTTGCCTTGTGGGATCCAAACCTAAGAAGTGTTTGGAAAGATATGGTCCAAGTGCAGGCAGGTGGGACTAGTTTAGTTTTGTATTATGGTTGCCTTTGTCTGGTTGGACTGAAAGGTCTGTTTCCGTGCTATATGACTCTATGACTCTGTGTCTCTAGAACATTAACCGCATGCTCTGGATAACTAGCCCACTGATATTACCATTATATAACCACCACTTCTGGGTGAGCAGAGGAAAAACGTTTTATTCCTCACTGCTATTATCCCGGCAATTGATAAGCACCAAATCAAACGTTCACAAAATTTAAGGTCAATCATTTGAAATGAAAGACCAACCACAGAGATGTGTTGCAAACAAGTTGAAAAGAAAACAGAAACAACTTTTTTCTTGTTTTATCCTTTCAAAAAGGTCATGATTTATCTCTTGGTGAAAATATTTTGAGCTTGTCCCTCCTCTCCTTTTGGAACATGAATATTTCTTGTGTCTAGCATAATGTATTTCTCAAAGAATCTTCTATGACTTTGGAGGATTTAATCCCTAAGAAGAGTTGACCAGATTGCAGAATACTCATCTTGTACATGTCGTATGCAGCCCCTGAAGTAACACTTGCTGCATAATCTTTTTTTTAAAGCGTTTATTGCCATCCAGAAATGATGGCATCCTCCATACTTAAAGTAATGTTTATAAATGAACTGACTGTTGTTATGACAAGAAACTTGCAGAGCTAAGCTTGTTTGAAAGGGGACCATGACTCAGTTCTCAAAATGCTGAGAGGCACAAATGATGTAGATGCAAGCTTTATTTTTTATTTAGACCCTGAGCAAAGTACATACATTTGCGCTTAAGGGACATTCAAGACATTTCAGAATGCTTTTCCGAGTAAACAGCACTTTTATTAAAAATGTAAAAATCAAGGTGAAAGTCCAAGGCCCAAACTAATGCAAAAGGGAACAGTAAGAAATTCCAGGTAAATCAGAATCTGCTATCAAATTAAGACACACAAAGCTTAGGTTTTGAAAGCTCTGATATTGTAAGAGGAAGACGGAGGGAGATGAGGTATTCTGCAGTTTTCCAGCTCATTAAAAGAAGGGAGTTAGAGCCCAGATGAAATGTCAACATTTATCTTTTGTTCTCTTGAGGTTGAATGCAACCTACTTAAATCTACATTGCTGGGATAACAATGACTTAAATTGTCCACCATCGCACGATCGGTAGTAGGGTAACACCTGAATAAAAAGGTTGTTTGAATACTGCTCTGAAACAAAATGTCAAAACTAACTCTCCAGCGCAGGCCTGCAGTGTGAATAAGCATTAAAGCAAGATCTCTGTTTTCTCCTCACAGATGTTGCCAGACCCGTTGTGTTTCTTCAGCAATTTCTGCTTTTGTTTCTGATCACCAGCATCTGCAGTTCTTTGTTTTATGAAAGCAAGGCCTTCTCAGATAGTGCAAAAACATCCTGTGGCACAAATTTGATGAGGTGTAGGTTAAAAACTGGGACTAATTCCCAGTTCCCTGACCAATACTTTGTTCCCCAACATCAGAAAACCTAATTATCTGGTCATTATCACATTTGATAATTGTTTGATTGAGTTTCATTTGTGTAAATCAGCTGTCATTTTTTCACATTACAATTATGGCTGCACTTGAAGAGCACTTTATGAACTCTAAAGTGTTTTGATTGTGAAAGGCATCCCATTCTCTTTGATAATCCATCCACTACCACTTTTACATGAGCCTGAAGGCTGAAGACCCTGCCTGTTTGAGGTATCAGACTCCTATTTTAAATATGGAAATTGGTTTTCTATGACATGCAAAGGGCTCTGAGTGCCAGTTTTATGCTTAAAATACATGAAGTATTAACAGTTTATTGAACCCTAAGTATCTGCTTCAGTGCTTTTATCTATTTAGCAACCCAAACTAATCCCACACTTCTGCTTGCATCGCACACTGTTTAATATTCCTACAAGTAATTTCTTTTTTTAGCATAATTATATGACTTTCACTTCAACCAAATGCTGTTTTAGGATGATACATATTCTGTTCATTGCACAATAAGAATTTTTTCGTGCTGCCAATTCAACTTTACTCCTGATTTCCAAAACTTATGCTTTCTCATTACTATAAGTGAATAAGGAAATATTTTACATTTCAGTGAGTGCAGCAGAATTGTTCAAACTCTCATTTGTCTTAGTGCTAACATTTTCAACTTCATGTTTAAATTCCTGGATGGACTAGGCCTTCCCTATTAAGTTAACTTCCTCAAGCAATACAGCTGTCCGAGAACTCCATGTCGTTTTAACTCTAGCCTCCTGTAAATTTGCTACTCTACGTTCAGAGTTGGTGACTAGACTTTAAGATAACTAGGCCATAATCTCTAGAAACCTGTCCTTAAACCTCTCCACCTCTTTCTTTTCCTTAAAGCACTCCTTAAATCCAACCTTTTTGACTAAATATATACAAATAACTCCTTTCTGGCTCAGAATCAATTCTGAAGAAGGGTCACCAGACCTAAAAAAGTCAAGTCTGATTTCTCTCCACAGATGCTGCCAGACCTGCTGAGCTTTTCCGACAATTTCTGTCTTTGTTTCTGATTTACACCATCCATGATTCTTTTGGTTTATATTTGGAATCAGTTTTGCCTGTTTACACTTCTGTGAAGCAACTTGAGAAAAGGTGCTCCATAAATGCAAGTTGTTGTTGTAGCAAAAAAAAAAATTACAAGGTTGAACTGGGCGTACAATTGTAAGGACAAAAAGTTGGGAAGGAATCCAAACAAATTTAAAGTTATCCAGAGCAATCTTACCTTCTGAGTGTTTGGACATCTTACACATTTGGGTCACATTCCTTTCTGTGCTATTTTAAAGAGCCAATAATTGTTTCAGATTTAATGGTCTAACAGCATCAATAAAATAACAGCAAGTGAAATTTGGGAATGATAATATTGCCAATAGTAATTTCCAGGTTAATATCTGTGTTAGGGAATGAATGTTGTTGCTTTGCAGTGGCAATTGACCTGGGTCCATTTACGCAGGCAGCAGGAGCCCCAGTCAAGAAGCCCAAGGCTGACTTGGAATTATAAATTTCTTGCTATAAGTCATAAAGTTTGCCAATCAATCAATGATTTTTTCTCGATAAGAACATGAAAAATCTGAAGAGATAGATCCACTGACAATACGCTACACATTATAATCAGAGGAATAAATGTTTTTTTTTACAGTATTGAAGATTAAGCCACAAAAACAAAACCAATTGCTAAACATGGAAGGACAGCTCCAAAAAGCTGCCCAGCTTCAAGGAACTGCCAAAACAGAACTGAGGATTCATTTGAATTCCAAAATGTAACCAGCCTGATGTGATTTCAATGCTTCAGGTATGAATGAACTATCTTTCATTAAATTGACAAAAAGAATTTGAGGCATAATTTTCCATGTTGCTGCTGCTCAACAGCAGATTTAAAACGTTACATTTAAAGGCTTGCATTTAATTAGAGGAATTTCCTGCCTTTGAAGATTTTTTTTCAAATACTCATTCATGAGGTGCAAAAGTTGCTGGACTGGTCAGTTGTTTGCCCTAAAGAAAGTGGTGATGAATCTCTTATTCTGTGGTTTCATGTTTATATCTCAGACTTTGGGTTCAAGGCAGACAAGGTGAGCTGAAGGCAACATCAAGAGTCGTCTTCAGGATTAGGCTTCTTTCATGTTATTTACTAATATGCGTAACATTCTGAGATATGACAGACTCTAATCTTACATTGTTGAAAAGCTATCCTGTACATGTTCTTCTCTGCAACAATCTAACAACAAGCCCAAAACTAACTTTTCCCATATGTGTTATGGGGAACCTCTCTGCGTCATCATCAGCAATTTGTTTCAGGCTCCTAAGGCCCTTACATGACTGTGTGCTGCTTTCACGAACTACTGCAGCTCTTGGTGCGTAGGTGTAGGTACCACAATGCGTTTAGGAGTACAGGTCCAGGGTTTTGATCCAGTGACAGTGATGGAATGGCAATATAGTCCAAAGTCATGATTTTGTGTGGCTTGGTGGGAAACTTGCAGGTGGTAGTGTTCCAATGTATGTATTCCCCCAGACCAGGATCCTCCATTACCCATCTTTACCCAGCTTCCATTGTTCAACAGATTGATGTAGCATCCAACCCTACCTTTGGACAAGTGGGGAAAATATTAGATATTACAGAAGGCCCCCAATTTATAAACATCCAACTTATGAATGCTCAAACATATGAACACGATCCCATACAGGGGACTAATTCTAAATATCTGACATATAAATATTTCCTGTACTTTTGAGCACCTGCTTTATATTGTCCTGCATTGTATTCTGACTTGTGTACAAATCGATGGGCAAACAGACCCAGGAATGGAACCTGTTTGCAATCAGGGGACTGCCTGTATTGTAAAAGGCATCATAACAGAATATTTGGAAATCATTGCCAGAATTGGACAAAGGCAGTAAGGATTTATGAAGAGGAAATCATGCTTAACAAATCAAATGGAGCTTTTTTGAGGATGTGACTAATAGAATAGATAATGGAGAATGGTGTACTTGAATTTTCAGAAGGATTTGATAAGACTCCTCATAAGAGGTTAGTTGCAAAGTTAAAGCAAATGGGATAGGCAATAATTTGTTAGTATGAAATAGAATTGGTCGACAGAAAGTAAATAGACACTGGGAATAAAATAATATGTGAGTCCTGGATGATGAACCAAATGCAACATCCAATGCAAGTTTGCTGACAATAGAAACACAGGCAGGACTGGGAGTTGTGAGGAGGATGCAAGTAGGCATCACAGTTGCTTGTACAAGTTGAGTGAATGGGCAAACACATGGTGGATGCTGGCTAAATGTGAAGTTGTACACTTTAATATGAGAATCAGATCAGAAGAATATTATTTAAATGGTGATATATTGAGGAATATGGATGTATAAAGGGATCTTGGTATCCTTTTACGCCAGTCAATGAATGTAGAGAAGTAGATGCAGCAAGCAATTAATAAGATAAATGGTATATTGACCTTAATTGCAAGAAGATTTGCATTCAGAAGTAGGGATGTTGTGCTATAGTTCTGCAATACCTTGATAAGACCACGTTGTTTGCAGTTTTGCTGTCCCTACCTTAGAATGGATACAGTTTACATAGAAGGAGTGCAACAGAGGTTCACTGATATAACACTGGGGTTGGCAGCACTATCCTAAGAGGAGAGATTTCTTTCTGACAAGGTCTGTATTCGCTAGTGTTACAAAGCAGAGGTTGACTCCCCTCTGATAACGAAAACTGAAACACCCAGAGAAGCTTGCCTCACTGTATAATCTATTAAAGGAAGTATGGAAAGTGGTACAATCTACCTCTCACCTCCCAATCTGTCATAAAGGAGTGTTTAAATGAAATGAAATCCCTTCGCTCACTCTATAGTCAACAGGTAACAATTTCTTTATCTAACTCTAACAGTTACTAAATTAACAGAATTACTAACAAACTGACCAATTCCCCCTTAACAACTAACTGTTCCCAAATAAAATGAAATTCTAATAGTATTCTGCTGTTGCAATGTATACAAGGTCTACTTAGAAAGAGCAAATTAATAAAAACAAAATTAAATCTTAATCTCTCAAAATTACCGTCAGAATAAGTCTTCTGGATTGTTCTTTGCCTTCACCATTATCCTTCAATAAGGAACACTTTCCTCCATTGAATTTGTGTCAGGAATATTGGCTAAAAGTGCCACAATACCTTTATTCAGATGGTGCTTACTCTGAGAGCTTAGGGATTTCTGCAAGAGCCAGTGATTCTTTCTTTTATAGCTGGAAGCAGTTCTCTTGGCAGATGATGGTGGATTCTCACACCTATTTTCAAATGCCCTCTTCTTTTGTACCCTTGACGACCGATTAATGTCTTATAATAGGATCGGTATGAGGTTGTCAAAACCATTAGATGTAAATTTAATTGGACCTAGGTAACTAGAGCCTGGTTTAATTAATTGGCTAGACTCAAATATCTGGTGTCTTGGTAAAATGCTGCGTTGCCTGTTAACAGTATAGCCTTTTGATACAATGTTTCAATCTCAAGAGCTCTCCATGCTTCTGCTGCTGCCTGCAGAAATTTTTTTAAACTCCAAGCCAAAATACACATAATTTTTTAAAGGGACCATGTGCTGTCAACCCCACTCCCCCCACCCCCATCATTTTACAAACATTGAATACTCTACCCAACTTTGCAACACGAGCATTTGGACAGATGAGCGGGGATCTGATTGAAATGCATGAAGTTTTTACAGGGCTGGCAGGAAGGATGTTTTCCTTGGTTGGAGAGTCTAGAACAAGGAGACAGTCGCAGGGTGCAAGATACCACTTCGGATTAAGATGAGGAAAGAATAGTGAATCTGTGAAATTCACTATCACAGATGGCTGAGGAGGCCAAGTTACTTAATATATTCAAGAATTGGTTAGATAAAGTTCTACATTTTACAAGCATCAAGGGACATGGGGAGAAAGTGGGAATATGGCTTTGAGATAGAGGAGCCGCCATATTGAATGGTAGAGCCAGCTCGAATTGCTGAATGGATGACTGCTTCTAGTTTCTACATTTCTCTGTTTAACAAGTTCAATTCAACATTCTTCACACAATAATTTGTGCATGTCTCTACCAAATCAACCAATACTTCAGTGTGATTCCTCTGGTTGGCTAAAATAAGAGTCTTCAGTGCCCTGATGTGAGGTGTTGCTAACTATCTTACAGACAAATACAGTACACAGTCCTTCCTCCTCTCTTTTGCCCTATGTTTCCATCACATAACATTTTCCATAATCGTCCAGTTCTTTAATCACCCACAGGTAGCCATTTCTTTCACTGGCTTTTTCAGTGACCAGAACCGCTCTCATCTCTGCTTCTGAGGCTTGTGGTACACTGAATACCTAACCCTGTGAAATCAGTAGTGCCATTCCCTGCCCTCCTGTTTGATGGCCACTGACAGGTTAATTTATATACGTTTATTATTTTAAGGAATTTAGGGCTAGCATGTGCTTCTTTGACATAATTGCGTTGAAGATTTTGGCTTGCAAGATCATTTTAGATGGCGGTACTGCAGAGCTGGGGTCACATGTAGGCCAGATCAGGTAAGGATGGGCACATTTCCTGTCCCGAAAAACACTAGAAACACAGAAATATAGAAGATATGTGCAAGAGTAGGTCATTTGGCACTTTGAATTGACTCTAACATTTAATAGGATCCTCTATCTCAATTCTATATTCTTGCTTTCTCTCCATAAGCCTTGAATCCTTTAATATCCAAACATATTAATCTCTACCTTGAATACATTTATTGATCCAGCCTCTACTATTGGAGAATTCTGCACATTAACCACACTCTGAATGAAGAAATGTTTCCTCAGCTCAGTTGTAAATGGCCTACCCTGTACACTGAGCGAGGTGAACTTTTACAACAATCAATGATAGCTTTATGGTCGCCATGATATTTTATGAATTAAATTCAAATTCTACCAGATACAATTGTGAGATGTGAATTCATGTCCCCATGGCATTAGCTTGGACCTCTGGAGCTCCAATCCAGTGACATTACAAGTCTACTATCATTTCCCCATTATGTGGTTATCTTCTCGTAGCCATTTATGTTCATTGAGAGCCTTGTTACAGGTGGTTAAAGAGAACTAAATGGGATTTTTCAGTCATTCTCCAGTTTTCAGGTGATAAGGCAGTGGTTTAACTAAGTAAAGGCAGATACCATGACAGGCTGCAATCTACAAGTTACCCCTTTTCCCTACCCATGGTTTGCCTGGTGAGATTGTTGCCAAAGGTTGCAATCCAGTGAATTTCCCCTCTATCCCTTTCACTATTGTAATCAGGCAGTAAAGTTGTGTTGAGGTCCTAACGATTAAGGCATTATGTTCATGATCCTTTTGTTTTGTTCATTCATGGGAAATGATGTCACTAGCTGGCCAGCATTTATTGTTCATCTCAACTTGCTTTTGAAATTTCCATTGAGATTTTGAATTGCTGCAGTCCACCGGCTGTGAGTTGACCCACATTGCCATTGGGGATCAAATTTCAGGATTTTGACCCAGCAACAATAAAGGAACTGTGATCTATTTTCAACTCAGATTGGTGAGTGGTTTGGAGGGGAACTCGAACATGGTGATGTTCCCATATATCTGCGTCCTTTGTCCTTTAAGATGAAAGTGGTCATGGGCTTGGAAGGTGCAGTCTAAGGATCTTTGGTGAATTTTTGCAATTTATCTTGTAGATAATACACATTGCTTCTGCCGAGTTTTGGCTGTACAGGGAATAGATACTTGTGGATATGGTGCCAATTAAGCAGGCTACTTTATTTTGGCTGGTGTCAAGCTTCTTGAGTGTTGTTGGAGCTGCAGTCATCCAGGCAAGTGGGAAGTATTCCATCACACTGCTGACTCATGCCTTGTAGACGGTGGACATAATTTGAGGAGTCAGAAGATGAGTTTCTTGCCACAGTATTCCTAGCCTCTGATCTGCTCTTGTAGCCAATGTGTTTATGTGGTGAGTCCAGTTGAGTTTCTGTTTAATGATAATGCCAAGGATGTTGATAGTGGAGTGTTCTGTGATGGTAACACCATTGAATATCAAGAGGTGGTGGTTAGATTGTGTCTTATTTGAAATAGTCATTGCCTGGTATTTGTGCAACGTGAGTATTACTCACTACAAGTCAGTCCAAGCCTGAATATTGTCCAGTTATTTTTACATTTGGACATGGAATACTTCAGTATCGGAGGATTCATGAACGGTGCTGAACATTGTACAATCATCGGCAAACATGCCCACTTCTGACCTTATGATGAAGGGAATGTCATTTGTGAAGCAACTGAAGATAGTTGGGCCTAAGACACTATACTGAGGAACTGCTGTAGAGATATCCAGGAGCTAAGATGACTGACCTTTAACAACTGTGATCATTTTCCTGTTGGCCACTCCTTCTTGACTTGAATGAGGACAACTATCTTTAGATTCTGACGCGTGACCATTTGGATGGAACTTGTGGAATGTGTTTGCCATGTAAGTTGCTGTGATGTACTGCAGATAGGACGCTGATGTTTCATGGCGCTGTACAGAAACATGACTGCCCTTGAATGATTTCTGCTGATTTTGTGTCTGCACTAAAACGCAAGGTAAAATGGAAGTACTGTGAGACTTTGAGTTCTGAATGAAGTGAAAAAGTTCAGAAGGGCAAGAACACCGAAGTAGACGTGAAGGGAGATGCACCCTTCTCCAATGCATGCGATGGCTGCTTTTTCCTACATGCAAACTGCCTGGCAGCAACACTACAATGAAAGGTGATGGTGCATTCCAAAACGCAGTATTAAGCTAGAGATCTATACCCTGAAGGAGTCAGTGATGGGCCATGATGGTGTAGTGAGGCTGGTGCACGTGCATGCCAACTTCCATGGACGGTGGATGTAAACCTTTGGTGTGGGGACAGCTGACCAAAATGAAAGCCTAGAGAAGCAAACTGCCTTGATTTTTATGTCAGGATTTTCGTCATCTAGTTTCTTTCCATCTTATGGAAAAATAACAAATTGTACTTAAATAAGGTGAGATTATGTACTCATAGAACATAGAACATAGAACAATACAGCGCAGAACAGGCCCTTCGGCCCTCGATGTTGCGCCGCCCTGTGAACTAATCTAAGCCCATCCCCCTACACTATCCCATCATCACCCATATGCTTATCCAAGGACTGTTTAAATGCCCCTAATGTGGCTGAGTTAACTACATTGGCAGGCAGGGCATTCCATCATGTGGTGTTAATTCATGCAAATAGGCCTGTCGCCACTCATTTGTGAGTTTCGCACCTCACTGTTCGAAACCTGGGTGGAAAATCAGGCTTTTCTTTTCCAATGTTGGGAAATTCATTTTCCCGATCTCACCATTTCTTTCCAAACTGGCAATGTTGTTCAGTAGCTGGGAAAATTCAGTCCAAATGTTTGCATTCTGTAAAATGCTGGAAATAGTCAGTAGTGCCTATGAAAAGAGAAACAGGTAATGTTTCTCACTGATGATCTTTCAGTGATTCTTGTTGAAATGTTCCAGTTGAATTAGTTCTAGTCGAACTAATTCGAGGTGAACTAATTGTCATGTTTATACCTTCACAAGTTCCCTTGGGAAATGGAGAATTGTCTCACCATTGAAGGGGAGTATCGTGCTGGATGTTATCCAAGATTCAAAGCAACAATTCCAGTCACAATTTGTCAGGTCTGCAAGATTTCAAATGCTGCCTCTTCAGAACCAGAGGTGGTACTTATGTCACAAAGCCCAAATTTCACTGAGCAGAGATATGGCATGCTGAATGATCCAGTTGTTAAGTGCAGCTCATGAGTAACGTAGAACATGAAGACATGGACAATTAATAAAAGGGCATCCTTCTCCATGTTAATTTTCTGTGAAGGTGCTCGCTGATTATTGCTCTGCTACAATGAGCCCATTGTCGGCTCCAGCTATAAATGTTGAACACTGTCCCATCAGGTAAACATAATGGGAGAGACAATGGCCTACTAGTATTATCGCTGGACTGTTAATCCAGAGACCCAGATAACGTTCAAATCCCGCCATGTTAGATGGTGGAAGTTGAATTCAATAAATATCTGGAATTAACAGTCTAATGATGACCGTGAATCCATTGTCAATTGTTGGAAAAACCCATTTGGTTCACTAATGTCCTTTAGGGAAGGAAACTGCCTTCCTTATTTGGTCTGGTCTACATGTGACTCCAGACCCACAGCAATGTGGTTGACTCTGAACTGCCCTCTGGGCAATTAGGGATGGGCAATAAATGCTGCCTCGCCAGCGAAGCCCTTATCCCGTGAATGAATGAAGAAAAAAAATGAAGTCACTTAGCTTCTTGCAGAAGACTATAAAAACATGCATGATTTAATCCATCACTAAGCAGCATAATGTTGTAAATTAAGATTTTCTTTCCCCCCTCAATTGGAAAGAGCCCTCAACTACACAAGGGAAAGAACATTTATCATGATATCTGGCATAGATATTGTTCCTTCATTAGAATAATACCAAGATGCAGACAGATGGGATGAGTTTAGCCTGGGAAAATGGTCAGCATGGAGTGGTTGGACCAAAGGGTTTGTTTCCATGATGTTAGACTCTATGACTCTATTTAAAATGTTCTTTCACCAAAGTAATGGATAAAATTGGGAATACCATCAACTAGGCGTTTATAGGAGCAAGTGATATTTTCTCACATCATTGCCAGTGTCACTACATTCTCTGCTTAAGTGATTGAAAAAGGCCTCTATTGCTTGGAGACTACTCATGACATACTGAGCACAATTAAAGTACAATCTGAGTTCCTAGCTCCTGAAACTAAAAAACATAACAGCCACAGAAATGTTTGTTTTAAGTCCTTGCAGGATATCATAGCTGACACTTCTATTAAACAGTCACTGAGAGGAACTGCATATTAGAAGTTTGCGAAAAAGAACACAACACCATGAGTCTAGATCAAATAAGAGTCTTCACAGCAAAGTGAACAACGCAATATGCACTAAAACATGCCTTCACAATTAATTTCCATTTGTATTTTGCAATAATGCAGTCTTTGTCAATCAACCTTGCAAAGCATCAAAGGATAAATTAAAAAATAGACAGGTGGCCATTCTGAATTCTGTCTGACAAAAGCCTGGCTTGATCAAAGGGATGGCTGAACCAGGTGAAAACTTCTAACACTTGGGAACAAGAAGCAATAGCATCTGTGCTTTACATGGGTAATCTTGCTCTCGCTAAGATTTTAGGGTGGTAGGAAAGCAGAGTGTTAAAAGATCTACACTTCGCACTATCAGCAAAGAAGAGGCTCCAGGTTCTTGCAATTCACCAAAGTCTAAAGAGATGGTGTCTCTGGTCAATGAAATGCATTCTACAACCATCTAAGGAATCTGGGAAATTCATCCAAGTACAGACAAGTGACTAGAAGAATCATAAGCATAGGTTTTGTGTGAGTAGTGAATTTGGGAAACTCGCCAAAAACATTATTTAAATGAAAGAAGTCTGCGGAAAGCTACAACATAAAGACATTTGTGCGTTGTCTTACATGAATGAAACATGCTAGCATATACGTTCTTCAGGAGATAGGGAAGGAAAGTGGAACATTGCCTTTATTTCAACTGGGGGTTCTGAGGAAGGGTTACCAGACCCGAAACATTAACTCTGATTTTCTCTTCACAGATGCTGCCTGACCTGCTGAGCTTTTCCAGCAACTTCTGGTTTTGTGACCAAACAGACTTGATGGGCCAAGTGGCCTACTTCTTCTCCCTTGTCTTATTGTTTTATTGTCTAATTGCAATTACTACCTGCAGACAGTCACTCAAAGTTACCATTCATTGAAATAGGAACTCACTTGGAAACTGGACACTACTGAGGACTGAGATAACAAGGTGTAGAGTTGGAGGAACACAGCAGGCCAAGCAGCATCAGAGGAGTAGGAAGGCTGATGTTTCGGGTCTGGACCCTTCTTCAGATTGAGGACTGTTCAGTTGAGGACTGTTTGCTGCAGGAATTGTAAATCTAATAAGAATGTGATTGGTGATGGAATGTGCTGCCTCAGAGAGTGGCAGAAGCAGATTCAATGGGAGGTTTTGAAAGAAAGCTGGATATATATTTTGAAAGTGATAACTTTAAAAGGTTACAGAGGCAAGGCTGAAAAATGGACTAGCTGAGCAACTCTGTCAGGTGCTAATGTTCAAACATGATGGGTCAAATGGCTTCCTTCTGTCCTGTAAAATTCTGTGATTCTATGATAAATATTAAAAAAGAACATTCTTTTCTGTAGTTTGAAGCATAAGTTGCCTATAGAGTAGATTTTGGTTAATAGTGCTTATATCCTTTGCTACAATAAAAATCTTAAAAATTCAGCAGGAAGCTAACTAGAAGTTTCCATTTCTCTTCAAATGTTTTTGGTCTTTATAGGATTGTAACACGAAATACGTCTAACTTTAATCTCTCCGAACCAAGGAAACAATGACCTCATTGATGTCCTGGAGAACATTTCCGATTTGTACTGCTTGCCTTCCTTTCCAGCTTTTTGTTCACATTATCCAAAACAAATGGTAAGACCGTGAGACATAGGAGCAGAAATTAAACCATTCGGCCCATCAAGTCTGCTCCACCATTCAATCAAGGCTGATAAGTTTCTCAGAGATAATAGGAACTGCAGAAGCTGGAGAGTCCGAGATAACAAGGTGTAGAGCTGGATGAACACAGCAGGCCAAGCAGCGTCAGAGGAGCAGGAAA
>JAHRHZ010000249.1:40994217-41050025 GCA_024137785.1 Ginglymostoma cirratum
AAACGTCAAGCTTTCCTGCTCCTCTGACGCTGCTTGGCCTGCTGTGTTCATCCAGCTCTACACCTTGATAAGTTTCTCAACTCCATTCTCCCACTTTCTCCTCGTAGCCCTTGATCCTCTTGACAATCAAAAATCTATCTATCTCTGTCTAAAATACTCAATGACTTGACCTCCACAGCCTTCTGTGGCAGTGAACTCCATAGATTCACCATTCTCTGGCTGAAGAAGTTTCTTCTTATCTCCATTCTAAAGTGTCTTCCCCGTACTCAATGGTAATGTCCTTCGATGCTAGTCTCTTCTGCCAATGGAAACATCTTCCCAAAGTCCACTCTCTCCAGGCCGTTCAGTATTCTGTAAGTTTCAATTAGATCCCCCCTCATCCTTTTAGTGCATTCCATCGAGTATGGATCGAGGGTCATCATACATTCCTCATGTGTTAAGCTTTTCATTCCTGGGATTATTCTCATGAACCTCCTCTTGAACTCACTCCAGGGTCAGTGCATGCTTCCTGAGGATGGGGCCCAAAATTGCTCACAATACTCTAAACATGTTCTGTCTAGAGTTTTATAAAGTCTCAGAAATACATCCCTGATTTTATATTCCAGTCGTCTTGAAATAGATGCCAACATTATGTTTCATTCAGGGATACTAAGAACTGCCGATGCTGGAGTCAGAGATAACACAGTATGAAGCTGGAAGAACACAGCAGGCCAGGCCGCATTAGAGGAGCAGGAAAGTTGACATTTCGGAAATGGGGGAGGGGAAGGGGGCTCTGAAACAATTAGAGAGGGGGGGCACAGTGATAGCAGGTGGATAGTGGAACAGATAGGTGGGAGAGAAGACAGTGAAGGAGGTGGGGATGAAGCTCGTAAAGGTGAGTGTAGGTATGTCATGGTGGGGATTGGTCAGTGAGGTAGAAAGAGCGGATAGGTGGGAGAGAAGACGGACAGGTCAAGGAGGTGGGGATGTGAGGGGGGAGCTGATCTAGGGATGAGGTTGGGGGTAGGGAGATTTTGAAGCTAGTAAAGACCACATTGAGACCATTGGGTTGTAGGCTTCCAAGGCAGAAACTGAGGTGCTGTTCCTCCAGTTTCTGGGTGACATTGTTGTGACACTGGAGGAGGCCCGGGATGGACATGTTGTCCAGGGAGTGGGAGGGGGAGTTGAAGTGGTTCGCGACTGGGAGGTGTTTTCGTTTGTCACGAACCGAGTGTGGGTGTTCTACAAAGCGGTCTCCGAGCCTCCACTTGGTCTCCTCGACGTAGAGGAGGCCACATCCGAAACAACGGATACAACAGACCACATTAGCAGATGTGCAGGTAAACATCTGTTCGATGTGGAAGGTCTTCTTGGGGCCTGGGATGGTGGTGAGAGGGGAGGTGTAGGGGCAGGTGTAGCACTTCCTGCGGTTGCAGGAAAAGGTGCCGGGCGTGGTGGAGCTGGTGGGGAGTGTGGAGCGGACCACCGCCACTTCCGCCACCTGCAATCTGACCCCACTACGAAGGATATATTTCCTTCCCCACCACTATCTGCCTTCCGGAGGGACCGGTCTGTCCACGACTCCCTCGTCCGCTCCGCACTCTCCACTAGCCCCACCATTCCCAGCACCTTTCCCTGCAACTGCCGGAAGTGCTACACCTGCCCCTACACCTCTTTCCTTACCCCCATCCCAGGCCCCAAAAATACCGTCCACATCAAATAGGTGTTCACTTGCACATCTGCTAATGTGGTCTATTGTATCCGCTGTTCCCGAGGTGGCCTCCTCTACATCGATGAGACCAAGTGGAGGCTCAGAGACTGCTTTGTAGAGCACCTACGCACAGTTCGTGACAAACGAAAACACGTTCCAGTCGTGAACCACTTCAACTCACCCTCCCACTCCCTGGATGACATGTCCATCCTGGGCCTCCTCCAGTGTCACAACAATGCCACCCAGAAACTGGAGGAACAGCACTTCATATTCTGCCTTGGAAGCCTATAACCCAATGATTGAAATGTGGACTTTACTAGCTTCTAAATCTCCCCACCCCTGACCTCATCCCAAGACCAGCATCCCCCTCACATCTCTACCTCCTTGACCAGTCCATCTTCTCTCCCACCTATCCACTCCTCCCACCCCAGCTCCACAATGTGTTATCCAATATTGTATTTGCCTTTCTAACTGCTGACTCAAACTCCAAGTTTACTTTAAGAGAATCCTGAATTAGGACTCTAAATTCGCTTTGCGCTTCAGATTTCTGAAAATTGTCTATGCCTCTATTCTTCCTGCCAAAGCTCATACGTTCTCATGTTGTATTCCATCTGCCACTGCTTTTCCCACTCTCCTAACCTGTTCAAATCCATCTGCAGCTTCCCCCACCTCCTCAATGCCACCTATCACTCCACCTATCTTTGTACCATCTGCAAACTGAGCCAGAATGCCCTCAGTTCCTTCAGCTAGATTATTAAAGTTATAGACCCAACACTGACCCTTGTGGAACATCAGTAGTCACTGACCGCCATCCTGAGAAGAGCCCTTTTATCCCCATTCCCTGCTTTCTGCCAGGCAGCCAATTTTCGAAACATACTCCTACCTTGCCTCTAACACCATGGGCCCTTATCTTACTCAGCAGCCTCAAGTGGGGCATCTTGTCAAAGACCTTCTGAAAGTCCAGGTAGATAATGCCCATTGGCCCTCCTTGGTCTAAACTGCTCATTATCTCCTCAAAGAATTCTAACAGATTCATCAGGCATGACCTCCCCTTGATGAAGCCATGCTGACTTGGCCCTATTTTGCCATGGACTTCCAAGAAGGCAAATACAAATCTCATCCTTCACAATCATCTTCAAAATCTTATCAACAACTGAAGTCAGGCTAATCAGCCTGCAATTTCTCATCTTTTGCCATACTCTCTTCTTAAACAGAGGGTTACATTAGCAATTTTAGGTCCTCTAGGATCATCCCTGACTCTAGCGATTCCTGAAAGATCACCACTAGCGTCTCCAGTATCTCTTCAGCTATCTCCTTCAGAACGCTGGGGTGTAGCCCATCTGGTCCAGGAAACCTATCCACCTTCAGGTCTTTCAGTTTTTATAGCACCTTCACCTCTGTTCCCCGAGTCTCTTGAATTTTTGGGACTTTACTCATGTCTTCCACCATGAAGACTGACGCAAAATATTTATTCAGTTCCTCAGCCATTTCATTATTCCCCATTATTACTTCTCTAGCGTCATTTGTCTAGCAGCCCAGTGCCCACTTTTGCCTTTCTTTTGCCCTTTATATATCTAAAGAAATTCTTACAGTCTTCTTTTATATTACTGGCCAGCTTACCCTCACATGTAATCTTCTCTTTCCTTATTTATTTTCTCAATGTCCTCTGCTGGTCTTGGTAGGCTTCTCAATCCCTTGGCTTCCCATTGCCCTTTGCCTTATTATATGATTTCTCTTTTGCCTTTATGCTGTCCCTGATTTCCCTTGTTTGCCTCGTCCTCCTTTTAGTATGCTTCTTTTTGCCTAGGGATGAATTTTTACCATGTCTTCCGAATTACTCCCAGAATCTCCTGCCATTGCAGTTCCACTGTCTTTCCTGCTGGACTCCTCTTTCATTCAATTCTGGTCAGCTCCTCCCTCATGCCTCTGTTGTTGCCTTTATCCAACTGTAGTACCGCGACATCTGATTCCACCTTCTCCCTCTCAAATTGCAGAGTAAATTCTACCATATGATCACTGCCTCCTAAGAGTTCCTTCACCTTAAGTTGCCTGATCAAGTCTGCCTCATTGCACAACTTGAAATCCAGAACTGCATCATAGGAGCAGGAAAGCTTGACGTTTTGGGCCTAGACCCTTCATCAGAAATGGGGGAGGGGAAGAGGGTTCTGAAATAAATAGGGAGAGAGGGGGAGGCAGATAGAAGATGGATAGAGGAGAAGATAGGTGGAAAGGAGACAGGCAGGTCAAAGAAGTGGGGATGGAGTCAGTAAAGTTGAGTGTAGGTGGGGAGGTAGGGAGGAGATAGGTCAGTCCAGGGAGGACGGACAGGTCAAGGGGGCGGGGTGAGGTTAGTAGGTAGGAAATGGGGCTGCGGCTTGAGGTGGGAGGAGGGGATAGGTGAGTGGAAGAACAGGTTAGGGAGGCAGGGACAAGCTGGGCAGGTTTTGGGATGCGGTAGGGGGAGGGGAGGTTCCTCCCCACCCTTGTCTGCTTTCCGGAGGGACCACTCTCTCCATGACTCCCTTGTCCGCTCCACACTCCCCTCCAGCCCCACTACACCCGACACTTTTCCCTGCAACCGCAGGTAGTGCTACACCTGCCCCCGCACCTCCTCCCTCACTCCATCCCAGGCCCCAAGAAGACTTTCCACTTCAAGCAGATGTTCACCTGAACATCTTCTAATGTGGTATACTGCATCCGCTGTACCCGTTGTGGCCTCCTCTACATGAGGGAAACCAAGCGGAGGCTTGGGGACCACTTTGCAGAACACCTGCGCACGGTTTGCAATAAGCAACTGCACCTCCCAGTTGCAAACCATTTCAACTCCCCCTCCCATTCCTCAGACGACATGTCCATTCTGGGCCTCCTGCAGTGCCACAATGATGCCACCTAAAGGCTGCAGGAACAGCAACTCTTATTCAGCTTGGGAACCCTACAGCCCAATGGTATCAATGTGGATTTCATAAGCTTCAAAATCTCCCCTCTTCCATTCTCCAGCATCTGCAGTTCCTACTATCTCTGACCAAATCCAGAACTGCCTGTTCCCTAGTGGGGGCTCCACCACAAGCAGCTCTAATAAACCATCTCATAGACATTCCACAAATTCCTTTTCTTGTGATTCACTGCCAACCTGATTTTCCTGTCCACCTGCTTATTGAAATTCCCCATGATCACTGTAACCATGCCTTTCTTACACACCTTTTCGATCTC
This sequence comes from Ginglymostoma cirratum, assembly GCA_024137785.1. Lineage (NCBI taxonomy): Eukaryota > Metazoa > Chordata > Chondrichthyes > Orectolobiformes > Ginglymostomatidae > Ginglymostoma > Ginglymostoma cirratum. The sequence goes on from JAHRHZ010000249.1 coordinate 40,999,118, forward strand.
CTGGTGTATCTTTTGCCCCAAATCCTGACTACTGTTTGGAAGCCTGTACATATCTCCCATTATGTCTTTTTTAACCTTTGCAGTTCCTCAACTCTACCCACACAGATTCTACATCATCTGACACTACTTCATTTCTCGCTATTGGTTTAATTTCATTTTTTACGAATAAGGCAACACCTTTCCATCTTCCCACCTGCCTGTCTTTACAGTAGGATGTATACCCTTGGATATTTAACTCCCAATCCTGATTCCCTTGCAGACACGTGCCCCACCACATCATACCTGCCAATTTCAATCTACGTCACAACTCATTTCCCTTATTTCATATATTGCGTGCATTCAGTTACAACACCTTCAGTCCTGTATTTACTGTCCCTCTTCTCATTGTCATTCATTTATCCAGTGTGCTTGAAGTTCGATTCCTAACTCTTTCCAAACCCTCTGTCCTATTTTGTGTGCTGGAGACTTTAATAACCCCTTCTGAGCTCTCCTTTCTTTTCATTTTCTTTATACTTTTCCATGCAGTTGAAAAACCCCCACAGATGTTAACCTGCTGCTTTGTTTCCAAATGGCCATTATACTTCTTTGTGTTCTACCCTTCCCTCCAACCCCTTCCACCCACCTTCTAGTTTAAAGTCCTGTTGACCACCCTATTTACCCTTTTCATTAGAACATTGGTCCCAGATCAGTTCAGGTACAGACCGTCCCAGTGGTAGATTCCTCATGTTCCAATACTGCTGCCAGTACCCCATGATAAGGAACCTCTTTTTCCAGCATCACTCTTTTAGCCACATGTTTACTTCCCTTATTCTCACAGCCCATTGCACGTGGTTCGGTCAGTAATCCGGAGATTATAACCCTTGAGGACCTGCTCTTCAATTTAGTTCCTAGTTCCTGATAAACCCTAAACAGGTCTTCTTTGCTTTTCTTGCTTGTTATTTGTCCTGACATGAGCCACAACAATGGACCTTCGCCCTCCCTCTCCAATATCCTATCAAGCCGGTCAGAGATGTCTCTCACCCTGGCACTGGGCAGGGAACATATCATGTGGGTCTCTTGATCCTGCTTACAAAGGAAATTAGCTATTTCCCTAATTATAGAATCCCCTAGAACTACCATTTGTCTTTTTGCTCCACTTGCCTTGAGTGGCCTCCTGTGCTACAGTGCCGTGGTCAGCTGGGTCATCCTTCCTACAGCCCTGATCTCCATTCACACAGAGAGCAAATACCTCGTTACTGTTGGATAAGGTCAAGAGCTGAGGCTCCTCTGTTCCTGAATTCAGGATCCCTCTACCTGCCTCACTTGCAGTCACACCCTGCTCTCCCTGGCTACTGACTGAATTTGTGTACTTAATTTACCAGGTCTGACTGCCTCCAGAAAAAGAGTGTTCAGGTCACTCTCCCCTTCCCGGATGCACCACAGTGTCTGAACCTCTGACTCCATCCCATCAGTTCTGACCCTAAGTTCCTTCAGCAACAAACACTTGCTGTAGATTTGGTCACAGCAGTTCACAATAGGATCAGCTAGCTCCACCATCATACAGCTACAGCACATCACCTGCCCAGCCACCCCTACTTAGTTAATTAATTTTTTAGCTGGTTAATCCCTGGTTAGTTAACTCTTTATTAATTAGTTTTGCAGTTTTATTTTCAAATTTAGGATAGATTTCCTACCAGCCAACCAGGTCACAGCCCCCCTGTGACATCACATTTTTCAATTAGATTTTAGTTACTCCGGGTGTTCCTCCCTCTGACTCTGCTCCCTAGAAACAAGATGTGAGGACCTTCTCAGATGAATATCAAAGATCATGATGTGACATTGTTATGGCTTCAAGAGGTGTATATTCTGTCCCTTTTTGTTTGAAGAAAGGCTGAGACAGAGGAGGCAAAGCCAAAGCCAATAGATTAAACAGCGTGTGAGTCCTTATTCATTTTTAAGTTGGAACAATAGAAGCAGCCTGAATGGGTGGGATAAAGTTCCCACAGAACCATGACATTGAAGCCGGGTGTGGAAACTCTTATTCTTCTCTCAATTACAGCCAAAAGCTGTGGTTCTCTTTCTGCTACTACATTTGCATGTGAAATAATCTATTTTACCGAATTTGCCTTTGCCAAGGGTGAGTTTATGGGATGTTTCTATATTGGACCAGTTAATTAGTAGTGTGAATATACAAGTTTGTTAAGCATTTTGATAGATTTACAGTTAAGCCAATTATTTTCTTTTATTTTTATTTTGTCTATATTTTAATTACAGTGTATGAATAAGGTGTGTTTTGTTTCAAGCCTGATAGTTTGGCCAATTGAATTGCGTCCAGAACACAACGTCTTACACTTACCTTTGAACAAGAAAAAATTAGGGTCGAGACTATCTTTTTACTTTTTTTGGTCTGGTCCATAACAAGGATCCATACGGAGCAGCAGAATGAGATTGTAATTTTGTACCAGGCAATTGGGAGATTACTACTTTTTTAGATTAGAAGACAGGTGATGAGAATCAAAGCAGTAAGTGATAGCTCCTGATTTGCAGAGTGTAACAGTAGAAGCTTCAACTAAGAAGCAGGCATTCTTGATTATTGAGTAGGAAGACACTTTGTATACCGAGTGGAAAAGTGCAGATGATCCTATAAAATCAGTGTGAGAGGGATCAAGTCAAAGGTCAAAATAGATCAGAGTGATAACATGCATAAACTCCACTGAACAAAATAGAGTTGGTAGACCTGTGACACAAATGTGGAAGTTTGTGATATTTGCTTCAGTATTCATTATAATTTCCTGCTCATTATTGAGCATAATTATGAATTCCACACAGCAACTGACCATATTCTGGATAATGAAAGGCATGTGATTTAGAGTGCGGATTTCTAACTAGTGGCATTTGGATGCTTGAAGTAAAAACAGAAAATGCTGGAGAAAGTCAACAGATCTGGCAGCATCTATGGAGAGAGAAACAAGAGGTAACATTTCAATTTCAATATTATTCCTCAGTTTTCAAACCTCCACAATTTTTGTTTTTATTTGTTGCATGTGGTGGTAGATAATTTTATGAAGTGTTTAAAAATAAATAGGTTAGTCTTTGGAAAGTGGCCTAGTCAGAACGCAGGTACTCATAGACTGATAATGGAAGATTGATAGGATTGTGCTAGGTTTATAACAAAGAAAGTAAACATTGACGGTCATTAGCTTGTTTTTCATTTTGGATAATCAATAATTGATTGACTTCAGTTTAGGAAGCCCAGAGATTAAAAGGTTTAAAATAGTTCGGAGGAGAACTGACTGGCATCAGGAGCACAGCATTATTTCTCTCCTGGAAATGAGTGTAAAGGAGAATGGAAAGTTCAGGAAATAAGCTAACTTAGAAGAGAGTTTGTTTGTGCAATTTCCAGACTTGAAATGTTTCTTTAGAAACAGGCAGATGAATAAATTAATGAGAAAGCCAACCTTTCAGTGTTGTGAGAATAAATGCAAGAAAATGTCACAGGAAAAAGCTGAAAAGATTCAATCAAGTCAGGCTTAGAGATTTAAAATTGAGAGTACTTTCTCTGGATGTGAAATGGTGAAATGATAGTTTTGGGGAACAGGTGAAATATTGCTTTACTTGTGTTTTAAGAACATCTAAAATGTGTTCTATACCAAAAGCATGTTTTTTTTTAAGTAAAAAAAAGTTTTATTGCACTGGTGCAGATGGTTTCCTGTAAAACAAAACATTCAAAGAGGTTTAGAATCATAGGATGCCTATGGTTTGGAAGCAGGCCCTTTGGCCCAATAAGTCCACAGCAAACCTTGGAGCAGCCCACCCAGACCCATCCCCCTATAACCCACTTAATCTACAGAAGCCCTGAACACTGCAGGTAATTTAGCTTAGTCAATCCACCTAACCTACAAATCTTTAGACTGTGTGGGGAAACCCACACAGAGAGAACATGCAAACTGCACACAGACAGTTGCCCAAGGGTGGATTTGAACCCAGGTCCCTGGCCCTGTGAGGTAGTAGTGTTAACCACTGAGCCACCATGCCATTGTCCCAGTTATTGAAACATAAACCCACTCCAACCCAGAGAAGAAGGCAACAGGAGGGAAGGTACAAAACTTAATCAAAGAGGTAAATTTTAAGGGGGAAGAGGAAGGTGAAAAAAAAATTGAGGGGTTTTGGGACAAAATTCTAGAATGTGCAGCTGATGTTATACAATCACCAGTGGGTGAAGGGAGGGAAAAATACAAAGATGCTAAAGGTGCATTGAGACAGAGTTGTCAAGGAGCATTGTATTACTGTTGAAGCTGGGGAATTAACTATTTTCAAGGCTGAGATGGACAATTTGTTTTAATCAGTAAGGGAATTGATGATAATGAGGAAAAGGCAGAGTTACAGAGTCATAGAGATGTACAACATGGAAACAGACCCTACGGTCCAACTCGTCCCTTATGAAGATTATCAGCTCACCTATGATTTCATTAAAAGGCAGAACAGACTCTTTTTACATTTGTTTTCATTTTGTTGGATGTGGGCATCGCTGGGTGGCCAACATTTCTTGCCCATCCCCAGTTGCGCTTGAGAAGTTGGTGGTGATCTGCCTTCTTGACTTGCTGCAGACCATCAGATATGTTTGACCCACAATGTCATTAGGGAGGAAATTCCAGGATTTTGACCCAGCAACAGTGAAAGAACAGCGATAAATTTCCAAGTCAGGATGGTGAGTGGCTTGGAGGGGTACGTGGAGGTGGTGGTGTTCCCATATGCCTGCTGCCCTTGTCCTTCCAGATGGAAGTGGTCGTGGGTTTGGAAGATGTTCTCTGAGGATCTTTGGTGAATTTTTGCTGTGCATCTTATAGATAGGACACACTGCTGCCTCTGAGCGTCAGTGGTGGAGGGTGCGGATGCTTGTGTAGTGCCAATTAAGCAGGCTGCTTTATCCTGGACAGTGTCAAGCTTCTGGAGTGTTGTTAGGCTGCACTCATCCAGGCAACTGGGGACTATTCCATCACTCTCCTGACTTGTGCTTTGTAAATGTTGGACAGGCTTTGAGGAATCAGGAAGTGAATTACTTGCCGCAGTATTCCTCGCCTCTGGCTTGCTTTTGTGGCCACTGTGTTTATGTGGTGAGCCCAGTTGGGCTTATGATCAATGATAACCCCCAGGATGTCGATAGTGGGGGATTCAGTGATGGTGACACCATTGACTGTCAAGTGGCGGTGGTTAGATTGTTTCTTATTCATGATGGTCATTGTCTGACATTTGTCTGGTGTGAATGTTTACTTGCCACTTGTCAGCCCAAGCCTGGATATTGCCCAGATATTGTTGCATTGGACCCAGACTGCTTCAAAGTCTGATGAGTCACAAATGGTGCTGAACATTGTGCAATCATCGACGAACATCCCTACTTCTGACTTGATGATGGAGGAAAGGTTGTTGATGAAGCAACTGAAGGTAATTGGGCCAGGGCCACTACCCTGAGGTATTCCTGCAGAGATGTCCTGAAACTGAGATGACTGACCTCCAACAACCACGACCATCTTCCTATATGTCAGGAATGACTCCAACTACCAGAGAGTTTGCCCCTGATATCCTTTGATTCCAGTTTTGCTAGGACTCCTTGATGCCACCCTCGGTCAAAATGCAGCCTTGATGTCAAGGGCTGTCACTCTCACCTCACCTCTGGAATTCAGCTCTTTTGTCCATGTTTGAAAAAGGCTGTAATGAGGTCAGGAGCTGATTGGCCCTCACAGAACCCAAACTGGGCATCACTGAGCAGGTTATTGCTGAGCAGGTGCTGCTTGATAGCACTGTTGATGACACCTTCCATCACTTTACTGATGATCGAGAGGATACTGATGGGGCGGTAATTGGCTGGGGTGGATTTGTCCTGCTTTTTATTTACAGGGCTTACTTGGACACTTTTTTGCGTTGTTGAGTAGATGCCAGTGTTGTAACTGAACTGGAACAGCTTGGCTAGGGGAGTGATGACTTCTTGTCTTCAGTACTATTGCTGGAATGCTGTCAGGGCCCGTAGCCTTTGCAGTATCCAGGGTCTCCAATCGTTTCTTGATATCACGTGGAGTGAATCGAATTGGCTGAAGACTGGTATCTGTAATGTTAGGGACCACTGGAGGAGGCCGAGATGGATCATCCACTTGGCACTTCTAGCTGAAGATTGCTGTGAATGCTTCAGCCTTAGCTTTTGCACTGATGTGCTGGGCTTTACCATCATTGAGGATGGGGATATTTGTGGACCCTCCTCCTCCAGTGAGTTGTTTAATTGTCCACCACCATTCACGACTGGATGTGGCAGGACTGCAGATCTTATATCTGATCTGGTGATTGTGGGATCGTTCAGTTCTATCTATCACTTGCTGCTTTCGCTGTTTGGCATGCAAGTAGTCCTATTTGGTGGCTTCACTAGGTTGATACCCCATCTTCAGGAATGCCTGGTGCTGCTCCTGACATGCCGTCCTGCACTTCCCATTGAACCAGGGTTGATCCCCTGGTTTGATGGCAGTAGTTGAGTGGGGGATATGTTGGGCCATGAAGTTACAGATTGTGCTGGAGTACAATTCTGCTGCTGTTGATAGCCCGCAGCACCTCATGGATGTCCAGACTTGAGTTGCTAGATCTGTTCAAAATCTGTCCCAGTTAGCACAGTGATAGTAAAAACCAAAAGAACTGTGGATGCTGTAGATCAGGAACAAAAACAGGAGTTGCTGGGTAAGCTCAGCAGGCCTGGCAGCATCTGTGAAGAAAAATTATAGTTAATGTTTCGGGTCCGGTGACCCTTCTTCAGAAGGTTGTGAGGAAGGGTCACCAGACCCGAAACGTAAGCTGTGATTTTTTTTCTTCACAGATGCTGCCAGACCTGCTGAGATTTCCCAGCAACTTCTGTTTTTGTAACATTGTGATGGTGCCACACAATACAATGGATGTTATTCTCAATATAAGGACAGGCGTCATCTCCACAAGGACAGTGCGGTGGTCACTCTTACTGATACTGTCATGGACAGATGGATCTGCAGCTGGCAGATTGCTCAGGATGAGGTCAAGTATGTTTTTCCCACCTGTTGGTTCCCTCACCACCTGCTGCAGACTCATTGTCCTTAAAAGGACAGCTATGTCCTTCAGAACACAACCAGCTCAATCTGTAGTACTGCTGCTGAGCCACTTTTGGTGGTGGACATTGAAATCCCCCACCCAGAGTACATTTTCTGCCCTAGCCATCCTCGGTGCCTCCTCTAGGTGTTGCTCAGCTTGGCAGAGTACTGATTCATCAGCTGAGGGATGACAGTACGTGGTAATCAGCAGGAGGTTTCTCTGCCCATTTTTAACCTGAAGCCATGAGATGTCATTGGGTAGTGCCAATGTTGATGACGCCTAGAGCAACTCCCTCCTTACTGTGTACCATAGTGCTGGCACTTCTGCTGGGTCCCCTGCCAGTGGGATAGGACATATCCAGAGATGTTGCTGGTGGTATCTGGGACATTGTTTGTATGGTATGATTCTGTAAGTATGACTATATCAGGCTGTTGCTTTACTAGTCTGTGAGACAGCTTTCCCAATTTTAGCACTAGCCCCCAGATGTTTAGTGAGGAGGACTTTGCAGGGTCTACAGAGCTGTTTCTGCTGTCATCTTTTCCAGTGCCTAGATCGATGCCAGGTGATCCATCCGGTTTCATTTCTTGGAGACTTTGTAGCAATTGGTACAACTGAGTGGCTTGCTAGGCCAATTCAGAAGGCAATTGAGATCAATCACATTGCTGTGGTTCTGGAATCACATATAGGCCAGACCAGGTGCAGATTTCTTTCCCTGAAGGACATTAATAAGCCAGATTGGTTTTTCCAACAATCAACAATGATTTCATGGTCATCAGTAGATTACATTGTAGATTTGTTCACCAAGCCAGTTTGTTTGATTGCAGATGTTTCATCACCCTGCTAGGTAACGTCATCACTGTGTCTTTGGTGAAGCGTTGGTGTTCTATCCTGCTTGTAATTCAAAGTCCTAAGTTTGCTGGGGTGGTTGGCATCACTTCTGGTTCTGTTTTTTAGTGGTTTTTACATCAGGTCCTTTTCAATGTGTTTGTTGATGAAGTTCTGGTTGGAATGCCAAGCCTTTAGGAATTCCCTGGCACGTCTCTGTTTGGCTTGTGCTATTATGGATGTGTTGTCCCAGTTAATTTGTGTCCTTCTTTGTCCGTGTGCATTGAGACCAGTGAAAATTAGTCATGTCTCTTGGTGGCTAGTTAGTGTTCGAGCATTGGTATTGTCAATTTTCTTCAGTTTGGCCTATGTAATGTTTCTCACAGTCATGACATTTTGTGTATTACGTTAGTTTTATTGGTTGTGACTGGGGGATCCTTTGTTTGTCAGTAGCTGTCACAGGGTGGTTGTTGGTTTGTGGGCTGCCCTGATACCTAGGAGTCTGGGAAGTCTTGTGGTCATCTCTGAAATGTCTCTGATGTATGGTAGGGCAACTAGTGTGACTGGTCGTTTGTGTCTTCTGGTTGTGGTCTGTCGAGGAGGTAACCGCAGATTGTGCTTTTTGGGTATCCATTCCTTTTAAAAACTCTGTATTGCTTTGCGCAATTCTGGGTTGCTGTAGTGTGTTGTGCCCGTTTGAATAATGTCCTGATGCAGCTCCATTTATGGGTGTTGGGATGGTTGCTGTTGTAATTAAGTATCTGGTCTTTATGTGTGGTCTTTCTGTATACTCCAATCAGGAGTTTCCTGTTTTTCTTATGCCTAGGAAGCGTAGTCGGTTATTGTTCTCTTCTTTTGTGAATTTTATTCCAGTGAGGGTGTTGTTTATGTGTCAATGGGCTTCTTCTAGTCTTGTGCGCTTGATAGTCATCGAGGTGTCAGCTACATAGCAGACCCAGAGCTTGGGTTATAGGGAGCACTGTCCGTTCTAACCTTTGCATTACTGCTTCTGCAATCAGTTCTGATATTAGGGATTCCCTCTGCCAATGTCAATCAGTTGACCATTTCATCCAGTCAAAGAAAGGGAATGATAGCAGAAAACAACAAGCTGATAGTCGTTGGCATCACAATATATACAATGTTACAGCAATAGCCGGTACTGTCGTTTATAATCACAAGGTAACAGTGCTAGATCCAAGAGTAGAGAATATTAGCGGACCTCAGAGCAATACTAGACATTTACAGCTTTAGATACTTTATAACTTTTAAAGCTACTCATACAGACAGTTGGCAGCTGCAACAACTGAACGGTCAAATAGCCTGCAGACTCGCAAAAGCAAGTTGTTTGAGAGATCAGTTAGGTAGAAACCGTAACTATTGATAACACCTTTCACATCAGGCCTGTGATGAGATGCACAGAAAGAAGTATAATATAGAAGCTAGTCACACCAGGCAGTTACAGTTTACATTGTGAAGTGAGAATAGTAGGAGCAGTCCCAATTAGAGGTCTAGCAAAAAAATGAACTGGCATCACAGTTGCCTGAGTAATGATAAAAAGCTCTACTGGGCAAAGGAAAGACTTTGAAATAGTGGTGCAGAATGGATCAAGAAGCCAGAAGTTAAAAAGGAGCACTTTGAGCTCACCCTGAGTGCAGCAGCCATAATAAATGACTAGCTGGGAGGTCCAGAGCCATAGAAGTAATTTAAATTGAGGTTGTTGCACTAGTAGCAGCATCAAAAGCCAGAATTAAGGTCACAAATGGGCAATTTAAAAGACCGAACAGACAGAGTCTAACAGAAGAAAATAGGAAGGGAACCACTTAAGTCATGATCAGAGCAGAAGATCCATAATTCACATCATAGTTCAGATGGGGGAGGAATTGATTAATGTCTCAGCCATCAGGCTTTATTTATAAATGTCATGGGAAAAGATAGTATTGTGTATTAAGCTGTGATAGGCAGGAAACATTCAATTTTGCCTGGCAGAAAGTACAAAACCACTGTTGTCCCTGTCGAAATCAGGAAACCTCCATTTTGGCCATAGGACTGGAAGCCTCCATTTTGACTGCTGAGACATAGACAAACCTACAAATAGCAGTATAGGGACATGACATTTATATATTACAAGATTTAACAATCTTTCAAACAAGGAAAAATAAACTAACCTTGCTCTCTTGAAGAGGTAAATGTATTTGGAAAATAAAGCAGCAGCTGTACACTGCAAGATTAAAACCTTTTGAATACAGTGTTAACAGTTGCATTGTGAAACTGTAGTCTTATTAAAAAAGCATTAAACTAAGAAGAATAAGTAATCAAATCAGGATGAAATGGCAGGAAAGATTTAATATCAAATTCAATATCCAATATAGGCCAAATAGAACACAGGATTGGACACTTGAAGAAAGCAATTATTAAGATGCAGAATTACATCCAAGCTATGCACAAAATCACAAGCTGAACAAATAAATGCACTACTAAATTAAATGAAACAAATAAAAATCTATTTTTATCAATGATGTTATTGTTAATCAAAAACAGAATGCATAGATGCTTTTGATGAAGATTTACAGAGCTGTTTTTTAACAATTGCTCTAATCTGAGTACCATTAAAATTCTTGAAAGAATTGGATTTAACAGAAGAGTTCAGTATCCTGGGAGTTCACAGTGAAATTAATTGATAATCTGGACAGAAGAGTGGAAAACCCTAACAATGGACCTATGAAATCAGAATTCCTAAGGGATAAATTGTTGCTAGAGCTACTTTCTCAGATTAATTGCAGTCCAAGGAAAATTTAACTTTGGAGAAAATCATTCAGGTTCTACTGGAAGCAGGAAGAATCAGTGAGGAATCCTGAGAGGAGAAGGGCAATTTTACCACAGAATTACAACAGAATCCATTTTCAAAATAAGGCATGAAAATCTGGTAGACTCAAGTGACATACCAACACAAGGGTTAGGTGAGATAACAGATAATTTGAGCCAGTGCCAATGCTGTGCTACAAGAACGCCACAAACAGTGCTTAGGGATAAATAAATGAATGCTGTACAGGTAACACTGTATATCACTTCCATAAGATGTGTAGAAGTATGAAACAGATTCAGAGGAGCACAAAAGTAAATTCTTTATTTATTCAAAGATGCTAATGCAGTAGAGTTACTGGCATTAGAAAAGATACCCAATTAACTCTGAGGGAATTTGGTGATACTATTAACTTGTGTTTGAGCAACCCTATCTTTAACAATGAACATCTCATAAAATTTAAGCTTGATACAAGAGTGAGTGTTACTGTCATGTAAGATCATACAGCATCAGTGAAGAACTGTAAGTTATAACGTTCAGTGATGAAACCATATAGTACAGATGGAACAGCTCCCAAAATTAAAGGTATGCTGCAAACAAAACTGTAGCACAAAGTATGTCATTGTCAAGAATGCATGTGCAATTCATACTCAAGAAACCTTATTCTTGCAAGTCTAAACGTCAATCTTTTTGAATTGCAAGAAATTCTATTAGTCACAATGGACAACAAACAGGTCAAAAGAAACTAGATTATTCCAAGTCTGTCCAAAGTCAAACCAGCGAAAGAAAATCAAGTCCATAAACAAACAATTATTAAACAACTGCTCACAGAGTAACTGGTAGAACATTTAAGAAATATATATCATATAGTTGAGAAGAACCAATGACCAGAGGCCAAAATAGGCTCCAGCAAATTAAATAACCACTTAAGGTGTTATGATTCACCAGTATTGTGTTGAAGTTTGGCCAGACCAAAACGCCAGTCAATTATCTGAAAACTCACCCTTTGAGCACCGACAATCAGAATTCCTATTCACAATCATAATACAGTGTGGAGCTGGAGGAACACAGCAGGCCAGGCAGCATCAGAGGAGCAGGAAAGCTGACTTTTCTGGTCAGGACCCTTGTTCAGGAATGCGAGAGGGGAAGGGGGCTCTAAAATAAATAGAGAGTGGGGGTTTTGGGCTGAGAAAGGTAGGTGGGATGGTGATAGCAGGTAGGTAGTGGTGGGGATTGGTCAGTGAGGTGGGAGAAGCGGATAGGTGGGAGAGAAGACCAGCAGGTCAAGGAGGCAGGGATGAGAGGGAGGGTTGGTCTTGGGATGAGGCCTTGCGTTTCCCACACCCCAGCCCTTACACCCCCACCCCGTAATAAAAACAAAGACAGAATTCCCCTTGTCCTCACGTAATACGCCATTAACCTCCGGATTCAATGCATCATTCTCCACCGCTTCCGCCACCTACAAACTGACCCAACTACAATGGATATATTTCCCTCTCCACCCCTATCTGCCTTCCAGAGGGACAACTCTCTCCGCGACTCCCTCGTCCGATCCACAGTCCCCACTATCTCCACCACCTCAGGCACCTTTCCCTGCAACCACAGGAAGTGCTACACCTCCCCCTATACCTCCCCCTCTCACCCCCAGCCCAGGCACCAAAAATACCTTCCACATCAGACAGATGTTCATCTGAAAATCCGCTAATGTGGTCCATTGTATCCGCTGTTCCTGATGTGGCCTCCTCTACATCAGTAAGATCAAGCGGAGGCTCGGAGACTGCTTTATGGAACACCTACGCTCAGTTGGTGACAAATGACAGTCGCAAACCACTTCACTTCCTCTCCCACACCCTGGACGACATGTCCATCCTGGGCCTCCTCCAGTATCACAACAATGCCACCCGGAAACTGGAGGAGCAGCACCTCATATGCCATCTTGGAAGCCTACAACCCAATGGTCTCAATGTGAACTTTACTAGCTTCAAAATCTCCCCACTTCCTGACCTCATCCCAAGCCCAACCCTCCCTCTCATCCCTGCCTCCTTGATCTGTCCATCTTTTCTCCCACCCATCCACTCCTCCCACCTCACTGACCAATCCCTACCCCTACCTACCTACTATCACCATCTCACCTACCTTTCCAAGCCCAACCCCACCCCGATTTATTTTAGAGCACCCATCCCCTCCCCCATTCCTGAAGGAGGACCCGAAGTGTCAGCTTTCCTGCTCATCTGATGCTGCCTGTCCTGCTGTGTTCCTCCAGCTCCACACTGTGTCATCTCAGACTCCAGCTTCAGCAGTTCTTACTATCTCTGATTTCACAGTCATAGATGACTTCCCAGTGTGAGAGACAAGACTAGTTTTTCCCGCTACCCTTCTGAAATGGATACATGGAGGATGCTTCGGGATCACTAGGATTAAAGACGCTGAAGATCTGCAATTGCATAGGATTGTCAGGAATGGGAAACAATGCTGCCATCACTGAAGAAAATACAGATGACAAAAACCAGCAAAATTTGCAAGATGTAGACAAGGGAAAAAAAACAGAATGAGTTACAGAACCCAATTGAGCACTTCTATCAATATTTAACTGAAATTGTTAAAGAAGCAACACAACCTCATGAACAAATTATAATAACAGATTTGGCTTTGATGTTAGGTGATGAAAAGGTGCAAGTTCTAGAGGGATATTTCAATTATTCAGCCTCCAAGAAAGAATTATGAATAGCAGTGATGGACCTAGGTCAGCAGAAATCTTCAAGAAGCCTCGAGTTAGTTTATAAATATGTTGAGCTTACCAGTAAGTCAACCATAGTGGATGAATGAAGACTTTCAATCAATCAACATCTTGAAATAAAGAACTTACATTCTTCAACATTGATCTAGAAACAGGTTGATTCTAAAAAATTGCTTATATAGATTGAAGATGAATTACATTTGACTACAATGGGGGTAGGATAGTCATCATCCATGGATTCAGATAAAGCCAAGTATAAATTATCTCCAGACATCTAGAATAATGAAAACTAAATTAAAATCTGTTTCAATGGAGAAGCTATTTTCCATGAAGAAAATTGGTGACATTAAGGATCCCCCAGATGATGTTATGGGGAAATTACCTGCTTTATCAGGTAATTCATCAGGTTTTTCATTGTGGGCTGAAGGGCATGTACTGTGCTGTACTGTTCTATGTTCAATATCCTCGGCAAAGGATTCAAAAGGATAAAAGGGTTCTTCCACTTTGCACAATCACAGCCAATAATTCTCAAGCTAAAGACTGACGAATCCTCGAGATTTGAACAGAATATAATCTGGAAGAAACCTCCAGACTACCTGAATTTGTTAAATCAAAGGTGTGGGGGAAGCTGGGTTAGTTGTAGATGGAAAATTATATCCATGAATCTTTAAATGTAATTATGGGGAGAAAAACCTGGAAGGAGATAAACACAGAAAGTGCTGGAGAAACTTAGCAGATCTTGCAGCATCAGTAGAGAGAGACACAGGGGTAAAATTTCAAGTTCAGTGTTTGACACTTCCAGTATCCAGTAGTTTGTTTTTACTCTTGAATAGATATGTTGTGTAAAGCAACAGGTTTTCTTAGTGCATTCATAGCATGTGGCCTTATTTGCTGAGCAACATTTATTGTTCATTCCTTGTTGCTCTTGAGAAGCTGGTGGCAAGCTGCCTTCTTGAACTGCCACAGTTTATTTTGTGCAGCTGGACCCATGATGCAGTTGGGAAGGGACCATGTGAAATTGTAAATATTGGAGACTCTTTATTCGTTCACGGGATGAGGGTGTCACTGGCTAGGCAGTATTTATTGCCCATCCCTAAATGCCCAGAGGGCAGTTAAGAGTCAACCACATTGCTGTGGGTCTAGAGTCACACATAGGCCAGACCAGGTAAGGATGGCAGTTTCCTTTCCTAAAGGACAACAGTGAACCAGACAGGTTTTTCCAACAATCGACAATGGATTCACTGTCATCTTTAGATTCTTAATTCCAGATACTTTAGTGAAATCAAATTCCACCATCTGCCATGGCGGGGTTCCAACCAGGTCCACAGAATTTAATCTGGGTCTCTGGATTAACAGTTCAGCGATACTACGATGAGACCATCGGCTCCCCGTGGTAGTATTAAACAATACACAATCTGATGTTGTCATAAGGGAAGGCAGGGCATTTTATCATTTTGTAGGGTAAAGACTTATATCTACTTTTCCCAATAGTCTGATTGGAATATCTATCTAATTTATCAAAGTAACTTGTGTGCCTAATTACTATCTAACAATACGCTATATCTTGTGTAAATGAGGTGTGAGTATTATGACTCTACTAATTTTATCATTAATTAACTCTTATTTAATTCTTGTAAGCAGTAACCAACAGGACAAAGGTACACAATGTGAATATTTTGTTGAAGAACATAAAAAAAGGTTGGGAGAAGAGCAATAAAAATAGAGGGAGGCAAGAGGTAAAGAGTCTCCTCACAAGAAAGTCAGAATGCCTTGATGCATGAATGTGTTTGTATAAATGGAAATCAGAAGAGGGCAAAAGAGAGGGAAAAACAAGTGGGAAATAGAGGGATTGAGTAAACCTAATAAAGTACACAGCTCCTCAGAATAGAATTTTGAAGTTGCACTTGCTTGTATTAATTATTTCTCCTCCTTTAAAATAGGTTCTAAGTTTTCCTTTTTTTTATCTGTAAATTTCTTGATTTCAGCTGAATTTTCCTCTGTGTTGTTCTGCTTCATTGCTGATTCAGAGCCTCTGAAATGATAACTGAGGCCCCAGCAAAATGCACTCCACAGTTTCTCTCATCCCGAAAAATCTACAGCTGTCTACAGCTGTGTTCTCCAGAGTGTCCCCCTGACCAATCTCAGAGGCGTTCAGATTGTGAGCCGCATTTCATACTGCAAAAATACTTTCCTTCCTCAAACATTTAGATCATTGTGTGAAAATGCACGTTCTTGCAATTGAATGTTCATGATCCTCTGTCCACAGCAGGCCTTACAACACAATGTTGACTTCTGCAGAATGATCCTTAATTGGTATTAGAAAACTGGCCATATTGATGCTATTCACGTACTGCCCCCAATGACAATATGGTAAATTTGGCACAATAACCTGATTATCTGTGTGATTTTCATTAAATTTTTACTGAACTGAAGCAGATGGCAAGATAAGAATGGTGATGCTGAATTATGTTTCATGTGTCATTTTGAATTACTGAAACAGCATATTATGAAATGCTGCTTCTTTGAATAATTATTAAAAAAATGAATATTTACCTTCGCCAAGGTGCTCTCATTGCCTGTAGGTCATTACACATTTTCAATGTGTAATAAGAGTTAATTGATTATTTAATTATCTGGTAGTAATTTATCAAGTCTACTTACTCAGTTTCAATGTTGCCTCTTCTGTTGTTAATATTAATTTAAGTAATGAAATACACACTCATCCTGTTATTTCCAGGTATTCAAAAGTTGTAATCAATCAAATATCTGGCAATACTCACAGCAGAGCTTACTCTTGACACAAAAAGAGAAATTACTGAAAAAAATTTTGGTACTGTCCTGATTTGTATGAGTCAGCCCCTCACCAGTTGGTTCACAAACAGAATGGCCACCAGGCCGAGGCACTTGAGGTCATCCAGTAACCCTTAAAAATAACCCAAGTCACCAACATGAAATAGGTAAATGTGGAGTGGAATCTGAACCATATGATGTGATAAGTGATCTCAACCGTTGAAATGGGGTCTTAGAAAACTAATCATGTAGAAATGAGTCCAGGTCCATTTTCTAAGTCTGCCCCACACCTCTCTCCCTCAACTCCCCACACACTAACATAAACTCAAGAAGAAAATTCATTGCAGCCATCTTCCTTGTGGGTAAGTTGTTGTGAAAAAGAGTAATGATAAAACAAAATTGTACTGGGATCAATTTTCTGTGAATGAAGAATAATAACTGACATGTAGATTGGTGCATTTACCTTAGTGCTTCTCTTAAGACCACTCAATCTCTTGTGAATTTGTTGCAGGTTACTGCAGGCCAGGGAGATTGCATTCATTTACTACACTTTGCCCATCTATACAACTTTACCTAACTGCCCTTTAACAGGTTAGTGGGGTTCTTTTGGCACCAAGATATTGATCGTCGCTCATAGCATCTCCTGTAGCAGGCCCTCTAAGGCATTCTGTCTTAAGCAAAACCTATTTGTGGTGTCAAGAGGTAATGTAAACTTCTCCATTTTCAGCAAGCAATAAGCTTTTACAAGGCAATTGCTCAATTTTGTGAATCCCAGCCGGTCAGCATTCAAACCTATCTGCACTAAAATTGGATAAAGTTTAGCAAGACCAGTTGCCTCCACCGCACAGATGTGCCATGGGAGAACCTAGCTCTGATTTTAACCTGTCTTGTGCAATTTTAACTGTTTTACCAATGTCTTGAATACCTTCTTATAGGTTTATAATTGTCTAAGGCTTTAACTCTCTCACTTGTTCATTTGCATCTATCATCCCTCAATTTACTGTCTGTTCCTTACACACACCCTGCAACCTCTAACTTATCTTCCTAACTAAACCTTTTGCATTATTTTACCAGTTCTTCTGTTTCATATCTGATAGTATTTGTCCCCTTGCCTCTGTATTCTGCTGACTGCTACTTTTCTGGTTATTTCAGTTTTTATAGTTTTTGTTATTGTGCTAATGAGTGCATTTGTATGAGATTATAAAATTGCAAATGACACAACATAGTCTCCACTCTTGCATGTAGTATATTCTCAGATACCATTGATGCCAGCATGTGGTATATTGGTTTTGTTATTTAGTTGTCATAAATCGTCCTTTTTTTCAGCTTAGGGCTTATCCAATTATCAATTGTACAGGATAGATTACTGGTGAGTCTAACCAGAGAAAAAACATTTCAAAAGTTGTTTATTGCATGATAACAACATGTATAGTTTACATAAACTTCCTAGGTGTATTTACAATAGACTCTTAGGAGCAAAACAGAATACATCTTTCCCATTCATAGGTCCACTTTTGCTAGCCATTTGTATAAATAATTTGGATGAGAATATAGGACGCATGGTTAGTAAGTTTGCGGGTGACACCAAAATTAATGGTATAGTGAACAGCGAAGAAGATAATCTAACATTACGAAGAAATCTTGATCAATTGGGTCAATGGAGGAGTGACAGATTGAGTTTGGATAAATGAGAGATATTGCATTTCATCACAGGACAATGCTGTCACTTTCAAAATGTTATATTTTTCTGAGTATTTTTTGAAGAGATATTGCAAAGGCAGAGGTACCAAAGCGGTTATGGGAAATGGCCTAAGTCAACAATCAGAGGAGGCTTTTTGCTTTTATTTAAAACAATTGTAACAATGGAAAGCGAGTGACCAGTTCTTTCTAGTTTTATTTCGCTGTTTCAGTCAGAAGCTGTTTGGGTCATGGAAGTGTTGGTGCTTCAGTAAAATGATTCTTAGCAGCAAAACTCTCTGAAGTCTCTCTTGATGCTGTTTTGTCCTGGATAGGAGAATTGCCTGTGAGAATCTGTGTCTGTATTTACATTTTTTGCCAAGAGGTGTGTTTATGGAATGTTACTCTACTGGATACTGTATCTGTTATTTCATTAAGTTTTCCAATAGTTAAGTTGTTCTAAATTCCTCTTTCTTTTGTTTGAATTCTTACCATATGTTTAAACAACTTGGGTTTTGCTGAACATTGAGTGGTTTGACCAGCTGCATCTCATCTGGAACGTGCACTTCATATCTCCCTTTAAAGTAAGAAAAAAGTTAGAGTCTCGGCTGCCTTCTTAAAATATTTTGAGGGGGTCTGGTCTGGCCCATAAAAAATTGGGCGTACTTGTCAAGACATAATTCTATATCTAAATAGAATACGTAATTCTATAATGTTAATTTGGGTTTAGAGTTGCTAGACTCAAAGGTAGCAAGTTGTAGGTGTTAGTGTCTTTTGTTTCAGGTGTTGAAGTCAGTTGATTTAAACAGGGTGTGCTTTGTGTAGTAATGGCAGTTTCAGTCACTAAGAGTTTTCAGAAGTGTAAAAAGTGACTTCGGGATTGTTGCAAAAAGTGAACAAGGCAGAGCTGTTGGAATTGGCAGACAAGCTGGAATTGGTATTGCCTTTTTCTGTGAGAAAGCGGAGGTAATTACAGCAATGGCCCAGCATTTAAATTTGCTGGAAATATCATCAGAATCTTTGGAAATGGCTACAATTCAATTGCAGATGAAGCAACTTGAACATGAGAAAGAACTGAAACAGTTTGAAATATGATTAAAAGCAGGTGAAAGAGAAATTGAAAGACTAGCCCTGGCAGAACAAAAAGAAAACACATGCCTCACAGAAGAAAGGGAGAAAGAGAGAGAAGAAAAGCAGATGGAGAGAGGGTTTGGACTTCAGAAGTTGGCAATTAGACAGGAAAGTCAACTTAAAAGGATGGAGGTAAAGGTGGAAGTTAGGCTTAAGGGGACAGTGATGACAAGCAAGCACATTATAGTCAAAGGGCTGGTGAGGGTCTGTTTAAATATGTCCAAGCATTGCCTAAATTTGACGAGAAGGATGTAGAAGGTTTTTACATTTCATTTGAGAAAGTGGCTAAAGAAATGAAGTGGCTAGTGATCATTTAGGTTTTGTTGATCCAAACAAAGTTGGTTGGTAGAGCTAGTGAGGTATTTTCATTACTATCATGTGAGGTACCTGAGGATTATCAGGAGATGAAGAAAGCCGTCTTAAGTGCATATGAGCTTGTGCCAGAAGCCCACAGACAATGCTTCACGAATCTAAGGAGGGACCCTGGTCAAACATACATTGTATTTGAAACGATCAAACAAAGTAATTTTGATAGGTGGATAAAGGCATTAAAAATAGTTCAAACATATGATGGTCTTAGAGAGATAATTATTTTGGAGGAGTTCAAAAATTCACTCGAAGTGGTGAGAACTCATGTGAAAGAGCAGAGAGTTAAAACTGCAAGATTAGCAGCTGAAATGGCTGTCAATTATTAGTTGGTTCATAAATCAAAGTTTGGCTTCTGACACCAGTTTCAATCTGTGAGGGGTAGAAACTGGGAAAGGAGAAATCCTCAGGTGGTAAGGGAAAAGTAGATCTCCTTGAAGATAATAGTTTACCAGAGAGTAAAAAATAAACTCATGAGGGGGAAAGAGAAGTAAAAAAGCTCAGGTGTTTTCATTGCAATAAAGTAGGCCACATTGAGTCGCAGTGTTGGTGGTTTAGGAAAAGCGCTGGAAAGACGGATACCAGAAAACAGGATAAGCCAGTGGATTTTGTTGAAGTGGTAGCGGAAATCACAGTGGAGCTAAAAGGCTGCATCAGAAAGTATAATCTGGTCGGAGGTTGGTTGAGAAGAACATACTACATCTTCTTAAACCATTTACTCATGAGGGTGAGGTTCATTCACATGTGCCAGGAGAAGCAGGTAAAGAAATTACAGTTTTAAGAGACATGGGAGCATGTCAATCATTGATGTTGAGAGATGAGGAGATAAAAGAATTCGGAATAAGATGAGGAGATATGTAATCCAGAAAGACTATTGCCAGAGAAAGTGCTAATATGTGGAATTCATGGTGAGATGAGAAGTGCACCATTTTATAAAAAGAGGTTGGACTATCCAGTGAAAAGTGGACAAGTGGTGTTTGGAGTAATGGGGGAGCTCTTGGCTGCAGGAATACAATTTATCTTTGGTAATGATATAGCTGGATCACAGGGAGGAGTGCTGCCTACTCTGGTTGAAAAGTCAGTGGAAAATCAGGCAACTGAGGTATTACAGGAAATATATCCTGGGATTTTTCCCGACTGTGTGATAACAAGGTCACGGAGCCACCAGCTGAAACAGGATGGGAAATCAAAGAACAAAGATTGAGGTAGAGCTATCAGAGATTATGTTTGATTAGGTGTTTGAGACAAAACAAGAACAGGTGTAGGGCAAAGTGGATAGGTTCATTTCAAAAAATTGAGTGAATTACAACAGAATATGATGAAACAAGGAGCAGATAAAAAGTCAAAAATTCGCAATTTTGATAATGGAGATAAAGTGTGAGCATTACTTCCAGTGATAGGTGAACCTTTAAAGCAAGGTTTAGTGGATCTTATCAAATAGATAGGAGATTGAGTGATGTGAATTATTTGATAAGGATTCCAGATAGAAAAACATCTCATGGAGTGTGTCATGAGAATATGCTCGAAAGGCATTTTAATAGGGAAGGAAAGAAAAAAGAGAATGTATTACTGGTTACAACACAGAGCAAAGAACAAAGTTCAGATGATTCTGAATTGGACATTCCTCAAATTAAATTGGGCAATGAGGAAGTTCTCAAAAATTGTAATATATTGTTGAGTTACCTTCCAGAGGAAAATCGAAACAACCTGGAAGCATTATTGCAATCACATGGGAAGATACATGGGAAAAAGCTGGGAGGTACTAATCTGATGACACATGTTGTAGATATAGGAAATGCTGTTCCAGTTAAGCAACATCCTTATAGACTTAACATTATAAAGTTGGCACAGGTTCAAAAAAAGATTGAACACACACTCAAAGACAACATCATCGAGGTGAGTTGCAGCAACTGGAGCTCACCCATAATAATGATGTCAAAATCCGATGGTACCCAACAATTTTGTGTGGACTACCGCAAAGTCAATGCAGTTACAAAGTCTGATTTATACCCTATTCCAGGCTTGGAAGAGTGCATTGAAAATGTGGGACAAGCAACTTATATTTCTAAGTTGGACTTACTCAGAAGATACTGGCAGGTACCTTTATCTGAAAGTGTGAAAATAATTTTGGCTTTTGTGACACCAAATGGACTATAACAATTTAAAGTCATGCCACTTGGTATAGAAAATCCACCCGCCACATTTCAAAGACTAACCAATTAAGTCATTTCTGGATTAACCAATTGTGTGGTATCAAAGACTTGATGATTTTTAGTCACAAATGGAAGGAACATTTGCAACATTTATCAGAATTATTCAATCAAATTTGGGAATCAGGCTTGGTGATAAACCTGGCTGGAGTGAATTCGCGAAAGCTCAAGTCACATTCCTGGGCAATCTTATCAGATGTGACCAGATGGCCCAACGTAATGTGAAAACAAAGGTCATTGGGGAGTTTCCCATACCATCAATGAAGACAGCAGTACTACAATTCCTGGGATTGAGCGAGTTTTATCCGAAGTCTGTATGAAATTTTGCCAGTTTGGTTACTCTACTGACTGCCTTATTGAAGAGGTTCAGAAGATTTCAGTGGACAGCAGACTGTCAGAATGCATTTGACAGCTTTAAAGCTGTGTTAACTGCTGTCCCAATGTTAGCCACATCTAGTTATGCAAAGCCATTCCAGGTAGCTATCAATGCGAGCGATATGGGTGTCAGTGCTATACTCTTACAGGAAAGTGATGAGAAGATAGAAAAACCTATCAGGTAGTTTTCCAGAAATTTGGATGCACATTAACATAAATATTTCATGATTCAGAAGGAGACCTTGAGCTTGGTGTTGGCGATACAACATTTCAACATTTATATTGCCAGGAATATGTCTGAGACAATTGTGTATACTGATAACAATGCATTAAAGTTTTCGGAGAAACTTAAGGACAAAAATTCCAAAATGTTTAGATGGAGTTTATTATTGCAGCCATTCAATTTGTAAATAATACATGTGTCAGGATGAAAAAACTTAATTGCTGATGCGTTGTCATAACTTGGCTGGTGTTTGCTAGCAGGCGTGAACGGACTGAAATAGAATGTAGCAGTGAGTCAACATAATGTGTATATATAGTAGTGTCCAAATAGAATAAGACTAAGAGTTTTAAAAACAAAGCCATCTTTGTATTGAATGGTCCAGGCCCCAAACGTCAGCTTTCCGGCTCCTCTGATGCTGCTTGGCCTGTTGTGTTCATCCAGCTCTACACCTTGTTATCTCATCTTTGTATATTTATGGTTCATTTTTTTTAAGAGGGGAGGTGTGATGATGCTGTCACTTTAAAAAGATTATTTTGTTCTAGGTTTAGTTGAAGAGAGGTTGGAAAAGCAGAGGTACCAAAGTGGCTACGGGAGATGGCCTAAGTCAACAATCAGAGGAAGTTTTTTTGTTTTTTTTAAACAATTGTAACAATGGAAGGGGAGCGGCCAGTTCTCACAGATCAAGCTTTCGAGTTTTTTTAGCTGTAGCTGTCAGAAGCTGCTTGCGTCCTAGCAGAGTTGGAGTTCCAGTAGAATGATTCCTGGCTGCTAGATTCTCTGAAATCTCTCTTGATGTTGTTTTGTCCTGGATTGGAGAATTAACTGTAAGAATCTGTGTCTAAACTTACCTTTTTGCTAAGAGGTGTGTTTATGGGATATTGCTATATTGGAACAGTTAATTAGTACTAAGTACTGTATCTTTTATTCGGTTAAGTTTTCCAACAGTTGAGTTATTCTAAATTCCTCTTTCTTTTGTTTTTGTTCTGACTATAGTGTTTAAATAAATTGTGTTTTGCTTAATGTTGAGTGGTTTGACCAGTTGCATCACATCTGGACACACACTTTACATCTACCTTTGAGTTAAGAAACAGGTAGTGTCGAGGCTACCTTCTTAAAATATTTTGAGGGGGTCTGGTCTGATCCAGAAGAGTTAAAACAAACAAGGACAGGAGTTTGTATCAGAGATAAAAGGTACTGCAGATGCTGGAGAATCCAAGATAACAAGCATGAGGCTGGATGAACACAGCAGGTCAAGCAGCATCATAGGAGCAGGAAATCTCGACGTTTCGGGCCTAAACCCTTCATCAGAAATGGGGGAGGGGAAGGGGGTTCTGAAATAAATAGGGAGAGAGGGGGAGGCGGATAGAAGATGGATAGAGGAGAGGATAGGTGGAGAGGAGGCAGACAAGTCGAGGAGGCGGGGATGGAGCCAGTAAAGGTGAGTGTAGGTAGGGGGGTAGGGAGGAGATAGGTCAGTCCAGGGAGGACGGACAGGTCAAGGGGGTGGGATGATAGATTTCACAAGCTTCAAAATCTCCCCTCCCCCAACTGCATCCCAAAACCAGCCCAGCTCATCTCCACCTCCCTAACCGGTTTTTCCTCTCACCCCAAGCCACACCCCCATCTCCTATCTACTAAC
Organism: Ginglymostoma cirratum; assembly: GCA_024137785.1. NCBI lineage: Eukaryota > Metazoa > Chordata > Chondrichthyes > Orectolobiformes > Ginglymostomatidae > Ginglymostoma > Ginglymostoma cirratum. The sequence goes on from JAHRHZ010000249.1 coordinate 41,022,968, forward strand.
ATCATCCCACCACCTTGACCTGTCCGTCCTCCCTGGACTGACCTATCTCCTCCCTACCCCCCTACCTACACTCACCTTTACTGGCTCCATCCCCGCCTCCTCGACTTGTCTGCCTCCTCTCCACCTATCCTCTCCTCTATCCATCTTCTATCCACCTCCGCCTCCCCCTCTCTCCCTATTTATTTCAGAACCCTCTTCCCCTCCCCCATTTCTGATGAAGGGTTTAGGCCCGAAACGTCGAGATTTCCTGCTCCTATGATGCTGCTTGACCTGCTGTGTTCATCCAGCCCCATGCTTGTTATCAAGGACAGGAGTTATACAATTAATGGTAGGGCTCCGGGTAGTTTTGCAGAGCAGAGAGATATGGAGTTCAGGTACATTATTTTTTGAAATTTGCGTCACATATAGACAGGGTGTTTAAGAAGGTGTTTAACACGTTTACTTTCATTGCTCAAGCCTTTGTGTATAGGAGTTGAGACCTCATGTTGAGGCTGTACTGGACATTGGTGAGGTATCTTCTGGAGTACTGCGTGCAGTTCTGGCTGGCCCTGTTATAGGAAGGATATTATTAAACTGGAGAAGGTTCAGAAAATATTTACCAGGCTGTTGCTGCAAATGGAGGCTTTGAGTTATAAAAAATAAACTGGATATCCTGAGACTTTTTTTTTACTGGAGTGTAGGAGTTAAGAAGTGACTTTAAAGAAATCCATAAAATTATGATGGGCATAGATGAGGCAAATAGCAAGGATCTTTTTCCTAAGGTGGGGGGGGGGGGAGTTCAAAACTCGGGGACATATTTTAAGGTGAGAGGAGAAAGATTTAAAAAGGATTTGAGAGGTAACTTTGTTGCACGGAGAGTGGTAAGTGTGTGGAATGAACTGCCAGAGGAAGTGGTGGGTACAGGTACAGTTAAAACATTTAAAATACATTTGAATAAATACATGAATAGGAAAGGTTTGGAGGGATATGGGCAAAATGCAGGTAGGTGGGACTAGGTTAGTTTGAGAACATGATCAGCATGGACTAGTTGGACTGAAGACTTCCATGATGTGTGACTCTATGACTCTGCTCATGCGGAATGCAGCAGAGTCCATCCAAAGATTGTGTGGCATCATTAGATTTGGTATAGCTGAATGTGATATGAACATTAACTCCTTCAGACCATTAAAATAACCAGATAAGGGTAAGATGTTTACGATATACTTAAAGGAGAGGGTAAAGCTGAATTCCTTTGACAGAGTTCAGATTTGATTTCAAGGATAAACAATTTCAATTGGCATCAACATAATGAACAAAATATTGGGTGCAATCCAGCTTCAGAGATGTGATCGAGTAAACTTCAGGCCTTTGCTGTTTCTAACTTCATGATAAACAATCTTTGATTGCAAAAAGTACTTTCTGAGCATTTTTCACAAGGAAAACTGTTTTTGGGAGTCAATGATGTTACAATATGGAGTGATTTAATGATTCTGTATTAAGGAGCTTTTAATCAGCCCTTTTTCTAACAAGTAGCTTTTATGGCAGCCAGACGACATTGCAGAGGTGTGGGGATTGTGAAATTTAACCCAGTGTGGAAGAGACATCAAACCCTTGTGGGGAAAGCCAGTCTGGAGCTCTTGGCTAAAGAAGGACTGTAATTTGGAACTCTTAACTTTATATCTTATTTACTACTTTATACTGATAAGAACTGTAATGTTGAACTTTTAACTTATACTTTATTTTTCCACACTTTACCTGAGATTTTGTACCTAGGTACCTTGTACCTAAAAATGCCATAAATGGTGACTTTTGTAAACTTTTCACTGTACTCCTGTATCCTTGTACTTGAGTACACAAGACAATAAAACCTAATTCTAATTCTATTGCAACTGAATATTTTGAGATAAAGACAGATGCTGGAACATCTGTGTTGCCTGTCAAGATTGGATATTTAACAGACAATCAGATTTCCTCTACTTCAGTTCTCTACTCGAAGGCAGATTCAATCCACATCACCACAAGGGAAAGGAGGCAACTCCAAATTCCAGAACAGGGAATTGAATTTTGTTCTTTAGGTGCCAATCTGATCTACAATGGCTGTCCAACCAACTGAACAAACCAGCCCAGAAGGATTGGATGCACTTTTATTTACATGCTGTAATTTTACATCTATGGATAATGATGGTAAAGGGTTTAATTTCTTCCTGTATCATGACTGACCAAGAATCTCCCCCATTCTTACCAACTGCCACTGGCATAATATGGGAGAATTTACATATTAATTTGCATTACGTTGAGCTCTACTATGAACGCATTTCCTTGGCCATCAAGTCTTGGAGCAGAACTTGAACTTGGATTTGTGGCTCAGATACAATGGTGGTAGCCACCGTGTCACAAAATCTCCATATACCTTCCGTATCAAAGCTCAAATGTGAAGATGATTTACATCATCCTGCTACTGGAAGTTGTTCAAGGTGTAGTAGGAGAGCAGTTAAAGAAAATTCAAATATTTGGGAAGCTTTTTCTTTCATTACCCAGATTTTATCGTGCTTTATTTTTGTTGCAGTAACATTGTAATATCTCCTAGCACACTTATACTGTGTATGCATAATTCCAGGACGCATTATTCCTTTTCAACAATCATGTAAACCATGATATAAGCTGTTATTATGCCAAAATTATTGTGTTTTGGAATGTCAACAAACAACAACATTGATCAAAAGTCTCCATTGAAATGTTGAATAAAAATGAATACAGCATAAATATGAAATATGAATACAAATCTATTCTTGTTTCAGTCTCATTTTGGGCACCCTTCTGAAACAAGTTCTGAATTAGAATTTTTTTTTCTTTAAAAAGCTTTATCTCTAAACTTTAAACAGCCCCTACAGCTCCTCCTAGGTTGCTCTGTATTTTCTGTGAGAGATCGTCAGTCTTCAGGTCAGTCTGTGATTTCCCCATTTGCAGACGTTTAAGCATAGAAGTTCAATTTAAGGAAATGGTACAACCATTCTACACCAACAACACAATGCAAACATAATGGGTCATTTAAATAGCATGTCCTGGCAACTCCATGAAAATTCTATGTTCTACATTCCTGTGTTACAACCCCTTTCAAAGTAAATGCAGAGCAATCCACTAGTTAATGGTTACATTAACAAAAACGACTGTTAATTAATCTGAATACTGGTGATGATACATGTTTGATCTATTCAATTTCTCCTTTCCTCATTGCAGTTAGAGTCAGAATGGAAACAAGACTTATCATCAATATCATTTTTTTTTTTAATTCTCCTCCTGAAACAACGCCCTGCTGGCTGCATTGTCCTGGCAACTGTTTTCCTATAAATAGCAACAGAATGCTTTTCTTGGCATTCCTTTCAAATACAGAATGATTTTAAAAACAAAGTAATATGCTCTCATAATGGGCCACTTGGTAACCTTAGAGTCTGGTGTGTGGAACTCAGCCACTGAGCCTAGGAAGGCGACAAATTTGTGATCCCAGCTTGATTGTGTGAGGATAGACACAATTTCTAACTAATCGTAAAGTAGGGAAATGATACGTAGTCAAAGTTACTACTGTTATGCTTGGATCAGGAAGATTATATTTGATTTCAAAGGTAAGCTAACTCGTCAATTCTCACTATTCACTGTAGCAACTCATCAAGCCTATTTCAACAGGACTTTCCAAATCTCCAATCTCTGCCAGCCTCACACCATCCTGATTCAGAACGTTATCACCTTCCTTTACTGTCATGAGATCAAAATCCTGGAACTTTCTTCCCAAAAGCACTGTAGGTGTCCCTACAACATAAGGTCAGCAGCAGTTCAAGAAGTCAGTTCACCACCATCTCCTCAAGAGCAATTAGGAATTGACAACAGAGTTTGGCAGCAATGTCCACATACAATGAAAGAATAAAAAGTATGAACATTTTGTGAGGAGACCTTTTCTGCTCTAGGTCACATTTATTGATTCAGGCCCAGTACAAACAAACATTTTTTTCATAAAGGTCATCATGGTTTCCCTCAATAGTTCAGAGAGAGTTTTGCCACTTTGCGTCAGAACCAGTCAGACTGGAAGGTCCATCATTTAACCGTTAATATTTGGTGCATTAGCAAATCTGAGGTAAATCAGGGTCTTAGGCAGCATGAATGGCACCATTGTACCTGAACCTAGGATGGAAATACTGACCAAGATTCCTATACCTGATGCATATGTACATGCTTGAAATCTACAGTTATGGACTTTTTTTCAACCACTTTCTGTTTTTGTCCCAATAGCCAGCATACACATTGTTTTGGTTTTGTTATAACAGAACATCCATGGTGGGTGTCTAAGCAAACACAGTCTGATCCATCTTCATGGACCTTCCTACAGTATTCCAGGAGGTAACAATTCATGCCATGTTTGACAGCACGGACTTGTTACACTTCATGAAAACTTGGCGCAAGCTATTTGGCAGCCATTTAAGAGCACTTAGTATCTCCTGATATGTAGATATGCGTCTTCTTTTGTAATCTAGACTCCAAAGTTTGCATCTCAGTGTTCGGTAGCAGAACCATGTTTGTAGTCAATCTCCATCAATCTTATTTCTGTGTTGTCCTTTTTCCCAGCTCTAGTTGCACAGTGTGCAAAGACCCTTTTTGTCAACTCTCCAAACTCTGCAAGCTGCCAATCTTAAAATTGGTGCATGCTACAGTGACAGAAATGCCAGTTTTCAGTGCTGTTGCTCTCTTCTTCCTCTATTCCTTCAGAACATGGTATATTTTTCTGGGCTGCAAAAGGAAATGATGGTGATTGTTAGTTTTTTAGAGTCAGGAAGAAATGGACAGCTGCTGATAAAGGGTATTTTATTGAATAACAATGTCCTCCAAATTATGCAGAAGTCACACTTTAATGGTCCCCCCCCAGCTACACAAATTGCTAAACATCGCCTCCTTCACTGGTTACAGGTTGTGAATGTGACTTTGTCCTTCACATGTCGGCACATACTCCTGACTTTCTTTGCCATCTTCTCAGACAACAATAAAGGGAACACATCAGTGACATTTTTATGAGATATTTTGAGATTGTGCATATTGAGGTGGGTTAGCGCACAAGATATTTGGGGAGAGACAACAGGCCAAAATGAAGACAGTAAGAGTTGCAGAGTGACATTGGGACAGGAGGAAGTGTTCTGTCAAGTGTGACTGGGTGACTGGAATGTAAGAGAGGGAAAGGTTGTGAGAAATGGTGTTTGTCTGAGCAGAGAGTAATAATCTTAAGATTTGTGAGTCTTACCTTGAAAAACCCGGAGAGTTATTAAACTTCCTACTATATTGCATTCAGAATATGTATGCAATATTTTCAGCATTAACCTTTTGATCCACCTTTTCCCATCTTCAATGTACAACTTAGCTGGAGGAGAGTTTTCAGCTCTCAGGGTGGGAACAGCATTGCCCTGTTCACGTCAAACTGCTGTGTGAAGACCTCTAACAGTGCATTGAAAAACATGGAGGAATTGTTTCTGCAGGTCTTTCAACTGTTTTTTGAACCCTAAAAATGTTTCCAGCTTTCTGCAGTCACAGTTAAACTACTTGTTAAGGAGTACATGCCATCTTTATATGGAATAAGCGATGCTTGATTTCTACAAATGTGTCTACATGCCACTTCAACAAGCTTGTAGCCAATAAATTGTACAATAGCTAATCAGCACCACTTACTGACTGCACGCTGGCTTCTGGTCATGGAGATTGGTGCACCAAGGTAGTGACAATAGAACAACAATCACAATTCAAGGTAATTAGATTCATGGAAAGTAAGTTATTCCTCCAGTTCTTCCTCAATTTTTAGTCTTTCTGTCCACGGTCTCTTCACCAAATGGCCATCACACAACACTGAGTTAATTTTTGCATCGCTCATTATACATGTGCCTCATTCCATAAGGCTTCACCAAATATCAGAAAGGTTCCAGTCTTATATAATTCCCTGCCCCACACCGCAAATACTGAAATCATTTAGACATCACCTGTTCTCCTTCTTGACAACTAAGATTTTTTTTTATTTTCTCATAGTATGTGGACATTGCTGGCATTTATTACATGTCCATAGTTGCCCTTGAGAAGGTGGTTGTGAGCTGCCTTCTTGAATCACTGCAGTCCACTTGCTGTAGTTTGTTCCATAATGCTGTTAGTGAGGGAATTCCAGGATTTTGATTCAGCGACAATAAAGAACCAGCAGTGTATTTCCGAGACAGGATGATGAGTAGCTTGGAGGGGAACTTGCTAGTGGTGACTTTCCCATGTATCTGCTGCCCTTGTCCTTCCAGATGAAGGTAGCCATGGGTTTGGAAGGTGATATCTAAGAATCTTTGGTGAATTTCTGCTGTGCATCTTGTAGGTGGTACTTACAGCTGCTACTAAGTGTTGATGGTAGAGAGAATAGATGATTGTGCCAATCAATTGGGCTGCTTTATCCTGGATGGCATCAAGTTTCTTGAGTGTTGTTGGAACTGCAACACTCTTAACTTGTGACTTAGAAATCATGGACAGGCTTTGGGGAATCAAGAATTGGGTTACTCACTACAGTGTTCTTAGTTTCTGACCTGCTGTTGTTGCTAATCTATATTAATAGCAAGTCCACTTAGTCAATGGTAACCTTTAGGATGTTGATAGGGGAATGTCAAGAGGCTGTGGTTAAATTGTCTTTTGTTGGTGATGGTCATAGACTGGCATTTTTGTGGCACGAATGTCATTTGCCACTTTTCAGCCCAAGCCTGGATACTGTCCAGATCTTGTTGCCTTTGGATGTGGACTGCATCAGTGTTTGAGGAGTTACAAATGGTGCTGAACATTGTGCAATCCTCGGCAAACATCCTCACTTATGACCTTATGATGAAGAATTCCTGCTAGATGACCTGGAGCTGAGATGACTGACATCCAACAACAACAACCATCTTCCTATATGTCAGGTATGACTCCAACCAACGGAGAGTTTGTCCCTGATACCCATTGATTCCAGTTTTGCTAGTGCTCCTTGATGCCACACTCAGTTGAATGTAGCCTTGATGTCAAGGGCTATCACTCTCACCTCTGGAATTCAGCTCCTTTGTCTATGTCTGAACTAAGTCTGAAATGAGGTCAGGAGCTGAGTGGCCCTGGCAGAACCCAAACTGGGCATCACTGAGCAGGTTATTGTTGAGCAGGTGCTGCTTGATAGCACTGTTGATGACACTTTCCGTCACTTTACTGATGATCGAGAGTAGACTTATTGCTGAGGAATTGGCCAGGTTGGATTTGTTCTTCTTTTTACGTAAAGGGCATACCTGAACAATTTGTTTACATTGTAAGGTAGATGCCAGTGTAGTAGCTGTACTGGAGCAGCTTGGCAAGGGGTGTGGCTATTGCCAGAACGTTTTCAAACTTCATAAGCTTTGCAAATCTCACTTAAAAAAGAGAACAGTGGAAGTACCTGGGTTTGTCTTATGTTGTGCTCAGTTCCATATTGGGCAGCAAATTGAAACTTTAAGAGAACTTTATGAATAAATTTGATTAAAAAACAAATCTGACTCACAACATCTCAAATAAAATCTTTTTTTCTGACTGGGCTTCAACCTTGGTTGGAAACAGTAATGCAATAAATTCATATCATTCAACACAATATTGATATTTTAATATATTGCAAACCTTTACACAATGTGTCTCTACATCAATGAGTTCCATCTGTCACTGCATGCCAGTGACATTATTATGTAAATGTTTCAGGACGTTTCCTCAGAAGATAGTAATATATTGCTGGCATTAGAGCTAAAAAAGTTTATGAAATGTCATCTGCTTGACTGGAATAAGAAAACTACCCTGGGTCTTACCATGTAAAATAACTCTCAGGAATATGCATACAAACTCAATAATCATGGCAATTTTTGAGACATAAAAATCATAAGCAGAATTATTATATTGGAAGTGCATGAATGCTACCAGTTAATGCAAAGCCTGCTTTATGCATGAGGCTCTTTTTTTACCATCCCATAATTTTTCAATAATGTTAGGGCTCTAAGCGAATGTCATTTTATATATTTTATTTGGGTGTTTTTGTACAAAGCTTTTTTTGAAGTCATGCAAATGGACTTTTTATTCACTGCTGCTATCATACGTGGGGTGGACTCATGTCTTGTACTGCGCTTTTTTTTGTCCAGTATTTTACTGGATATAGTAATCCTTGACAAATGTGTTAGTGTTCATTCTGGAAAGAAATATATCTGATAAACACATTAAGCAAGATTAAGGCTATTTAAAAAAAAAGGAGAAGGTGCAATCATGAGACAGAATAGGTGAGGGAGAAACAAAAGGAGAAAATTACTTCAGAATATAGAAGCATCCTTGTGGGATTTAGCAGTGACTATGGAAAGTGATGAATGTTCTACACCGAGCAACTACCTCCATCAATAGAATTTTAAAAATTCTTATTTCATCTCACTTGATAGTTTTGCAAGTACACCTGCATGACATAATTTTCTCAAATGTCTAAAATGAAACATACAAGACTATACCATGCCATTGTTCAATATTTAATCTTCAGTCCACAAATTCCACCAATAATAATTTCCCTCTTATTGCTTGCCTTTTTCTCCTGCCCTTTACAATCCTTTTCATTCCAATGTAATCTAATTCCCGCTATGACGATTGATGTCATTATTTTAGCAAAATTTTTTGAAATACCAAGCTCATCCCGGAGACCAACTGTAATGCAAAAATTATTTCTCTTGTGTCAACCTGGTTTTTAACTCCTTCCCCTTCAACTCTTGCCTTGGTAAGTGTGAGGAGTTTATAAAGTTTTAAATTATTAAGCCTGAGACCATTTGTAAAACTGCTTTCCTTATCCTAGGACTAAAGTTTTTCTTTGTCTCTTATCACATATCATACCTGCTCTGCAATCTTTTCATCCATCAGTCCCAGCTGTCATTTCCTTTGCTACATTTGAACTTAACTATTGAGCATCCAAGTACACCTCTGGTTGCCCATACCTGCTGAAATTGTAAGTGGCTACTTTCCCTGGATGCTATCCCTATCACTTTCCAAAGTGCCATCAACAACCCCTTCTGAAAAATCGTACCAACTCCTGTGTTCTTGCAAAGGTATCACCTTACCAATGTCTTCTTATCATTTTTAAAACACTTTCTTTTTCCTTTATTCATTCATGGGCGGTGATTATCACTAACTAGCCCTGCATTTATTGCCCAGAGCATAGTCTAGAGTCAATCACATTGCTGTGGATATGGAGTCACACATAGACCAGACCAGGATGGCAGAATTGCTTCACTTAAGGACAATAGTGAGCCAGATCAGTTTTTCCATGGCAATCAGCAATAGTTTCATATGATTTCCAGATTAATGTTGAATTCAAATTCCATCATCTGCAATGGCAGGATTCAAACCCAGGTTCCCTTACCTGAGTCTGTGGATTAATAGTCTAGTCTTAACACCACTTAGCCTTCTCCAAGTTCATGGAATATGGACATTGTTGTCTTGGCCAGCATTTATTGTCCAACTTGGCCAGCATTTATTGTCCAATTATTAATTGTTCAGAGGACAATTAGAAGTCAAAATCATTTCTGTGGCCTGGAGTCACATGTAGGCCAGACCAGGTAAGGGCTGAAGATTTACTTCCTCACAGGACATATGTGAACCAGATTTTTTTTATCTTTTTCACAGCAGCTGACAGTGGTTACATAAGACCATTGAAAAATGAGCAGAATTAGGCTATTAAGCACATCAAGTCAGTTCCACCATTCAATCCTGGCTCATATGTTTCTCAATCACATTCTCTGCCTTGTCATCGTGACCCTTGATCTGCTTGTCTTAAACAGACTCAACGACTTGCCCTCCAGAGCCTTCTACGACAATTAGTTCCAAAGATTCATCATCCCTGGCTGAAAAAAAATCCTCCTTACCTTAGTCCTAAAGGGTTGGCCCTTAGCTCTGAGGCTGTGCCCTCAGGTCCCAGTTTCTCCCACTAACGGAAACATTTTCTCCACCTCCACTCTATCCAGGCCTCCCAGAATTGTGTAAGTTTCAATCAGATCCCCCCTCATCTTTCTAAACTCCATCTAGTACAGAGCTAGAGTTCTCAACCGCTTTTCATATGGTAAGCTCTTCATCCCCAGGATCATTCTTGCAAACGTCCTCTGGACTCCCTCTAATGCCAGCACAGCTTTCCTTAGATATGAAGCCTAAAACTGCTTACAATATTCCAAATTCAGTCTGATCAGAGCCTTATACAGTGTCAGAAGTACATCTCTGCTCTTGTACTCTAGCCCTGTTGAAATGAATGTTAACATTGCATTTGCCTTCTTAACTGCCAATTGAATATGCATGTTAACCTTAAGAGAATCCTGAACTAGGACTCCCAAGTCCCTTTATCCTCCACATTTCTGAAACTTTTGCCGATTTAGAAAATAGTCTATGCCTCTATTCTTCTTACCAAAGTGCCTAACCTCACACATGGTCACCAACTGTCTAGTTTTATTGCTCAACTTTTTACTGAATTAGAATTTCACCATCTGCCATGAAAGGATTCAAGTCCATGTCACAGAACAGTGACTAAGATTACATACCTTCTTAACGTACGTAATATTTTCTTGAGGAAAAAGGGAGAACTATTGTGAACTTTAAGAGAGGATATGTAAATAAACAAGTAACCATGATGTAGAACATGTCTACAGCAGCCAAGCATTCAGCAAGGAAGTATAAGGGTGTGCAACTGTTTTTTCCCTGTAACAATGTAGTTATTGAACATTTAGATTGAATTTGCCTGCTAAATAATCCTGTAATACATCTTCAAATAAATAGAATTTATGTTTATTATACTACTGTGAGACTGATAATCTTGTGTTCAGCAAACAGAACCACAACTACCGCCACCTGTAATGGTAGCAGTAATTTGGTGCCTTGTCATGAACATTGAACTTTGCAAATCACTTAAGTTTTGAAATGTCTCTTTAATTTCAATGTAAAAGAGAGAGCTGGAAAGGGTGCAATTGGGTTTTATAGTAAACACTCAGTTCTAAGAAATGTCCATGTGATTTCAGGTTGCCATGGGGGAGAGAAACTCAAACAGAACCCATTATGGTGTTGAGTGATTGTTTTAACACAACCCACAAAGAGCTAACTGGGCAAAAGTAATGAAAGCAGCTTGTCTTAAAGAACCAACAGTATACATTCGAGTGTTCCATTTCTACTTCAAAAGAGAGCAGCATAGATGAGGCCCTTGATAATATAGGGAGTAGGGGTGCTTCAAAGGGTGCTTAGATAGTGATAATTAAAGGCGAAGTATCATATTTGTTGTACGACACTGACAACTTCAACCTGATATAGCAGAGACAGGTGAACCTTTGTCCAAGAGCTGTTAGTGACTTTGAGACTGTTCTTTTAATGCTACATATCCACGAGACGTGTGCAATAGAGTAACAGTACATATTTTGGCTAATTAATTAATTAATGCCAAACAAATCCTTTTCTTATCTTGATGTATCAGTTGCCTATTAATTAATATTTGATGTATGCAGATTTTAATTTCTTTGGTATAGTAAAGGATTTAAAAAGTGAAATCTCAACCATTGGTTTATTTCTCTTGGCATCACAGGCATTTCTTTCTTTTTGAAAAAAAGAATTATCAGTCTCTTTAGGGATTGTACCACCTGGGCACTGGAGTAATATTAATGTCAATCCACGTATTCCATTTCAGTGTGACAGAACAAGCTTCCAGCAGGCCTTGAAGGTGATTTTTTGAGATGATTAATCTGATGCAATTTTAGATGGTCAGATTTGAGACGATATGGATTATTGCCCCCAGTTCACTACCTTTTGGTTTTCTCTGCAATTTTCTGTCATTACTTTTGGATGGTAACTATTCAGAATCCTGACAGTCAATCTTCCTGTCAAGAAATTGTTTGTTACTTTCTTTGTCCCATTAGCAACCAATTTTGCTTTTTACCATGAAATGTTGTCAGTTAACCTCCACTGGTTTCTACACAATTTCAGTTGCTATCTCATCAAACTGCACGCCGCCCACCACAACCCTAGCCACCGCTTCATTTGTTCAAAGTCAGTGATTTTTCTAACTTTTCCCAGAAAGTTCACAGACTGAAGCATTTACGTTGTTTCCATCTCCACAGATGCTGCCAGGCCTGCTAAGTATGTTTAGTGTTTTCTGTTTTTATTCCTTCCCAACTTGAATATTTTTCAAGAAAATGTTTAAAACTTTGATATAGCACAACATTTTTTTTTTCATTTAACTGTAAACTTATTTTTGAACAGACAATAGATGCAAGGTAAAATGCAACCTTTCGGATCAAAGTTTCTGAATCACAGTGAACGTAGCGACATACAAATTTGGACCAGGAGTAGGCCATTCAACCCATCAAACCTACCCCATTCATTTGATAAGATTATGGCTGTTCTGATCATGGCCTTGTATGTTTCATCAAGAGGGTGCAATTCAGTAGTAACGAATACAATGTCCTCTTGATTCAACAATAATAAATGGAATGTTGAAAATTGCTGTAGGAATACAACTATTCCCTGTGACAGTCATAATAGTAATATTAATATTTTTCTGAGCTGAGAAGAGATTGTTATGGCCAAAGAGAGGACAAGGTCTCCCAATTCAGATGGAATACTCCAAAACGTTAAGCTTTCAGAAAAGGAGGAATGATCTTACCCCTCTTTCTTAATCGCCTTGTTGGTTATGATAAGGTTAATTTAAATAGGATCCCTTACTGGTGGATATCTTTCTCTCAAGCATAATGGAATTTATGTTTCAAAAGGATTAGGAATGGGCAATAAATGGTGGCCCAGTCAGCAAGCCCACATTTCAATTAAACCAGACTTTTTTTGAATTAACAAAAGATTAATTATTAAACGTGCAAAGAATTAATAACAACACATGCTTGCACAGATTAGAAATAAAAGGTCAGTTCAAAAAGATAGAAGTTAAACAACAGAGATATGAATCAGTGTCTGAATTGTTCATGAGTAGCAAATAGTAACAGTTATAGCTATAGCAGTGCAGGTTCCCAGTAACATTGGTGTAGGTGCATGAGGGGCCAGTTTTACAATCCTTAGTCTTACAGATTGGATGAGATTCTGTAGTTCTGGTACTTTTTGACCACGATTGACTTCCATCATCCAGGATCCGAAATAGTCCCAAATCGTCCTGTTTCCTTTTCAATTGGCTTGCAGCACTTGGAGTTAGAGAGAGTAACACAGGGTAACTAGAAGATGGTTCTTCGACTGTGACCTTCAAAGCATGCTAATGCTCAAACCCAGCCCAGTACATTTGAGAGCGTTTCGTCCCACTAGTCCCTTCAATACAAGTGAAACAGGCTTTTTAACCTTTGTCCTTGTGTATTCCTTGATGGTAAATGAGACATGTCTGCAACAAATGGCTTTGAGCTGAGAAGGGAGACATAGTCAGCCCCGTCATAATCTCTTCTTGTTAAGTCTTTCCCAGTTTACAGTTTCCCTGACAATGTATATGTACAACTTTCCTTAGGCTTCACAGAAGACTTTGCCAGACAGTTGCTGATTTAAATCTGCAGTTTTTCTAAACAAATCACTTTGGAATGGAAAATACAAAATATCTATAAATACTTTGGGGTTTTGATCCATTATCATTACAAAATGCACAAGCTGTTGAATGCTGTTTTCTTTAAGTGGGATTGTTACTGGTAAATGACAGCATTGATATTCAGTACCATTGATTTCAGACGTCGAACAATAGGGTTTAAATGACAATTCAGCCACCATTACTTATTTAGAATCTGCAGAACAATCTCCATATTCTTGAGTAACTCACTACTCATCCACATTTCACTTAATCTTGATCTTTATGGCTCTGCATGAAGAAAATATTCTGGCAGATTCAAATGGAATCACATTTAGGCTCATAAAGTTTTTTTTTATATAGAATTGGAACTACTGTTTTTGCAAAGCTGCGTTTTTTTTTTCAGGTGCAAGATCATTTGGCCTAGATTGAAAGCCAAGCAAATTTTTCAAAAAAAAAATGGAAAGAGTAAAAGGTTACACTCAACTGCATCATAAGACATTGTCATAACATGCTGAGAGATACATTAAACTGTATTTCCCATGTATAGCTTATGCTGTTCTTGCATTTGAATATACACTGAACGCCAGTAGAAAATGTGATTTTATATGATGGTTAAGTGAATTTAATGTGGAGATTTGTAAATTAAACTACTTGATGAGAGCCCATGGTGTTGGAGGTGGTATATTAGCATGGATTGAGAATTGGCTAACTAACAGGAGACAAATATTTGTGGTAAGGGGGCATTTTCAGGATGACATGCTGTAAATAGTGGTGTGCCTCAGGGATTAATGCTGAAGAAACAATTACTTATAATATACAATAACCTGGATGAGGGAAATGAACGTACTAATGCCAAATTTGTGAATGACACAAGTAGGTGAGAAGGCAAGTATTGAGGATAAAATAAAAACGTCTTAATATAGACAGATTAAGCAATGGGCAAAAACTTGGAATATAACGTGAGGAAATGTGATATTATATACTTTGGCAGGGAAAGCAGAGAAGCCTGAATATTACCTAAATGGAGAAGGATTACAAAAAGCTACAGAACAAAAGGATTTGGGAATCCTCATCCGTGAAACGTAAAAAGCTACTTTCCAATTTCAATGGGCAAATGAAATATTGGTCTTTATTTCAAATGGAATGAAGCATCAGATTATGATAGTTCTGCTAAAACTATGAAAGTTAGAAGTCAGACCGCAGTTAGAACACTGTGAACAATTTTGGGCCCCTTATTTGAGGAAAGACATACAGTCATTGGAGGCAGTCCAGAGAAGGCTCACGAGGAAGATACCAGATATGGATGAACTGTCTTATGAAGAGACATTGCAAAGATTGAGCATGTACTCATTCAAGTATAGAAGAGTGCAAAGCGATCTTATTCAAACAGACAAGCTTCTTAGGGGACAATAACAGGGTAGATGCAGGAAGATTATTTCCACCTGTGGGACAGTCTAGAACCAAAGGGCATGATCTCTGAATAGCCATCGTACATTTATGACAGAGATGAGGAGGAATTTCTTCTCTCAGATGGTAGTGAACCTGCACAATTCTTTACCACAGAGGGGTGTCGAGATTGGGTTGTTAAGTATAATCCGGGCTGAGATGGACAGATTTTTAATGAGTAAGAGAAAGAAGGGTTATAGAATGATGGAAAGAAAGTATTTTACAACACTGAAAGAGGCCATTGGACCCATTGTGTCAACACTGACTCCCAAAAGAGCTACCCAGTTAGTCCCATTCTCCAGTCCTGTTTCCATAGTCGTCCACAGGTTAAGGGGAAAAAGCAGGAACATGGAATTGAGGATTATCAGATCAGTCATAATCTCATTAAATGACTAAGTGGATCCGATGGACTGAGTGGCAACAGCTGTTTCTATATATTACAGTTTTATGATTACTATGGTCTCAATAAACTGCACAATACGTGGGTTGCTAGAAATGAACAATGCTAACGATTGCAAAATTAAAAAATAAAAAAACAAACATATAGTTAGAGGTATAAGAAAGTAGACAACATAAATATTTGTTAGTGACAACAGTTCCATTGTTATGAGCCAGGATTTTTCAGATGGTGGGTACAGGGATTGGAACAATCAGGTAGATTGGAGATGTTATTTTGGTCCAATCAGGGAACCCTGGCTGACAGATAAAAACAGGAGCATTTGGGGTTCTGTTCACACTAGGAACCAGCTCTGATCTAGCTGGGTTAGTGTCATGTACTATGCACATATAAATAAAGGGTGACTTTTTGATGGAAAACCAACCTTCATGGAGTTACTTCAGTGGATTTTCCTAGCTAACCACCAGAAGAAACAGTCAGGATGCAATTTGCAATTTGCAGCAACCCTGCAGCCGTTTAAGATTTAAGAAAGCATTAATTAGAGACAGGACCCCCAACCCTTATTCAGATAGAGATCCTGCCTCAGAGAGCTGCCAACCATTCTAATTGGCTGGCAGCCCTTACCTTCAGCAGCAGCATCAGCTGCAATCACCAAGATTGGGACTACAAGCAGCTGCCAGAGTTTAAGTTGTGGAGTGTAAGAGCAGGTTAATGTGGAGAAGTTTCAACGTGCAGAGGGGAAATGAAGTTCAGAGGTTGAGTGATGGGAAGAAAGCGTGTAGTTGGAGAAGCTAAGGTTTGGGAGCACCTGAAGGGAGGGGGGAAATGCATTTGCCTTGGAGGGTGTTGGATTCAAGGAACATGGTCTCATGGTGCCTCTATGTTGGTAGCGGGTGGTGGCAGCAAATAAAATGAAACAGGTGACTATTCCAGTGCCATCCACCCACTCGCCAAACTGTCCTCATTATACAGTGAACAGGGAATGCATCTGCTAGCACGCCAACCCTAAGGTCTATTCAATGGAAAGCTCAGGGCCTATTTCCATCCTGATTCCAATGACACATAGCACTGGAGAAGGCAGAATAAAGGATGGCAGCCTGCTATTTCATCATTTCAGGTGAAAAGGACAGAAACAAAGTGGTGGTAGTGCCTTCTTTCAGGGTGGAACCTTACTACGTAATGGATCACATCACAGAAATGTTTCTACTTCACTCCCCTTCCCTTTACCTCCATCAGTCCAAAAAACAATGTCCCTAAATCCTTCACACTCAACCCCCAAGGGTTCCTTGAGCATTGTTAACCTAAAAACATGGACTTACCTCTTCGCCCAGTCACCATGGAGTTTCTCCCCAGGACCCCTTGTAGTCTCCAAATAAGTAGCTTTGCTTAGCTGTCGGCCAACCAGATTAGCTCTTTCTGGCTACAAACTTCCTTTCCTTGAGAAGAGAATGTCCCACAGTAAAGCTCACCCAGCATATTGTTACTGGGGACCAACTCCGCTGGGCAGGGTAGTGCAGTTGTGAGACAAATTATCTCCCCCACCCCTTTCGTATCCATAAAGTTCAGTCTTCTGGGTGTACAGCGTACACTTGCCATTGAGGCAATTATTGCTATGTTTGCAGATGATAAAAGATAGGTGGAGGTCATGAGTGTTGAGGAAGTGGAGATACTGCAGAAGAACCTGGGCAGACTAGAAGAGTGGGCAAAGAAGTGGTAGAAGGAATGGAATGTGGAAAAGTATGAGGTTATGCACTTTTGTAGGAAGTATAGAGTCATAGACTTTCTAAGTGGGAAAAAGCTTTGGAAATCTAACGCACAAAGGGACTTGGAAATTCCAGTTCAGAATTCTTTTAAGGTTCACTTGAGAGTTAGGAAGGCAAAATGTAATGTTAGCATTAGTTTCAAGACAGCTGGAATGCAAGAGCAGTGATGTGTTGCTGAGACTGTATAAGACTCTAATCAGATGGCATTTGGAATATTCTGAGCAGTTTTGGATCCATAACCACAGATGGATGTGTTGGCCTCAGAGGGGGTCCAGAAGAGGTTTACAAGAATGGTCCCAGGGATGAGGGGCTTGTCACATGAGGAACAGTGGAGGACACTGAGTTTGCACAATATGGAGTTTAAAAGGATGAGGGGGGACCCTCATTGAAAGTTACAGAATACTGAGAGGCCTGAATACAATGGACTTGGAGAAGATGTTTCTGATGTAGGAGAAACTAGGACCCAAGCGTACAGCCTCAAAGTGAAGGGATGACCATTTAGAATTGAGATAAGGAGTAATTTATGCAGCCAGAGGGTAGTGAATCTGTGGAACTCATTGCTGCAGATAGCTGTGGAGGCCAAGTCATTGATTGTATTTGAGACAGAGTTAGATAAGTTCTTAATTGGTAAGGGGATCAAGGGTGACAAGGAGAAGGCGGGAGAATCGAGTTGAGAGACATATCAGCCATAATCAAATGGCAGAGGAGACTCAATGGGCTGAATGCCCTAATTCTTCTCCCATATCATATAGTCTTTTTTACATGCTTAACTCTATACCTAGATTCAGGCACAATTATCCAGTAATATTGGAGACCTGCTTTCATGGGCTGTTCTTCACTACGAAGGTAGTTATAAAGCTGTGCTGATGGCCAACAGGCATGAAGCTTGTGGTAAGACCAGGTCTACACTATTTGTGAGTGAACTCCAACAGGTTTGATTGAATATAACTAAGAGCGAAAGTCCTGCTGGAGCACCACAGAGACAGGCTCCACATCCATGAGATCTGACATCACTCTGACTTAATTCCTTTTGGACATGCTGAATAAGTATCCTGTGAACAAAGTAAAGATGCTCTTCATTCCACAAAGATAACTGCATCCACAGTGCCTGTAATGATGTTTTTACTGCCCTTTAATGAGGTTAACTCCCTCCAGAGCACTACAAGGCGTATCTGCAATATTTCAGTCGGTACTCCAGACAAAAAAAATCAGCATTAAATGAGTTCCTTTTTAACAGGGCTAACTCACTCAATACTTTTCTTTCATTGACCAGGCAAAGAATATGAGAAAGCTTCTAAATAAATTCACACTGCTGAATTTTCCAAAGTGAGAAGAGTTATTGATCAAGTCCTCGCGATTCAATTCCTTTTCCTGCATAAACTGAAAAATGAAAACTCCCTCTTTGGATTTGTGCCTAGTTTTGTCTGATTATGCTTTTGTGACCTGCCTTGGAACATTTATATATGTTAAAGGTGCTATAAAAATGCAAGTTGTTGCTATCTCTGAAGTCTGCGCCATCAATGTGCACTTGGCCAGTGATGAGCAGCACCACATTATGCAGGTCAATGTCCCTTTCCCAGGGAACAGTCATGATTCTTTCATACTAAAACCATCATCTCTGTCAGCCCCATCTGAAGGTGAAAGCAGACTGCCAGAACCGTTCTTTCGAGATTGAATTCAGAACACAGTGAGGATTTTTGACTGATCTCAGAGCTGACCAGAGGTCTGTTTCCACACAAACACTTAAAAGCATACAATTCTATTTTCGACCAAGTTGACAATTATATATTTTTACTAACAGAATAACCAACAATACCCATTTCTTGCACTCTTCCTTGCTATCGTCTTTCTTGCAGATTTTTAACCTGTAACTACTTGTGCAATCTTTTGTTATTTCAATAGCTCTCCAATGTTTGATTTTGGTGGTGAGTTTGATTTAGGTGGTGAGTTTTATCATGTAATAATGAACTATTAATTGATCCACAGAACATTCAAAATAACTGCTTTTTTCTTTCCATATTGAAGCTTCTACTGTCTCTTCCCCACCTTTTTTCTAATTTTTTTGTGTGAAATGACTGCTTTTTTTTTAGCTTTCAGTTCTGACAAATGATGCATATGCTGAAGGGCTGCATTCTACCTCCAGGATTTTCTGTTTTATTTTAACGAAGAAATACGGAAATGTTACTTGCAAAAGGTCTCTTAAAATACTGCATACTTGAGACCTTAGCGTTAGGTTGTCCTTGATATGTGACTTTACACAAGGGACTAACTGGAAGATGAAGGCAACAACAAGAAAAGCATGGGATTAGTCCTTCACTGGGCTGAGGATTTTGTCTGTCTTTTCTTCCTTGATGGTGATTTGGTGGAGAATAGTAAATTTCAACATGAATTTCTGAATGTACAACAATTAGGTTGAAAGATACCTAAATTAGAATAATTAAAGTTAGTTAAGTAGAAGCGCTGTTGAAGAGTTCAAACACTGCTGCTAAATTTACTAAACATTACAATAGCAACAACAAATAACTTTCATTTTTATTGTACGTTTAATATAGCAAAATATCCAAATGTGTTTTATAGACGCCTGACGAGAAGAGATACTGAACCTAGAAGAAACAGGTTACAGGTGGGTAAATACTTCAGGAAAGAAGTAGGAGTTCGGAGAGAATGAAGGAAAAGGAGGTAGAGGGATTGGAGGTGTTTGGGAAAGTGCATGAAAAACAGACACCACTTGATTGGGCAAGTGCACAGCAAAGAGGACAGTCATGGGATTAAAGAATTTTTTAGAAAGATTTATCAACATTCCTCCCGTATCTGCGTGGGTTTTTTTCATTCATTCATGGGACGAGGGTGTCGCTGGCTAGGCAGAATTTGTTGCCCATCCCTAATTGCCCAGAGGGCAGTTCAGAATCAACCACATTGCTGTGGGTCTGGAGTCACATGTAGACCAGACCAAGTAAGGGTGGTAGTTTCCTTCCCTAAAGGACATTAGTGAACCAGATGGGTTTTTCAGACAATTGACGATGGATTCACAGTCATCATTAGACTCTTAATTCCAGGCATTTTTTAAATTCAAATTCAACCATGTGCCATGGCAGGATTCGAGTTTCCTCCGGGTCCTCCAGTCCCCTCCCACAATCCAAAGATTGTGCAGGTTAGGTGGATTGGCCGTGCTAAATTACCCATAGTGTTCAGGGATATGTAGATTAGGTGGGTTATAAGGGGATGGATCTGGGTGGGATGTTCTGAGGGTCAGTGTGGACTTATCGGGCCTAAGGGCCTGTTTCCAGGACTTCTACGATTCTATGAAAAGATTATGGAGCTAAATAATGAGGAATAAAATTTTAAATGGCACTGGCAAATCATGGAGCAATATTGTTCATGTTATCAAATCTATATTGTTCCACGATTTGTCAGTCAATGGGAATTTGTTGTAGAACTGTCTTATATTTTAGAATGAAACCGTTATTCTGAAGTAATCATGCAATAACATAGGGAACTTTCCAATTAAAAGTCATTTGTTTACATTGTACGTCAACATTTTGTATCACTATTATAGTGTTGTTCTTTGTACTTTTAGTGCCATTGGCAATTCTTTTATGCTAGAGGCCTTTTTGTTACATGTCAATTTATCTGTTGCCATAGAAGAATTTACCTCGACCACTGGTACAAAACATAATCCAGAAATTGACTAATTAGTTGTTCAGCATTTCACACTTATTTGGGATCTAGCCAAGTCAAAGGAAAAGTCCATAAATAAAGTTAGTAGCCTTATTGAAGGGGTGAGATTAGATTCTTGCAGTGTGCAGCAATATGGACTATCACCTGAAAAGTGGTCACACAGCATAACATTTTGGACATGCAAGAATAATTTTTGATGCCTTTCTATTGCATTCAATTATGAAGTTGATTTTGATACTGATTTTGAACATCTCTTCTTTATATACTTGTTCATCCTTTGACTTGGTATGGTGGGAATGGGGGTTAAGGTTCCTCTGTGAACTGCAAATAAAGGATGATAGTCACATAATGACATAAGAAGTATCATGATAATGTCACTGGATTAGTAATCTTGAGACACAGGCTAGTGCTTTTGGGCCATGGATTCTAATCCAAAAATGGCAGATGGTGAAAATTGAATTCAATGAGAAAAAAAATTGAGAATTTAAATAGATAGCCTCATGCCAGCTACATAATCTCTACCAATTGTTATAAAAATCCATCTGCTATCATTGCCTGGTCTCGTGTACATGTTGACTCCAGATCCACAGCAATGTGGTTGACTCTAAACAGTCATCTGAACAATAAAGGATTGGCAATCAATGTTGGCCTAGCTAGCAACTCCACATCCCATAAGCAATTTTTCCAGCAAAAGCAAAGTTCTCATTCAAGTTGGAAAGAATGAGTTCATGACTTTGCTTCATATAGCAGAGAAGGAATGACTTTATGCTTGGCTTTATACATTCTGTTACGTAAAAGCTTCATGACCCAGGAGCAACCTTGCAATGATTTCATGGAGCTGCACTTCACTGCATATAGAACAAAGAACAGGAACAAGGATAAAGAAAATTACAGCACAGGAACAGGCCCTTTAGCCCTCCAAGCCTGCACCGACTCGCTGCCTGCTCCAACTAAAACCCCCTGGGGACCATATCCCTCTATTCCCATCCTATTCATGTATTTATCAAGACGCCCTTTAAAAGTCACTACCATATCTGCTTCGACTACCTCCCCTGGCAGCGAGTTCCAGGCACCTACCACCCTCTGTGTAAAAAACCTGCCTCATACATCACCTTTAAACCTTACTCCTCACACCTTAAACCGATGGCATCTAGTAACTGACTCCTCCACCCTGGGAGAAAGCTTCTGACTGTCCATTCTGTCCATTCCCTTCATAATCTTGTAGACCTCTATCAGGTCGCCCCTCAACCTCCATCATTCCAGTGAGAACTACCCAAGTTTCTCCAACCTCTCCTCATAGCTAATGCCATCTATACCAGGCTACATCCTGGTAAATACTTTCTATACCGTCACCAAAGCCACCACATCCTTCTGGTAGTGTGGCGACCAGAATCAAACACAATATTCCAAATGTGGCCTAACTAAGGTTCTGAGATAATAGGTACTGCAGATGCTGGAGAGTCCGAGATAACAAGGTGTGGAGCTGGATGAACACAGCAAGCCAAGCAGCATCATAGGAGCAGGAAGGCTTGACGTTTTGGGCCTAGACGTTTCATCAGAAATGGGGGAGGGGAAGAGGGTTCTGAAATAAATAGGGAGAGAGGGGAAGGCGGATAGAGGATGGATAGAGGACAGGAGAAGTAGAGAGGAGGCAGACAAGTCAAACAGGCTGGGATGGAGCCAGTAAAGGTGAGTGTAGGTGAGGCCTCCTCTACATCGGGGAAACCAAACGGAGGCTTGGGGACCGCTTTGCAGAACACCTGTGCTCAGTTTGCAACAAACAACTGCACCTCCCAGTCGCGAACCATTTCAACTCCCGCTCCCATTCCTCAGACGACATGTCCATCCTGGGCCTCCTGCAGTGCCACAATGATGCCACACGAAAGTTGCAGGAACAGCAGCTCATATTTCGCTTGGAAACCCTGCAGCCCAATGGTATCAATGTGGACTTCACAAGCTTCAAAATCTCCCCTCCCCCTACTGCATTCCAAAACCAGCCCAGCTCATCCCCGCCACCCTAACCTGTCCTTCCTCCCACCTATACCCTCCTCCTACCTCAAGCCCCACCCCCATCTCCTATCTTCTAACCTCATCCCGTCCCCTTGACCTGTCCATCCTCCCTGGACTGACCTATCTCCTCCCTAACTCCCCACCTACACTCACCTTTACTGACTCCATCCCCGCCTCTTTGACTTGTCTGCGTCCTCTCCACCTATCCTCTCCTCTATCCATCTTCTATCCGCCTCCCCCTCTCTCCCTATTTATTTCAGAACCCTCTTCCCCTCCCTCATTTCTGATGAAGGGTCTAGGCCCGAAACGTCAAGTTTTCCTGCTCCTATGATGCTGCTTGGCCTGCTGTGTTCATCCAGCTCCACACCTTGTTAACTAAGGTTCTATAAGCTGCAACATTACCTGTCAATTTTTAAACTCAATGCCCCAGCCGATGAAGGCAAACATGCTGTTTGTCTTGTTGACTACCTTCTCCATCTGTGTTGCTACTTTCAGTGATCTGTGTACTTGTGTACCTGTGTACCCTCTGCCTATCAGTACTCTTAAGGGCTCTGCCATTTACTGTGTATTTTCCATCTGGATTAGACCTTCCAAAATGCATTACGTCACATTTTTCCGGATTAAACGTCATCTGCCATTATCTGCCCAAGTGACCAACCGATCTATATCCAGCTGTATCCTTTGACAGTCCTCATCGCTAACTGCAATTCCACCAAACTTGGTGTCATCGGCAAACTTACTAATCAGACCAGTTACAGTTTCCTCCAAGTCATTTATGTCTATTACAAATATAAATATAACATTACAAGTAGAGTTAGAATACACTACAAAGAGCACTCTGAAAGAATGAATCCCTTTGGAAGAAACACAGAGAGCAAATGGAAATAAACATGCAAAGAAGTTAGATTAGTATTTACCTAATGCAACAATAAATTGACTCCATCTATGCTTCCCGCTGCCTTGGGAAAGTGACCAACATAATCAAAGACCCCTCCCACCCCAGTTATACACTTTTCCGCTCTCTTCCATTCGTGGAAGATATAAAAGTTTGAATACACAAAAAATTAGATTGAAGAACAGCTTCTTCCCCACTGTTATCCCACTTTTGAATCGACTTCTCAAATAATAATATTGATCTCTCTCTCCCTGCTCCTTCTCAGTAACACGATATTCTGCACTATGTTCTGTTACTCTAATACACTTTGTATGGTATGATCTGCCTTTGTAGCACACAAAACAACACTTTTCACTGTGCATCATTACATGTGACAAAAATAAATAAACAAGTAAATCAATCAATCAATCAAAACTGGGAGCTCCTTATGAAATCATTTTGAAAGCTGATGCCAAATCAGTTTGTCTCTTTTACCTTGGAAAATCTCTCATCAGCTGAGAGAAAAGTAAATAAATAGTTAGAGGACATATTCAATATTGTCTTCTCTCAATGACCAAGCTAACAGAATGGTGCTCAATGTGATCACTGCTCCCAAGCCCAATGCCTCCGTATAAGTTTGTATGGAGTTCCACAGCTCAATAAGGCAGTTGCTAGACAAATTCATCCTATGTCTACAGTTGATGAAAGTTTGTCTAAATATTCCACATTTAGGGTATTTGTAAAACTGGCTGCCAATAGTGCATTTTGGCAAGTCCCTCGATATGAAAAGCCTCAACTCCTCAACATCTTCACCGACCCTTTCAGTCAATATTGTTTCAGTTGACTACCTTTTGGTATTACACCTGCACTAATAGACTATCCAACGCACTACGTGCATCATTTTACATTATGAGATCATATCATATGGAACATTGATGAAATCCTAACAAACGTTGAAATTATTTATCTTCATGACAAGTAATTACCTGATTTCCTGAAATATTTATAAGTAGATTCCATTCATTTCATAGATCACATCATCAGCAAGAATAGGATACACGCTAATGCTCAGAAAGCCAAGGCAGTCAGAGATTTCTCAACTCCAAAGTTGGTACACAATCTGCAACTATTTATGGGCATGGTGAATCAATTGGTTATGGTTTGACACACACCTTGCCTCTGTTACAGAACCCTTGAGTAACCATGTAGAGAAGTCACAATCATAGTATTTGGATGGACAGCAAGAAGTGGCCTTTAAGAAGATTAAGGACAAGTTAGACTCTACTGATGTTTGAACTCATTACAATCCATCACATCACACAACTATTAGTGGTAATGCCTCAGCCACACATATTGGGTTGATTCTTTTTCTTGAACAATTAGAATGATATCAAAAACTCAATTGTTACACTTCGAAGATTTTATCACATATGGAATCCCAGTACGTTGCAATCAAGATGTCTATGGAATTCTGCACATATCGAAAACAAATGAACTGCAATTGTTCAAGAAGGCACCTCACCAACACCATCTCAAAGGCAATTAGGAATGCAAAACAAATGAATCATAGAATATTACAATCAAGAATGAGGCCATACAAATATCGTGTCTATACCAGTTCCCAAAAGAGCTACCAGATAGTCCCATTTTCCAGCCCTATCTCTGCAGCCCCCTAAGTTAATCACTTTCAAATATATATACAGCTCGCTTTTGAAATGCCTTATGGAATCCCCCTCCACTACTGTCCCAGGCAGCTTCTTTACACTGTCAAAATTGTTCATAATTTTGAACAGCTCAGTAAGGTCAGCTCTTAATCTTCTCTGCTCCAAGGACAATAAGACCAATTTCTCTAGTCTTTCCTTGTATGTAAAATCTTTCCTGCCTGCTATCATTCTAGCAAATCTCCTTTGATCTTTCTCCAGGGCTGTAACATTCCTTCCTTAAATCGGTGCCTTGAACTGAACACAATACTCCAAATATAGTCTGGACAAAACCTGGTCTAGCAAGAGACAGCCACATCCCACGAATAAATTAGAAGGTTAGAGGCTTTAGCAGTTAAATGAGGCTGTCAAAATTATTGCTATTACATTTTGGGCCTCAAAGTCATGATGGAAACCAATCATGAACATTTCAACCTCTTACTGAATGAAAGACAGTTAGTGAAAATGCCTCCTCTCGTTCAACGCTTTTCTCTCAGATGAATGAGATTCTCAAACAAGACTCAGTATGTCCAAGACAAGTATCCCTTAAAATCAGCCGATGCTGTCCGTAGAGACATATTTGATGTAATCACACATGACAACGATGCTTTTGGAGATTAAGTATACTCTTATGTTCAGCCAACATGTCTTGGCCAGCATCAATAAATACACTTAACCACATCAGAGAGGAACGAAGGGAAGATCCTGAGTGCATTATTGTGCGCAAATCTGGTTTGGACCGCTGTTCACAGATGGCGCCATGAAGACTGAATTCAAACATAGGTTGCAATTCTCTATTGCAAATGATTTATTGGTTTTCAATGGCTGACTTTAATTCATGGAATGACCTTCAGAGGATTAACCAAGGACACTGCAGCATAAACGTGTGCAGAGCAAGGGTTAGTGAGGCTATTTAGTAGCCAGCAATCTCAAAAAACCTTGTCACCAATTGTAGTACAAGTGCTACACACAGTGATAAATGATAGGAACCTCTTGTTCCTCCATGTTTTCAGATCCTGCATCCATTTAGGTAAAGGCATTTTTATCTATGATGGTTATCCTTATCTCATTGTGGTCAGTTATTACTCAAGATGGTTTGAAATTAAAAACTCACATCAACCACTGATATGTTCGTACAAATTCGATGGGAGATATTACTGCCCACAGTACCCTCGATGCTGCTGCTTCTGAAAACAGCCCACAGTTTGCTAATGAGATGTTCAAAGTTCTTGTAAAAACACTGGGTTTTGAATATGTGGAAAATTTCCCTCAACATGCTCAAGCCAATGCAGGGGCAGAATCAATGGCTTAGAAAATGAAAAGTCTGCTGACGAAAAATCAAGATTTTCCTATTGCCCTGCTCAGGGTTGACACTGTCAGAAATGCTGATGTGGCACAGATTAAAAACACAATCTCCTACGTTGCCAGGTACCTTGGTAACAAGAGACAATTGTAGGACAGAGGAATGTCAATTTCTGAGTGAACTGGCACAGATTATAACAAACGCTACTGCAACAAGGCATTACTTTGAGACATGGGCAAGTGGTCTGAGTAAAAAGCTTGGGGCTGGATGAACACAGCAGGTCAAGCAGCATCATAGGAGCAGGAAAAGTTTTCCTGCTCCTA
>JAHRHZ010000249.1:41065539-41128327 GCA_024137785.1 Ginglymostoma cirratum
GGGCTGGGTTTAGGCCCGAAACGTCAAGTTTTCCTGCTCCTATGATGCTGCTTGACCTGCTGTGTTCATCCAGCCCCATGCTTGTTATCTGAGGATGAGAGACTTCAGTTATGGTAAAGATTGGAGAAACTGGGACTGTTCTGCCTGGAGAAGAGAATCCTTAGAGAAAATTTGACAGGAGTGTTCATTGCTGGATGGATTATGGCTGAAAGACACCAGTTGAAGGTGATTTGCAAAAGAGACAGAGTTAACAGTGTTTCTGAAGAAGAGAGTCATATTGGACCTGTCTGTCTCTTCATAGATGCTACCAGACCTGCTGAATTTCTCCAGCAGTTTCTGCTTTTGAGCAAAGTAACTTGAGGAATTTTTTTAAGCAGTGAGTCAGTCAACTTATATGTAACTGTACTCAAATACAAACTGAATTTGTTTCTAAATAACAAACTTCACTTACATTAGCTAATAAGAGGTTAATTGTCCTGTAATATTCTATTAATTGGTAAGGTGGTGTGCAATAAGACAGAGATAGGAGGAACTGCCGATGCTGGAGAATCTGAGATAACAAGGTGTAGAGCTGGACGAACACAGCAGGCCTGAAACGTCAGCTTTCCTGCTCCTCTGATGCTGCTTGGCCTGCTGTGTTCATTCAGCTCTACACCTCATTATCTCGTGCAACAAGACAACCTGTTTCTCGACCCCATGGGATAACTTATAGCTCTCCAGCTCTCTCGTATCATTGTGGACTTCCAAATGAAGGAACATGGCTTTGTTCCCAATCAATTAGTTCTAGCTTTTTGCACATAGCTGCATGGCTACTGACTACACTGATAGAATCTTTTGTGTGTTGGAAAATCCTGTATGTCAGATGAGATCACCTTTTCATTTTCAAAATATGCACAATTCTGCTAGATGGATCAGTGCAGTCACAAATGTTCAATAACTGCCCTCTCTTTCTCAGCTTTGATGTTGAACATACCTTCTTCATATGTAAATTTAGCAGAGAGTCCAAAATAAATTTTCAAGGCCTTCAATATTCCTTTGTCTGGATTTTCTGCTCTTCAGAGAGGTCTGGGGTGCAATGCCATATGTAACACCCTTTCTTCAGCACTTTTAACAGAGTTGCTATTGTTATTTGTTCAAGTTTTCTGCTTAACCCAATGACTAACTCATAATTTTGCCATTGGGATTGGAAAGAATTTTAATTTTATCTTACATAATCTTTCATCTTCACATAAGCAATGATTGTAAAATTCAAAGCCACCTTGACTCAACCAGTATAGGTCGTGCCTCCCTCATCCACAGCCTTGGGGCCTGGCCTTTGCTGACCTAAGAATTTGTCAGGCGACAGGAGGATACGTGTTTGGATCAGCACAGCAGTTCTTCACTTAATGCTTTCTCTATCCCTTTCCTTCTTCGACTATGGATAGAAGAGGTGCTGACTAATGTGAAGGCATTTCCCTGACTAGAATTTTGGATAGCGGCTGTTGATAGGTATTCATCTATGGGGCTATCATACTTAGACAAGAATTTGTTAAGGGCTTCTGTCCGCCTTATTGAACCAACCTAGCAGCTTGGTTTGTCTAATATATTATTGTCTTTCTTTGAAGAGTCTCCCTTGTATCATATGCTCAAACATGAAACTTCTTTGCTCCAATCCAGCTCTTAAAACGATTACAAACTCAATACATCTATCAATGGAAATTGTTTTGGCAACTTTGGTTTCATCATCTTCATTGTCACTGTTTTCTTTGTTTTTATTTTCCATGTAGAACCATTTGCATGATCTCTTTATCACTCAGTTGATTCACAACTAAAGCATCATTGTCAACTTTCGTCCAGTCCTGCAAATCTCTCTCACAAAGCTTTAGTTGCCTCAAGCACTGCAAGACTGGATATACAGTTGTTATACTCCAGCAACTAAGGATCAATTTGTTTGTATTGAGACAGTCTGAATCCAGTGAAGTCATTTTCCTGAGCTGCATTAGGACTATCCTCAGTAAAGCTGGACACTGATGAAAGCGATAGACAGGCAGTGGTAATTTCAGAGCCCCAGGCTAATGTTCTGAGCGTATCCATCCGGGGGTGTAAACCTTCCTCTCTCAAATCTTTATTCACCAAAAGGACTGCTATTGATATACAGCAGCAATTCAATAATAAAAAAGTTAATGTTGGATTGAAATCATAATTCAAATTATGCCATGGCTGATGAATTTAATAGAAAAGAGTCTTGCTTTGGAAGGTGACCATGTAACTATTGTTGATTAGCATAAAAACCCATCTTGATCAGAAATGCCCTTTGGTAATGGAGACTTGCCATCCTTACCCAGTCTGGTCGACATGTGACTCCAGAACCACAGAAGTGTGGCTGGCTCTGAACTGCTGTCTAAAATGGTCTATAGATTCAATCAGTTCAAGGGCAATTGGGAATGTACAATAAATGCTGAGATTCACAGCAGCACCCAGATCCCATACAAGTTTCTTTTAAATCTATTTACCTTTAAACTGCTTTTACAGTAGTTAAATGCCTCTAAATCTTCATTTCCATATTGTGAAATGTATTTTCTTTCAAAAACCAGAAACATTGGGAAATTTGGAAAACTGAAATATACTGCAGGTCTCAGACCACAGAGGTTGCCAAGCTAGAGGGTGATGATTAGGGAGGGACAACCTTCTCGTGCAGACCTGCACCCTGCAGTTCGAATTACTCTATACTGTTGCTGAAAGTAGCTGGCTCTTTCATAGCTCTCATGGCAATGTATCACTGTGAAAGGGGACCCATGGTTAATAGGATAATGGTGGACTTCTGTCACACAGTAGGATTGGTCACAGTTCCTGAGGACCAACACAACTCTGAAGATCTGCAATGTTTCAGTCCTTGGATTGGGCAATGGTCAATAGTAGAAGCCAAGATAAATCAGTCTGGGTCTTGTTAGTTGGTTAATTTTGGGCATCTTGCAAAACCTGTCTGGGGAATAGACCATGGTCAATCAAAGGGGTGGGTCTTACATAACCTGAGTGGGTTTAAGCATCCATTAATATTTTCATTGAGGCTGTGGACAGCTACACTCTGGTTACATTGACTATTTGAGGAAGTGTTTTCAGACATAGGGACAATTGGATGTAACAGAGTGGGGTCTGGTAAGATAGGTGAGGGGAGTGGACTGTCTTGAAATGGGGTGGGGCTAAGGAAAATCAGGTGCAGTTATTCACAAAGAATTTGCTAAGTTACTCAAAATAAAATGAAATAAACAAAAAAACCTGTTATATTGAAAGATCAATTGTTAAATAATGACCTAATGTTTAGAAAGGTCACTAATGGTAAAATTTCAAGAAATATCAAGATGAACAGCAAGAGTTTCTTTCAATTATCACCAGATAAAATGTGCTAGGGAGGCTAATGGGACTAAAGTTTGATTAGTTCCCCAGACTTGACCCCAGGATATTTAAGGAAGTAACTACATAGTGGATGCACTATTAGCAATCTTCATGAATCCTTAGATTCTGGAAGAGTCCCAGCGGATTGGAAAACTGCCAATGTAACATCTGCATTTCAGAAAAAAGGAGACAAAGAACAAGTAACTGTAGGGTATTGAACATTGGCTTATTCCTTGCCTGCCTGCCGAGCACTTTGACAATGTCTGGACCTTCCCCACCCAAAGTGAGAAATGGAAACCAGGACATCACTTGAACCATTTGTTCCAATAGCTTGTGTAGGTGTGGAGCCGCCAAGTCAGTTCCAAGCTAATGGTTCTACCTTCACTCTGCTAGTGATTAGGGATAATGGATCAAAAGTTACAAATGGAATTCAGATACAGATTAATCATTATTTAATTTAGTAGCAGGAGAGGTTTTCTTCCTGTATTCTACTGGAAACCTGGTGTTTGATATGAAATGCTTTTGCAGCTTATTGTGCTGATTCATGGTACTGACAGATCTCATTCATTTTCTAAACATTCATCACGTTCTTGCTTTCTGAGTGGTGACCATGCTCTGAGAAGCATTACCCCAAGCGCACACATTTTTGTACCAATCCTTATGTTGTAGATTAATATTGACAAGGTTTCACTGGCATCATGAAAATGGGCACATTACAACCTACTACTGAAAACATTGATAGCACCACACAGTGGACTCGTAGAGTCATAGCTGCATTGCAGAAATACAAAACATCATCATATTTCTTTCTGCGTATGTGTTTCAATTTTTTTCATCAAAATCTATGAAAACAGTTGAGTTCATTACATATACATTACAGAATCCTTTCACTCCTTCATCTCAATATAATCAAAGCAAACCTACTATGTTGTGTTCAAGCTCTTCCTTTGTTATTTGTCCATTTGCTACATTTACCGTAACCCTTTTGTTTAATCCACTATAATTCTTTGTTTTTGGGGGGTGTTTATATCTTTACAATGTGTGGGCTTACCTCTACCCTTTTTTGGATCCTTTCTGTGAATACATCTCAATTTACTGTCTTCTTGTGAGGAAGTAAGAACATATGAACATTAAACAAACCTTCAGTTTATTTATTTCAGTTCTTATGCAAGTCAATTCTCAAGAACCACTCTGACAGCTTTCATCTGAGTCTGACTTGGTGCAAAAACGATAAAATTGGAAAATATGTTAATTCAATTTACGAATGTTTCTTTAAATTTGCATTCGCTATGCTAGGTAGAAACAAATTTATAAATGATAGCTGTGAACATTGATCAATTTCTTAGCTTGATTTGTATTTTCGTATTTTGCAACCAAAACATATTTAAAAAGTAGAAAAACTATGTTACACTTACATGTAGCCTTGATTAGATCACACTGAAGATTATACTCGTATCATGATGAACAAGTCCTGACTCCATATTAAGAATAGGTTATAGGCACATTGGAGAAGTGCAAAGCATATTAAAAAAAAGGTAATACCAGAATTGAAAGTCAGTAACTATTGGGAAAGATTGAGCAGTCAAGGCTCATTTGTTTATATGATGGAATACTAATAGAGTGACCTGAACAAGTCTTTAAGATTTTGAATCCATTTGATACGTTAGATATTCAGATGTTTCCTGTTCAGAATCCAGAACCAGGAGCCAGAAGGATAAGATAGTTATCAAAGACTCAAATAGGTAATTTAGGAGAAAGTTCTTTGCCTGGAGAGTTGTTAGAATGTGGAACTAACCACAATAAATATAGTTGAGTCAAAAAGCATAGATGAATTTAACGGAAAGCTAGATAAACACATCAGAGAAAAAGGGATGGAGAGTTGTTTGAGATAACAAGCATGGGGCTGGATGAACACAGCAGGTCAAGCAGCATCATAGGAGCAGGAAAACTTGACGTTTCGGGCCTAAACCCTTCATCAGAAAAGGGATTCCTCAGGGAATCTCCCCAGCATCTGCAGTACCTTTTATCATGGAGAGTTGTTTGATGGGGTTAAATGAACAAGGATGGGAGGAAGATGTTTGGTGCAAAAATATTAAATTGACCTACATAATACTGACCATGATGCATGAATTTAAGATATTTCCCATCCTTGCTGCAATTTTTGCTGAATTATTTCAAATGTTTCATTGTTAAAATTTAATGTTCTTTTTCAAGCACAATGACTAAAATCCTTTGACCAAACCAAGTATTGTAACACCAAAATGAATTAGGTAGCCACTAGAACTGGGGTTGAAACAGATATTGGCTTAGAAAGTGGTCAAAATCCACTTAATTGTTCAGGGTTAATAATAGGATAATAATTATCTGACCAAAGAGGAGCTATGTGGATGCACTTCTGCCAGTTTCAGAGACTCCAAAATGATTCAATACAGGTGCATCTAATTCACTTTAATATTTACTGTTAATTTACTCCCATCAGGGAGATTACACAAATATATTTTTCATTTAGTTTTAAGTTGGGGCCCAAAACTATTTGTCTAAATGCTTCAGGTGCTTGTAGAGACTAAATGGTTCAAAAACATACACATACATAAATGTAGGCGTATTTGGAAATAAATTCAAATAACATTGCAGCAAAATATTAGACACAACATTTCTGATAATTTTACAGACAGATATCAACATTCTACAGAGTTTTTCAGCTGCCTCTGATTTGCTTTCATCAATTAGCTACAAGTCCTCAGACCACAAGCAGAGGACAGGAGATTATCCATTGCTCACAGTCACTAACTGTGCTTTCACACAAGGGAAGAGAATGCCCTGCTCTTTACGGAAGACTCAGGAGAAAAGGATTAATAAACAGAGAAGCAAGCCAAATGTAGAATCTAAATGTTTGCTTGGGATACATGAGTAACCTTTCTACCCGAGTACAAAATAGAAAATCAGCAATGAAGCAGGCAGTACTGTGCATCCTTTCAGGATTCCAGTAAAATAAACAGTGGCTCAGAAAATAGAGGATTATAAGCAAAAGTATTTGATCCCAGGGGCTGCTCCAAACAGATAAAATATCCATATCTGGAGTGTGAAAACAGCAGAAAAATAGTGCAAGGGACAGGTACTGATGAATAAGCTATTTATAAACAGGCAGCATGTTCAGATGAGCAATTTGCCAATCACTCTTACTATCATTGCATTCTCCATCTCAACTTCACTGCTGTGCAGGAATATAAAAAACGCAGGTTAACTGCATTTCCACAGGGAGAGGAAGGCTAAGCGATTGGAAAGCACCAGTACTTACTTAGTTGTCCGCAGTGAACTCTCAATAACTTGTTTACATTGAAGAGGAGAATTTCTATTTATGGCACTATAATTAAAATCTGTTACACACTAAGTTCTGAATTCAAATGTTCTAAGTAAACAGCAGCTGTCAAAGGAGCATTTTCTTTTCAATATGACAGAAAATAGCCTAGTCCCTACATCATAGATAGTTTCTATCATCTTCAGAGTAATACTAAAAAGAATGGTACCCACACTGCGAATTAACAATGTGGGGAATGAAGGGTGTGGGAAGAAGCAAACTAAGGCTTTTACAAATCCTTGTTTGTAGGACAAGCAAGGTGGACAAAGTTCCAAATTTTAAAAAAAAGCTAAGGGAAGAGATTTTATACTGTCTGCATGCTACTTTCTGGGTCCCTATTCCTGCAAGGATCATCTCTCCCACTCTGTGCCAATTTGTGTCTGTGAAACACTTCAGGTATTTATCAACAAGAGTCTTCTCTTTCTAGTGAGAGGATGGAATTGAAGGAAATCAGTAATAGTGAGAAAATTGGGTAAGGGAATTTAATGGATTAAAGACTAACAAAACACCTGGGCCTGATAATCTCCATCCCATTGTAATAAAGGATATGGAACAAAAACAGAAGTTGCTAGAAATGCTCAGCAGGTCTGGCAGCATCTGTGAAGAAAAATCAGTTAACGTTTAGTATTCAGTGACCCTCAGCATAAAAGCTGTGTCCCTGGAAATGTTGGATGCACTTCTGGCCATTTTCCAAAATTCTACAGACTCTAGAGCAGTTCCTTCATTTAGAGTGTGGAAAATGTGGCCATGCTATTTAAAACAGGAGGGAGAAAGAAAACACATGTTACAGACATGTTAGCCTAACATCAACAGTGGGGAAAATGCTGTAAAAGATGTGATAAGAGAATGTTTGGAAAGTGCTAATGCAATTGAATAAAGCCAAAAGGGGGCGTGGACGGGCACGGTTACTATAAAGTGATTTGGTCCCAGCTATTCACAATATATAAGTGACCTAGGTGAGGGAACTAAAATTTCCAAGTTTGCTGATGACTCAAAACTGGGAGGGATTGTGACTAGTCTAAGCAAAAGAGGAACATGTCTTTGTTAGCAAAGTGTTTTATTGCAGCTGACATTATTCCTCAGGAATAATCACCAAGAACTCTTTGGAGCAGTACAGAGTGCAGGTGAGCTCGACACAGGCTAACATAGAATCCACAACTATCATACAAAGATTGTGAGATCATCTGACTGGATGGAGCTGATGTAATTTCAATATTAACTCTTTATAACTATTTCCTCATACAGCATCTCCTCCCAAGCTTTTCTCTCCAGGTTACCATTATAATTTAATGCATACTACAACATTACATTTACTTCAAGCTAATCTCTGCCCAAGATTCTAACCTCACAAATTCATGCAGTCTGGAAACTTTCCGAGGACACACTCTCTTCAACTTCCGAGAATACACTTTCTTCAAATTTGGAGGAATGGGAAGTCTTTCACTTGAGAATTGTAGACTTGAATCTGGTCTGTAGCTCAATTCTCCGCCAGAGGACATTTCATCACTTGGATATCCTTCACAGAAGATATTGTTGTTGGTAGACCTTGTCATGGGACCATTGCTTTATCTGGAGTACCCCTAACCTTACAAATTCTATTCAAAGAGGAATACTTCCCTGTTAACCATCTACTTTCCTCACAGCATCCTCTGAGGGACCTTTAATCTTGTGAAGAACATAGAATCTGGCTGCTCTGTTGAAACTAGAACTTTCTTGGATTTCTGAGCCAGGTAATACTTCTCAGATTGGAACAGTACCCTCTTGTTACAGTGTCCTGGATGCTTAAACCAAGCAAGTTCTTTGGCTTGAATGTGTCCCAAATCTGTAAACATTGGTCTAGTTCCCATGGAATCATAAGCAGCTCATCTTGTTGATCAGGCTGAACATCATTCATGACTCTTTGTGACTCTTTGAAGGTGAAATAGACTATTTCTGACTCTCAATCATGTTGCTGAATGAATGATCCTCACTCAGCATGATATCTATCACAGGCATTGACTGTTCTGTTACCTCAACGATATCAGCTAAAAAATTCCCGAATGATCTCAAACGGGTCATACTATTCATTCTTGTTCTCAGTATTTGCTTCTTCTTGCAACCTTTGCTGAGTTTATCTTGATCAGTCGTCAGTGATAACAAAGGTGTTTTCAGATCTGACAGATTTCACAACGATTTGTGAGATTTTCAATCCGTTTTAAGACCTCTAACCACCACACCACTGGCTATACACATGACAATGCCCAAGGATCAGCCATATATGCTTTCTGATAAATCTTCCCAGAGGGTAGTTGGAATAACAAATATACTGTCAAATGCTGGTAAAAACACGAGAGGTGTTATAGCCCAGAAGGAGGCCATTTGACCCATTATACTTGCACCAGGCTAGCTATAATTGAAAAATGCTGTCAGTGCTTAAAGTGCATATTGTTGGCCAAGTTGGATGATTGTTCTGGTGATCATTCAACACAATGCTGGTGATTAGTAGCATATTCTTAGTTATTATTTTGTTCTTGTTGAATTACATTGAGTTGTCTTGGCTTGCTGACCAATATTCCCACACTGTTGAAGTTACCATGAAGGACTTTCCTTCTCAACCACTCTCCTCATCTGAGGCAAGCTGGCCCTCAGATTAAACCACTGAAAGCTGTCTCTCTTTAATGAGTTAACAGCGCTAGCATCCTGCAGGACAATGGAGACTTTCCATTAACCTTACTTATTCTTGGTTAGATAAAACACTTATTTTGTGCCATTATAGGTAATGTCAACAGATTCTACATTTAGTTCTTTTTGGGTTCCACAATGAGTCTAGGAAGCCCAATGAAATATTTTAGTAGTTGCCCTTTGAACAATTAGTCAAGAATTTCTGGACTAGTTCTAGATTCTCCCACAAGAAGAATCATCCTTTCCACATCACCTAATATAGGCCACTCATGATCTTATATAATTCACTTAAGTCACCTCTGACTGTTCTGAACTCCAGAGGATGCAGGCCTGGCCTGTCTAGCCTTTTCTCACAAAGCAATTTGCTCATTTCAGGTTTTAGTCAAGGAAATCTTCTCTCAACAGCTACCAAAGCATTAAAACCCATCTGTAAGTATGGTGACCAATACTGTGTGCTGTACCCCAAATGCAGTTTCACCAATGCCCTGTATAATTGAAGCATAACTTCCCTACTCTTGCATTCAATTCCTCTTACAATAAAACAGATTAGCTTTCCTGATTACTTTCTGTACCTGCATACTTATCTCAACAGACAGATCTCTCTGCAATTCAGAGCTTTGCAACCTCTCACCATTTAGATAAAAAGCTTCTTTTTTAATATTATTTCCGTAAAACTGAATAATTTCATACTTTCCCACATTATACTCCACTTATCAAATCTTAGCCCACTTATATAATTATCTATATCACTTTGTAGGCTCCTCATGTCTTCTTCACAACATAGTTTCCTACCTACGTTTGTATCATCAGCAACTTTAGCCATCTTACCTTCAATCCTTTCATCTAAATCATTTCTACAAATTGTTTGGAGTTGAGACCCCAGCACCAACCCCTATGGCACACCAGTTGTAGCCACATAACAGCCTGAACAACTCCTTCCACACCTCAAACCTGATGCTGCAAGATACAAGGGGATGGCGATGCTGGCATCTGTGGCATTGTAAGTTTTGATTCAGTGGTTATGGCTATGTCAGAGTATTGCTTGATGTTAGCAAAGAGGGCTTTGCATGGCAGACAGAACTGAGTTGCTGTTGTGATTCCAGTGCCTATATTGATGCCAGGTGGTTCATCCAGTTTCATTCTTTTTTCTTATCCATTTTGGTGGTTTGATACAAGCTTTTCAAATAGTTTGCTAGGCCCTTTGCCTCTGGATGAATAGCACAATGGCATTACCTCTATTCACCACATTTCCCAGCAGAGTTTGTGAAAATCTCCTCCACACCCATTTTATTTTCCCATGGGTATAATTTAAATAACTTTGTAACTTTAAGAGTAATAACAGTGCTTAGAGATTCAAAAAACTGAC
Organism: Ginglymostoma cirratum; assembly: GCA_024137785.1. Lineage (NCBI taxonomy): Eukaryota > Metazoa > Chordata > Chondrichthyes > Orectolobiformes > Ginglymostomatidae > Ginglymostoma > Ginglymostoma cirratum. The sequence continues at coordinate 41,076,297 of JAHRHZ010000249.1, forward strand.
TTTAATCATAATGCATTTACAGAAGAATAAAAATGTTAGCTGCAGCAGACACAACTTGGACTGGATTTCCAATATTTTTCTACTAAATACCATTGTATGTCATTCTGTATTTACATGCCCGAGATTCTGGGGAATTCATTTCAAAAAGTCATCAGCTTGTCCATTTTTAAACATTTGGAATGAGCCAGCCATCGGCCAATTTACACAGACATTTCTAGTTCCTGCCATTGGTTGATACTTAATAGGGAGAGATTTAATTCAGCCAGAAAAAAGAACAATTTGGAACATTTAACTCATTTCAGAGTTCAAATATGAAAATCACTGCCAATCTAGCATAAACATATTTGCTAACAATATATACCTTGCCAATCTGAATAGTACAACAGTTACAAAGCCATATTTGCTTCTATTTATGTTGCACTCAAGATTTTCCCATGTGACATAATTGGAAGGTTGAGCTTTGAAGTGTAGCACATCCAGAAAATGGCCATATCCAAAGTGCTGAATGTCAATATCTAGGAGAAACAGAGATGCAGTGTTTAAGAGGTAAAGGACAAATAACAAAACTTGGAGCCTTAGCTCATCATCTTGTTACCTAAAATACAAATACCAGTATATTGACAACTCTAAATGACAACTCCAAAATCCAGTAAACATCTTCTTCACAACGATGCTGCTGTTTAATATGAAGTGGTTTTAAAGTGTTTAACAACTAAGATCTGGTCAGCACCTTGGAAAGAGAAACAAAATTAACAGAGGCAATTTTTACAGCCCGTCCTCTTACAGTGTACCTGAAGATGTGGTGGTGGAGAGTTGCCTAAAATGAAATAGAGTCATAGAGATACAAGGCAGAGAAACAAACCCTTCGGTCTAACTCGTCCATACCGACCAGTTATCCTAAATAAATCAGTCCCATTTGTCAACATTTGGCGCATATCCCACTAAATTCTTACTATTCATGTATCCATCCAGATGCCTTTTAAATGTTGTAAATATACCAGCCTTCACCACTTCCTTTGGCAGCTCATTCCACACACACACCACCCTCTTGTGTGAAAATGTTGCCCCTTGGGTCCCTCTTTCCCCTCTCATCTTAAACCTATGCCCTCTAGTATTGGGCTCCCCCACCCAGAGAAAAGACCTTGTCTGCTTACCCCATCCATGCCCCTCATGATTTTATAAACCTCTATAAAGTCACTCGTCAGCCTTCAACACTCCAGGGAAAATAGCCCCAGCCTATTCAGCCTCTCGCTATAGCTCATACCCTCCAACACTGGCAACATCCTTGTAAATCTTTTCTGAACCCTTATAAACTTCACAACATACTTTCCATAGCAGAGTGACCAGAATTGTGCACAGTAGTCTAAAAGTGGCTTAACTATTGCCTTGTACAGCCACAACATGATCTCCCAATTCCTATTCTCAATGCACTGACCAATAAAGGCCAGCATATCAAATGCCTTCTTCACTATCGTATCTACCTGCGACTCAACTTTCACAGAACTATGAACCAGCGCTCCAAGGTCTCTTTGTTCAGCAATCCTCCCCAGGACCAAGTGTATAAACCCTATCCTGATTTGACTTTCCATAATACAGCACCTCATGTTTATCAAAATTAAGCTCTGTCTGCCATTCTTCAGCCCATTGGCTCATCTGATCAAGGTCCAGTTGTACTCTGAGGTAACCTTCTTCACTGTCCACTACACTTCCAATTTGGTGTTATCTGAAAACTTACTCGGTACACATCCAAATCATTTACAAAAATGACAAAAAGCAGTGGACCCAGCATCAATCTTTGTGGCACACCACTGGTCACAGGCCCCCAGTCTGAAAAGCAACCTTCCAGCACCACCCTCTGTCTTCTACCTTTGAGCCAGTTCTGTATCCAAATAGCTAATTCTCCCTATATTCCATGTGATCTAACCTTGCTAACCAATCCATCATGACGACCGTAGTCGAATACCTAGCTGAAGTCGATATAAATGACATCCGTAGCTCTTCCCTCATCAGTCCTCTTTGTTACTTCTTCAAAAAGCACAAGTTGACCAGCTTTGGCAAGCTTTACTCTTTGGGTAAATTGTCAAACAGTCATCCCACTCTTAGGCTTTAAATGGCCCATGTTGGCCTCAGTCCCTCTCTGCTGCAATGACATGTGCACCTGGAGAAGACAAAGCAGGATGCTAGTTCACCACCTTGGGCTAAAGGCAGGAAGGAATAGTCTCTAATAGTTCTCCTGTGCCCAATCACTATAGCCTCCGCAAGATGGTAAACCCCATTGTGTATACCTCAGGGCCAGGTAGACTCCCATCCCACTCCTTTTCCACCATGTCCGCTCACTAGGGTCCATGAACCTTGCCCAATCAGATCCTTAGGCTTATCAAAATCGGACATGTTCTCTTTTTCCTCTAGACTCCTCATAGTCTCAGCCATGGCCACTCCTTATTTTAAGACTTGCAAGGATTACAAGAGCTGACGACCAATCTAATTGGCCAACAGCTCTGGAGGATGTGACTTCCTGTAGCTGATGGATGAAAGTTATACCCTCGACTTGCTGAGACCTCCCTCAGTGCCTTATTCTTTTAAAATAGGGACAGATGTAAAGACAAACATGGAAAATGAACAACTTGCTGCAGACTGTGGGTTATTCCGATCAGAAAACTGTCTAAACTTTGAGAAACATTAAAATTACCAGCTAGCAATCACTTAACAAATACTTCTGCAAATTTCTTGTAACAATCAGTACAGTCTTGTTCTGCTGCGCTGTGCTGGACAATATCATAGCATTAGAGTGTTTGACCTAGTCCAAAATATTTCAAGCACGTCTGATGTAAACTGTGGACTGTTATCCAACATTGACACCTCTGGCAGCCCATAAATTGCAGACCAACTTTTAAAATTCTCAGTAGTTTCGGCATCTGCAGTATTCGCTGTAGATTCAGCATTTATTGACTTGCTGTAGCTATCAACTAAAACAAGGCACTCTTTACTTTCCACTTTAAGGAAATTAAAGCTACATTCATGTCAGGCAAAGATCACCTTCAGCGAAAGAGAATCTAACCATCGCCCATTGACATTCAATAGCATTACCACTGCTGAATCTCCCACAATCAACATCCTGCAAGAACTTACAATTGACCAGTGACTGAACTAGACCAACCATATAAATACTGAGGCTACACGAACAGTTCAGAGCTGGGAGCTTTGCAGTGAGTGACTGTCTTCCTAACTGTCAATCAGCAGCAAGGTACACATCTTCAACTTTTGTTTCTACCATAGGAGTTGATTTATTCAGCTCTACTTTGCTAACCTTCCATGTGCTGCATTTTTAGCTTCCTGACTGAGTACAGCGCCTGATCTTCCTGCTTGACAACATTAACTTTTGTTTCTGTATCAATTATAGGTACATTCAAAGACTCGTGAACTAGATTTAGTACCACAACCTCAATCCAGTGCATTTCTGTGAGTTGCCACTTTACCGCAACTTGAACCGTTGTTTCATCTGCTCCTGTGTGCTGCCCATATATAAGCAAATCTCTCACAGGTCAAGCATGTTGACTGGCAAGAGGACATTTAAACAGTATTTGGTGATCATGGTAATGCTACTGCTGTGTCTCACATTTAATATGCAATATACCTTAACAGACATGGTCATGGGAACATCACTACAGCATGGCATGTGACCTGAAGCTATAAAGGTCTCAGACTCCATCTAACCCAGGGTCACTTGAAACATAACATGCTGATGGAAACATGCTACTATTTCTAATCAAACAACTTAATATTAGCTTCGGCACTGAAATGTCTGTGACTGGAATCTATATAACATCAGTGAATGTAATAGACATCTGTTGAATCTTCCAATACCATGTTACTTATGTCTAGTTCTTGTTTTATTCAAGCTAACATAAGCATTGCTGCATCTGGTACAAATATCCCCAGGAGGCAAAGTACATGGTCACATTGGCAGAACAAGTAGCATCTAAATGTTTGACTCTAAGTCTGTAAACTTGGCTGCCATTGATTGGATCTCATTGAAACGTGGGACCTTCCCTGCCAACTCAGAAAAGGAAGTCCCTTGCAATCTTTCATTGTCATTTTATTGGATGTGACCTCATCACAGGCCTCCTTCAACAACGACGTATTACCTCTGCCCATCAGCTTGGCCTGCATTTTACTACTCTTCCAGTGTCCAACAAATGTGTTTCTAAAGTTGATTTCTCAAAATGCACTGTACCAGTAGTGATGAGATTATGCCTGAAATTGTCTTCAGTGCCATTTAGTTTTCACTTCTGTACGCTGCAAACCTGATGTGTGCTGAATATGAGATACACATACAACAATCTTTCAAATTAGCTGTACATCCTCAAAATCAACCTTAGCAGTTCCAAAAATATGTCACAACATGACAAAGTTCTAAAATCTTAGTTACATATGTATGCACTGTACATGAATGTTTCAATATAATGTGCACTCTAATTCAACCTCTCGGATATGAACAAGATTCTTAGCAAAAACATAACATTGTTATTATGTATTTCTTTTAAAAAAAAATGGAACGAGATTGTCACATCATAAGGTTCTGGAAATAAAGATTAAAATCTTACCAAACTACTGCCTATAAAGACAGCCACAACTGATACTCTCAGATTCTAACATTCAAACACTTAGCGTTTTGCCTGCATTTTTTGTTTCTGTAATTTTATCCTGTTCATAGCAAATGGTTTTATGGCTCTGCTGAAAAAAATGCAGAAAAGAATTCAGACTAATCATTATGCACACATAATTTAATATTCCATGATCTGATTTCAGGGCCAGTATCTCGATAAGACATGAACTGAAGAGCACCGCAAGCATCCTGGCAGCCTGGCTCTTGGGCAGAGCTCTGCTCAGTCAACAATCCAGGGATGATTCACTGATTGTGCAGATTATCCACTCGTGACATCATTGCTAACTATTTCAAGGTTTATTTTATTACTCTGCAGTGCACTCTTTTATTGGAATTGATGAGTACAATAAATCAAAACAAAGTGAAATAGCAGTTATGGAATTATGAGCAAAATGTTAAGAATCAATCTCCAAATCAGTGTTTGTGTTGTAAATTTTTTTTAATACAACTTAATTGTTCCTTAAACCCTTCAATAATCAATTTTTAAAAATAATGATGTTGGTCATTTCATGTCTCTTTACCAAAAGTAGACAGCCTTAATTAGCAGTCTAGTGTAATATCTGAAAATCAGGTGGGCACAGCTCCTGCCCCCACCCAGTTTTCTACTTCTACTTAAATTAAAGTTGAAAAGTTATGTGCAATCAAGGCCATAATTCCAAAATGTGATTGTGTGAGGCAAGGTTCAGAACTGGTAGTGTGGACTTGTAAAATCATCTTTACATTGTCAGTAGTATAACTCTTTCTGGCAGCTACTGCAGCAGGCTGAGATTAACATTATCGAAAAGCTCTTGGCACAGCATGCATGTCAGCACTGTAAAAATGGAGAGGAGTTACCTACAGACATTCTAAACTGTGGGAGGAAACCTTCTGTTCCAATATCACATGGTCTTTCATCACAGTCATCTGGCTGTTTTCAGATTTTCCTGTGGTTAAGCATTTTACCTGAGGTTTTCAGTTAGCAACACTAATTCCAATATGCCCATGAAGATCAGCACCAAATATACCATTAGGCTCAAAACAATATGCAAAAATGTACCTTGAATAGCAATTATTAGAACAATGCGAATGTTTTCAGTATATTAGCTTAACTTTTATGAGAAAATATGTTTGTAATAGACATAGTAGGAATTGCAGATGCTGGAGAATCTGAGGTAACTAGGTGTAGGGCTGGATGAACACAGCAGGCCAAGCAGCATCAGAGGAGCAGGAAGGCTGATGTTTCGGGCCGAGACGCTTCTTCAGAAATGGTGGAGGGGAAGGGGGTTCTGAAATAAACAGGGAGAGAGGGGGAGGCGGTTAGAAGATGGATAGAGGAGAAGATAGGTGGAGAGGAGACAGACAAGTCAAAGAGGCGGGGATGAAGCCAGTAAAAGTGAGTGTAGGTGGGGAGGTAGGGAGGATCTAGGTCAGCCCAGGGAGGACGGACAGGTCAAGGGGGTGGGATGAGGTTAGTAGGTAGGAGATGAGGGTGGAGCTTGAAGTGGGAGAAGGGAATAGGTGGGAGGAAGGACAGGTTAGGGAGGCGGGGACGAGCTGGGATGGTTTTGGGATGCGGTAGAGGGAGGGGAGATTTTGAAGCTTGTGAAGTCCACATTGATACAATTGGGCTGCAGGGTTCCCGAGCAGAATGTGAGTTGTTGTTCCTGCAACCTTCGGGTGGCATTGTTGTGGCACTGAAGGAGGGATGGACATGTCGTGTGAGGAATGGGAGGGTGAGTTGAAATGGTTCGTGACTGGGAGGTGCAGTTGTTTAGTGCAAACCGAGCGTAGGTGTTCTGCAAAGCGGTGCCCAAACCTCCGCTTGGTTTCCCCGATGTAGAGAAGGCCACAACGGGAATAGTGGATGCAGTATACCACATTAGCAGATGTGCAGGTGAACATCTGCTTGATGTGGAAAGTCTTCTTGGGCCTGGGATGGGTGTGGGGGGGAAGGTGTAGGGGCAGGTGTAGCACTTCCTGTGGTTGCAGGGAAAAGTGCAGGGTGTGGTGGGGCTGGAGGGGAGTGTGGAGCGGACAAGGGAGTCACGGAGAGAGTGGCCCCTCCTGAAAGCAGATAAGTGTGGGGAGGGAAGTTTGTCTTTTGTGGTGGGGTCGGATTGCAGATGGCGGAAGTGTCGGAGGATGATGCATTGGATCCGGAGGTTGGTGGGGTGGTACATGTGGATGAGGGGGATTCTGTTTTGGTTGTTATTGCGGGGAGGTGGTGTGAGGGATGAGTTGTGGGAAATGCGGGAGACACGGTCGAGGGCGCTCTAGACCACTGAGGGAGGGAAGTTGCAGTCCTTGATAAACGAGGACATCTGAGATGTACGGGAGTGGAATGCCTCACCCTGAGAGCAGATGCGGCATTGGGAATTGGGAATAGGGGATGGCATTCTTGCAGGAAGGTGGGTGGGAGGAGGTGTATTCTAGGTAGCTGTGGGATTCAGTGGGCTTGAAATGGATATCGGTTTCTCGGTGGTTGCCGGAGATGGAGACAGAGAGGTCCAGGAAGGAGAGAGAGGTATTAGAGATGGTCCAGGTGAGCTTAAGATTGGGCTGGAAGGTGTTGGTGAAGTGGATGAACTGTTCGAGCTCCTCATGGGAGCTCGAGGCGGCGCCAATACAATCATCAATGTAACGGAGGAAGAGGTGGGGTTTAGGGCCAGTGTAGGTACGGAAGTGGGATTGTTCCACGTAACCTACAAAGAGGCAGGCATAGCTTGGGCCCATGCAGGTACCCATAGCCACCCATAGTGTGTAAGTTATTTGTAGGTGAAGGGTAAATGCTTGGGTCTTTTAGGGTTGTGCCATTGCAGATCAAAAGCACAAGTTAACACATGAATATTTTTAGTTTAAGTGTAAGCACACAGAACAGAATACATGTTAGGGGTTAATTCTTAGCATGAAAAATAGAGGAAGTGATGCTTCACATGGATTAGCACTGGGACCATTGTTGTGCAAAACACTGTGTACATAAATAATATGATGTTGAGAATCAAAGGCACAATTTCAAATTTTGTGAATGACAGTAAATTGAGTAGATAGTTACTACTAAGGAAAACTACAACACAATGAAAGCTAACAGCCAGAAGCTGGCAAAATTGAATGAAAGGGTTGGCAAGGCCTACCTTGACATCAGGAGCTTCTTGCTCCCTCTTTTATGCTTTTGAAAAGCAGCACATTGAGTTTCTCACAAAACATTGTTGTTTTTTAAATGCCTTGTTAATGACCTAACTTGCTGCATTAATATTCAGATTTCTATCCTGTGTGGAAAATAGACTTATTCAACCAAATAGCCATGTGGAAAAATGGCTATTAGCCTCATCCTCAGTCCAGTCAAAGGGGGTGGGGACAATGTGATGTTGTCTGTCAGGGTGTCCTAGCACAGTCAGTTATGGGCACAGTCCCATAACTGCTTGGAATGCACACCATCAGGAGATCTGTCTAACTTCAGTTGGTGAGTGGACAACAGTCAGTCCTGGTGCAGTCAGTCAGTCAGGTCTGATGACCAGAAGCAACAGTGAAGGCAGGGTGATGCATCTTAGTTGGGGAGCTGCAAAGATAGTTGATGGGTTCTGGTAAGTCATCACAAGGGGCTGCTCAAAGTTGGTCAGTCATCAGAGATGAAGAAAGTCCAGTGGGACTGTCTGTTGATTGTTAAGGAGGGTGCTACAGGGATGTAGAGGAGCGTCATTGTCAACACAGATGGGGGAGTCAAGGCTGGGGTGGTGCAAAGGAAGAGGTATTTACAGAGGTGAGAACAAGGATATGAGGGAGGAAGAAACACAAATTGTATGGAGATATGTGGGAGATCATTGAATAGAACAGTAGGCTACAGAGGAGGTGGTTGGTTTGGCAGTGTTCAGCACCTAGGTTCCACAGGGGGAACATACATAATCATGATGAGCACCATTAAAGTGTAATGTCAGGGTTTGGGCAGAAGCAGGACATGTTGGGTGTTATGTGGAAATGGGTGATGCAAAAGGGAACATAGCAGCTATGTGATCAGGTAGGACCCGGTGCAAGTCTGGCAGCATCTGTGGAGACAGCAACAGAATTAATGTCTCAAGTTTATTGGGGCTCTTCTTCAGAGCTATTGAGTTTCTCCAGCATTGTCTATGTTTGTTTCTGAATTCCAGCAATATTTTGCTTTTTTTTTTGCTTGAAATAGGGAGGCAGGAGAATTGGGAAGACAATTAGGAAGGCAAGTGGTATTTTGTAAGATGGTTTGAGTTCAGAAGTAGGGCTGTCTTGCTGCACTTTTACAGGTCTTTACTGAGTCCATACTTGGAGCATTGCATGCAGTTTGGTCTCCCTACTTAAGAAAGGATATGGAAAAGAGTGAAGTAGAAATTCACTAGGCTGATACAGGACTATCCTATGAAGAGAGATTGGTTCAACTGGGTGAGGTGAGTCAGATGACTCTGATGAATATAGGTCCAATTGACTCACTCTTCCTCATAGGATGATCCTGCTATTCTCAATATCAGTCTAGTAAACCTCCATTGCACTCCCTCTGAGGCAAGCTTATCCTTTCTTAGGCAGGGAAACCAAAATTGAATACAATACTCCAGTGAGTGGGGATCTGATTGGAACTTATACGATTCCAATAGGGCTGAACAGTCTAGATGCACTGGAATATTTTCCTTAGAGTGGAGCCAAGAACCAGGGGACACAGTCACAGAATATGGGGCACACCATTTAGGACTGAGATGAAGAAATATTTTCTCACTCAAAGGATAGTGAACTTGTGGAATTCTCTATCACAGAAGACTGTGAAATCTAAGTCACTGAATATATTCGACAAATGGATTTTTTTTTAGATTTTGAAGGCATCAAAAGTTATGGGAGGAGAGTGGGAATATGACATTAAGATAGAGGATCAGCCATGATCCCACTAAATGGCTGAGCAGGCTCAAAGGTCCCAATGATCTACTCCAGCTCCGAGATTCTATGTACTTATGTTTCACTGCCAATTCTTACTATTCGCCAGATGTTTCTGCACTGAAAAATGGCTTGGATATGCCCATACTGAGCAGAGTCAGTGTCAATGTGGTAGTCAAAGGATTTCAGAATATTAGGATATTTCACTGGAAAATACACAAATTCCAGCTGCATTTGAATTTCAGATATTTATTTGCAGAAATGCAATGGATGCGAGGTGAATATTTTTATGCATCAAATGTTAATCAAAGATAGTTCACACCATACTATTGGTACGACCAAATTAATATTGTCATCTCAGTGAAGCGGCAATTAGCAGGAATCACTTAAAGGAGCCCAATGTTCGAAAAAGCACCATGTCAATTGTGAAACTTCCAAGAGTACTGTGGGACAAATGGAACATTGCTGCATCTTAAGTTATGTAAGCATGATGATGGACACTAATGAATGAAATGGAAAGTGGAATGACTGAAATGGTGCTGGGATGGGAAGGGGATCACAGTGCAGTGAGTATGTTCTTTTAGATATTATGTGTTGGTCACTTAGCCGGTACAGTTAGTGCACAAGACTTCAGTAAGGGCCACATGGAGATGATAAGTCAGCAGAAGGTCCAGTCCCACAGCTTGTACCAGACCGGCGGTTCTCTGCAGTATCGTCCTCACAGCGTGTGCCACATCATCCTAGCATGCTGTTTGCTGCACAATTGGAGCAGGCAGCAATGCAATATGATAAATGCTGAGGAGCTGGGCGAGTGGTAGCAGTCTTCTGAGGGGAAGCTTAGGATTGTGAGGAGGAGGAATTTTTCCTTTTCACTGACAAAGATCAGCTGCTTTGATCCCAACAAGTCAGCCACGACCTGACTGGTGCCCACTTTTGATAAATCGAGCTGAATGCTCAAGAACATCATTGACAGTCAAGGTTAAGTTACCAGTATTTGGTTCACATTGTGGTGTGAAATGTAGCTTGGATTTGTTTTCTTTGTGTTCCCTTCTGCTGACAGTCAGTGAAAGCTCATGTTTGAATTTGTCCAAATGTCTGACTGTATGTAATGTTCCCTATTGGAATGGGAAGGATATAGGTGTCCACTGGGCATTAGGTAAGTAAAAATTAGCAGTCTCGGAGAGGGTCATCAGATGGGATCTATTTAGGAACAATTAAAAAAGTGTGACATGGGTTTAGATAATGACTAAAATGAATGATCATGTTTATTATTTGTCCATGAGATGAGCTAGCTCAGACAGTATTCATTTTCCATCCCTAATAGCCCAGACTATAGTTAAAATTCAATCAAATATAGGTCTGGAGTAACATATACAACAGATTAAATAAGGACAACAGAATTTCTTCCGTCTTAAGTGAGCCAGATGGACTTTTACAACCATCAATAGCGGCTACATGGTCACCATTAGATTAGCTGTTGATTTGAAATCTTTAACTTGTAAATTTCACTAACTGCCATGATGGGATTTGAACCCAGACCTACAAAACGTTAATCAGGTGTTCTGGACAACTAGTCTCGTGGCATTAACTCAATACCACCACTCTCATAGTTGGCATGTACAAGAAAGTGCTGGCTTTCAGAACTGTACAGCATGTTGATGCTGTGCCATTACATTGTCAGTGAGGGACAATGTTTGGTCACCAACTCTTGTCCAGTCGCACAGAGACCTCTCAAAGTTGGTGCGGGCTCAAGGGATGCTGTTCATTCCACAAATCCTACTGAGCAGTGAGTAGTTCTGGAAACTGTACATGTTAAGATGGTAAGAATTGGATGTGAGATACATCAAGGGATGATGTAGATAATTAATGAGGCATTTTTAGAAAAAAAAAAGGTGAGAAATCTTACTGAGCCTTGTGGTAGGGATTCCTCCAAAAACTCAACAGAAGTCACACTTATCCAATAGTAATAAGATTTAATCTAGCAGATCTAAACTTGCAGAATGGATTTGTAATTGTTGTGAAGTGCAATGCTCGGATAAACTGGAGTCAATGGGAATCCGGGGAGGATATTTCTTTACTGGCTGGGGTCAGACCTGGCACATATGAAGATGGTTGTGGTGGTTGGGGTCAGTCATGTCAGCTCCACGGCATTCTGAAAGGCACTGTGGGTCTATCTATCTCACATGGACTGCACTGGTTCACAAAGACAGCTCAACACCACATTCTCAAGGGCAACTTGGGACAAACGATACATGCTGGCCCAATAAGTGTTACCAACATCTCATGAGTGCACTAAAAAAACTATTAATAAGTATGAGAAGCATATGCTTCACAGATAGGAAAGGCAGAAGTTTTACAGAAAATTCAAAGTGGATTTGGAGGCAGGTGGGGGTAGACAATTTCCCAAATAGATTTAAGACCTGAATCCCAATCAACATTTCAGCATTTCAGAGATAGCAGGAGCAGCAGATGTTGTAGAATCTGAGATAACAAGGTGTACAGCTGGATGAACACAGCAGGCCAAGCAGCATGAGACGAGCAGGAAGGCTGACGTTTCAGACCTAGGCCCTTCTTCACAAAATGCAAGGGTCTAGGCCCGAAACGTCAGCCTTCCTGCTCCTCTGATGCTGCTGGGCCTGCTGTGTTCATTCAGCTCTACACCTTGTAATCGCAGCATTTCACAGCTTTGCCACAATGAGTTACAAATACAGCAGGGATCCCCAACCCCTGGCGAGTCTGGCAGGAAGCCAAATGAAGAACTTGAAAATGCAATTAGGAGTCATTATGTGCATGAATTGACTCTATCCCACCAGTGAAAGATTTACCATGCTGTGTCTGCAACCTGGCAGGTTTAAAAAGGTGAGTGTTTAGCAGGAAGAACTGACCTTCAGAGGAGGAATATAAAAAGTTGAAAGTGCTAAATTTGAGATCAGCCACAGTGAAATCCTCACAAAAACACCTCTTTAAACCTCAATACACTATATATGCGTGAGGACATCAACTCAGTGCTAATTATTTAATCTGCCACGTCTACACGGGATGCAAGATTTTATCACCTGTGAGATTTTCCTGTGCTGTTGGTCCACATTTTCTGCAGTTAGTTGCGCTACAATTTCAATTAAACATATCAGTGAATATCAATATTCAAATTATATCATTTGATTTAAAATATCTGAAATTTTAATAGATTAAAAATGATTTTACAAAAAGGACCCTTGATCTAAAGTGGTCACAGAAATCATCCGGCCAGTCCAAACAGCCTATCTGGAATGTGCAAAACTGGTTCTGTTGGAATTACTATTTTAATCAAGAGGCATTAAATGTCAGTGAAATGTCAAGAAATACATTTCTCTTGTTTTACTCACACTTACATGATAGACACACACCTCGAGGGAAGAAAGGTTTCCATCAGCAGACCAAATTGAAATGAAACAACGATACACAATTGAGAAGATGCAAAGGAGCTGTAAATCAACTGTAGTACAGCAAAGGAAAGAGAATGAAACGTCGACAGATAACAGCAAGGATACCAAAAGCTCTTTTTTCCCCTTTCTCTCTCATTCTCAGAAAACAGCATCAGTGAAAATTCAACTAAGGAAACCACCATTTAGAGAAAAAATGACGCGGTCATTTACAAGGGTCACCACTCCTGGGGAAACAGGATAATAGTGAAACTGTTGGGATTCTCTTTCACTCTTGTAACTCCGGCGTTCATGAGAACTTTAAAATACAACAGCTTTTACCTTTCTGTCTGTGTTATCAACTTTCCATCCTGAACCCCTGCCCAACACCTGAACACCCCCTGCCCACCCCCATTTCACCTAGGTCTATTACCTTGCTTGTGAGTAGATTTGGTGAGGGGTGTTAGCAGGTAATAGATTTCCTCTTTCTTTAATGTAAGAGAATTTTGCTCCTTAATTTTTATCAAGTTATCTAAGTTTTAATTAAAGTGTGAAAGCAATAACAATACTTGTTGTAATGGACTGAGAGGAGATTAAAAAGAGAAGAAGACCAACACCACCCCCTCTCAACCTGGTTGTTTTCATGATAATGATAATGGTCTAAAAATCAATTATAAGTCAGGGATTGATTAACTTCCGAGAGTCATAAAATGTAAGTTTTGTGTTTGTGAAAAATGACTTTTCCAGAGTTTAGAATCATCAATCCCTGCAATTTAGAAGCAGGCCATTCAACCCACCAAGTCTATATCAACATTCTGAAGAGTGTCTCATTCCCTGCAAACACACCCTTGGACACTATGGGCAATTTAGCATGATCAATCCTCCCTACTCTACACATTATTGGACTGTGGGCAGAAACTGGAGCATGTGAACAAAACCCATACAGACATGGAAAGAATGTGCAAATTCCACACAGACAATCACAGGAGGCTGGAAATGAACCTGGGTCTTTAGCACTACAAGGCAGCAGTGCTAACCACTGAGCCACCATTCAGTTCCTAGTAGCCTAGCCTTTACAAACAATTCTCTTAATGATTAAGATGTGTGAGTGATGTCAGGAAATACATGGCAACAAAACATTAAAGTGACCTAGACATCTCAAATGATCACCTTTGTCTTGAGGAGTCGGCATGGTTTTTACTTTCTCTATTCTGACTTAGATCAGGAGGAAGGATGCACCGGAATAAATCGGTCAAAACAAAGGTAATATATGATATTTCTCACTGTTGAGGATCAATCATTCAATGCATGCAGCTTGCTTCAATAAGTGCAGATTGTTCTCCCTACCAGAGCAATGATCACACAGATTCATCTTCATATAGTGAGCATAATGTGTTCCATGTATGCTTGTAAGAAATCTGGACTAATAAATAGGTCGAAAGGAGGTTCTGAAAACGGTATCATCCAAACATTGGATGGAATGTTGTGAGCCCTTGGGAATCCTCTGTACTAGTAACCATGCTTGGTGTCAAGTTTCAAGAAGCAAATCACACTTACAGTCTTGGATCTACCTCTTCTAAACTGCATTTTGTTATTGTGGACCAAAATATTCTCTCAAAGATTCATCCTCCCTTTGACTTATGAAATTGAGCTGTGTCATTCTATGCACTCCTGTACTCTTAGTACAATTCCATCTTACTCCATCTTATTTAGCTTGAGCTTCAATTTGTCTTTTAACTGGACATTGCAATTATGTGGTTAGCTTGCATTCTTTTTCAAGCACAAGGGTTTGAACTTTACCAAATGTTGCCAAAGTGTCATTAGAACATAAAAACTAGGAGCAGGAGTAGGCCGTCCGGCCCTTCCAGCCTGCTCCGCCATTCAATAAGATCATGGCTGATCTTTTTGTGGGCTCAGATCCACTTACCCGCGCTCTCACCGTATCCCTTAATTCCTTTATTGTTCAAAAAAAACTACCTTAGCTTTAAAAACGTTTATTGAAGTAGCGTCAACTACTTCACTGGGCAAGGAATTAGATATGGATTAACAACCCTCTGGGTGAAGAAGTTCCTCCTCAACTCAGTCCTAAATCTGCTCCCTCTAATCTTGAGGCTATGCCCTCTTGTTCTAGCTTCACCTGCCAGTGGGAACATCCTCTCTACTTCTATTTTATCTATTCCCTTCATAATTTTATATGTTTCTATAAGATACCCCCTCAATCTTCTGAATTCCAATGAATATAATCCCAATCTACTCAGTGTCTCCTCATAAGCCAATCCATTCAACTCCAGAATCAACCTAGTGAACTTCCTTTGCACCCCCTCCAGTGCCAGTACATCCTTTCTCATTTAAGGAGACCAAAACTGCACACAGTACTCCAGGTGTGGCCTCACCAGCACCTTGTACAGCTGCAACATAACCTCTCTGCTTTTAAACTCAAACCCTTTAACAATGAAGGACAAAATTCCATTTGCCTTCCTAATTACTTGTTCTACCTGCAGACCAACCTTCTGTGATTCATGCATAAGGACCCCCAGGTCCCTCTGCGTACAGCATGCTGCAACTTTTTACCATTCAAGTAATAGTCCTTTTCATTATTACTCCTACTAAAATGTAAGACTTCACATTTATTTACATTGTATTCCATCTGCCTGTCCTTTGCCCACTCACTCAATGTATCTATCATTTTCACCAAGTTTCATGGAGGGATTCTCTCTGCCACAAAAAGCAAGCTTTCCTGTGCTAGCATTGTAAACTGGCATCACTAACTACCGAAAAAGAGTTTTAGCATCAGAGATGTCTTCAGCACAGGAAAAGGTCCACCATCCCATCAGGTCTGTGCCAATTGCAAACAAGCATCTTATTATTCTAATTCCATTTTCCAGCACTTGGCCCATAGCTTTGCATGCTCTGGTATAACAAGTATACATCTAAATACTTCTTAAATGTTATAAGGGTCTCTGCCTCTACCACCCTTATAGACACTGAGTTCCAGGTTCCTCCCAACTTCTGGGTGAAACAGTTTTTCCTCACATCTCGTCTAAACTTTCTGCCCCTTACATTAAATCAATACCCCCTGTCATTGATCCTTCCATTGAAAGGGAAATGCTCTTTCCTCTCTAGCTCATTAATGCTCCTTATAATTCAATATATTTCAATCACGGCCCCCCTAAGTTTCCTCTGCTCTAAGTAAAACAACCTCAGTCTATCCAGGCCAAGTCATCCAGTTCTACACCTTGTTATCTCAGGTTCTCCAGCATTGGCAGTTCCTACTATCACAGTCTATCCAACCACTTTTTGGAAGTAAAACACTCTAGCCTAGGCAATGTCCTGGTAAACCCTGACCACACACTCTCCAGTGCTATCATATCCACATATAATGTGGATGCACACAATATTCTAGCTGTGGCTGAGTCAACATTTTATACAGCTCCCTGCTCTTAAACTCTGTGCCTTGGCTAAGAAAGGCAAATATCCCATATGCCTTCTTAATAAGTATCTTTATATGTCCCCCGACTGGAGGACATGCACAGCAAGTTCTCACAGATCCTTTGTGCTTTACAGGGCCCTTCCGTTCATCATGCATTGCCTTGCCTTGTTTGTCCTGCCCAAGTGCATCAGTTCACATATGTCCAGCTTGAATTGTTTTTGCCACCGATCAGCTCATTTGGCTAGCCCATTTATATCCTTCCTTAACCTAATGCTATCCTCACCACTATTTACCACCCTACTAATTTTCATATTAGCTGCAAACTTACTGAGTGGCCCTCCTACACTCTTAGGGTGGCAAGGTGGTTAGCACTCCTGCCTTATAGCACCAGAGTCCCAGGCCCATTTCTGGCTTTGGGTTACTGTGGAGTTTGCATGTTCTCCCTGTGCCTGTGTGGGTTTGCTCTAGGTGCTCCTGTTTCCTCCCATGGTGCAAAGAAGTGCAAGCTAGGTTGATTGGTTATACTACATTGTCTGCAGTGCCCAGATGTGTGTTAGTTAGGTGGATTAGCCATGGTGGTTACAGGGTTTGCGGGGGGGTGGTGCTGGGTCTGGGTGGGATGCTATTTGGAGGGTCAGTGAGGCTTGATGGGCTAAATGGCCATTTTCTGAGCTATAGAGATTCTAAATCATTTTTTAATATATGTCACAAACATCAAGAGCCCCAACAGTGACCCCACTTGTCACAGACTTCCAATCACAGTATGACCCCTTGACCATCATCTTCTGCTTCCTGCTATCCGCAAATTCTGGACCCAGTTAGCCAAACTGGACCCCGTGGGCTCTTACCTTTGTAATTTGTCTCCCATGCCAAACCTTATCAAAGGCTTTGCTGAAGTCCAAGTAGACCACATCAAAAGCATTGTCCTTATCTACACACCTGTTCACCTCTTTGAAAAATTCAATCAAGACATGATCTCTCCTTGACAAAACCATGCTGACTGTTCTTGATTAATCACTGCCTCTCCAAGTGCAGATCAATTCTGTCCCATAGAATTCCTTCCAATAGTTTCCCCATCACTGAGGTTAAACTGACTGGCCTGTCATTTCCTGGTTGATCCCTTGCTCCTTTCTTAGATAATGGTATCATATTGACTGTCCTCCAGTCATCTGACACCTCTCCTATGGCCAGAGGGGAATTGAAAATTATTGTTAGCCTCCCTGTCTTTTCATCCCTTTCCTCACTCAACAGCCTGGGATGAATTTCATCCTGGTGATTTATCTACCTTTTTGCTGGTAAGACCGTTCAGAACATTCTCTCTATCTATGCTAACCTCTTTAAGTATACCACAGACTTTCTTTCCAATCATAAATGAACACTGACGCAAGATTTTCATTTAGAACCCTACCTATGACCCCCAGCTCTATGCACACATTATCACTCTGATCCTTCATGGACAGTACTCTTGCCCTAGTTATCCTTTTACCCTTAATGTACTTGTAAAATAACTCAGCGTTTTCCTTCATTTTACCAGCAATTATTCTTTCAAACCCCTAATTTGCTGTCCTAATTTCCTTTTCAAGTTTGTCCTTGCACATTCTGTACACCTCTAGGGCTTCTTCCATTTTGAGTCCCATTTGATTCAGATACAACCTGTCAGCCTTGTATAGGTCCTATTGCTTTCAAAACGGTCCCAATGTCTCAGAAATTTAAAGCCCTCCTTCCTGCCCAATATTTCCAGCTATGTATTCATCTGAACCAACCTCTTATTTCTATATTCACAAGCACGTGGCACCAGAAATAATTCAGAGATTACTACCTTTTCAGTATTGTTTTAATCTACTTCCAAGCTTCCTAAGTTTTGTTTGCAGTTCCTCATCCTTTGTTCTGCCTACATCATCGTCACCAATATGTGTCACAATTTCTATCTGTTTGCCCTCCTCCTTTGGAATGACCTGTGGCCTTTCAGTGACATCCCTGATCCTGGAACCAGGGAGGCAACATACCATTGTGGAGTCTGTTTTGAAACTGCCTGTCTGCTCCCCTCACAATTGAATTCCCTAGGGCTGTAGCCCTGCCATCCTTCTTCCTCCAATCTTATGCAGCAGATTCACTCATGGTGCCATGGAATTGCCTTCCATTGTTTTCCCCTGCAACTTTCCCAATAATATCCAAAATGGTAATCTGTTAGAATGGCAAATTCACTACCTCCATTCCACAACCCTGCCCAGGGGGTCTTCTATGCCATTTCTGCCTGTTCAGCCTTCACCTGCAATATGACCACCAATATAATCCACAACATGCTCAGCATCATGGATTCTTTACAATGAATTCAACCGCAGTTCCAGCTCCAAAATGTGATTAGCCAGTACCTACAAGTGGACATGATTCCTGCACACATGGCCACCAGGGACAACTGAATCTTCCAAGACTTTCTACAGAGCACCAGGAGGAGCATATCACAGGTGAAAGTTCTTGTGCTACCACTTTCCTTAAGACCTTAGTTAGTCTCTTTTTCAAAAAAAAATTAATCATGTTTGTTTAAGCAAGGCAAGGCAGAGATGCTGTGAGTATCCAGGTCAATGTTAAATGAGTGAGGGCTAAGAGAGTACGTGAGCAGCCCTAAATTGCAGCCTGGTTCAATAAATGAGCTGGAACCTGTCCCTGTATGTTAAGAATTCTTACAACAATATTCCAATGAAAGGTGCCAGTGCACTCCAAAGTGCAGCATTCATGTCCAGAATTGTGCTGTAAATGGATCAGTTTTGCTCCAAGATGGTCCAGAGAGGGTGACATATGTTGGATACTGAGATCTGTGGATGTGCAGTGTGTATAACCATGCTCTGGGATGTATCCCAAATGCTAGTTCTGGGTTTCCAAGATGAAGTTCCAGAGGAGGCAAGTAGCCAGCTGGTGTCACCAGGTGCCTGCTCAGACATTCACTTTTGGGAATTCTCAGCATCTTGCTTTTGACTAGTCGGTGGTAAAATAGGAACCAGTATTATAATGAGGTGAGATATAATATTAGTCAGGGCAGTAAATAAACCTAGATTGACATCTCAAACCTCCCTCATGAGAATCTCGACAGATCCACCAGAGTCTACAAACTAAAAGATCTGCAACTTGTATGCAAATATGTTTTATTTTTTTAATTCATTCTTGGGAAGTAGGTGTCTCTAGCTCATTCAGAATTTATTGTTCATTCCTAATGGCCCAGAGGCAGTTTTTGTTCAGAGTTAACCATGTTGCTGTGGGTCTGGAGTCAGACCAGGTACAGATAGCAATTTCACATAAGTAAACCAAATGGGATTTTCATGATTATCAGCAATGGATTCATAGTCATCATTAGACTATTAACTCCAGGCATTTTTTATTGAATTCAAATTCCATCATCTGCCATGGTGGGATTTGGACCTGGGTCTCTGGATTAATAGTCTAGCAATAATGCCCAAGACGATTGCATCCCCACTATTAATCCTGTGTATAGAATTGGTGAAGCATTATAAAACTTCCAGAATACAATTACAGGTTTTGTCAATTTTTTTTTTCTTAAGTTTGCAGAGAGAGCATATAGAAAGAGTTTGTTTCAACCTTAGCCGATAACAGACAGGCATCAGCTTGCTGTAAAGAGATCATTTGAATGTGTGCAAACACTTTGGACAATGGGGTGACGTTGATCAGTTTCATGAGATTAACAATGTGAAACATGTGTTTAAACTCTGTCTCATTATGTACATCATCAACTTCTAGATTGTTGAAAACCTTATGTATACACCATTGGTGGGATACCAGATGGTCTTTATTATGGCTGGACCATACTCCTTGTGTGTGGATTGATTGTTTGTCAGTGCATGGTTCTTCAAAGCTTCATCAACATCAGCATTTGTTCAGTTCTCTGCCTTTGCTAATTACCTTTTCTGCCACATGCCTTGCAAAATTATTTGAAAGATTGACATTTACGTGGTGCATTCAGAAGGCCACAGCTTCCACACGTCCTACTACACTTACTATTCAAATGAGTTGAGTTTGTACTTAGGACTGGTAAGGTTTATTGACCTGGGGGTTTTGCTTCAAACACATGTCCATCCTTCAGCAACACTTTCATGTATTAAGTCTTTGCTTTCTCTGGCAAATCTATCTGAAAGCTTCCACGGAGTAGATGCCATTACTAGCTCAGCAATTCTTTTACTAGCTCACCATCTGAAAAATAATATAATGAGCTCTTCTCTCTACGTCTATTCATAATGCTGTTTATGGATTCTGTACACTTCTGGCAAAATGACATGAATTCGAGTCAATAGATAAAAAAGTTTAATCCGACTCTGAATTGGTCTTCTAAAGTAATTCATAACTTTTGAGGATCTTTTAACATAGCAGTACTAAGAGCCAAATAAAAACAAAATACTGTGAAAATGTTGGAGATCTGAAGCAAACAGGGAATGCAGGAGAAACTCAGTAGGTCTGACAGAATCTGAGGAGAGTGAAAAAGAATTACAGTTTCAAGTCCAGAATTAGTCTTCTTCAGATCTAAAGGAGTTGGAAAACATTTTTTATAAACTTTTGACTGATGCAAAGCAGAAGGAGCAAGGGCTGCTTGTGTAGGGGCTCATTGCAAAAGACAAAAAAGACTGTTAATGATGATGAAAGAAAAACAAAAGGTAAAATAAGTATGAATTAAGGCATGAAAGGGAGTGAACATGACCTCTTTACTAACAGCAAAGTAAGCAAGACATAAACAAGACAAGGTTCTGGATGGGAGGAGAGATTGTGAGAAAAATGGAAAACAAACATAATGCAATCAGTTTCTGAAGTTATGGAATTCAATGTTGAGGCTTCACGCCTGTAAAGAGCCTAAAGTAAGCTTGCTTTTCTGCACCTGACATGTCTAAATCTAGAAACAAGACTTCTGAATGCAGTTTAAAATATTTTACATTCTGTTAGGAGGTTTGTTGTGTCCCAATTTGAAATGGAATTTTTGTGAACATTTTGATAACATGCCTTTGACCTTCCCTTGCTCACCACCAACCTCCCTGACCACTTGCTTTACTGAAATGGTCTCTCAATAGGGATTGATTTTCTTAGCAACAACTGAGCTTTCAAAACTAACTGATGTTGTAATGAACATACACATTGAAGTCTGTTTTATACACTTATGTAAAGTTTGCTTTTCTATCACTTCTGCAAGGTTTAATGCTGTTGATAATATATTTCACCTGTAGATTAACTTGCATGATGATTGTTTAAACATATTAGGCCTTATCAGCATGACATTTTCCACTATAGTTCACCATTTCATGTTAATACACTCACTTATGTGCATATATATTTGCAACTATACAGCCAAATTCTGCTCTAATTCCATTTACAAGTTTACTGACGACACCATCATTGTGGGCCATATCTTAAACAATGATGAGACGGAGTACAGGAAAGAGAGAGTTTAGTGGTGTAAAGACAACAATTTCTCCATCAATGTCAGCAAAATGAAAGAGCTACTAACACTCATAGCTTTGAAACACCATGTCACATGCGAAAAAATCTTTCATCAATGCACATTTGGGGAGTTAGCAACATCGTAGCAATGTCACTGATATTGTAACCAAGTGATAGTGAGTTGGATTCAAATTCCACAAGGCATCTAATAGAATTTAAAATCAATTTGTCAATTGGGCATATAGAGCTAATTTCAGAAATGGCGACTTTCATTAAATATTATAAAAAACGTTCTGTTTCACTATCGTCCTTAAAGGAAGGAAATCCACTGTCCTTACCCAGTTCAGCCCACATGTAACTCTGGATCACAGCAGCACAGGTAACTCTTAACTGTCCTCAGCAACAGCCTAGCAAATAGCCACTTGGTTCAAGCATAATTAAGGATGCATTACCTTTTAGAGCTATTACCTTTTAGTATCTTAGCACCTATTCCCAAATTCCATGAAATACAGGAAAAAAAGATATTTGAATTATATCGAAACACGGTACATAAAGTCACATTAGCATTTATATTAATAAAGTATGTGGTTAATACAAGGAAATACTTCACACAAAAAGTCACCCGCAGCTGGGATAATCTCCCAGATATATCCTCTGAACCGACTTTGAAATTCCAAATGCAGTAAGATGCTGAATGTATATGAGGGGCATGGATTTCCATGGAAATTACTTAAAACATTAATTTTTAATTTCCTTCTACTGATATTGACTTATTGGAAATGTATTTTCCAGCATTTTCAGTTACATTTTCAGATTGCTACATTTGCAGTTGTCTTTTTCTTTTTATTGGAAGACAGAAAGATATCACCCACAATTAATCAAAGCTAACTCAACGTGAAACATTCTGTGCAGTCAAAATCTCATCAATCAAATCTTGTTTTCACAGGTAACAGGGCAGCCTCTTGGGTACCAGACGCACAACTCTCCACCTGTCAATCTGGTAAACAGGGCTCCTTGTTGAGACAGACATCTCAGGTAATAGCTCTGACGCTTTCTTGCAGTAGCCAACTCACATATCTGTCTAAGGAAACAATCAAACCATTTGTTCTGACAGCAGAGTGCCTACAGGCAACTACATAATAACCAGGAGTGTAGTTTTTTCACCTTGTTCCAGTACAAAGAGACAAATACAGCAGACAAACTCTCCCAGATTACAGTTGCAGGGACCATTTGTAAGTTGCAGCAGAATTGGCAAGCTACCAAAGCGATAACAGAAATGTGCTGCAAAGATGTTTATGATGTGAAACAAGACGCATCACTTGGGTTCATCCCACACTCTACCCCCTTCATGATAATAGAAAAATTTTCCATTCTTCCTTCAGCAGTATTAACCTGTTCTCTTGACACAGCTTCATTATTACCAGTTCATTAAGGATTACATGCAACTTACATGCAATACATGCTTTTACATTACTCGGCAACCAAGGCAGCATAAAAATTGAAGCCTGGACAGTTACAAAACTGGAAGAGAATATTTGGCCTAATATCTTTTGAAAAGGCATTCAAGGCTGTGGGCCAAGTGGTAGAAAATGAGATTAAAATAGTTAAGTGGCTGTTTTTGATGGGCACATTCTTAATAGGCCAAAGCACCTCCTTCTGTGCTGTAGATGTCTGTGGCTCTATAACGATAACCCCCTCCTTCAATGTTATCTTCTTAATCCTAGCTTGACACATGACTATTATCCATTTCAGATTCAATTTTCAATCTGTAGCTGGTGTTGATTTTGATTCGCTTCTTTACAAAGTAATTTTTGGATCTAGGCCATATTGCAGCTTTTGTGTGCAATAAATTGTACTCACATTAGAAGTTAGGCACGATGTTTTGCATTTTGGAAGCGACTGTCTTACGTTTCCTTCGGTGCTTCATCACCAGATGCCACAACTACTGTGGGAGTCTGATGCATAGAAGTCAAAAGAGGCCAATTCTGGCCACTCACACTATCTCTTAACAGATACAAGCCCTGTGGAGACAGGAATGAAGATGGGGACTTCCTACATAGAATTATTGAATAGTTAATTTACAGAAGGAGGCTATTTAGACTTTTGTGCCCTTGCTTGCTCTCTGGAAGAACAAATCAACTAATTTTGTTCATATGGCTATTCCTTGTAGCCATGTAGCCTCATCTGACTCTATCTTTACCAGATTTTGAACCAGAGCAGTCCAGATCCTAACCAGTCTCATTGTGAAATACACTTTCCTGGTGTTGCCTTTGGTCCTTTTACCAATCACTTTAAACTTGTAAACAAGAAAGAACTGAGATCATAAAGAAAAGCAGAAATTGCCAGGAAAACTCCATAGGTCTGACAGCACTGTGTAGAGAAAGCAGAGTTAACATTTCAGGTCCATCAACTCTTCTTCAGAACAGATTGTAGCTAGGAGAAAGTTGATATATGGGCTGAAGATGGGGTGGGGGAGGAGTCAATGATATGTGGAGATGGAGCTCAGAGAGGGAGAAAAGCAGTTACACCGATAAATGAATGGGTAAAGTTCAACCTGGGGCTGCTAGTGGGAATCATTAGTAGCTAACAATGGGATGATTGTGGTTGCTGTCCACATGATGACACCGCCTGATGTGTGGGGTTTGGGATAAGGGCATGGGAGGAGGTGCTCGGGTCCTAAAATTATAGAACTCAATATTAAGTCCTGAAGGCTGCAGGGTCCCCAAGTGGAAAATGAGATGCTGTTCTTCCTGCTTGCACTGAGCTTCACTAGAGTACTGAAGCAAGCCTGAGACAGAGATATTGGGCAGGGAATAGGATGGTGTGTTGTGATCTTATGATGGAGGGAAGGTCATTGATGAAGCAGATGAAGATCTTTGGGCCTAGGCCACTACCCTTAGGAACTCCTGCAGAGGTATTCGGGAGGTGAGATGACTGACCTGCAACAGGAACAACCATCTTCCTTGTATGCCAGGTATGACTCCAACCAGCAGAGAGTTTTCCCCCTGATACCCATTGATTCCAGTTTCAATCAGGCTCCTTAATGTCAAGTGCTGTCACTCTCACTTCACCCAAAATGCTAACTCTGCTTTCTCTCCACAGATGCTGCCAGACCTGCTGAGTTTCTCCAGCAATTTTTGTTTTTGCACCTTAAATCTATGTTCCACATTTCTCAATCCTTCCAGTACATTCTCCTATCTACTGTGCCCAGGTGCCTCATAATCCTTTGGCCTTCCTTTGGAGCAAGGAGTGTGAAACATGGAAAATCACAAACAAGTTCCTTGTAACAAGCCTTATCTGTTATTTGGAAGGCTATGACCTACTGCAATTCTCACTAAACAGGCTTTGGACTGGCCAAGACCTCTGTGCAGCAAGCCTCTATCACTGGGTCTTCAGTATAAATTCCTTGAGACATTTGTGGAGATACACCAACAGTACTGCATGAGGTACATCCCTCTGGTGACTAAGTGGCAGACTCATCACCTTAAACTCAGCTAATGACGGGGCTATAATTTCACTTCAGGAATTTGCAATCACTGAATAAATATAAACAATTTAGAACATCTCTGTAAATTCTACTTACGACTTTGTCTTCTCAAAGCTGAAGTCCTTCAAGTTTAGAACCATTCTGAACCTTAACTGTTTACTTCACAGTCTTTCTAAAGTGTGATACCCACAATTGAACTAAGCTGCTCAAATAAAATTGAATTCTTTCACTTTTATCTCCTTGCCATTTGACAGATTTTCTATGTTTATCTTCCTTTTTATCGTTTAATATTCTTTTCCTATTTCTACTTCATCTTGCCATGCCCTTACCGAACCTGAAAATTAAAATGATATCTTTCTACTTAAATTATATTTCTTCCTGTATCGCACTATTCATTTTAAAGGTTGATCAAACGGTGAAGTGACTTTCTTACTGAGTTGTGTTGAGTTTCAAATTAAAGGAGGTTATTGTTTGTTAACTGTCTTATTGGTAGCCCAATTCACCTCATCACTATTGAGCTTCCTTTCTAGCCAAATGGACCAAATAAGTTAGATGTCAACAAATCTCACCATGGAAGTCGGAGCGAGTACTTGGCAGCTTCAACTTGCTGCTAACTGCGAAGAACCTACTTGTTTCTCCAGAACTAAGGGCATCTCAGGAATGATCCCCTGCATCTGTCAAAGGTATTACAAGAAGAAACAAAAACAGAAATTGCTGAAAAAGCTCAGCAGATCTGGCAGCATCTGTGGAAAGAATTAGAGTTAACGTTTCGGGTCCGGTGACCCTTCCTCAAGACGTATGTACTTTGTTCTTAAACCTTCTATAACTCATTTAGAATCCACAAATCTATAGTCCATTCCCAGCAATCTTGAAGAGTGTATTTGAAACATTAGATTCACATTTTACACATTTATTATTTTCCAATCTCTACTAATTAAACACTTTCTGTCTATAAGACCCGCCCTTTCATATGTAAAAAAAAGTCTCCCTCATTGAAACTGGTTTCCAAAGATATTACTTTCCATCATAAGCCTTATCAACTTCCGAAATGTTGGCTTTATTAAAAGCTTTTTCATCTGTAATGCAACCAAATATTGAGAAAATAGAGCTTCTTGTTGCTTTTCCCAAACTGGGTGCTGGTCTCTTAATATTGAAAGCATTTTAAGATTTCTGCAGAAAGCTAACTTATATGAATTATATCTTCTTGTTAATTCTTAGCATGAACATTCCATGCTTATGCTATCATTTAAAGTTTAGCTGATGTTCCAAAACTATACAAGTCATTTTGTCTATTACTGTGAGGTTCATTTATGACACCCAGTTCTTAAAAGTGCTTCGCTCTACAATGTTCATGGATATTATGTTCAAATTTGCACACATATCCCTAAATTCATGTTAAGGACATTGCCCCCATTATCATTGAGAAATTTTGCTGGTGGTCCATATTTGATCTCTATCCAATTTTCCTTTATTATATGCATAATTATTTCCTTACCTTTATTGTGAATTTTTGTTGACTGGTTGCAGAGTCTACAAAAATTATTTTTTTCCCATATCCCACACCTGTAAGTTCATACCCATACCCTTGTTGAAATTTCTTACCAAAGTCAGATTTAGTTTGAGCCTTAACAGGGTCTTTTGGAATTATCTCACAAATTTCACAACAATCACTTGTCTCCTCCATATGCTTAATGTACTCCTTAACTCTTATTCGTGGATGCTGTGTTGAAACTTTTAAACTTTTGGAGGTCAAATGGACATATGGCTTATATTGTGGATTAAATGAATGCTTTGTCTTCAAACTTTCGGGCCCCTGTTGCCAATAATAATTCTTTAACTTCTTCCTTGGAGAAATTCATTAAAGGAATAAAATAGTAGCCTGATTTTATAACTTGTAATTTCACAAATATTCCAGATACAATTGCTTTGCCTTTTCCATATTCAGGTCCATCTGCACATTTTTCATTTAGGCCTCCTTAATAACAGTTGCATTTTCCCTGTCTACTCTCGTTTAAAAAAACTTAAAGAGTTATCACATCAAATCTGAAAGGGGTAGACTCCTCAAAGTCCTTAAACTTTAGTGCAACCCATATTACTCAGAATCTAAGTAGCTTTTTTGCCAGTCTGTTCTATGCAGCATAGATTTTCATCTACGGTCTAATGTAGTCGAATTGAAAGATTCTATCACAATTACATTATTCAACACTGGCCTGAAAGTTCTTCTGACCAAAACCATACTCTTTCTTTGATCCATATCTCCAGCTTCTTCCTCTGAATCTTCTGGAATCATTTTGTTTCGAATTTTCCATTTGAAAAGTTGAGTCAATTCATGGTATAACTGTACTTTGAATCACATCTAAAAGATTGACTGACCACACCCTGGACATTTCTGGAGTTCAGTCTTTTATTGCAAGTCCCAATTCTCTTTGCATATCAAAATTGGTGAAAGCATTTATGTCCATATTTCTCTTTGGAAAATTATCTGTGGCCTGTACCTAGACACATTGTGTTTGCCATTTCTGGTTAGATCACTGTTTGTTCCATTTGCCAAAACGCATGCTAGGAAGGAATACTTTCCAATTAAGATATTTTTAGTGCTTCACTTATTTACTTCTGTAGTGTGTGCTTATTTGCAATTTAACTTCTTTCAAAATTAGAAGTCTGTCGGAACTCGTATATTGGCACCATCTAAAGCTTAAACATGATTACTGGTCAGGGAAATCATAACTGGAATTTCTGAAGTCCTGCATATAGAATCATAGAGTCAGAAGCATAGAAACAGGGTCATTGGCCCACCATGTCACTGCCAACCAACAAAAATACACAAATCCTATTCACCTGCATTTGGTCCATAGCCTGCTATGGCCCAGCATTTTAAGTGCTTATCCAGATGCTTCTTAAATGTTGCAAGATGACCTGCCTCCATCATCCTCTCGGGCAGCAAGTTCCAAATATCTACTTGGGTGAAAAAAAATCCTCAGATCTCCTCTAGACCCATTTGGGCTTTATCATAAACTTATACTCTCTGGTCTTAGACATCCACCATCGGGAAGAGATTCTCATCATCTACCCTGTCTATGCCCCTCCAAATTTTGTATACCTCAGTCAGATTCCCCTCAGCCTCCTCTGATCCAAGGAAAACAAACACAGTCTATCCAGACTCTCCTTGTAACTGAGACTTTTCATTCCTGGCAACATCCTGGTGAATCTCCTTTGCATCTTCTCCAGTGCAATCACATCTTCCGATAGTGTAGTGACCAGAATGGCACACAATATTCCAACTGTGGCCTAACCAATGTTTTGTAAAATAGGAACACGACTGCCTTGCTTCTAAAATTCTATGCCCCTGCTAATGAAGGCAAATGTCTTATATACCTATTTCACCAACCTGTCTGCCTGTGCTGTCACCTTTGGTGATCTATGGACATGTACACCAAGCTCCCTTTGTTCCTTAGTACTGCCTAGGGTCCTACAATTCATTGTGTACATCTTTCCTTCATTAGACCTCCCAAAATGCATCACCTCAAAATTATCAGGATTACATTTCATCTGCTATTCTTTTGCCCAATTTACCAGTTGATCAATATCAGACCAGCCTGAGACTATCCTCTTCACTAAAAGCAACATCCCTAAATTTTATGTTCCCTGTAAACTTACTAATTAAACCTTCTACATTTACACCTAAGCTGTTAATGTACATAACAAGCAGCAAGAGCCGCAGCACTAATGCCTGGGGTACACTGTTTCTCACAGGCTTCCAATTACAAAAACACCATTACCCTTTACCTCCTTTTTGTAAGCCAAGTTTGGGTCCAGTTTGCCAACTTACCTTTTATCCCATGGACTCTTGCTTTTTGGGACAGCCTTCCATGTGGGACCTTGACAAGGGCTTTACTGAAGTCCATGTAAACCACATCAACTGCACTACTCTCATCAATATATTTAGTCACTTTTTCAAAAAACTCAGATTAATCAGATTGACATCTCTCTAACAAACCCACGCTGACTATCCTCGGATCAATCCCTGTCTTTCCAGGTATTGATTAATCCTTCAGAATCCTTAATTCCTTCATAATTTATTCTAATTGTTTCCCTACCACTGCCATCAGACAACTGGCCTGTAATTACCTGGCCTATCCCTACTGTCCTTTTTGAGCAAGGCGACCACAGTAATTATCCTCCAATCATTTGGCACTTTACCTGTGGCCAGTGAAATATTAAATATAGCTTCCAGGCCCCCAGAAATCTCCTTCCTTGCCTCCCACAACAGCCTGGGACATTTATTAAAAATTCATTTCTGGGACATGGGTGTCGCTGCCTGGCCAGCATTTATTGCTGGTCCCTAGTTGCCATTTAGAAGGCGGTGGTGAGCTGCCTTCTTGAACCACTGAAGTCCACCTGTAGATCCCTGGGGATTTATAGAGTAGTAAGGGCATGGAATGCCCTGCCTGCAAAAGTAGTAGACTCGCCAACTTTAAGGGCATTTAAATGGTCATTGGATAAACATATGGATGATAATGGAATAGTGTAGGTTAGATGGGCTTCAGATTGGTTTCACAGATCGGCGCAACATCGAGGGCCGGAGGGCCTGTACTGCGCTGTAACGTTCTATGTTCTATGTTCTATGTATGCCTGCTAAAACATCCAATACCCTTTCCTTACTAATCTTAATGTATTGTAGAACCTGACCTTCATTGCTACAATGTCTTTCACCTCTGAATGCAGATGAGAAGTATTCATTTAAGATCTCACACATGTCCACTGGCTCCATGCACAAGTTTCCCCTTTGGTTTCTAATAGGGCCCACATTTTCCCTGGTAATCCTCTTACTCTTAATATACTTATAGAAAGCCTTGAGGTTTTCCTTGATCACATCTGGCAAAGATATTTCATGGTCCCTCTTTGCCCTTCTCTCTTCCTTTGTCCATAGTCCATTGAATTCCACTGGATTTCTTCTAATGAACCTTCTTCACTCTTTCTAGATTTGTCAGGATCTGACAGTGCCATAAAAGTAATTACTAAATTATTTTGTTGAGAAATTTTATCCATGAATGTAAATAAGTTGTCCAAATTTTCATCTGTGTCAATATCGCTAGGTCCCAATTCTGAGAGAAAAAGAAAGTTGTTACTTGTCTTGCTTTGGTACAGTAATGAAAATCCCAAGGCTGTTCCTTGGTTTTAAAAAAATGTAACCTGGATCCACACAGTTACTTTATTATTTCATTGGTAATGAAGTTACCTTCAGAAAACAGCATGGGTATTCACGTCCTCATATTTAACACATAAATTCGGTCATCTTTCTCATGTTTTCTCGTAATCTCTCTTCGGTTAGAATGATGCTTTGTTTTCGATCTTTGACTTATAAGCAGTGAGCAATTTGCTGCTACAATGTTAAAACACCAGAGGTTAAAAGTCGGTCAGACTGAGACAAGGCATTTACTTTTCTGATCAGATTTTATTCCAGTTTACACAACACAAAAATTCAACAAGAGGTTGCTTGTTCATCGCTCATGTTGATATTTTTAATCACCTTGCCTCAGTCATGTAATGACAAACTGAAGCAAGTGGGACTTGAACTTGGGTTGTCTGCCCCAGTGATACAAACACTAAGGTTGCACCACTGGATCCTTTTATAACTTTAGCTTCATATGTTTCTAATCAACCTATCCGGGCAGGTTATGACACATCTCTGGAAAAGATGGGACTTGAACCCAGTCCTTCTATCCCACAGGTAGGAACACTAACACCGTGGAACAGGCGCCTTCTA
The DNA here is from genome assembly GCA_024137785.1 of Ginglymostoma cirratum. Classification (NCBI taxonomy): domain Eukaryota; kingdom Metazoa; phylum Chordata; class Chondrichthyes; order Orectolobiformes; family Ginglymostomatidae; genus Ginglymostoma; species Ginglymostoma cirratum. The sequence goes on from JAHRHZ010000249.1 coordinate 41,107,347, forward strand.
CATATACACTCAGTCAATTTCTCACTCAATTTCCCCTTACATAACATAGAACTATTGTCAGTTTCCAATTTTATTTGGTTTTAGGCATCACAACCACACCCTGTTAGATGTTAAAGGTCTACACTCAATCACTGGCAATTACATGGAAGATGGTGATTGACCACATGATATCGTAGCAGAATTAAGCCATTCAGCCCATCAGGTGTGTTCTGCCATTTGATCGTGGCTGACACGTTTCTCAACCTCATTCTCCTGGCCTCTCCTTATAAAGTTTGATCCTTTTACTAATGACGAACCTATCTATCTGTCTTAAATATATTCAATGATTTGGCATCCACAACTTGTTCAGCAATGATTTCCACTGAGTCACCACCACTTGGTTCAAGAAAGGCCTCCTCATCTTCATTCCAAAGGGTTGTCTCTTCACTCTGAGGTTGTGCTCTTGGTTCCTGATCTCTCCTACTGAAGGAAACATCTTCTCCAAGTCTAGTCTACCCAGACCTCTCAGTATTCTGTAAGTATCAATGAGATCCCATCTCATCCTTCTAAGCTCCATGAAGTACAGACACAGAGTTGGTAATTGCTCCCCCTATGATAGGCCCTTCATTCCTGACATCATTCTTGTAAATCTCCTCTGTTGCCCATCCAAGGCCAGTATATCCTTCATTAGGTATAGGGCCCAAAACTGCTTGCAGTATTCCAAATGGATGATGTTATCAAGCAGCATTATTTAGTGACAACTGGTTATCGCTGCTCATTTTTAGGTTTCATTCGGGTAGTTCTTGATCTCATTATAATCATGGTTCATACTTGGATAAAGAGATGAATTCCAGATGTGAGGTTACAGTGACTTCCCTTCATATCAAGGCTACATTTCTTTCTAGCATCAAGGAGCCCCCATGAACTCGAACATAGAACATGGAAAAGTACAGCTCAGGAACAGGCCTTTTGGCTGACCATATCTGTGTCGACCATGATGCCATTCTAAACTAATTCCATCTGCCTGCACATGGTCTGTATCTCTCTACTCCCTGCTTGCTCATGTGTCTGTCTAAATGCCTCTTAAATGTTGCTATCATATCTATTTGTACCACTTCTCGCGGCAGCATGTTCCATGCATCTACCACCTTCTGTGCAAAAATCTTGTCTTGCACATCTCAATTAAACTTTCCCCTCTCACTTTAAACCTAGGCCTCCTAGTATTTGATATTTCCACCCTGGGAAAAAGGATTCTGACTAATCACCCTATCCATGCCTCCCATGATTTAATATCAGGTCACCTCTCAACCTCCAAACTTCTAGCAAAAATAATCTGAGTTTGTCCAATCGATCCTTAGAGCTAATATACTCCAATCCATGCAACATCCTGGTAAACCTCTTTTTGCACCCTCTCTAAAGCCTCCATCAACTTCTGATAGTGTGGCCAAAGACCGTAGGAATCATTAGGAAAACTCTCCGCTTGTTAGAGTCACAGATGCTTATTGTTGATAAAGATCAATCATCTGCATTCCGGGTATCACAGCAATAGTTCCCCATGATACTGTCTCATATACAACATTATTCAGCTGCTTCATCAATGTGTACTGTCCAACATTGTGTCAGAAGTGGGCATGTTCAGTGCCATTTACAATTCAAATACTGAAGCAGTCCATGTCCAAATGCAGCAAGACCTGCAGAACTTTCAGGCTTGGATTTCGAAGTGGCAAGTACCTTTCAACCCATTCAATTGCCAGACAAAGTATATCTCAAACAAGAGAGAATATGGCATGTACACATGACATTCAATGGCATTACTATGAGTCAAAACCCTTATCAATATACTGTAAGTTGCCATTGACCAGAAACTGAATATGACATATGAACATAGTAAGAAGGAGTAGGGTGTTGAGCTTTTATCTTGAAAAGAATGAAGTATAAAAATAGAGAAGTCTTTCTAAAACTATACAAGACACAAATCAGATCACAGCTGAAATACTATGAACAGTTTTCAGGCATACTGGCATTTGAGGCAGTCCAGAGAAAGTTCATAAGGCTGATCCCAGGTATGGAGAGATTGTCTTATGAGGAGAGGTGGAGTAGGTTTGTCTTGTACTCATTGTCAGCATTGTACCATGTTATCAAGACTACTTGTGCCATAAAGCATAGTTACATCTTATTTCCCATGAACAATAGGATAAGAAGACAGTAGGCTTTGACTACATTATGAGATTCCCCACATGGTGAGATGCAACACATACCATCTATCATTGTGTTCTACTCACCACATCATTAGCTTGACACATTTCATTCATCCTCAGTATTCAACATCTTTGTAAGTATAGTGTCAAGCAGGTCTAGCTCAGGTTTTCTCATGTGATTCACTTATCCTTTAGCAATTTCTATGCTTCTTTTATTCCGACAAGATCAGCAGGTTATCCACTGCCTACCACATGATAAGGCTTGTCCCCCTCAGACTTAGTGTATGACAAATATCAGAAATCATTGAGGAATTTCTCATGCACACCTTGAAGGCGTGGCTGTATATTGCAGAATCTTAGCATTGACCTAGGCAATTTGTCCCAGCTGTAAGTAGCACTATTCTGGTTGGTTGTGGTGCAGCCTTTGGGGAAGCTGACATGTTACCTTCTTGAGAAAAGACAGCAGAGATTCATCTTCAGGCATTGTGCCTCAGTTCTTCTATTAAGGCAGGAAAGAACAGACTGCAAGAGTGACATGATGCTCTAGGAGTCCCCAGTAAGACTGGCATCCAAAGCTAAGAAACTATCCATTTAAGCCTTTACAGCAGCATTACGAGCTCCCATGAAAGTTGTCAGAAGAGACTTCATTATATGCCTTGAACATGGAATTGGTCACTTGGTGCATGGTTGGTAGAATAGGCTGCATATCATTCATAAAACCTCAATCGGATTTGGAGCTGGACTCCTTGAAATCAACATTAAAGGATTTTTGGGGGTGCAGGGAGGAGGTGATAGCTCAGGTCTTAGACAAATGATCATTTGGTCCAAAGGGAGGGACTGAGGGTCAAAGAAGTTGGAAGTTGGGGAACCATGGGGATGATTGAGAGAGGAAAAGGATGAAAGAACAGAAGACAGGAGGTGGAAATCATAAATTTCCGAGGTAGTTGAGGTAACTACTTACATTATTAGGAACAGAGGAACTTACGCACAAGGTTGTTCAGCTCTTCAGGTCTTTTCTGTCATTCAGTTAGATCATGGTCAAATTGTAGCTTAATTACATGTAAGCACATTTAGCTCTTAACACTTAATATCTGCAACTAACAAATCTATCAATTTTAGATTTGAAATGAACAATAGATTTAGTATCAATTGCTGTTTGCAGAAGATAATTGACAGCATCCACTTGCCTTTGCAGAAATGTTTCTTAAATTCACTTTTTAAATGTTTTGCTCGAATTCTTAGACTATGACCCCTAGTCCTCAAATCCTCAAACAAAGAAAATGATTTATCTTTAGTTACTCTATCTGTTCTATTTAATGTAATGAAAACTTCCATCAAAATACCCCTTAATATTTAAAATTCCAGGGAATACATCCAAGCTTGTGTAATACAAATGTGAAATGATGCAGATGCTGTGGATCTGAAATATTTCAGTTCAGTGTTCAAAGTTACTCAGGACTGAATTATTCTTTAAAAGTGAGATAGTGGTGGAGAATGAGGAAGTAAGGCCCACTGTAATTTCATCAGCCAAACCTGATTTCCAAACCATTTAGCCTCACCCAGAGCCACTGCTGGCCATTCCTTATCTACACAGAGTTGTCAAGTCTTCAGCTAAGCATAAAGGCCTCTCACTGTCATTTCCTGGGCTACCTCATGGAAACTTGCAGTAATGCTCAGGGATTAGCAGAAGTGTCCCTGAGGACCTCCAGTGAAGCTAGAGGGCTTTATAAGAAGCTCCTTCTCTCTAAATAGGTCGCAGTCTACCTTGCCTTAAATTTCCCTCGAGTCCTAATAAGTACCTGCTGCATTGATCTTTAGGATGCTTCTAACAACCAAGCTACCTCTTCCAGTACAAAATACACGGTTATACTGCATTGTAGCATGGTTAGATTATGTGGCCAATCTTGAGTCTTCAGCAGGGAATGGGATTGTGATTCTCTGCCAGAATATCAAACCAAAAAGAAGAATCCAGCGATCCATATCATTCAGCCTCTCTCCAATAACTCTCTCTCAAAAGACCATTGAATCAATCGGTGAAGAAACTTAAATTAGGATCAATAGCTGTTTGTTTGGAAATCTCCATTTAATGAATTACATATTACTGCACATTTCTGCAATTGGTATCAGTTCAATTCCTCAGGGATATAGTCCATCAATAACAAATAATTGTATTTCATTTTCTAATGAAATTTGCAGCCAAATGATTTATTGTGGACAAAAAGTTTAGTCATGCTGAGAGTTTGGAAATTAATCTTTCCTGCGAAACCTAGAAAGGCAGGAGAGACACTAGTTTGCAGGAATATGCAGTGCAACTAATTTTCACGGCTCAGTTCCAGCAGAACCAGGATAATTGGTGAAGAAAAAATGGAAATTTCAGTCTAGCAGTATCACATTTGTGAAATATAATCTTCAATGTCTCGAGTGTATCAGAATAGAGAAAAGTTTGAATAAGCGTCATAATGGCTTTCCAGTTTTAAGTTACAACATAATAAAAATAATATTCACAATAGACATAATTAAATTTGCCTACTGGACTTCTTATGATATCTTATATCCCCTTCATTAATTCTTTTATTTTAAGACACCAACCTTTCTGAAGGCTTAAACTTAGGCTTCATATTTATTTTTGCCAGAGACTTCCTAAGAACAGAAGTTACTCCTTTGAGTCTGAGTTTAAACAATATAGATTGTCTCCAAAGGTATTAATCATACTTAGTCAGTCCAACGGCTAAGATGAAGTTAATTTTAATTTGGCGGCAGAAATTTGATGAGTAGTTATTGAAAGTTATTTATGTGCTCAAAACCCAGTCTTTGCCTGATATTCCCCATTTTAACATGTAAGGTTATGTAGCAGCAGCAGTGCTCCAATGGAGATCAATACAAGCTTGAGGAACAGCACCTCATCTTCTGATTAGATAATTTGCAATGTTCTTGACTCAACATTAAGTGGAACAATTTCAGACCGTAATCTCTGCCAAAACTTTGTGTGCTTTATGTATTTTGGTCATCATCTTGCTTTTCTCCTGTTCTCTCTTTTGGATTTGCAGATGTTTATTAATCTGCTATTTATTCCTCTCCTGGACATATATTTTGTTTCTTCACTTTCATCCCATTACCACCCACTTTGGCTCTGCGTAGTCAACTCTTTCTCTTTCCATAGATGTTGTCTGGCTTGTTCGGTGTTTTGAATATTTTCTACTTCTTTCAACTTTCCATCATCAGCTATATCTTGCTTTAGAATTAGGAAGGGTATGGAGAGTGAGCAATGTAAATTTATCACAATGAAGCCGGGACACAAAGGCATAAAGAGATTAGGCAGACAAGAAAAATCATTTTTCTGAAGAAGGGTCCCAACCCTCCTGCTCCTCTGATGCTGCCTGACCTGTTGTGCTCCTCCAGCTCCACACAGTGTTATCTCTGATTCCAGCATCGGCAGTTCTTACTATCTCGGAAATACTCAGCAGGCCAGGCAGCATCTGTTTGGATAGAGACAGACGTCTCATGCTAAATTGAAGTTTCTGTTACTGTGACTTTTCTGCAACTATTAATCTGTTCAACCAATCCCTCATTTCCCTTTTCATCTTTTATCCATAATAGAACAATTACTTTTTCACATTGTGACAATTCAGAGTGATTAGCCTTCCCTATCATTGTAATGTACTCCAGCCTCACAGCTTTCTGAGGCATCTGTGTTTTAGTGTTTCACTAATTTTTGTCTGTTGTTCATTCCGAACTATAAGCTTCACTAGACAAGGATGAGGTGCTGGAGGACTGGATGAAAGCAAATGTGGTTCTGTTATTTAAAAAGGGTACAAATGAAATGTCAAACACTGATAGACCAGTTAGTCTTTTTGTCATGGTAGGAAAATTGCGAAAATCAATTCGTAGTGATTGGATAAACTGTCACTTAGAAAGGCATGGACCAGTCAAAGATAGCATGACTTTGTTAACAGGTCATGCCTTACAAATTTGATTGAAATCTTTGAGGAGGTGACAAGGTGGATCAATGAGGATAGTGCAGTGGATGTTGTCTACATGGATTTGAGTAATGCATTTGACACAATCCCACAAGGCAGACTGGACACTTAAAAAGCCCATGGGACAGAGTATAATCTGTCACAGTGGATCCAAGAGATAGTAGGAACTGCAGATGCTGGAGAATCTGAGACAACAAGGTGAAGAGCCAGATGAACACAGCAGGCCAAGCAGTATTAGAGGAGCAGGAAAGCTTGATGTTTCGGGCCTAGACCCTTCTTCAGAAATGGGGGAGAGGAAGGGCATTCTGAAATAGATAGGGTGAGAGGGGGAGGCAGATAGAAGATGGATAGAGGAGAAGATAGGTGGAGAGGAGACAGGCAGGTCAAAGAGGCGGGATGGAGCCAGTAAAGGTGAGTGTAGGTGGGGAGGTAAGGAGGAGCTAGGTCAGTCCAGGGAGGACGGACGGGTCAAGGGGGCGGGATGAGGTTAGTAGGTAGGAGATGGGAGTGGGGCTTGAGGTGGGAGAAAGGGGTAGGTGGGAGGAAGGACAGGTTAGGGAGGTGGGAACAAGCTAGGCTGATTTTGGGATGCGGTAGAGGGAGGGGAGATTTTGAAGCTTGTAAAGTCCACATTGATATCATTGGGCTGTAGGGTTCCCAAGCGGAATATGAGTTGCTGTTCCTACAACCTTCGGGTAGCATCGTTGTGGCACTGCAGGAGGCCCAGGATGGACATGTCATCTGCGGAATGGGAGGGGGAGTTGAAATGGTTCGCGATTGGGATGTGCAGTTGTTTAGTGCGAACCGAGCGTAGGTGTTCTGCAAAGCGATCCCCAAGCCTCTGCTTGGTTTCCCCCATGTAGAAGAGGCCACAACGGGAACAGCGGATGCAGTATACCAGATTAGCAGATGTGCAGGTGAACATCTGCTTGATGTGGAAAGTCTTCTTGGGGCCTGGGATGGGGGTGAAGGGGGAGGTGTAGGGGCAGGTGTAGCACTTCCTGTGGTTGCAGGGAAAAGTGCAGGGTGTGGTGGGGCTGGAGGGGAGCGTGGAGTGGACAAGGGAGTCATGGAGAGAGTGGTCCCTCCTGAAGGCAGATAAGGATGGGGAGGGAAAAATGTCTTTTGTGGTGGGGTCGGATTGCAGAGGGTGGAAGTGTCGGAGGATGATGCATTGGATCCGGAGGTTGGTGGGTTGGTACGTGAGGATGAGGGGGATTCTGTTTTGGTTTTTATTGTGGGGAGGGCGTGTGAGGGATGAGTTGCGGGAAATGTGGGAGACACGGTCGAGGGCGTTCTTGACCACTGGGTGGGGGGAAGTTGCGGTCCTTGAAGAGCAAGGACATCTGAGATGTACGGGAGTGGAATGCCTCATCCTGGGAGCAGATGCAGCAGAGACAAAGGAATTGGGAATAGGGGATGGCATTTTTGCAGGAAGGTGGGTGGGAAGAGGTGTAGTCTAGGTAGCTGTGGGAGTTGGTGGGCTTGAAATGGATATCGGTTTCTAGGTGGTTGCCAGAGATGGAGATAGAGAGGTCCAGGAAGGAGAGAGAGGTATTAGAGATGGTCCAGAGGTGGAAGGTGTTGGTGAAGTGTTCGAGCTCCTTGTGAGAGCACAAGGCAGCGCCAATATAGTCATCAGTGTAACGGAGGAAGAGGTGGGGCTTAGGGCCAGTGTAGATACGGAAGAGGGATTGTCCCACGTAATCTACAAAGAGGCAGGCATAGCTTGGGCCCATGTGGGTACCCGTGGCCACTCCCTTTGTCTGTAGGAAGTGGGAGGAATTGAAAGAGAAGTTGTTGAGGGTGAGGACGAGTTCGGAGAAGCGGATGAGGGTGTCAGTGGAGGGGGACTGGTCGGCCTGCGGGATAGGAAGAAGCGGAGGGCCTTTAGGCTTTCTGTATGGGGAATGCAGGTGTATAGGGACTGGACATCCATGGTAAAGATGAGGTGTTGGGGACCAGGGAATTGGAAGTTCTGGAGGAGTTGGAGGGCGTGGGTTATGTCACGGACGTAGGTAGGGAGTTCCTGGACCGAGGGGGAGAAAATTGAGTCCAGATCGGTAGAGATAAGTTCGGTGGGGCAGGAGCAGGTGGAGACAATGGGTCAACCAGGGCAATCAGGTTTGTGGATTTTGGGAAGGAGATAGAAGCGGGCGGTGCGGGATTGGGGAATGATGAGGTTGGAGGCTATGGGTGGGAGGTCACCTGAAGTGATGAGGTTGTGGATGGTTTGGGAGATGATGGTTTGGTGTTCGGGGTTGGAGTCATGATCAAAGGGGTGGTAGGAGGAGGTGTCGGAGAGTTGGCGTCTGGCCTCAACGATGTAAAGGTCAGTGCGCCATACTACAACTGCGCCTCCCCTCCCCCTACCGCATCCCAAAACCAGCCTAGCTCGTCCGCACCTCCCTAACCTATCCTTCCTCCCACCTATCCCCTCCTCCCACCTCAAGCCCCACTCCCATCTCCTACCTACTAACCTCATCCCGCCCCCTTGACCTGTCCGTCCTCCCTGGACTGACCTAGCTCCTCCTTACCTCCCCACCTACACTCGTCTTTACTGGCTCCATCCCCACCTCTTTGATCTGTCTGTCTCCTCTCCACCTATCTTCTCCTCTATCCATCTTCTATCCGCCTCCCCCTCTCTCCCTATTTATTTCAGAACCCTCTTCCCCTCCCCCATTTCTGATGAAGGGTCTAGGCCCGAAACGTCAAGCTTTCCTGCTCCTATGATGCTGCTTGGCCTGCTGTGTTCGTCCAGCTCCACACTTTGTTGTCACAGTGGATCCAAAGTTGGCTTAGAAACAGGAAACAAAGAGAAATGGTCAACGGTAGACGTTGCGAATGAAAAATTGTTTCAAGTGGTGTTCCACAGACTTCAGTGTTGGGACCCCTGTTGTTAGTTTTATATGTTAACAATTTGGACTTGAACGTGAAGTGCACAGTTAAGAGATTTGCAAGTTAAGAAAATGACACAAAAATTGGGTGTGTCGTGGATAGGGTAGAGGATAGCTGTAAACTCCAAAATGATATAGAGGAGTCTGTGGAGTGGGCAGGAAGAGTGGGCACAAAAGTTGCAGATGGAGTTCAACATTTATAAGTTTGAGGTAATACATTTAGGGAGTTCAAACAGTATAAGGGCACATGCAATAACTGGGAATATACTGAGGGAGGTAGGTGAAGGGAGAGATCTTGGCATGAACGTGCACAGGTTGCTAAAGGTAGCAGTACAGGTAGATAAGGTTATAAAGAAGGCAGTTGGAATGCTCTCCTTCATTGGCAGAGGTAGAGAATTCAAAATGAAGGATCTAATGATGAAACTGTATAAAACACTCGTGAAGCCACAATGGACTGTTGTGTGTGGTTCTGGTCACTACATATAGGAAGGACTTAATTGCTCTGGAGAGTGTGCGATGAAGAGTGACTAGAATGTTGCCAGAGCTGGAGAATTGTAGTTATGAGGAGAGATTGGAGAGGTTGGGGGTTGTTTTCCTCGGTATATAGAAGGCGAAGGGAAGACCTGATTGAAGTATGAATAATTGTGAGGGCAGAGATAGAGTAGACAGGAGGAACCTGTTTCCCTTCACAGAGTTCAAAAACCAGGGGTCATAGATTCAAGCTAAGTGGCAATGGATTAGAGGGGGCCTGAGGAAAGATTTCCTTACTGAGATAGTGGTGGGTATCTGGAATTTGCTGCCTGAGTTGGCATTGGAGGCAAAGAATCTAAACCCTTGTGAATAAATTCATGAAATATGAACCAGATATTTGCAACACTTATAAATGCTCCAATAAACCTACCTCCTTGACCATGCTTTTGGTCATCTGATAGATTCCAGTTTGTTCAGTGTCATTTTGTTTGCTTTAAAATACACATATGAAGCATCTTGCGATGTTTCATGACATTGCATGCCCAATATAAATACAAGTTGTCATTGTTGTTAGTGCAGCAGAAATGAGAGTCATGCTGAAAAGATCAGTCAGAAGGAGAGTGACTCATGTTTATACTTGGGACTAGTACATCAACATTCGAGCAAAAAAAGACAAAGAACTGCGGATGCTGGAAATCAGAAGCAAAAACAGAAGTTGTTGGAAAAACTCAACAGTCTTGCAACATAGGATAGGATACTCACTCATTGTCCCTTGTATTTTTTACAAAAAGAATGTAATGAAAAGTGTTTAAGCAACCATATCGCGGCACTTATTTTAATAACTAAAAGGTTTGAAGGTTCTGAAGAAGAGTTATCAAAACTTTAAGTCTGTTTTCTCTTCACAAATGTCCTGCTGAGTTTTTCCAGCAATTTCTGTTTTTGTTTTCAACAGTCGAGGTTAGGCAAAATGATTGCTGCTGTTGCCAGTGTAAAAAAAATTGAACCCATGCTGAAGATTCTCCCAATGACAATCAGGAAATAAATTTGATAGAATCTAACACTGCGCCATTATATTTCTGTCTTTCTTGCTCAGTGGAATAGTTTCAGACTTGATTAAAGTCCAATGTACTATTGATGAAAACCAATAATGAAGTATTCAAGTCTAATTACAGGTTGCTAAGATTTCTAACAGAACATATTCAGAAGTGCTTCCCATGTGATTCTGCTGTTTCTTTCAGTCTGTACACTTGAACATGACCCTTTCATTCCTGCACTAGGCCAACCAACAAACAAGGATCAACACCAATCCTCTTATAATAACCTATGAATGGAAATTGAAATTAGAAGGCAGTTATGCAAAAGCATGAGGAAAGAAAAGCTATGGGGAATACAAAATACTCAATGTGCAAAGCCAATGTTCCAACAAGAAGCTGTAAGCACCTCTGCACAGAACACAGTGAGGCAGCAGTAGGAATGAATAAACAAGTTCTCTGAGCTTTGTCATGGCAAGTAGTTTCCAGAAGGGAGAGGAAGAACTTCAAGTTTGTCCTTAGAACATCTCCGAAAAGTTGCAATATTCCTACCAACTCATGAGATCTTTAGCTCAAGACCACATAAATTAGAGCAGATGCATCTGCGAAGGTGACAAGCATTTTGAGTAAGTCCAACAGACCCATGCAGCAGACAATTACAGACAGCAGAAGGAGTAGACAAAATCTCAAGCATTCCATCCACAAGCTTCAGTAAACAGCACTTTGTGACTTGTGGCAGGGCCTACACATCTAGTATTGGCCTGTCAAATCACCTCATAGTCCAGCATGGAAGAAATGCATTCCTGATTCTGAGGAACTGCTAAGAAAAGGAAAAGAAACACTTGGAAAAGGCCAACAGGTGATAACAGCAATGCTTCATGAATATGGCACCAGAGCATGGTGACTCTTTGCAAGCTGTCCACAGCAGATCTTATTCTTACATATCTTATAATCGTGCTGCTCTTCTAAACCTCAATTCTAAGTCTATCAGAATTGCAAACTATGCTCTCTTAAATCTACTTTCAGGTTTGAAGATTCCCCGACTGCTCAAGCCCAACCATTGCCCAACAAAACCTGACCCCATGCTGACCCAACATCAGGAGGTCTGAACATTTTGTGAACACGATTCCCCATGCCCCGGACACCACAAAGCCCCAATCTCCCCAAACTTGTGGAAGTCCAGAACTGAGGCCCAACCAGCACGGGATCAAGACCTGGCCCCCACAGTGACCCAGCATCAAGGAGGCTCAACTGAACTGACCACAAGACATTCCCAGAATGCTGAAGGCCACAACTGGTTGGCCAATACTCGATCAGGGGCACACACTTAACTTCCAGAGCATCAGACCTCCCTCACTGAAGCCCAGGATTGACTAGGAGCAGCCACCTACCCAGGAAATATGGGAGATGTGCTGGCCTGCAGGCGAAACAGAAACAACACAGTTTCATGTAACCCCTCCCCAGCATACTCCTGGCAAACATTCAAGCAAATGAAAACAAGATAGAAGACTTCAAAACTAGACTCATGTTCCAGATGGAATTGAGAGACTGCTGTGTGCTCTGTTTCAAAGAGATATGGCTCACTCCTGCTACACCTCATTGTGCCATACAACCTGAGGATTTCTGAGTTCAGGCAAGGCAAGGGGTAATAGGGTTTGCTTCCTAATCAATGACTCTTGGTGCTCAGATATGGTGACCCTGACAAGTTACAACTCCCCAGACCTATATTAACTTACAGTAAAGTGCCATCCCTACTGCCTGCCATATGAGTTCACCTCCGTTATCCTGACAGCAGTTTACATCCCAACTCACGCAGAAGTGAAGAGTGCACTTAAAGTATATAACACTACAATCACTCTTGAGATGCAATACTCCAAGGCCTTGTTCATCACAGCTGATGATTACAAACAGGCTTACCTCAAGAATATGCTACCAAAATACCATCAACACATTTCCTGTCCCACCAGAGGTCCGAGCATCCTTTACCATTACTATACAACCATCAAACATGCGTACTGCTCCACCACCATCTACATTTTGGAAAACCAGATCACAACACAATGTTCCTCCTCCCAGTTAACAAGCAGAAATTGATAACATGAGGATACAGTACAGAAACTAGTACAGTGTTGGTCTAAGGCAGTGGAAGATCTTCAACAGGACTGCTTAGAGTTGGTGAGCTGGTATGTACTCAAGAACTCCGTGGCCAAACCAGTACGCTGCTACCGTCATAGATTTCATCAGTATGTAGAAGACTGCATTTTGAAGAAGTTAATCTGAATGTTCCCCTATCAGAAACCATGAATGAACTGGGAGATCTACTCCACTCCCTTAAGTCCAGGTCTGAGGTGTTCAAATCGGGTGACGCTGAACTACACAGGAAGTCCAGATCTTCGCTAGGCCTTAAGAGATACCAAACTAAGCTTAAGACTCAAACTAACCACACGGAACCTGTTTTTTTTTTTGTGGCAAGGCTTAGAGGTTACAAAGGGAAGTTGTGTGGAATCATGGGCAACAGTACATTCTCAATGAGCTCAATGCATTTTATGTTCACCTTAAACAGAAGGTCAATGAAACAATATCACCTAACCCCACAGCTCCAGAATCACCTGTACCCATGTACCCACGACAGATCAGTCTTCTTAGGAGTGAACCCATGAGAAGTGACTGGCCCAGATGGAGTCCCCAGCCATGCACTCAGATCCTGGGCAGACCAGCCAGCGGGAGTATTCACAGACATCTTTAACCTCTCCTTACTACAATCTGAAGTCCCCACATCCTTAAAGAAGACTAACATATACCAGCGCCAAAGAAAAATCGTGCAGCTTGCCTCAATGACTAGCATCCAGTGGCTCTGACCTCTATAATTACGAAGTGCTGCAGGAGCTTAGACATGGCTCACATCTGCTCCAGCCTCCCAGATGGCCTTGGTCCTTTGCAATTCACCAACAGCACACAGGTCCCCGGCAAACGCCATCTCCTGGCCCTACACCCATCCCTGGAACATCTGGACAGCAAAGATAACTACGTCAGGCTCCGACTTATTGACTATGGCTCCACTTTCAACATCATAATTCCAAACAAATTCATCGCCAAACTCCAAGACCTGGCTCTTGGCATCCACCTCTGTAACTGGATCCTTGACTTCCTGACCCATAGACTGCAATCAGTAAGAATAGGCAACAACACCTTCTCCATGATAATCCTCAACACCGGTACCCCGCAAGGCTGTGCACTCAGCCCCTTACTGTATTCCTCATACACACATGACTGAGTGGCTAAATTCCACCCCAACTCCATTTAAACGTTTGTTGACAACACCGTTGTCGTAGGCTGGATTTCAAACAAAGACGAGACATAATACAGGAGAGAGATTGAGTGCTTAGTGGCATGGTGTAAAAACAACAATCTCTCCATCAAAGTCAACAAAATGAAGGAGCTTGTCATTGACTTCAGGAAGCGGAATGGAGGGTATGCCCCTGCTGCATTAATGGTGCTCGGTGGAGATTGTTGAGAGCATCAAGTTCCTGGCAGTGAATATCACCAACAATCTGTCTTAGTCCACCTATGTAAACACAACAGCCTAAAAAGCATAACAATGCCTCTAAATCCTCAGGAAGCTAAGGAAATTCAGTATGACCACAAAGACTCTTACTAACTTTTATAGATATACTAGAGAAAGCATTCTGTCTGGGTGCATGGCAGTGTGGTATGGCAATTGCTCTGCCCAAGACCACAAGAAGCTACGGCTACTAATTAACACAGCCCAGTCCATCACGCAAACCAGCTTTCCATCCATTGACTCCATCTACACTTCCCACGACCTCAAGCAAGCAACATAATCAATGACCCCTCCCACCCTGGTTATACTCTGTTCCACACTTTTCTGTCAGGCAGAAGATATAAGTCTTTGAATACATGTTCAAACAGATTCAAGAACAGCTTTTCCCCCGCTGTTACAGACTTTTGAACAGACTTTTCAAATATTAATGTTGATCACTCTTTCTGCCCTTTCTCTGCAGCTGTAACACTGTATTCTGCGCTCCATTCTACTATCTGAAGCACTTTGTATGGTAAAGTCTACGCACAATACAGCATGCAAAACAACACTTTTTACGTATCTCAATACATATGACAATAATAAATCAAATTAAATCGAATCAACATTGGGGTGGCACGGTGGCACGGTGGTTAAAGCATTGCATCTCACAGCACCAGGGACCCAGGTCCAAACCTTGAGTGACTGTCTGTGTGGAGTTTGCACAATCTCCTAATGTCTGTGTGGGTTTCCTCCCACAGTCCAAAGATGTGCAGGTTCGGTGGTTTGGCCATGCTAAATTGCCCATTGTGACAGGCATTTCAATAATCTTTACTAGATTTCTGTTCCAATGCTAAATCCATACTCTCTATAAACTACAATGGTGTTATTCTATCAAATAAGTAGTTGTACAGCATGCAATAAGCAGCCCCAGTGTAAAATAGAGTAGTGTAGTAATCTTAGCTCTAGATCCAATACTCACGAGTTTAATTCCCATCATGGAAAGTTGTTAAATGCCTGATAATAGTGAGTTCAAAATGGTTTTGCTGTTCAGTAAGCCAATGACTGGGGAAAGAATTTCACTTTCCATTATATTCTCGGGCTTATGTAAGAGTATTCTCACACACCATATTGTTGAATCTGAAGTACAAAGTTAATCGTGAATGTCTTTCACCACTTTCTCAGGGCAAGTAGGAATGGTAAGTCAATGTAACAATGCCCACATTCTGACTGCAAATAAGGGAAAGGTAATTATTGTAGAAACATGAACGTGGTAGTGTTGGTCAATGAGACAGCTCCCAATTGTACATACAGATAAGATCAGACATTCTAGCAACAAACATTCCTTGTTCCAATGCACAATTCATGAAAATATTAAGAATTTGAGTAAGTAGGCTATTAATCTGAATCTCATGTCAATGTAATTTAAGGATTTTAGTTGCTAAGATTGACAATAATGCAATGTAAGGTTTACACACAGTTTTCAAGGGATTAAATAAAAATGAAAATATCTCACATATTTTAGTTAGGTAACTGTTCCAGATGAATTTCTGTGTAAGGTTGTTTGATTGTTTACAAAGTGTCTTAGTGAAGGTTCATCAGGTTCCCATAAACTCTTGTGGCATACATCCACTGGCATATATTTAAAGCAGACAAATTGTGGGTGCTCTCACCTTGGCAGTCTTTCTGAGTCATGAAAGGTTTATCACATTCACTCTCACAACCAATGAACATGAGAGATTGCATTCACAGGCTCGTACAAGTCCAATCAAGAATTTCTGATACAGCTGATATTCAGAGGGAGCTGCAAAGATGTTACAGCAAAAGCAAAAGTTTCCAGTGGAAGTCTGCTTCCTATATTCTTCCCTCTATTGTTCTACCAATTGAGAAATGTATGGTAGCATTTTCTTTTAGAAAGCCCCTTTAAGAGCTACTCTGTTCGGAATCTGATTATCCCGGCCTTGCCTCCAACTCTGTGCTTGGTCTGATCTGAGTTTCATTACATCAGCTCTCTGAATTTCTGGTTGACAAATGGGTATCATGGACCATGACTGCATAGTTTCATTTTGGTTCCCGAGGTGACATGCTGGTATTTGTTATTCATTTTCAAATAAGGTTTACTCAGTTGAGAGTTGGGAGTTTCTGTAGAAACAGTCTTTGACCTGCAAAACTCTAAGCTAAATTGAACAGTCAATGTCAATTCTGAGATTTATAAACTTTTATTTTTGGTTACCATGTTGACAGCAGGTGCCTACCTCTGGTAATGTGGGTTTACTGTGTAGCATATTAGCAGAACCTGGTAAGCTATATTTGTCATGTGTGCCATTTCCTGCCTCTACAGGGCCTTTCTAATAAAATACATCACAGCAAGAGTTTCTCAGACTGGTGTCCAGAGTTAAATTATCTTCAACTACTCCATTAATGAACTTCCCACTATCATAAGGTTCTGATGTTTACTGATGGTTGCAGTCCAATCACAACTCCTCAGACACTGAAGAATGCCATGCCTGTATGCAACAATACCGAGATATCAAACAATTTGACCTGAAAAGTGACAAATAAAATTCACTCTATGTAAGTGTCAGGGAATGACTTTTTCAACAAGAGGGAACCGTAGATTACCTTTCTCATACTCCAACTGCAGTATACCCTTAATTGCTTGACCAGTGAATTTGAACGTGTTTGCTCTTATATTCACAAACCTATTCCCATCAAGGACCATGGCACAATGATTAACAGCACAATTCCTTGCTCATAATTTTGTCTTTCTTCCTAACTTGTGCGATATTTAGGTCAATTCCAACTCTACCAGCCATAACCGCTGTGATAGGCTAAAAGAACAGGCGCTACATAGTGATGCTGGATCTTCTCATCTTTGGATAGTCAGATATCAGAAATGCCCTGCAAGACGTGCATTCAGACCTCTCAGACATCCTGAAGCACTGGCTATGTGGAAATTGCCCAAGAGCTTTAACCTTCTTTTGGGCAATTACCCGGGTTCAAAACCACAGAAAAATTCTACAATTCTGCGTTAGAGCTGAAGACTTCAAAAACTTAACTTAACAGTCGCCAAGGAAAGGGTAAGGTGATTAAAACCTGCTCCCACTCCTGGCTAATTGTAGAACTGACTCCACTGCCAGTTGTGGAAGGTAAGAGCTAAGTGGTATTATTACTACAATCAATCCAGAAACCCAGGGAATGTTCCGAGGACCTGGGTTCAAATCCTGCTACGGCAGATGGTGAAATTTGAACTTAATATATATCTAGGATTAGGTGTTAGGAAAAACCCATCTGGTTCAATAATGTCCTGTAAGGAAGGATATCTGCCAACCTTACCTGGTCTGGCCTCCATGTGATTCAAGACCCATTGCAGAGTGGTTGACTATTAACTGTCCGCTGGGCAATTAGGAATGGGAAATACATGCTGGTCTAGCCAGAGATGCCTACGTCTCATGATCTGACACTCCCGCCTCAAGATATATCCACCCCAACTCCTCTGACACACAACCATCCTCCCATGAAACCCAAATTCCCTTAACACTTGATCCTTATGATACCTTCCCACTCTCTGACACCTGACATACAAATCCCTCCCAATGCAAGTACCTGTCCACTACCTTCCCCACCTCAGTGTGCAAACTTACCTCTGCATGGATACGTGAATACCACCTTCCTCTTGACCTAGAAACATTTTACCTACTAGGATAAAGCATAAAAGTGAGCCATCGTTTCCATAAACATTCACTCCAATTCTGTCTCTGTGTTTTGCTGTAATGTGCCTGTGCAATGTATCCTGCATTATAAGTTAAGCCCGAAACATTGCACTAAGGTAGGAAGGTCACCTCTGACCCAAATTGGAGAATTTGGGCCTATGTGTGAAAAGTGTACAGTTTAGATCATTAATGCCACTGATAACCACACACGCCATCTTTTTCAAGAGGGATTCCTTTTTTTTTAATGGTATTGTTTTATTCTGAACAATTTTATCTGTATTGGGGAAAAACTTGCTGAGTGAGCACCGTGTTATATTCCCAACACTGTTGCCGGGATTGCTCAACTACTGTCAAAGATTTATAACCATGTTTGGGATCCCAAAGTGACCACTTTACAAATGTAAAATTAGTGTCATGACTACCAGGCATGGCCACTGTATGGCTGGTGAATTGCAGACTCATGTAGCCCCGTTCAACTTGAAATGATTCAAGTTAAAGTAGACTAGCAGTTTAGCTTTTATTTAAATTAGTTGAATTTAGTTTGTTATAAGTTGTTACTGAAGATTCCACAGGGATAAAAAGATGAAGTTATTAACAAGAATTTATGGATAGCAAGATTAAAACAAGTACAAATAAGAGAAGGAGCAAATTACTGCAGATGCTGGAATCTGTACTGAAAACAAAAAATGCTGGAGATCACGGCGGGTGAGTCAGCATCCATAGTTAGAAAACAAGTTAATGTTTTGAGTCTAAATAATATCTCATCAGCTCTGATAAAGAGTCATCTAGACTCAAAATGTTAGCTTGCTTTTTCTCCATGGATGCTGCCTGACCTGAATCCAGCGTAATTTTTTTTTTGTTTGTTTTCAGTGTAAATAAGAGAACACTTGTAAGAAGAAAGTCCCAAAAAGTGTCTACTGTACACTTTAGTGTTTTTGATTGAGATGTGAAGAAGCCAACACATGAAATCCAATTCAGCACCTCCAATGGTTTCTTTACGTGATAGGTTGCATTTACTTATACAGGTTGGTTCCTCAGAAGATTTCCTTATACTTCATCAGTTCAATTGCTTCAGTGCAGTCTGCCTGACTTCAGCAGAGCAGTACTTGCTTTCTTGCATCTTTTTCCCTTATCATCCCTTAGTTAAGACATTTCCCTGTGGATTGTTTCTCAAAGCATTCTTCTTTGAGTTCTGCTGCCCTAGATAGGTATACAGTCAATTTTACAGTGTCCATTCCAGGCTGAGTCATCTTTCCAAATGTGAGGACAAGTATGTCCAGATTTTAGGCTAAACCCAGCCATTGTCTTTTAGCTATGATAATCAGCTTTAACAATGCTGTAGTTATTAATTTGAATAGTTCCTGCTTTAGTATCTGTTGAGACGGGAACCACAGTTTTGTACTTTTAGAAGAACCGATGCATAGCCTAGAGCTAGGTACTTTCTAAAAAGACCCTGTTCAGATTCGGTTTGGAGATCAGACATGAACTGTTCTGGTCTCTATCTTGTAGACTTTTTTTAAAACTTAATTCCCAATGTACAGATTTATAAAGCTGAAATGTATCCTTTTAACATGTTTTTCTCAAAAGTCTATGACATCAACGGTCATGCTTATGCTAATAGACCATGAATTATTTCAAGACATACGCAAAAAGAGCACCATAATTTTTGTAGTCAGCTAACCAGCATACTGCTGTCAGTCCAGATCAGAAATTGATTTTACTCCTTTCTATGGTTGTGGGTTTTTATATGTAACATATATTACAGACAGCTGAGTTATTACTGAGTCAGATATCTGGAAGTTTATTAATAACTAATTCTTCACTAATGTGTATTCCCAGATTTGTGATACATAATTTAACATGGTTTCCATCGATGACTAAATGACTAACAGGCTGATTAGTAGACTGAATGTCTGTCAAATTCACTGCTGACTGCACAGAGATGAAGGTGGAGGCCTCTTACACTATAACGACACGTGTTGCAATGTCGACTACCTGTCTTAAAGGAATGGTGTCTTACATCATCCTCTGTAAAATAAAACACTCCTACCTCACTCTAGTGTGTTGAAGCCAATTACTGATAAAACTGACCAGGGTAGAGAAAAAAGACTCTCCTGAAGTTCTTATCCTATGAATTCATTTATCAGTCAAGTCATCGAGAGTTCTGTGTGGTGAAAATGTTCTGTCCACAAAAATCAGGACAAATTCAACCCAAACAATTACCAACTTAACAGTCCACTGTCAGTAAGTAGACCATAAGATCATAAGAAATAGGAAAAGGAGTTGGCCTGTCAGCCCCTTATACCTGCTCTGACATTTTATTGGATGATAACTGATCTGACATTCCTCATGTCCACTTTCCTGTATTTTCCCTGTAATTCATGATTCCCCAACTGATCAAAAATCTATCTATCTCAGTCTTTAATATACAGAAGGTCTCTGCCCCCATGACTCTCTGAGGCAAGGAGTTCACAACCCTCTGAGAGAAGAAATTCCTCCTCATCTCAGTCATAAACTAGACCCCTTTTAGAGTCTTCTGATCCCAGACTCTCCCATGAAGGGGAAACATCCTCTCAGCATTTACCCTGTCAAACTCCTTAAGAACCCTGTATGATTCAATTCGATCACTTCTCATTTGTCGAAACTCCATTGAGTAGTCCCAACTTGTTTTGCCTTTGCTTATAAGATAATCCTTCCCTGCCAGAAATCATCTAGTGAACCTTCTTTGAACTGCTTCCAATGAAATTATACCTTTCCTTAAATAAGGGGACAAAAACTATTCAAAATACCTCAAACCAGCACCTTGTACAGGTGTATTATCACTTACCCAACTCTTAGACTCCAGCCTGCTTGAAATAAGGGCCAATGTTCCATTAGCCTTCATGATTACCTGCTGCACCTGCCCGCTAACTTTCTATGTTTTGTGCACAAGTACTCCCCAGTTCCTCAGAGATAGTAAGAACTGCCGATGCTGGAGTCAGAGATAACACAGTGTGGAGCTGGAGGAGCACAGCAGGCCAGGCAGCGTCAGAGGAGCAGGAAAGTTGATGTTTCGAGTCGTGACCCTTCTTCAGAAGAAGGGTCCTGACCCAAAATGTCAACTTTCCTGCTCCTTTGATGCTGCCTGGTCTGCTGTGCTCCTCCAGCTCGACAATGTGTTACCCACAAGTTCCTTTG
>JAHRHZ010000249.1:41135003-41145160 GCA_024137785.1 Ginglymostoma cirratum
TTTTTCTGCTGAAGGGTCTAGGCCCGAAACGTCAAGCTTTCCTGCTCCTATGATGCTGCTTGGCCTGCTGTGTTCATCCAGCTCCACAACTTGTTATCATAGGATATAGTGCTTCAGCTACAGGGAAGAAAGATAGCAAGAGAAACTAATAATATGAGGGGTGCATTAATAAGCCTGATAACAGTGGGGAAGAAGCCATTCTTGAATCTATTGATACGTGCTTTCAAAAATTTGTATCTTCTGTCCGGTGGAAGAAGGTAGAAGCGAGTATAACCAGAGTGGGAGGTGTCTTTGATTATGTTAGCTGCTCTCTCCAGACAGCAGAAAGTGTAGATGGAGTCAATGGAGGGGAAACTGGTTTTTGTGATGGACTGGGATGCTTTTACAACCCTTTGCAATTTCTTGCAGTCTTGTGCAGAGCAGTTGCCATACCGAAAAAGAAAGCAGTGATACAACCAGAGAGGATGATTTCTATGGTGCATCTAGAAAAATTGGTAACTTAACCCCTGAAGTCCAGGTATCATTCTTGTAATCTTACATTGTGCTCCCTCCGAGGTCAATGTATTCTTGCTAAGGTGTGGTGCCCAGATCTACTCACAGTACTCCAAAGTGGGGTCTAACCAGGATTTTGTACTGCTACAGCATAACTTCTGCATCCTTATGCTCCGATCCTTCAGATATAAAGGCAAGAATTTCATTAATTTTCTTGATTGTTTTCTACACCTGTTTGTGGCATTTTAAAGGTTTAAACACTTATGCCCCAACCTTGACGGCACTCACCATTCCTAACTTGGAAATGTGTTACTGCTCCTTCAGCAATGCTGTGTCAATATTCTGGAAAAGCCTAACAGCACTATGGTGTAACTAACTAAATATACAATCCAGTGAATCAAGAAGGCTGAACACTTTCTTAAGGTCAAGTGGAAGAGGGTAAATAATGCTGGCCTAGCCTATAATATTCACATCCAATGAATTGAATAAATGAAGAAAAACGAACAGCTCCATATCTTTTCCCTTGCGTATTTACTTGTGTTTTGGCTTTTTGTTGAGGACCTTGATTAGGCAATAAATGAAACAGGTCTTCTAAAAATTAATCCCTGAGTTCCTATTTGCAAAGAACTTGAGCATCGACATTACAAGTTCAGTGATTAATTCCACAGAAAATGCACCATTGTCTGCCTTATTCATAATATGCAATCTGTAATATTAGAAGTTGTCTGAGATGCATGGACATATCACTTCCCCTTGCACCTGTCCATTTCCAGTTTCTTGGGTTGGTTTACTGCTTCTCTTGTAGATTTGTGATTTTTGTCCATTTTCTTGGTAACATGAAAATGGGAGGTGTGGTAATTAGCGAGGAGAAAAATCTGAGACTCCAGGATAATAGAGATTAATTGGTCAGATGTGCAGAACCAACAAGGCAAAGGAGGACATGATGAATGGTTTATATCAGGCTGTACAGAGGATCATGGGGACCCTGGTGTACATGACCACAAATCCTTGAAGACAACTGAACAGGTGGATTGAATGGTAAAGAAGGCATATGGGATACTTGTTTTTATTAGTTGAGGCATTGAACACAACAGCAGGGAAATCATGATGGAACTTTATAAGATGTTAGTTGGGTCCTAACTGCAGTACTCTATTAGACTGGTTGCCACACAGGAATGATGTGATTACACTGGAGTGGCTGCAGAGGAGATTTATCAGAATATCGCATGGGTTTAGACCATTTCAGCTTTGAAGAAAGAAGATAGACTGGTGTTGATTTTTTCAGAACAGGGAAAACTGAGGGGAGAATCTTACTGAGATGTACAAAATTTTGAAGGGCGTAGACATGATAGCTCAAAGGGCCTCTTATTGTGCTGTAAAACTTTATGACTCTATGAATCTTCTTCCAATGCAAGTTACATCCCCATGAAATTTTTGTCTTTCTCTGAATGTTGAAGTACAGGTACATAGAGTATCATATTCTCTTATATTTTACTTTACAACAAATATGCTAGCATAAAAATTTAGAAATAATTGAACTGTTTATACATTTTCTTGTGCATTCACTCTATGTGGTTATTATTCAAGCTTTACAAAATATTTTTGTCTAATGTGAATAAACAAAAGCCATGTCAAACATTCAAGTGTGTAGCTGCTACAGAGTACACCAAGATCCATTGTGCAATATAATCTATGCTAACATGCCCTGGGCAAGCAATAAACCATTTACTGTTTTTGAATTACATATGTGATCTCTATTATGTGCCATGTCACTTAAGAGAAGGATTAATAGCAGTTAACATAGATAGATTTGTAGCAAACTAAACTACCAAACAGGTTTATTCACAGATAGTCATTTACAACATGCACAAACAGTGAGTTGTTGAAGTCCGTCCAAATAGCATAGCAGTGTTCAAATGGTCGATGTTAGACAGACAAAACTGAGATTATTTGAGTGACTTTTATTCCTGAACTTTCAAAGCCTAATACTTTCAAGAACATAGATGCATGGTTAGTAAGTTTGCAGATAACACCAAAATTGGAGGTGTAGTGGACAACTGAAAAGGTTACCTCGGATAGTAGGAGCTGCAGATGCTGGAGAATCTAAGATAACGAGGTGTAGAGCTGTATGAACACAGCAGGCCAAGCAGCATCGTAGGAGCAGGAAAGCTGACGTTTCGAGTCCAGACCCTTCTTCAGAAAATCATTTTCTGAAGGAAATCATTTTCTGAAGAAGGGTCTAGGCCTGAAACGTCAGCTTTCCTGCTCCTATGATGCTGCTTGGCCTGCCGTGTTCATCCAGCTCTACACCTTGTTATCTCTGAAAAAGTTACCTCACAGGATCTTGATCAGATGTGTCAAATCAGAGCAGGACTTATATACATCATGGTAAGGTCCTGGGGAGTGTTGCTGAACAAAGAGACCTTGGAGTGCAAGTTAATAGTTACTTGAACGTGAAGTCACAGGTAGATAGGTGGTGAAGAAGGCATTTGGTATGCTGGCTTTTATTGGTCGGTCCATTGAGCTTGGAGATCATGTTGTGGCTGTATAGGATATTGGTTAGTCCACTATCGGAATACTGCATGCAGTTCTGATCTCCCTGCTATAGGAAGGATGCTGTGAAACTTGAAAGGGTTCAGAAAAGATTTACAAGGATGTTGCCAGGGTTGGAGTGCTTGAGCTACAGGGAGAGGCTGTATAGGCTGGGGCTATTTTCCCTGGAGCATCGGAGGCTGAGGGGTGACTTTATTCAGGTTTATCAAATCATGAGGGGCATAAATAGGGTAAATAAGCAACGTCTTTTCCATGGGGTGGAGGTGTCCAAAACTAGAGGGCATAGGTTTAAGGTGAGAGGGGACCAATTTAAAAGGAACCTAAGGGGTAACTCTTTCAAGCAGGGGTTGGTGAAAGTATGAAGTGAACTACCAGAGGAAGTGGTGGAGGCTAGCACAATGACAACATTTAAAAGACATCTGGATGGGTATATGAATAGCATGGGTTTACAGAGATATGAGCCAAATGCTAGCCAATGGGACTATACTCATTTAGGATACCTGGTTGGCATGGACAAGTTGGACTGAGGTGTCTGTTTCCGTACTGACTCTAAGAAGGGCATTAGCCATCTCATCATTACCAAAATGAATTAATCTCACAGAAGAAAATTTTCCTCCAAGCTCAGTGAACCATTTTCAAAATTCTATGTAAAATAAATATCGAAAAATATCCAAAACTCAGAGCCATGAAATAAAAATTTTTCTTTATGAAATCAGTCTGTTATTAACAGGTACTTTATTTTTTGCAGTTATAGAGAAATGACTTATATAACATGAAAACAAACCCTTCAGTCCAACTCATCCAAGCCAACCAGATATCCTAAACTGAGCTAAATCTGTTTGCCAGCATTTGGTCCATATCCCTCTAAGCCCTTCTCATTTATACAGCCTTTTGAATGTTGTAATTGTACCAGCCTACACAACTTCTGGCAGCTTGTTCCATACACGTACCACCATTTGCATGAAAAATTTGCTGCTCATCTCCCTTTTAAATCTTACCACCTGACCTCAAACCTACAGCTTCCAGTTTTGGAGTCCCCTACTGTGGGAAAAAGATCTTGGCTATTCACACTATCCATGCCCCTCATGATTTTATTAACTCTGTAAGATCACCCCTCAGCCTCTGAAGCTGCATGGAAAAAAGCCACAGTCAATACAGTGTGGAGCTGGAGGAACAGATGAAGAGTTCCGACCCGAAACGTAGACTCTCCTGCTCCTCTGATGCTGCCTGACCTGCTGTGTACCTCCAGCTGGAGGAACTGATGAAGAGTTCCGACCCGAAACGTAGACTCTCCTGCTCCTCTGATGCTGCCTGACCTGCTGTGTACCTCCAGCTTCACACTGTATTGACTCTGACTTCAGCATCTGCAGTTCTAGCTATCTCTGAAAAAAAGTCACAGTCTATTCAGCAGTAAGTTCCCTAATATGTTCTGTAGCATTGCGTAACTGGTGGCTTGCTCATGTTTTCACTTAAAGGCTTGGCCTGCTGTAGGTTGGAGCCAAGAGAGGATTAAATGGCTGTCAGTGGAGCTATAGGCTGGTTAAAGTTTTACTATGTGGCTGGGAAGAACAAGAATGCATAAATGAAAAGTGACCTTATCATCATTTTTTTTTTTTAGCAGCCGAACCTGCGATTCATTTAAGAACTATGGATTGAGTTAATCAATTTCCGTATAACTGCAGGACCATCAGTGGTACGTGTTCTGTCAGCTGTTACATGAAAATATGACATGGATTATTATATTAATAGAGGCCTCGATACTGAAATAAACAAACATTATAGCTAATCTAATCTCTTTCATATTTATCCTTAGCTATTTCAATTTCTTTCATGAAATATATAAGTTGCTTATTTGCACTTTCCATTTATGATATTTTACTCTGGGCAGCACACCTATACACACTATTTCCTTATTGAATTTCCTGAATTGCATGCGTTAAAAAGAAACTGTCCAATTTCTTTTTGAAACTCATTAACAATTCCTGTTTTGCCACCTGTGCCAGTTAAACTGGTCTGTATTGTTGGCACCTTTTTAGTAAAAAGGTTAAATTCTGTATATAGCAGAAAAAAGAAACTTAATCCAATCTTTTCAAACCTTTCTTTTTAGGGGTTGCAACTCTTCACCTGGGTTGTCATTTTCTCAAGGAAATCAACAAGGTCGATCAGTTATATGCATCCAAAGGTCAAGTTGAATAGTATTAGGTTTTGTACAAACATTTCTCAAACTTACTCCTGATAATCAATTCCACTATTTACATCGAATAGAAACAAGATTAATGGGTCTATAGTCGTCTGTATTTTATCATCATTGTTCAGTATGGGTGCTATGTAACCTGTTTCCAATCTACTGGTACATCTCCATTGCCCAGTGACTTCTCGCATAATAAGTGTCAAACCTCACAATGCTCCACATTAAGTATCAACTAACCCTGGGAAATTATCTGCTCTGAACCCTTGCGGGATTTTTAGGATTGCAATCTCATTTATATCAAAGTTTCGAATTGGATCAGGCAGAGAGTCCAAAATTGTTGTTTCCCACCAGGCAAGCTGCCTTGATAGACACGAGTAGCAAAATCAACCCAACTATGCAGGTTAGGTCCATGGGCCAATTTTTATTGATCCTTGAACCCTTCATTGGTAAATCACTGCCTCTACAAAATTGGACAAGAACAGGTCCAGACTAATTTCTACACTCTTATATCTCAGATATTGTCATTCTCCTTCTAGTGAAGCTGATGGTTCAATTTCATGTGTATCAATGCCACTTACAACTATCATTCAAGCTAAGAATTGAAACACATAGCTTTCTTTATACACTGCACCATAGAATAGTCATATATCAAATTTGCTGACTCTAAGATTCTTGGACTTTCTAATTTTGTGTTACATTGATACACTCGGATGCAACAAATATTGTCTATCCTCCTATCTATACTCTCCCTAACTACCCCAACTAACATGCTTAACTTTTTTTTTAACTCTGTAACAACACTGAAAGTATCTGTATCTAGATCCACTGTACCTAAGATGGCACCAAGCGGCGACATTACAAACTTTTCACTGCACACTTTTGAGTGCATGTGACAATAAAGGCTATTCAGATTCAGATAATGCCATTACCAACGTAACTGTCAAGCACAGATATGGGTCCAGCTGAATTACCACTTCATTGTTGTTTTTATTTTATGATAAGTAAATTTTGTAGAGTTGGCATTTCTTGTCTCTGGAACAGGAAAGAATGTGAAAATGGCACCAAATCAAAGACCTTAAGGTTCAAGTAGTTCTCACTTTAAATAATAGCAAAAGTGCATACATCCCATTTGCCTGAAGTTTCAATTTGCAATACTTTCTAAGGTTTTAAACTGCCACTGACTACCTCCAATCCCCTTTGTCTTTTCCTTAGTAACAATGTGTCTGAGTGATTACCATTCGCCTACAAGATGCTTCTCAATGCTCCCTTTTGTTGACTTTGTTGATATGATTAATGCTTGTTATTTACTACCAGTTGGACTGTGCAGTGAATCACATACGTTGTCTCCCTCTGCCAGGGCTACAACACTACTAATTAATAATGTGGAACTCTGAACATCTCTCTTGAATTACGACACCTTTCCGAAGCTGAGGTTTAATCCTGTGGAATTACTACTAAAAGCTGTTTGCAAATATAAAGCTGTGCCAAGTTTACATGTTATTAGCCACTGTCCAACACTGAAAATGTAAAATTATTTTCTATTAAAGCTACCAGGTGTGTACTACCAATGATATAAAAAAATTGTCAATTTCATGACGTCAAACAAATGCTGCTGAAACTGACATGAAAAGAAGGCAATTATTGAAAACGGAATACGACAAATTGCTTTTAAATGCAAAATGCAGATGTGTGGAATGAATCTCAAGTTCAGAAATGTCATATATATGGTGTTTAAAATTTCAATGTTAGGTTATGTGAATCAAAACAAATGATCTTTCCACTTTAAACATGCTACATGAATGCTCACATAATCCATTGCAAAACTCAGTAAAAGATGCTATATAAATCTTCTCTGACAATGTCGTACTGCTTGTGCCTGCTGGGCCTTGAGGTCGCCATATTTATGTCATGCATCATGTCTATCATCTTTCAAAGATTAAACAACATTCAAGAACCATTAATGTTTACAGAAGTTAACTGTCTTGGCTATTTTGGTCAGTTAGGAGTTGTCACTTTACAATGGTTCCTAATTATAAAAGAAAAGCATGTTTTATAGCAATGACAGTCTGTTTTTATTATGGCAAGCTTTTGTAAAGTGAATTAAATCCATTTACATGATTCTTTTCATGGAAATTCTTGTGATGTGGGCAATGCTGGAAATTTGAATTTATTCCTAATAAAATTGGTCCCTTTGAATGTGAAGGTGAACCTTCTTCTTGAACTGCTGAAACCTGTGTGGTTTAGGTACTCCCACAATACTGTTAGTTGTGGAATTTCAAGATTTTGACCAGCAATAGTGAAGAACAATAACATATTTCCAAGTCAGCATGGTGTTCTATAAGTGGTTGCACATCCATACATTTGATGTTCACTTTCTGCGTGGTGAAGCTGAATGTCTTTAATTATTGGGTGCTTGTGGCCATGGAACATGTCCTTCGATGTTGGTGCCTGGTTCTCAAGGTGGGGATCATTCAAGGCAAGTGGTGATCTGAATCGGCAGGTGCTCGCTTTGGTTTCCTTGTCGAGATCTCCTGATGTTGCGTTTGTTTGAGAGGCTTGGTGAGATGGGAGGCGAATGAGGTGCGCTCAGCTGTTAACAGGGCGTTTAACAATCAATTATTTGTGCTAATTGGCAACATGCCAATGTCTACCAAAAATTTCATCATGTGACTTGTGTAAAGCATAAAAGAGGGCGTGGGTAGTTTCCAACATTGAGATGTGCCTTGCCACACTCATCTCACCATATACCAGATTGTTCAGATCCCTCAGAGAGGGTCCGAAGCTCAGAGGGAACTTTGCCCCTTTATACCTCAATGCTCCTGTCACCATTCTTTTCCCTACCTCAACACACACTTTTGCTTTCTCCCCCAGCCTAGAATGACCTCACCACTTCTCAGCACAGGACACCCCTTTCCCCTTCTCTCCACTCAACATACAGACTGACTGCTCTCCAATTACCTGACCAACATTGAAGGACAGCTCCACGAAAGGACTAACCAGACCCATACAACTCTCCTTCCATCTCCTTGTCTGACTGTACGTGATTCCCATGATGGGTTGCCATCTCCCTTCTGGACTGATCATAGGCCACTCCCCAGACTGTAAGCTGACATATGCCCTGAACATGACTAGCCCAAGTGGGTGACTGTCCTCAGTCAAGCCGCCTGGAGATTATGCAGACTCCATCATTGACTGACAGCTGGAACCCTTGACTTGACAGACGACTACATAAGCACACATCTCCCACACCACATACTTTCCCACAATGCCATTTGGTTATAAAATCATAGAACATAGAACATAGAACAGTACAGCACAGTGCAGGCCCTTTGGCCCACGTTGTTGTGCCGACCTATTATCCTACTTGAAGAGCAAACTAACCTGTATACCCTTCATTTTACTATCTTCCATGTGCCTATCCAAGGGTCGCTTAAATGTCTCTAATGTATCTGACTCCACTATCACCACCGGCAGCGGATTCCACGTACCCACCACTCTCTGTGTGAAGGACCTACTTTCAACATCTCCCCTATACCTTCGTCCAATCACCTTAAAATTATGCCCCCTCATGATAGTCATTTCCGCACTGGGAAAAGGTGTCTGACTATCCATTCTATCTATGCCTCTCGTCATCTTGTACACCTCTATCAAGTCACCTCCCATCCTTCTTCGCTCTAATGAAAAAAGCCCTAGCTCCCGCAACTTTTCCTCATAAGACCTGCTCTCCATTCCAGGCAGCATCCTGGTAAATCTCCTCTGCACCCTCTCTAAAGCTTCCACATCCTTCCTATAATGAGGCAACCAGAACTGAACACAATATTCCAAGTGTGGTCTAACCAAGGTCTTATAGAGCTGCAGCATAACCTCACGGCTCTTAAACTCAATCCCCCTGCCAATAAAAGCCAACACATCATATGCCTTCTTAACAACCCTATCAACTTGGGGGGCAACTTTGAGGGATCTATGGACGTGGACCCCAAGATCCCTCTGTTCCTTCACACGGCCGAAAATCTTGCCAGTAACCCTGTATTCTGTATTCAAATTCGACCTTCCAAAATGAACCACTTCACACTTTTCTGTGTTGAATTCCATCTGTCGCTTCGTCGCCCAGCTCTACATCCTGTTAATGCTCTGTTGCAAACTACAACAGCCCTCCACACTATCCACAACTCCATCAACCTTCGTGTCATCGGCAAAATTACTAATCCACACTTCCACTTCCTCATCTAAGTCATTTATAAAGATCACAAAGAGCAGAGGACCCAGAACAGATCCCTGTGGAACACCACTGGTCACTGAGCTCCAGGCTGAATACTTTCCATCTACTACCACCTTCTGTATTCTATTGGATAGCTAATTCTGTATCCAGACAGCCAAATTTCCCTAAATCCTATGCCTCCTTACTTTCTGAATAAGCCTACCATGGGGAACCTTATCAAATGCCTTGCTGAAATCCATGTACACTACATCCAGTGCTCTATCTTCATTGATGTGTTTTGTCACATCCTCAAAGAATTCAAAAAGGCTTGTGAGGCATAATCTGCCCCTCACAAAGCCATGCTGATTATTTTTAATCAAACTATGCTTTTCCAAATAATCATAAACACTATCTCTACAAAGATCTACAGCTAGCTATAGAGATATAGTAGGAACTGCCGATGCTGGAGAATCTGAGATAACAAGGTATAGAGCTGGATGAACACAGCAGGCCAAGCAGCATCAGAGGAGCAGGAAAGCTGATGTTTCGGGTCTAGACCCTTCTTCAGACACTTCCATTTTCTGAAGAATGGTCTAGACCTGAAACAGAGACAGTAGGAACTGCAGATGCTGGAGAATCTGAGATAAAAAGGTGTAGAGCTGGATGAAGACAGCAGGCCAAGCAGCATCAGAGGAGCAGGAAGGCTGACGTTTTGGGCCTAGA
>JAHRHZ010000249.1:41145560-41173603 GCA_024137785.1 Ginglymostoma cirratum
GCTGTCTTCATCCAGCTCTACACCTTGTTATCACAGCTAGCTATATGGCAGGATCGGTCTATCACTGATGTCATCGCAGCCCAAGATGGTGTTTTGCTAACTAGATCCAGAATAAGCATATTCTAAGTAGCAGGAAAAGCTTCACCTGAAGATACATGCAGGGAATGGATTGGTGGAAGCTCAGAGCCAGATCAGCTGGATAGACATCTCCAAAGACACTCTGTGGTCAGGTGACCCATGAACTCCAAGTTTTTCACAGAAATATTGACTTTGTTTTTTCATGAGCATAGATAAAAAAAAAACTCAAAATGTGGAAGCCAAGTTTAAACCTAGCTGGTCTCTGCACTTTGGAAACTGCAGAGCTGAAACAGATAGTATTCACCCAGCAAGGTCTGAGATAATGAACTTCCCATCGAAACTAGACAGGCCTGGCCAGGCACTTATGGACACGTAGTTTCAGAATGAACCATTGCTTACATCCCAATAAGCCTGTTTTGTTAGAAGAAAGCTACACAGACATGGTGGCACCCAGGTCAGAAGGAGGCCAGAGGCACAGTGTGACAAGGCCAGCACTTGACAGTTGAAAGTTCAAAACCATGTTCTAAGATCTCCAAATATGGAAAATAGTCACCTCATTGGGTCTTCCTGCCCCTGTCTGGTGCTAGAATTAGACACAGGCCACAGAATCTTCAAGAGTGCAAAGAGGGAGATCAAAGGGTGAACCTGGAGACCCAGCTCTCTTTGCTTTTTCACCTTCTTCAACAGCATCTCCATTGAGCATCTTTGAATGGCAGCCAAGCTGCATAGTTTCTCCAGCTCCTGGTACCTCATGGCGAGCATCATCAAACTGTCCAGAGCCAGGGAGACCACCTCGGTGAGACACCACGAAGACAAGATCCATCCTGAGGTGAGAGGCAAAGCCCAAATCGATGACGCCAGATCCTGGAACATCAGCCAATCCTCAAAGACTGAAGAACAGCCTCTCCGAGCATTATGTGAATTACTTTAAAATTGAATGACTCTAAAAATTAAGACATGAGAATGAATGAAAGCCCGGGAGACTCATGATAATACTTACATGTCCAATTCACTTTGTCTAAACAGATTGATTACCCAATCTCCTCCATTGTCTGTTAAAGCCATAAATGGTTTCATAGGCCATAATCACAATGATGCTGTTTGCTGCCACATACTATACCCTAGCTGTATTGGTAACCTCTAGTCACATGCAAAGCCATACAATTCATTTGTCTGCAGGAGATGTCAATTTCCTCTTATGTTTGCAGAATGCATTTCAAGAGAATGAATACTGATGAATAACAGCTTGGAGGAGCTCCTTTGCTTTTTCAGTTTTTCCCTGTACCCCTGTAATTACACTTGTTAAATCATTTGATTTTTTCCAGGAGGAAGATTCAGTACAAACAGAACGTGGTGCATTGTTTTCATCATTACATCAAACTGCTGGTTCTGAATGCACTGAAATTGGATAGTAACAGTAGTACTGCAAACTCTGCACTTCCTGGTGTGTCTCAGTTCAAGTTACAAATAATTTTAAACATGTTATGGAAAATTACCCTTTATACGAATGGACCACCTAGTGTAGTGCAGAGCTATAAAATGAAGTGTTTCCAAATTTGATCCCTGATACATGGTGTGTTAACTAATCTCAATTGGGAGGCTGGCTTGAGTGATGCAAATAAGCTCCCTGGTTCTGGGAGGGAAAGAAGAATCGGAAATCAGTCTGCATTCCAACTTACAAATATTGCCCAATCATCCTTACAGAAAAAAATGCATGCCCTATATTGATCTCCTTTCCCAACAGTAGGTAAGCCCTACACCCTGAGGGCTGCAGCAGTTCAAGAATGTAGCTGACCACAATCTCCAGAGCAATTATGAATGGGCAATAAATGCTGGTCTAGCCAGCGATACCCACATCCCATGACTAAATTTTTTAAAAAGTCTGTCTTGCTTTATGTTTCAAAAATGACCATAAAGAAAAGATGCTTTCCTGGGCCATAGAGTGGCAACAAAACAAAAACCAGGAAATGAAAAGTGCAAATAATCAAAACCCTTTTCAGAAGTTTTACAGAGAGTTAAATAAATATTAAAAGTCATCACATGAGGTTAAGGAAGAAACTGAAATATTATCTGCAAATTTTCCAATGTTAGTTTAATTATTTTTTAAAGTCTGTAAGTAGTCATAACGAAGTCAATGTAACAACAACCACAATAGTAAATTCTTTCACAGGGTCAGATCAGCTGGTCAGCAGTAGATCACTGTTAAAAACTCATTACACTGAACTGAGAAAGGCTTTAACTTCTAATAGAAATTCAAAAATAGAAATACGATGTTCTCAAAAGATCAATCAACTTGCCCTGTTTGCTCGGGTTTTCTGGCCAGGTCCCAGCTACCCCCAACTGTGTTGATGCCTCTTCAAGATGCTTTGGTTATAGTTATATCCTTTCCTCACATCTGCTACCTCATCAGTAGCATCAGCATTTGTGATGCTGCTGAGCTGCCAGCCCTTTTGACTGGATTACGATCACTTTGAGGAGATGAGTTGAGGTAGACACAGGGGTACAAAGAACAAAGAAAATTACAGCACAGGAACAGGTCCTTCGGCCCTCCAAGCTTGCACCAATCCAGGTCCTCCATCTAAACCTGTTGCCTATTTTCCAAGGATCTGTATCCCTCTGCTCCCTACCCATTCATGTATCTGTCTAGATACATCTTAGATGATGCTATCGTGCCCGCCTCTACCACCTCCGCTGGCAACGCATTCCAGGCACCCACCACCCTCTGCGTAAAGAACTTTCCACGCATATCTCCCTTAAACTTTTCCCCTCTCACCTTGAAATCGTGACCCCTAGTAATTGAGTCCCCCATTCCGGGAAAAAGCTTCTTGCTATCCACCCTGTCTATATCTCTCATGATTTTGTCGACCTCAATCATGTCCCCCC
The DNA here is from genome assembly GCA_024137785.1 of Ginglymostoma cirratum. Lineage (NCBI taxonomy): Eukaryota > Metazoa > Chordata > Chondrichthyes > Orectolobiformes > Ginglymostomatidae > Ginglymostoma > Ginglymostoma cirratum. The sequence continues at coordinate 41,148,522 of JAHRHZ010000249.1, forward strand.
TCAACCTCCGTCTTTCTAATGCAAATAATTCTAATCTACTCAACCTCTCTTCATAGCTAGCGCCCTCCATACCAGGCAACATCCTGTTGAACCTCCTCTGAACCCTCTCCAAAGCATCCACATCCTTGTGGTAATGCGGCGATCAGAACTGTACGCAGTATTCCAAATGAGTTTGAACCAAAGTCCCATACAACTGTAACATGACCTGCCAACTCTTGTACTCAATACCCCATCCGATGAATGAAAGCATGTTGTATGCCTTCTTGACCACTCTATTGACCTGCATTGCCACCTTCAGTGTACAATGGACCTGAACACCCAGATCTCTCTGTGCATCAATTTTCCCCAGGGCTTTTCCATTTACAGTATAGTTTGCTCTTGAATTGGATCTTCTAAAATGCATCACTTTGCATTTGCCTGGATTGAACTCCATCTGCCATTTCTCTGCCCAGCTTTCCAATCCATCTATATTCTGCTGCATTCTCCGACAGTCCCCTTCACTATCTGCTACTCCACCAATCTTAGTGTCATCTGCAAACTTGCTAATCAGACCATCTATACCTTCCTCCAAATCATTTATGTATATCACAAACAACAGTGGTCCCAACACGGATCCCTGTGGAACACCACTGGTCACAGTTCTCCATTTGGAGAAACTCCCTTCCAATACAACTCTCTGTCTCCTGTTGCCCAGCCAGTTCTCTATCCATCTAGCTAGTACACCCTGGACCCCATGGGACTTCACTTTCTCCATCAGCCTACCATGGGGAACCTTATCAAATGCCTTACTGAAGTTCATGTATATGATATCTACAGCCCTTCCCTCATCTATCAACTTTGTCACTTCCTCAAAGAATTCTATCGAGTTGGTATGACATGATCCTCTCTGCACAAAACCATGCTGCCTATCACTAATAAGCCCATTTTCTTCCAAATGTAAATAGGTCTTATCCCTCAGTATCTTCTCCAGCAACTTCCCCACCACTGACGTCAGGCTCACCGGTCTACAATTTCTTGAATTATCCTTGCTACCCTTCTTAAACAAGGGGACAATATTAGCAATTCTCCAGGCCTCCGGGACCGCACCCATGCTCAAGGATGCTGCAAAGATATTTGTTAAGGCCGCAGCTATTTCCTCTCTTGCTTCCCTCAGGAACCTGGGATAGATCCCATCCGGACCTGGGGACTTGTCCACCCTAATACCTTTTAGCATATCCATCACTTCCCTCCTCCTTATGCTGACTTGACCTAGAGTAATCAAACATCTATCCCTAAACTCAACATCTGTCATGTCCATCTCCAAAGTGAATATTGACACAAATTACTCATTAAGAATCTCACTCATTTTCTCTGACTCCTCGCATAACTTCCTGCCTTTGTCCTTGAGTGGGCCAACCCTTTCTCCTCTTGCTCCTTTTGTATGAATAAAAAGCTTCGGGATTTTCCTTAACCCTGTTTGCTAAAGATATTTCATGACCCCTTTTAGCCCTCTTAATTCCTAATTTCAGATTGGTCCTACTTTCCCGATATGACAGAGTGACAGAGGTGACACGGTGACAGAGGTGTGGCGATTGTCCAAGGGGTGGGGGGGAGGGGAATGTTGAGAGTAATTGAATTGTGACTAAACGGGGGCACAATCTTAAGAGTAGCCATTTCGTTGGTCACTAACAGCAATGTATCTCAATGTATCTCACTTTCAGATTAATAGAGAGCCTTCTACTCTCAACTCTGGAAGTTGGGTCCATAAGAGTTTAGCATCACCCAGGACTAAGCACTAACGCTGTTTGCTTAGCCTGTGGAAATTTCACTGAATGGCTCATTGTGAGTAAATACACCCATGACAAAATAAGAAAGTGAAACAATTTTAACATTTTGGTTATTTATATATTGGCAGCTGCAAAAAGACCACAAAACTGCCAGAATATCATGAAAAAAATGTACCTGATTCACTGATGCCTTGCGTAATAGAACACGCTGCCTTATTTCCCAAGGTTATCCATTGGGCAGCTGAGCTACATATTTTCACCACTCAATGTATATCAGAACCTTTAACATGCCTAGAAGCCTGATGTCACTTTAGCTATCCCCGGCTAAGTCAAATTCCATGGACACTCAGCAGAATAAAATCTTGCAGTATGGTGACAGAGGCTGAATAGGCAAGTATTAAAGTTATTTTTGTGTGATCACAAGAACGAAAGTGTCTTCTCGTCAACAGAATAGTATGATTTGCTACCCAATACAGCTCTGGTTCTCAATCGCGGACCACACTTATCCTTAAAATGGAATGGACCTCTCTAAAGCATTCACTATTCAATTCCCCAACAGTTAAATGACATTCATTTCCAAGAGACAGCCAGCACTTTAAAAGGAAAGCTGTAGTCGTGTGCTTGATGTTGCGTGATCTGAAAGATATTAGTCAAAACAGAATAGAATCATCAGCCAAAGGTTGAATAGGTTCAGTGAAACATGAATTACATCCTCAGTGTGAGGAAACAAAATGAGCAAGACAGGAGGGGCTTGAAGAATAATGGATCAACTGAAAAATCATCAGAGTGTCATCCATAAACATCAGCACAGTAGAATAGAAGGATTTGAGAAGACAAACATTAGTCATGAATATTATTTCTTCTTGAGGCCAGAGAAGGGTGCCTGGCTCTGATTTACAGGCAAATGAATAATATTCAGGAACAAAGTTCCAGAGGTTAGAGATTACAGGAATGGAAAATAGAAAGTGAGATGGCAATGCCAAAGAAAGCCATAGACATATTTCAAAGAATAAGGGCAGACCTTTCAACGTTATGCATAACTCGAGAATTGACAATAGTCTTCAGAACAGAGAAACATCAGAAATAAGGACTGGATGAACCCATTCAGCCTCTCAAGCCTGCTCCATCATTCAACTTGATCTTGTCTAAAAGTCAACATTAATGTCCTTATTTATCTTAATGAGTTTAATGTCTGGAATTCTATCAATCATTTGTCTACAATATATTCAATGAATGGGTCTCTGCAGTTCTCTGGGGTATGAGATTCCAAGGAGACACATCTTCTTCAACTCTGTCTCATATGGCCTATGTCATGTTATGAGATTGGAAGTTATTAGAAGGTAATGGAAAAATGCAGATAGAAACATCTTCAAGATAATAAAATGGATAACTTCAGGGTCAGAATTTTTAAAGGAATCCAGAAGTGTGAAGATCAGACATATATTGTGGGTAGAGCACCTCACATGTATGATAGAACATGTTGTAATGAGAGGCAGTTGTTCACTTCCTCATTAAGGTTAGAATTGGAGGAGTAAAGTGAGACAAAATAATTAGTTTGTCATCTGAAAAAGGGTCATGTGTTCTAATACTTACACAAACATGGCAGCTTAATTTGTTTCAGAGGAGGATTAGTGCATCGTGAACTGAACTGGTCCCAGGAACATGCTTAAACTTCCAACTTCTCCTGTCTTTCCTGAAAATTACCAGTGCCTTGATCAGGTTGGCAGACAGAGCTCCATTAGGATTATTTAGCTGCAAGGATAAGAAAAGTAACATACAAGATCACTTGTCAACGTATTACTATCTCTCTCCCTCCTCAGCTGCACGGGTTAAACAAGGACTGAAAGTCATGTTGAAGACCAAAGTTTAAGAAAGGAACCAACATTTTAAGAATAGTATTCTATACCTTGTTGTTATGAATATGCTATATGCCTTCATAGTTACTTGTTTATATGGAAGAGTGTATTTAGTTGACAGCTGATAGCACACAATAAGATCTCACAGATGTGATAGTAACACTGTAAGAGAAGTATAAATAAAACATTGCACAGCGAGAATGAAAAATCGAAAACAAATATAAGAGGTAAAAAGTACAGCAAAGTAAACAGTATGATGATTATAACGAGTGCCAATAAAGTTGCCATGATTAGAGGAATGGTTCAACCGTAAGTGGCTATACAGTAACCATTTGAATACTGATGAGATCTGGCTGATATCAGTGGATAGTAGATTGCGTATATCGGAGCAGAAAATGCAGAGGCGAACATTGTAATTATCATGCACTTTGGGAAACATGCAATTAAAACTAGCGCTAGATCTGATTTTTGGAGTAAAAGCTAGATGAGCCCAGAGAGAGTATTCATAAAGGTATTCTGCTACAAGATAGTGAAACACTTGATAATGAAAATTAAAAATTAAAATTTATACCACCCTGCCCGACTGAACCTGTTTCACTTAAAGAAGTAGAAGCTGAAGCAGTTGTTTTGCCTTTTAATTGGTGTGACAGGGGGTCTAATTGCCTTTCAAACTGCAGTCTGTATTCATTTCAACAAGAACCTTTTATTTACAGACTTACTATTAACTCAGTAAGAATTATAAATCAGCTCAGAATGTCTCCTCCATGAGAGCTTCTTTCAGAATCTCTTCTACTGGTTACATGAATTTACATATTCATTACATCATCATTTGTTAAATTCATGCCATTAGACCATTTTTAATCATTTCCCCAAAGTCTCTGTCACCATGATTTAGATTTTCCCGTATCTCCAATTCCCATTGTCTCAAATGTTACAAGCTTATTCTCTGAAGCAGTCTTAAACTCCCTCTGCGCTTGTTAAAAAATGTTTCCAAGATTAATTATCCTTTGTGTACTCCTTTCTTTTAACTTGACTATGCATTTCTTGGGAAGTTGTCGTTTCTGGCAGGTCTCCACTCCCTTCAAAGTCAGAATAGTACATCGCGTATGTATTGGTTTTCCTTTCAAAGATACTAAAGCTGTCTGATTTCCCAGATAATACTTCATGATATATTTTCTGAATATGATCTTGGCTCTTCTGTTTTCCCTATAATACTTCCATCTTGTTCTTGGTCTTGGATCCAGACTCCTTTCCTGATTGAAGGACTGGTCAGCCTCTTGTTTGATGCTGGTGTGTAATCTTCCTTTTTTTTTTCTTTTTGGATTTCCTCACCTTTTATTACTGCATCATGGTCTTCCATGGTAATATAAGGCTTCAATTTTTTGGACGACTATGGAAATCATATTCACAGCCTTCTTCTCATCAATAATTCTATTGGAGTTAATCTATTTTGCAATGCTGATCAGCTATATCTCATTAGAGCCAAATGGATGTCATTATTTTGTCAGAAGTTCTCTAGAAATCCAAACTCTTCTTTTCTGCTTTATCATTTGCCTGTCAGTAAGCAGGAGTAATCCTCACATGAATGAAGCCACACTTCTTGGCAAATTATTTTAAAAAATAAATTTGTGAACTATGGTTCATTACAATCATATCAGGAATACTGTGCGTTGAATAGAATTGTTTTAATACTTTTATCACATTGTCCACTGTGCCATTATGTAGACAATTTATGCTATATGTATTGAATAGTAATTGATAATAATATTAAAAATTGCTTTTAAACTCAAATAATTAGTGAGTCTGGTTGTGTTGTGTCTTCCTGTTGTGGTGTGTCTCGGCGATAACAGTGGATTGTCCTTTTCAGGTATCCATTCCTTTTGAAGACTCCATTTGGTGCCCCTGTTCTGCTTTGAGGATTCTTCAAAAGGAATGGATACCTGAAAAGCACAATTCACCATTACTTCGTCACACAATTCACCATTACAGACCACAACAGGAAGACACAGCATGACCAGACTCACTAATCACCCTACTGCACATCAAGGATATTTCAGAGATGACCACAAGACTCCCCAGACTCCTAGGTATCAGGGTAGCCCACAAACCAACAACCACCCTCCGACAGCTACTGACAAACGTAAAGAATTTCATACGCACAACCAGCAAAACCGGTGTACAAAATACCATGCAAGGACTATGAGAAACACTACATAGGCGAGACCGGAAGAAAACAGACAATGCAGATACATGAACACCAACTAGCCACCAAGAGACACGACCAATTCTCACTTGTCTCATTACACAAGGACAACGAAAGACACAAATTCAACTCGCTCAACACATCCATAATCACACAAGCCAAACAGAGACACCCCAGGGAATTCCTGGAGGTATGGTATTCCAACTGGAACTCCATTAACAAACAATTTGAATTCGATCCTGTGTACAAACCACTGAGAAACAGAACCAGAAGTGGCACCAAAGACCCCCAGAAAAATGAGGCATATAACTAACAAGCGGGACAGAACGCTAACATTTCATCGGAGGTACACTGACGATGTTACCTCGAAGGGTGATGAAACATTTGCAACCAAACCCATCGGCTCAGCAAGCAAGTCTACAACCTCATGTTTTCATTGTTTATCTGGACAACATATTCACAGACTTCAATGAATACTTCACACTGGTCAGTCTTAACAGGAGAAAAGCATGACATCGTGGTGATGGACTGTGAAGTATTAGAAGAAATCAACTAGGGAAAGAGTTGTTACCAGGTTTAGCAACTTTAAAAGTGTTTAAATTTGCTGATCCAGATGAGACGTAAGCCAGACTGTAGAGGGAGGAAATAGGGGCCAGGGCCCTGGATTTTTAAATTGTCTGAACACAGACGAGGTGCCGGACGATGACATGGTGGCTAGCAGTACTGCATCACAGCACCAGGTATCTGGGTTCAAGTCTACCCTCGGGCAACTGCCTGTGTGGAGTTAGCACTTTCTCCCCATGTGTGTGTTTGGTTTTCCACCTGGTCCTCCGGTTTCCTCCCACAGTCCGTAGATGTGCATATTATGTGATTTGGCTGTACTAAATTGGCCATAGCGTTCAGGGATGTGTGGGTTGGGTGTGTTAGGAAATGCAGAGTTACAGGGATAGGGTTGGTTCCAGATGGGATGCTCTTCGGACAGTTGGTGTCGACTTGTTGGGCTGAGTAGACTGTTTCCACACTGTAGGTGTTGTAAGAACTGGAACAAGCTAATGTTCATGGGAAGAAGGAATAGTGCAGGAAATTGAAGACCAGCCAGTCTAGCCTCTGAGATGGGGAAGCTGTTAGACAATGTGATGTATTGAATATATATGCTATTGGAGAGACATAGATTAATCAGGAACAGACAGCATGGATTTGTTAAGGAAAGGTCATGTTTTCCAAATTTGATTGAATGTTTTGAGGGGTATGTTGATAATCTTGCCTTTGGGAAGACTTGATAAGGTAGATCGCAGACTGTCCAAGCAAGTAAGAACCCATGGAATCCAAAGCAAAATGGTGCACTAGATCCAAAACTGGCTGAGAGGCAAGAAGCAGATGGCAATGACAGAGAAAGGTTTCTGTGACTGGAAGTCCATTTTCCATTAGTTCGATTGCTGGGGCAATTCTGCTTGTGATTTTGACTTAAATATTTCAGACACTGATCTTACTCCAAAGGGTAGTCTATTGAAGCAATACAATTCTAAAGGTCTCATAAAATGTGTATCAATCTTGATTTCTGATCCAAAGATATTTACCAGAATTGTGTAAACAAAGTAATGTTAGCCTCTTTAGTTAGGCAATCATCAACTGATGTCAAAGATATATTTCCCTGTTGTACTGGTTTACTGAGTTGGGTCAGGTAAATGCAGATCCCAATATCTTCCCTTGGATTTAGGAACAGTGACCATGCCTGAGCACATTATTGGGTATCTTCTTCAAACAAATTATCCAATGTTGTTGCATTCTTTCAATCTCTGGCTTCACTTTATTCATTAGAGTGTGTAACACCAATCTTGAAGTAAAAAGATAAATTGTTTAAAATGCATGGAGCATTCAGAGGAATTCTAGCTATTTCTTACCAAATGTGCCTCATTAACCATCCACTAACCCTTTTGGCATTCCTCACCTTCTGACACTAATGCTATCTTATCACACATCATTCCTGGAACTAATTATGATATATCAACCAAAAGACTGGTATTCCTTCCAATCAAACCCTCTTTAAAAGGCCACTCAGACCAACACTGGCAATCTGACATTGCCTCTTATCACTAAAATAATGGCACAGCAGCCTCTAAACCATGCTGGTCATGGCACATAACTGGTATGGCTGACATCGATGTGATGTTCATAAAGGCAACCTCAACATCCCACCAGACAGATCTCTACAGACAAGCCTCACAAAAGCAGCCTGGCTATATGTTTGAGCTAAGTAGCACGTCAATACAGCATTACTGATAGCCTTTGGTTCTGCCTGAAACGCAAATACACCACTAGGCAAGGCAAGGTAATCTGGAAACACGCAGATAGACGCTAAGTGACTGAGCACTAGGAGCACCAAGAGACCAAGTGAACAGTCCTGAGGTGCAGAGATAGTAGGAACTGCAGATGCTGGAGAATCTGAGATAACAAGGGTTTAGGCCCGAAACGTCAAGTTTTCCTGCTCCTATGATGCTGCTTGACCTGCTGTGTTCATCCAGCCCCATGCTTGTTATAACAAGGTGTAGAGCTGGATGAACACAGCAGGCCAAGCAGCATCAGAGGAGCAGGAAGGCTGACGTTTCAGGCCTAAACCCTTCTTCAGAAATGCTGTGTTCATCCAGCTCTACACCTTGTTAGTCCTGAGATGCAGCCTGGACCAATCAGGGTACCTACTCTAATCTCCGTGCGGAGGGTTCTCAATGTCTAACTTGATCAGCATGTTTAGTAGATAGGAAACTGGTGAGTTGCTGTCCTAATAAGGCAAGACACAACCCCATCTAATTGGCAACTCACCCCTGCCTAGTGACAAACCCAACTCTCCACTCAGCAAAAGCATAAAATACAATGAGATACTTTAGACATCAAGATATGTCTTGCTGGCCTTCTCTCACAGGATTCTGCCACAAACCTCACCATGGCCCATGTTGCTGAGACCCCTATAAAATTCCAGCCATCATGTCTTATTTCAATGTCTGCATATTTTAATTTTGTCATGATGTGAACTTCTATATTCATGCTTGTTCTTCCTGGACCTTGCAGTTAGATTGAAGAAAGTTGAACTTGATCTGTTTTAACCATCGTAGTAAACCATGCAGTATAGTAACAATTGATCCAGGGTCTTGTTTAAACTCGGTAGATGTCCCCCTACCTCAAGATTTCATGACCAGTATTTACAGTCTGGGCCGTTGGTTGCTACTGGGATGTTTAGTTTCTGTGGGTGTGATTCTCCTATTTCTCCTATTTCCTGGATCTGGTTGCATTTTGTTGTAGTTTGCATTCATCACTCGCAGTTGTAGAATGTAAACATATTTTAAAATGAGCACATTTGACATAATTGTAGTATTCGGCTCCCCCTGCTGGGCAGTTGTCTTGTATTCGGCTCCCCCTGCTGGGCAGTTGTCTCGCTCGTGCCTTGTTTCCATTGGATCTGAAGTTATTCAAAATGGCAGAACGCATTCTTTCATTATTATTGGTGTAGTTTTACTTTGGCATTTTCTTTTTGCTTTCAGGCCTACAAATTGAACAAACTTCCTTGCTTCTTCCACTGACCCTCAGATTTTCTGTGAATTATCCCCAGTGTGTCTTCTTGGACTGTCTCATGAGCTGTAATACTTTGTGAGTATTAGATCCTCCATTGATTGCAAAAAAATCAGACAATGCCTCCCAATGACTGTGAGATCCCAGAATAATTCAGTATTTAGATCACCATACACATAATTTCTTGCTGCTTTGTCAAGAAACCAATTTCCTGGTCACTGCCTCAGATGGTTAAACTTAACTTGTCAATAGTCAATATGTGGTGAAGAAGGCTTTTGGTGTGCTTGCTTTCATCGTTCACAACATTGAGTATACGAGTTGGGACATCTTTTTGCAGCTGTACAAGACATTGGTAAGGTCACATCTGGTGTACTGTGTGCAGTTCTGGTCACCCTAAAGAGTCCAGTAAAGATTTACTAGAATGCTACCTGGACTGGAAGGTTTGAGTTATAAGGAGATGTTGGATATACTGGGACTCTTCTCTGGAATAGGAACTGAGGCGTGACATTATAAAGGTTTATAAAATCATGAGAGGGATAGTTAAGGTAGATAGCTAACAGCTTTTCCCCAACTATTAGGCATAAGGTTAAGGCGAGAATAGAGAGATACAGAAGGATCCAAGGGGGAAACTTTTTCACACAGAGGGTGATGAGTGTCTAGCATAGGCTGCCAGAGGTAGTAGGGGAGGTGAGAACAGTTTTTTCATTTAAGAAACATTTGGGCAGGCACACGGATGGGATGTGTATGGAGAGACATGGATCAAATAAAGGCAAATAGGACTGGACTCATTGTGAAAACAGAGCATCATGGACATGTTGGGTCAAAGAGCCTCTTTCCATGCTGTAAACCTTTATGTCTCCATGACTGTAATAGTCAATCTTTTGGATACTAAAATATCGGTTGAAGACTTTCAGGACTCTGTAGTGAAAGGATGAAGTCTCATTCACCCCTTGTTTGGTCAAATATTACCAGGGATGCTCCTGGTAGCGTAGACTAGAGTACTGACCAGAATACACTGACACTCTTTATACAACCCTTTGCAAAATGTTTTCACCAGTCCTCCCAGTGAGCATGTGAGTCTTAAACATTCCTGAACAGCTCTGGAAGTGATTATTCTATGGTCCTTTGGAGTCCTGGGGCTGGTGTCTCTTCAAGCTTTATTGCATTTTTCTGTTTTGGGATTCTGAATCTGCTCCCCAAACATGCTGCTGCTGGGATAATTGAAGACTTTAGCTTTTTGACGTGCTGTTCAAGTACCTCTGATTTCTATTTCACATCACAGGACTAAAAATTAAAGACCAGTTTGGTTCAGGGCCACATTCTTCATCACAACATGCTGAACCAGGTTATATAGCTGAGTTGAACATTATTATTATAATTCAGGCACTGAAACATAACTGAACACTCAGAAAGAAATGTGATATTTGTTTAGAACACTTACACGATGCTTTGGTCATGTGCATAAACTCCTAGAGAAGATGCAATTGCTCTTGTAGGTATTTTGTGGAAGATAAATAGTTGAGCAGTAACCATCAACTAAAACAGACTATTTACAATGAGCATTTTATAAAGGAATCTGTTGTGTTCCTTTCTCAAGGTTAAAAGAAAGGAGCTGCTAAGATAGCTACTGAGAAATTGAGGACTTTTCAGTGGAAAGAACATCAGGCACAACAGATACAGATGGGTTACTATCTAGTGAGACAACATTGTCTGCATACGTAAAGTATTTTTTTTCCTTTTGCAGAAATATTATGGGTATAGTTTGTGTATAATACACGATAGAAATGGGCCAAGGACAAAGCCTTAAGAGATGGCAGCAGATATGAAGCGTAGGTCAGATACATCACCCTGCAATCTATGCACATTTTCAACATAAATTGGATAGCTATCAAGAAAACAAGCTTGTCATTATAATATGATGTTCACATTTGCAAATTTTATAGCCAGAAGCAGACAAGCTTTAGAAACACAGCATTAGCACACTGGTGCTAATTCATAACTAAGTAAGAAGCATTCAGTGAGATTTAAGCGTTTCAAATGGAATTGTAAATACCAGAAACCAAACTGATAGATTTCTTCCACTGGAAGGAAGAATATAACCAATGATGAACAATTTGTTCAACAATTTGCTGCATTGTGCCAAATATTGAAAATCCGTCTGAGTGGAAACTAATGGCCTGACCTTCTTAACAAAGGAATAACGCGGTTGTTACAATCATTTGCAAAGTAGGTAAAGAGAAATTTACATCAGCTATTTTTTCAAGGAATCTGCATATTACTGGTTAGGCATCTCAGATATTGCAATACAGTAAGAAGACAGTAGGCCATCAGGCTTGATCCAAACTAACTCTAATTTCATTTTAAGGTGCATATCTAGGATTTTGAACCTGGTTTCTCAAGGTTTGTAAGGCCCTTTGCAAAATTCAAAAAGTATACTTTTAGAAAAACGAAACAAATGAGACAGGACCTTTTTGTTATGTTCATAGCTGTAGATGAATACAAAGGTGACATCAATGATGTCATGGAACCAGTTCAACTAACACAGGAACATTGGATTAATATACCAAATGGGTGATTTATTTCTACAGGTCTTCTTTCCTGTACGCTTGGCATTTATGTCACTTTTTCAGTCTTTGTGCAATTATTTCAGCATAGGTGAAGTGGGATAACCCTTCTAGGAATTTATGCTTCCCAATCAAAATCAACAAGAAATTCCCAAATTTATTCAGTGAAGGACTTATAAATGCTGGAAAAGATCAGCCTACAGAACATTAAGCCCAGGAAACCCAATCTTCTGAGACGCAGGTCAGGTAGGAAGATGATCAGGATGAAATTCTGTAGAGATACAATTAAATAGCTGGGAAGTACTTGGGGAGTATTGTCAATAAAACTGTGTTTGATGGTAGCAATCCATGTATTAGTGGAAATAAAGTCAAAAGTAATCGCAGTAAATAAGATATTTTCATTATTTTAGACTTTAAAATGGATTGCTGAGAAATTTATATACAAAGAATGAATAGGAGGGTTTTAATTCCCGCAGAGCTCCAGAAACTAAGTTGATTGGATAATGAATTAACCATTTCTTTTCCACCCAATGAGTGGTTCAGGGTCATAAACCTCAAGCTGGAGACTCATGGATCCAAGTTCTGCGATATCAGGGGAATGAGGAAAATTTAGGCCACGGTGTCTCTCTCACATGCAGTGACGTTATGCAATTCAAGTCATTTCTGGACATATAAATGGAAATGTAGATTGACTGCATATTTAGATTTAGTGTTGTACTCAAATGGAAACAAAGGACAAATGGAGGTGCAGTTAAGCTTAGGTTGAATACAAAATACGTCTCTTTTTGAAGTAACGTTAAAAATTTGATCACTTTTATGGTAGTCAGCGATACCCAATTGATGCTGAATATTCTAACCTTGCTTGCTTCCTGTTTGGTATGCAGAGAAGTATAGAACTTGTATTATGCTGAATAAACTGGCAAGGCTGAAAGTCCCTGCTATCTGAAGCAAGAAAACCCAAAACACTGGGTCTTGAAGTTTTTATACAGACCGATTAATTTATCTTATTTAATGTCAATTCCTTGATTTACTATTTCAGTGGCAGAGAAAACACATTTAAAGTAAATGGCTTAATAATTCACTTAAACTACAGAACCAATAGGTTGTAAAGCAGAAACATTAAAGGAGATTTTCATTTTGTAGTGGAAAGCCAAATATACGTGCAGCCAACATTGGCCATCTGGGAGCTGCAGGGAGAGGGCCAGGCTGAGATGAGTGAACAATGAATTATCAGAAAACAGTGAATGACCAGCTTGCAGTGAATCAACAGGGAACAGTGAAACACCAGGGAATTATTTAGTGATTGGAACCAGGTGGATCTTGTTGATTATGAGATCCTTGATTAGGTTGTTAACCTAGACCAATAAGGAAGACCTGGCTGATCAATATAAACAGTGATTTAGAATCTCCTTAGTCTGTGGGACTCTGAGCTGGTTGGCCACAGCCATTGTAATGTGCACAAGTAAGTAAAGAGTGACTTGGTGATGGGATACCAGCCTCTGTACTGTTATTTCAGGAACAGTAAGACACCAGTTAAAAGTATTCCCTGTTAAAAGTTACCAGTTACCTGCAAAACTAAATCATCTGGATATACTGGGTGCAATTTTACCAGAAATTGGTAAAGTGCCTTTTTTTTTTGTTTTATGGAGGGTTTTTCTCCCTAAACTGTAGCAAGATGTCTTATGCTGTTCTTCCAAACTTCCATCATTAGCTATGCAATGCACTCTCTTGGTGCCTGCTCATCCTATCTTCCCTCTTGGCAGAGGTAGAGGTACTCCAGGTCCCTCCATGATTCCTCACACTGGATGAGCGCTGTCCATCTGAAGCTGTCCTACATGGTTCTTTCACCTGAAGAATTGCCCCAGAAATGGTGGACAGAGACAAGTTGGCACCCCGATTTTCCAATAGGAACTTGGATATCCTTGTGGATGCGGTGGTGCAGTGTGGATTGGCAGAGGAGACCAGGCCACCAGATCTTGCCAGCCTACCTAAAGGTACCACCCAGTTCAGTGCTATGACCATGGTTCATAGTACACCCCGCAATGCTGTAAGATGGTGAACCACCTTCTGGTCTCTGCAAGGGTTGGCGCCACTATCTTATCTCTGCTACCTTACACCGACAGTAAATCTGCCACTACACCCAACTCCCAGCAAAGCTGTTCATCCACCACTCTCACGACTGTATATAGTAAGCTTCCTCATTTGGTCTCAATCCCAACTCTCCAGACCATTAACCCTGCATGGCCTCTACCCTGCTTTCTCTCTCACTCAGGTCACCTCAGCACTTTTCCCCCCAACCTACATCAGCACAGTTTTGCCAGTCACTTTCATCACACTCAATTCTTCCTTTGTTTTTTCCAGGAATGAGGCAATGGCCCACAATAAGCATATGGACGATGATGGGATAGTGTAGGGGGATGGGCTAAGGTTAATTCACAGGTCGGCGCAACATCGAGGGCCGAAGGACTTGTTCTATGTTCTATGTTCTATAGGACAGAAGAAGCCAGGACACCTACTACTGGAGTGCCTGCTATTCATTCCCCACACCTGAATGATAACTGACCAGAGCCCTGACTGATCTCTGTACAGGTCCCTGACTGACTAACTTGAAATCCAGATTGGTTACATTGGACCTAAATGGATGACTATGGCCCAGACTGTGATGATACAGACCCACTAGCCACAACCGTCACTTGCAGCCAACTGACCTTGCTCAAGCCCCTGGATTGAAATTGGATGCTGCTTATGACATATTGTGCTGAGACCCCCTGACTGAAAACATTCTCCCTTGACCTGACTGAAGATTATTTGCCCTAGACTCTGAGGCATGGACATTTAGCTAAAGCACAGGTAATGTGTTTGTGTACACAGCAGATAGCACAATCTCAGACAGCAGTATGTCCACCCACTAACCCCCACACCACCTTGATGGATGATTGTTGACAACCATGACAGGCTTTATGTCTGCAAGGCAACGCAGAAATACTGTGAGCCTTTAAGGTCTGGCTAAGGGGGTAGAATACAAAAAAGCCAAGGAAAGGTAGAAATCTTCTAGGTGCTGAAATAAGCACAAAGTGAGAGAGCAAGCAAAGAGCCCTTCGATGCAGCACTTTCAATCTGTGAGTGGGTGCGTGACCCTGCATGCAAATTCTTCTGACTACAACATTCCAATAAAAAGTGCCAATGTGCAGCAATGAAGTGCAGAGCCATGTTGTGAGTAGATCAGAGATTTGCAGTGAGGGTGTGGTGAAGATGATGTGTCTAATCAAGAGTCCATTGCCAATGTCTGTGAATAGGGGGTGTATTCAGTTGCTGCCCATGGAGCTCACCCTATGATGTTGGTGACTACTTTCCAAGATGGAGGTCTGGAGGAGCAAACCCTGAGCTAGAGTCACTAACACCCACTTTGACTTTCATATCAGGAATTGTCTCTGTCTAGATTCTATCTGGCAGATGGGAGAATGGGAAACAACATATCAATGTGGGGGGGGTGAGATTGGTTAATAATGACATGCTATCACATGCCAATGGACACAAGTAAGCCTCTCACTGCTCACTAGCAAAATTCTAAGCCTGACATTCAAAACTTGGTTGGAAAATTGCATCTTTGCTCTTGACATTGACAATCTCATTTCTGCTGATCTCACACTATTTCACAACAGACACACTAATGCCCATGTCTTTCAGGGACTGGGCAGCCTCTGCACATTTTGTCCCCTAGGAACACTGAGTTAGCCAATGATGTTTAATCACTAAAGAACACTGAATCACCCAGATTTGCTGAATCCCTGGCATTGTCAGTGTAGAATGACTCTCTGATGAGGACTTGACGTGCCTTTTACTTTGAATCTCAAGCAAGCAATTCTGAACAGCATCCTATTGGTTTTGGGATATTGGGCACAAAAAGGTTTTATTGAAAATCATTATGATGGCCATGAAGATATTTTAACTATGACATGGTATGAGAGTGAGTGTTCATGTTTGTGTTGCAGAATTTCTTTGCTGAATTTGAATAGATGGAAAATACAGGATTAAAATTCAAGTCCTTTATTTATCTTTTGGTAAATGGCATTTTTTCAAGCCGTTCTCCTTCCACACATTCCAACAAGTAGCAAACCAGTTTATAGAAAATATAATCAATTGTGGATCTCTGAAATTTCAGCTCTCACCTCAAGAGCAGAGACTTGGACATCATGTTCTTTATTCAAAGCATTGAAATTCTAGATTGGATCTTAATCTTCTTTCATCACTTTATACAACATTGACTTCAATAACTTGGCTTGAATATAGACTATGCATGCTGTTGCCTCTTCTAGCTAGCAGTACCACCTTAAGGATTATTCTTTCTCTCTAATGATAAATCATGAATAATTATTTTACTTCTAATGATCAACAAAAATTAAATTTGTCTATACCATAATTTTTGTGAACTGCTGTGACCTTTTCTTTTTAGATGCCAATGGGTTATTGCTGAAACTGCCTAATTAGGCCAACAGCACAGCTGGGATATATGGGTGCTGTGGAATTCACATTGCAATGTAACTGAACATCCAGGAGCTGAGCACAAAGCAAAGCTCTTTGATATGTGAGAGTTTGAAAGTGTAAAAGGGTATAAAGAAACAGATTTTGCAATGTGAGCACTATCCCTCCGCCTTCCATTGACCTGAACTATCGAAGGTTATTTTCAAATATTCATGGCAATTTAATTTGATCAATTTAGAAGGGTATAGGCAACATAAATCACTGACTATTCAGAGGTAAATAATTATTGATGACTTAATAACTGGCTTATTAAAACAAATGCACTTGATTTTGCAGCAATTTATCTTTTTTTATTATTATTATTGATAATTTAATCTGTGTCAATTGCCTTTTGGCTACCCGTCGCAATCTGATGAAGGTTACAAGGAGCTATATAATCGGGAAAAATGGAAGAGAAAGTTCAGATATCCATTTCTTGATACTAACCAGTTTAGTATTTAACTTCAGCCTTAAATGTTACATTGTATGCACTTTTCCCCAAAAGATAAATGTGAATAGTACAGCCACTGGACTCATTAGAGAAGGATATGGAACTTATGACAATGAAATGTGCTTCTATAAATTATCACGTGGTATAAACAACTGGAATTGTTTGATTGGGAACTGCACACACAACTTTGATATACAAATCATCAGACAGAGTACTTTCTATTGTTGTCATCTCTGTCTTTTGTTACTCACAAGCTTTTCACTAAAACTAATAGTTGGGTTTTTACACCTGTTCATTCAGTAGAAATATTTAGCACAAACATATTAGATTGCTGTTTACCCTTAATGAGATACAGAACAAGAATAAACTTACCTTGGTAGCTAATACAATTGTCCGAGTTGAGTAGTTTCCCATTAATTGACTTGATTCAATAATTTTCCTCAGAGCTGCACCCCAACACCTGTCTGTCATTTCCTTATGCCTCCTGTACTAACTTACTATGACAACTGACAAATTAGTGTTTTATTGAAGATAAAAGCAACAACAAAATTAAATTCATCTCTGACTCCAATTTATAAGTTAACACAATCTGATAACTTATGTCACATAATAAATTAATTTGTCCTCAGTATCTAATTAAGTTATTTAATGCTTTCTAGTCATTCCTTTTTCTACCTCCATTGCCTCATCAGGCTTGGTCTAATTTAATTCCAGTTTCAATTATTTTCTTCATTGAAGCTTTGCTCCAAGCTGGGGCAACTAGAAGCATGGATAGCGACAGGGTGTGACTTTGGAAAACCATCTCCAGCTCTTGCTTTCGACCTCCCAACACCAGCTCTACCAACACAACTCCCACAAGCCCACAGCAAACCTTGTCATTCATCACCCTCCCTGGGAAAAAAAATCTCTTCTTGCGGGTGCAGCTCTTTAAAAACCCAAAGAGGAACAGAGAACACTAAATCCTAGCCGTCAAATCTGTTTCTCTTCATGCTGCTGGCAGACCTACTGCACATCTGCAACACTTTCTGTTTTTATGTCCTAGTGCCAACACTTGGCAAACCTCACTGTCTACCTTTCTCCAAGTCAAAAGAAAACAACCATTTATTGTTGTTCTCAATTTACTGTCACTCATCCAACATTTTATCCAGACTGCCATTGTCACTTTCATGTTATGGGCTTCAAATTTGCTGCAATTTATGTTGCAAGTAATCAAAATCTCTTGGAAGTCAGCATACATAACATCAACCCTAATGCCCTCGTCAACCCTCTCTAATTGTGTAGACATTTGGATTAGTGCCTAATTCTAATGAACCAAACAATGTGTTTGCTGACAGCAAAGATCCTTTGAAAATTGCTGTCTCTGTACGCTCATCTCCAATTATATTTGACAGTGCGCAATCGGAATATTAAGCTGATTTTTGAATATTTGAAACAAAAATCCTCCTGTGTTTGAAACTTTAATTTTATTACCAGATATAATCTTTCATTCAATTTTTGTCATCGTTAGGTATTAGTCACTCTGATTTTAAAGATATTGATGGGAGATATCACTGCTTGTGCACATGTTCCTGGTTGCCAGTAAACCCAATCTAAACAAAATTCACCAGAAGTTAGTTTTAACTCAAACAGGTTAGAATAAGCTAGGTTAGGCATTTTGCAGTGTAAATGAAAAGGAATTTATTTAACATTGATTTTTTTATTAACCCAGAGTAGAAATATAGAATTACTTAAATCCAAAGGCATGGGGATTTGTTCGTTGTACAGATAAGGTCTCCTAATTTAATGACAACAGAGTTAACATCTATGGTTTTGAACAGTTCCCAACCTTCTTTCTGTATGGGAAGAATTTTAACTGTAAACAACATTTTTTAAAAAATTCTTCATTCACAGGACTTGGCATTGCTGTCTAGATCAGCACTTATGCCCATCCATAATTGCCCCTGAGGAAGTGGTGGCAAGCTGTTGCCTTGAACAGCTTAGTCCATAAGGTATGCATAGACCTATGATGCTGTATGGGTGGCATTCCAGGATTTTGACCTCGTGACGCTGAAAGATCAGCTATATAGTTCCAAGCCAGATGATATCTCGTTTGGCAGAGAAGTTGCAAGTGGTGGTGCTCCTATGCATCAACTGCCCTTGAATTTCTCGGTGGTAGAGATCACGAGTTTGGATTGGGTGCTGTTGAAGGGTATATTGCTACAGAGCATCTTGTACATGGCACAATCTGCTGCCACCATGCATCAGCAGAAGAGGGACTGAATGTTGAAGATTGTGATCATCTATCAATCAAGTGGGATGATTTGTCCTGAATGATGTTGAGCTTCCGGAATATTGTTGGATCTCCACTCGACCAGACATATAGACAGTATTACATCATACTCGTGACTTATAACTTACAGATTTTGGACAGCATTTGAGAAGGAGATGAGTTACCTGCCACAGAAATCCTAGCCTCTGACCTTGTCTTAAAGCCATAATATTTACATAGCTGGCCAAATTCATTGACACTTCTCAGGATGTTGGCAGTGGAGGATTCAGTGATGGTAATGCCATAGAATATCAGGGGAGATGATTAGATTTTTTTTTGTTGGAGGTGGATTTGTATGGCACATACCAGGCTGATTCAGGGGATGGCTGGGCTGATGTATGAGAATAGGTTGACTCAGTTAGGATCGTTTTCGCTGGAGTTCAGACGAATAAGGTGGGATCTCATAGAAACTTGTAAAATTCTAACAGGGCTAGACAGGGTAGATGCAGAGAAGATGTTTCCAATGGTGGGTGTGTCCAGAACCAGGGGGCACAGTCTGAGGATTCAGGGTGGACCATTTAGGACAGAGATGAGGAGACATTTCTTCACCCAAAGAGTGGTGAGCCTGTAGAATTCATTACCACAGGAAGTAGTTGATGCCAAAGCATTGTGTATTCAAGAGGCAACTAGATATAGCACTTGGAGCGAACGGGATCAAAAGTTTATGGGGAGAAATCAGGATTAGGCTGTAGAGTTGGATGATCAGCCATGATCGTGATGAATGGTGGAGCAGGCTCGAAGGGCCGAATGGCCTCCTCCTGCTCCTATCTTCTATGTTTCGATACATAACCTTTCACTTAATGAGAAAGGTTCTGAGAGGTTCTGAGGAAGGGTCACTGGACCCAAAACATTAAATCTGATTTCTCTCCACAGATGATTCCAGACCTCCTGAGTTTTTCCAGCAATTTCTGCTTTTGTTTCTGATTTCCAGCATCCTCAGTTCTTTTGGGTTTTTGTTTTATTGAGGATGGGAATACTTCTCGAGCTTCCTCCTCCCTTCAGTATGATTTTTGTTGTCCAGCACCATTCCTAACTGGGAATGGAAGGACTCTAGAGCTTAAATCTATTACATTGATTTGGAATCACTTAGGTCTGTCTATCGGATGTTGCTTCTGCTGTTTGGCTCACATGGAGTCCTGTGTTGCGGCTTCACCAAGTTGACATCTCATTTTTAGATATGTCCAGTGCTGTTTCTGGGATACACCTCTACAATCGTTTAAAGAGGATTGATTACCTGGATTGGTATAATGATAGAGTTGTAGATATTCTGGACTTTCACATTACATATTGTGGTTGAATACAATCCTGTTGCTGCTGACGCCCACCAGGGGCATACACACACCCAATTTTGACTTGCTAAGTTTGTTCAAAATCTATTCCATTTTCCATGGTGTAGTGCCACACAACACTACTTAATACAAGAAGGAAAATAAATAAAATTATCAAAGCAAACTTTGAATTGGTGAATAAGTTACAAAAATGTAACCTTCTTGAATCTTCTTCTTTGTCAAGAGATATTTTTTGACTAGAGTGCAACTAGAACCCATTTTATTGTCTTAAGTGAACACCGTACAATGTTAAACTTTTAATTGTTAGATCATTTATTGCTTCTGGAATTTATTAGGTTAATTCAACTGGTTGCCTATTACAAAGAACAGCAAACAGCAAAGATCAGTACAGCGCACAAACAGGCCCTTCAGCCTACCAAGCCTGTGCCAATACATGATACCTTTTCAAAATAAAAACTTTAAGCCTCTACATGATCTATATCTCTCTATTCCCTGCTTATTCATGTATCTGTCAAAATGCCTCTTAAACATTTTTATTGTATCTGCTTCTACCACCTCCTCTGGCAGCGCATTCCAGGCACTTACCACAATCTCTGTAAAAAAATTGTTTCTCACATCTCATTAAACTTTCCCCCTTCTGCCTTAAACCTACTTCCTCTAGTAATTGACATTTCTACCCAAGGAAAAAGACTCCAGCTATCCATGTCTCTCCTCTTTTTGTAAACTTCTTTCAGGTCAAACCTTCAACCTCTGACATTCAAGTGAAAACAAATCAAGTTTGTCCAGTCTCTTCTCATAGCTAATACCCTCCAAACCAGGCAACTTCCTCATAAACCTTTCCTGTACCTCCTCCAGCCTGGCATGAGGGACCTGATAAGGCACCACCCTGCCCTCATCAGTCATCTTTGTCACTTCCTCAAAAAACTCAATCAGGTTCGTCAGAGATGGCATACAAAAAGTCATGCTGCCTATCGCTAATAATTGCATATTCTTCCAAATGTAAGTAAATCTCATCCCTAAGAATCCTCTCCAATAATTTCCCTACCACTTATCTAAGGATCACTGTCTGTAATTTCCTGGACAATCCCTGTTGCTGTTCTTAAACAAAAGAGCAACAATGGCTATTTTGCAGTCTTCCAGGACATCCCCCATGACTAAAGAGGATGAAAAGATTTCATACAAGGTACCAACAAATTCCTCCCTTGCCTCTCTCAGTATTCTCTGATAGATCCCATATAGGTCCTGGGGACTTATCTAACTTCATGTTTTAAAAACATGCAACACCTCTCCCTCTTTTATATCCAGATGCCCTGGAAGATCAACATATTATTCTCGAGGCTCACCATCTACCCACTTTTGTGAATATCGACACAAAGTATTCATTAAGGATCTCACCCACTTCCTCCAGCTCCTCATATAAATTCCAATCTTTGTCCTTAAGTGAATCTACCAATTCCATAGCTACCTTCTTGCTCAATATGTAATAATAAAATGCCTTGGGATTTTCCTTAATCCTGTTTGCCAAGAACATTTCATGGCTCCTTTAGCCCTCCTCACTCTTTGTTAAAGTTCTTTCGTGCTTTCTTTATATACTTTGAGGGTTCCATCTGTCTTTAGTTTCCTAAACCTTATATATGCTTCCTTTTTCTTTTTGGCTAAGCTCACAATTTCTCTTGTCACCCAAGGTTCCCTAATCTTGTCATCCTTAACCCTCATTTTTCTAGGAACATGCTGGTGCTGATCTCTAGTCAACTGGCCTTTTAAAGATGCCTGCATGACAGATGTGGATTTACCCTCAAACAGCTGCCTCAATCTATATTCCCCAGTTCCTGCTTAATATTGTTATAGTTAGCCTTCCCTCAGTTTAGTACTTTCACCCAAGGTCTACACTTATCCTTATCCAAATTTTACATTTCTAGTGGTACAATTTTAATTAATTTGTGAATAATAGGTCTAACATTTGGCCAGAATTTGGAAATTCATGCTGTTTTGTTAGCTGCTAAAAAAATTAGAAATATTTCTTTAGCTGAAACTATACTTTCTAACACCATATCTAAGATGTTTCACGTTTTTACGGTTTTTGATTACAATTAAAATGGCTTCCTTGAATGTGTTACCTGCTTTAGTGAATATTGAACTGAACTGTGTCAGAATATCACTACCAAACTACCATATTACCTCAGCAAAAAAGTTCCATCTACTTAGGCATGGCATGTCTTTCAAAAAATATTTGCTGACTTTCTTCAATTAATCTACATTTCTGAACATGAATGTTAAACTTATCCTTGATTATCATAACTGACAGTTTTCCATAAGTGAGATTTATCTGACTGGCTTTTAGTTATTGGGTTAAGCAAGGTTGCAAAGTAAGGAATTCTCAGGTCATTCTGAAGACAACTCCCCTTGCCCCCACCCTCCCATCCCAGCCCTATCCATATCTAAGGAGAATTGGAAGATTATGACCAATGCCTTTACAATTTCTGTCCTTAATTCTTGTAACCTCTTTGCATATATCCTGTGCAGCTCTGGCATCAATGTTAATTATGAACAGTTTTTCTATTCCCTCCCCTTTATCAATTTTCAATCTTTCTATATCATGAGTATAGAGAGATTGAAAGTTTCTTTCATTGTGACTTTGTAGCATTGCTAAAGACAGATGTAGAGTATTCATTTAGAAGATCAGCTGTGCCCAGGGCTTCGATATCTATATCCCTTTTCTGATTCCTAATTAGCACCAGCTATCATCCGCCAAAATTTCACTAATTTTATGACAATTGAAGACTTTTGATTCTTCTTCATGTTAACTTCTTGTATCATCTCATATTTTTGATATGATATCCAAAGAAACTTCGAAAATAACTTCATTAGAAAAAAGGTAACCCCAACATATTAGGGTAAATAGTATTGTTAGAGAAGTTTTCACTTAAAATAATAAACTTACTGTAACAAACCAATTAATGTCAACATAACTCAAACACTGAGTAGCAGCTGAAAGCTGTTTCAAATATTGTTATATTTTACTTTAAGCAAAGATATTTTATACAAAAATATATACTTTACCAGCAGATACATTATTTCCTGTACAAATATGGGCCATGTGCTATCCAACACAGCCTCCATTTTGTAGGACTTTCCATTTTCCATCCATTTATTTCAGTCCATGACTTACATTTACCAGCAACCAAATTCAATCTCAATTCTCTAGAGATAGTTATCACTGACAACATGCACAATTCTGAATCCTTTCTTACTCAGGCCACAAAAGTCTTGAAGACAAATAAAGCCCAAAGATTCCCTTCTTCAAATGAATTAGGAGGCTCTGACAATAATGAAAACAACAGGCTCAAAAGGCCAAATGGCCAATTCTAATTTCCTATATTTCTATGAAACTGCAGCAATGTGTCTTGTCCAATCCATAAAATCTTTCAGTCTTCCACTCTTAACTCTTTCCAATAGCACAATACACATAGCAGAACAATCTGTGCTGTATCCTCAGAGACTTGCCTCTGTTCCAGGATATGTTCAAAAACTGCCAAACAGAAAATTGTTCAGTGTATAAAGACCCTGGCTAGTTTTCTGTTTACATTCATTCTTAGTGTATCCTTAACTACCAAGTAGAATATACTGGCTGACCCAACCACACTGCAATTAGCTTTCCATTTAGCCTTTCCTCCTTCCTGTTCATCTCCATTGCAACCACAGGTGGCATGGCATTTCTTAAACCTAATTCTCTCATTGTCAGGGAAACAATTTTCAGAACGCACCTCAGCCCACTTTGTTCGAAACTGGACATGGCACAAAAAGAAAATACGTGTTTCTCAAAGCAAATGCGTCATCATAATCTCCCTTTGTCTTTCTTATTTACCTTTTCATTTTCTCTCTGAAGTCTCTATATTTAGCCTGGTTTCTCTCAGAACTCTTTATATACAGCCTGTTTTTCACTCGTATTATCAATTTGAATCTCTTCTAGTCATATTTTATTTACTGCATCTTACTTTCTATTTCCTTTATCATCCAGAGATTCCAGAAGGATTTCATTTCCTCACTATTTATCCTCATGGGAATGCACTTTAACTCTACCTGACCACTTTCCCTTCAAAGTCCCCTCCACCATTTTTCCATGGCAGAATTGCCTGCCAATCTATCATATTAATATGTCAGGACTGATCCATTCTAAACCCACAAAATTGCATCTCCTCTAGTTATTTTTGTTACGCATTTCTTTGTAACCTTTTTGATAGCGAACCTAAAACTTATGATGCATAAGTTACATTTCTTCAATGTTCCTCAAATGACACATCATGCGCCATATAACCCATCACTTTCTGCAAAATCAGATTCAGCCGTGCCTACTTCCTTGGGTGGCTTGTGACATACTGGTCTAGAAAATTATCCTGAACACACTGCAGAAACCCTTCCCACTCTCGTCGTTTATACTGTTAGAATCCCAGTCTGCATTCCAATTAAAGATAACAAGCATGGGGCTGGATGAACACAGCAGGTCAAGCAGCATCATAGGAGCAGGAAAACTTGACGTTTCGGGCCTAAACCCTTCATCAGAAA
>JAHRHZ010000249.1:41174003-41251061 GCA_024137785.1 Ginglymostoma cirratum
GCCTAAACCCTTCATCAGAAAATGATTTCTGATGAAGGGTTTAGGCCCGAAACGTCAAGTTTTCCTGCTCCTATGATGCTGCTTGACCTGCTGTGTTCATCCAGCCCCATGCTTGTTATCTCGGATTCTCCAGCATCTGCAGTACCTTTTATCTCTGCATTCCAATTAATGCAGTCACTCATATCATTAAAATCTGCAGCTCATGTCTTTGCATTTTTTCCGCAAATATTCTCCTCCACATCCTTTTCACTAGTCAATTGTTTAAATTTCACATAATCCCATTGTTTAATTCCTATTTAAGTCAGTTTTCAATTATTTGGTGATCCCTTTACCCCATTGCATAGATTACACTTCTTCTAATCTTGCATCAAGGTGGCACACCACTAAGTAGAATAGTCCAGCTACAATGCTCTTCATTTGTTCATTATTTTCTTGCTGTTAATTTTGCTCCATTTTCATTTTCGTTGCCACCCTTCATGATCTTCTGATAACTTCCCAATGTCTAATATTTAGAGCTCTTTAGCTTTCTCACTCACTTCAACAATTTGAAGTCTTAATTTAGATTCGCAATTCTATTGTGCAGTGAGACTTTGGAAGGTGAATTGGCTTTCTGAACTCTCATGCAGCAGGCATATACTTTCCTTTCTGTCCTATTCTCATCAACTGTATGCTGGAGAAAGTAGAATGATTTCAGAAATTCTTTGACAAAAGTAAGCAGTTGCCTTCTAGAAGAGACTTACCCTTTGATTTTGCATTTTACCCCCATCTTCCAAGCTATACTGTCACCCAAGGTAGGGTGTCACTTTTGTTAACACTCGTTGGGATACATCAGGATAAGTAACTCATTTTATTGGCGCTTGAAGAAGTAAAGTTGAATGATTCAAGCTAAATTTTATTTGGGTGTTTTACACTATCATTGATGATAAATTCCAATCTATTAAACCATTAATTGCCATGATACTCCCTAAAGCACATTAACACCCATATATTGGGAAATTGGATCCTATAAATTGCATAAATTGTAAAATTTATGACATTGTCTCTAAACGAAAATATGCAAAATGCATCTCTGGCCAATTTGATGGAGGAGTACTTAAGAAATGCAGAAAGGGGCTCCTCTCTCATCTTTCTTCCCTGTTCCTGCTCTGGTTCCTACAAGTGACTTTGCAAATGTTTACAAATCTCATCCTTAAGGAATGGCCAAGTATGCAGGTCAGTGAAACTGCAATCAGACACATTTTCAATAGTTTTTTTTTTTCCAAACAGTCTTATCTTTGTATGTTTTAACAAGGGAGAACACATGCAACCTAGTGCAAGGTTGCCCCTGAAGGAACCTAGCCCTTCAGACATTGCTGCACAATAACAAACTGTGCCATGTTGCCATTCACATATCAGCAATGAGGCTACCCAGCTAACACGTGGCAAATTCTTCACTGTATTCAAAACAGAACTCATCAGCCCCTCACTATTCTGACAATATTCCAAACTAAAGGTGAATCCCACTCAAGGGGAAAACAAATACCAGCGATTTTTCTTCATCCATTCCTAAGCCACATCAAGCCAGCAGCAAGGAAGCATAGACATTCTTAGCTTTATGATTTTCAGACTAAGATATCAACCCTCAGGCACAAGCAGCACTGAAGGAAGTTTCCAGAGCAACTGTGAGGCATGCCTCCAGAAAGTCATTGTATCCCTTGGCTGGCAGATAGCAACTTACACAGAAGCTTAGGAACATGAGACAAATGCTTCTTCTCAAATTTGTATGGGTCAAGATCAATGATGCAGCTGTAAGTGAAACACAGAAACAGAAAATAGGAGAAGCAGTGGGCCAATTAGCCCTTTGAACCTGCTCCACCATTCAATATGATCATGGCTGATCACTTAACTCTATACCCTGTTCCTGTTTTCTCCTCATATCCTTTGATCACTTTGGACCTAAGAACTACATCTGACTCCTTTTTGAAGTGTAACTTACATGTTTATCAATGGAAAGAGAATAAGAAAATAGCAAAGCCTATTAAGGACAGACGAGGCAATCTGTGTACGAAGGCAGAGGACATTGTTCACGTTCTAATACTTCACATCTGTTTTTACTCAGGAGAAGGACGATGCAAGTACTGAATTCAAAGAGATAGACTGCGAAGTTCTTGAGCAGGTTGATAGAAGAAGCAAATACTTTGAGGATGTCAATCTATTTTTTCCTTGCTCATATGTACTTGCTCATACAGTGCTGGATGTGTTCAGTTCACCCACTTGTGAGATATTTTTGAGCTTTGGAGATAATCATCATCAGGCATAGCTTTCTAGATTTGCTGCGCTTAGCTGTAACCATGATATTGCAGTTTAGAAACTTTGGTATTTTATGAGAGTGTGGAGATCCACGCATGATGGCAGACCGATTATAGATGGTTCATTTACTTCAATTATGTAAAAGATCCAAAGGATGCACATTGATAGCTAGGATCGTCAATGATGGTTATGATGGTTAAGTGTGACAATGTTTAGTGACAGGAGAGGTCCCAGGGTATTGGACAATAACCAATGTTGTTCCTTTATTTCAGAAGGGCAACAGGGATAATCTGGGATATTACAGGCCAGTGGGCCTTGTGGCAGTGGTATGGAAATCAATGGAGAAGATTCTTCAGGACAAGATTTACTCACATTTGGACAAATATGGACATACTAACGATAGGCAGCATGGATTTGTACAGGGAAGTTTAAGTCTCACAAATTTGATTGAGTTTATCGAGAAAGTGACAAAGATGATTGATGAGGGCACAGAGGTCACAAATAAGAACTAAAGAACCAGGAGCAGGAGTAGGCCATCTGCCCTTTCGAGCCTGCCCCTCCATTCAATTAAATCATGGCTGATCTTTTAATGGCTTCAGTTCCACTTACCCACCCTCTCACCATTACCCTTAATTCCTTTATGAATCAAAAACTTATCAATCGTAGCTTTAAAATACATTCCATGAGGAATTTCCAACTAGTTCACTTGGGCAGAGAATTCCACAGATTCAAAGCCATTTGAGTGAAGAAGTTCCTCCTCAATTCAGTCCTAAATCTGGTCCTCCTAATTTTGAGGTTATATCCTCTGGTTGTACTTTCACGTGACAGGGGAAATATCCCCCCTGCTTCTATCTTATCTATTCCCTTCATAATTTTTTATGTTTCTATAAGATCCCTCCTCATTCTTCTAAATTCCAATGCATATAGTCCCAGCCTGTTCAGCCTCTCCAGGAATATAGGTGGCATAGTTCCTAAGTTTAGAGAAATCAGAAAGATTGGGGGAACTGAGGATAGTGAGGAGAATTGCCAGAGGATACAGCAGGATATAGAAACAGAAGATGGGGTTTAATCCAGCCAAATGCAAGGTGATGCATTTTAGAAAATCTAATGCAGGAGGGAAGTATACAGTAAATGGAAGAACTCTTAGAAACATAAATATACAGGGGGATCTAAGCGTACAAGTCCACAGTTCCCTGAAAGTGGCAACACAAGTAGATAAGATAGTCAAGAAGTTATATGGCATGCTTGCCTTCATTGGTCAGGCATAGAGAATAAATTTGGCAAGTAATATTGCAGCTGTATGAAAATTCTGCTAGGTCACAGTTGGAATATTGCATTCAGTTCTAGTTGCCAGGCTACCTGAAGGATGTGAAGGCTTTGGAGAGGATACAGAAAGGATTTAACAGATCTTGCCCAGTTTGGAGGGTATTAGCTATGAGGAGCAACTAGACAAATTTGGTTTGTTTTCACTTGAACATCAGAGGCTAGGGTCAACCTGATAGACATTTACAAAATTATGAGAGTAATGAATAGAATGGATAGAGTTTTTTTACCCAGGGTGGAAATGTCAATTAATAGGGGACATAGATTTAGGTAAAAGGGAGAAAGTTTAAAGGAGATACACATTTTCTTACATAGAGGTAGTAAGTGCCTGGAATGCACTGCCAGAGGAGGTGATAGAAACAGAAACAACAGCAACGTTTAAGTAGCATCTTGACAGATACATGAATAGGCAGGGAATAAAGGGATATAGACCATGTGGAGGCAAAAGGATTTTAGTTTAGAAAGGTGTTATATGTCAATGCAGGCCTGATGGGCCAAAGGGACTGTTCCTGTGCTTCAACAGTTCTTTAACAATATATACAATATCAAATACACTGTAAGCAGCTAGTTTACCTTGTGTGGACTTCATTTTGTTGTATCTGTTTCATGAGTAAATCTCACGTGAGCTGCATAACTGGTACTTGTGTCAATGTTGCATAAAATGCAAGTTGTCCATTTTGACTTGACTTAAAATCAAAGCTTCAGCTTTTCCCATGTCATCCACATAGTGGATGTTTATCAAGCATGTATTGTCTGGCTGGAAAGAAGTGGATAAGCCATAATGTTGTAAATGTATCCACAATTTAGTTAATATGCCTGTGTGCCATGGGCAGAATTTTGACATTGTTCCTTAGTTGATTCTTCCTCACATGCTGTTGCGGCCTATAATAAAGCAGAAGTCAACACCACTCTGATAACTAAAACTGAAAGACCCAGAGAGGTTCGCCTCACCCTATAATCAGTTAAAGAAGTGTGAAAAGTGGTATAACCTGCCTCTCACCCCCAGTCTGTTATAAAGGAGTGGTTAAATGAAATAAACCCCTGACACTCACTTGATAATCAACAAGTAACAATTTATTTATCTAACTCTAACAGTGAACAAACTAACTGAATTGCTAACAAACTGAACAATTCCTCTCTAACTACTAACTACTCCCAAATAAAACAAAATTCTAATGGTATGCTGTTCCAATAAATAAAAGACCCACTTATATAAACCAAAGTAATGAAAAAAACTTAGTATCTTGAAATTACAGCCAGGTTATGTCTTCCAGAATGTCCTGCGTCTTCTCCATTGATCTTCTATCAGGAATATTAATTCAGAGTGCCACAGTACCTTTATTTGGATGATGTTTTCTCTAAGAGCTGAGAGAGCTGATCTCATAGCAGATAGCAGTTTGCTCTCTGCTGATTTTGCAATGTCCTTGTCTTTTATACCCTTGATGACATATCAATTTCTTCCAATTGGTTTGGTCCTAAGTTGTCAAAACCATCAGACTTAATTTTTTTTTTGGTATCTTATCACCTAGTTTAAATTAATTGGTCAATTCAAAACTTGTTGTGTTGAATACAAAACAAAACTGCAGCTTTGCCTGCTAACCGTCCAGCCTTTTGATACAAATGTTACAATTCAGATGCTCTGTATCCCTGCAAATCCACAAGCTTCCCACAGACATTTTTTAAGCACATCAAAAGCACATCATCAGTTAAAAGGACCACACACTGCTTTCCCTCCCTATCATTTTATAAACATCAAGGTTTTACAAACACCAAATTCTAATGTCCTGCCTTACAATCCACAGGTATTCTACCCAACTTCGCAACATGGCCATAGTGCTGTACTTTGTTTTTCTTTGGTCAACCCCTTACACATCTTAGCCCAATATCCTCTAGTAGAACATAACTTCCATATGTTACGCAATGCTACACACCGTTTTACTGAGTGAGACAAACCATATCTCTTATAGCATATGGCTCTCCCACTGAACCTATTAATGACTGCTATAATTATTCTGAAGTCAAATTTTTGCAGATGTTGCTGGCCTGCTCGAATTGTTTAAAACTTTCCTCCTTCTAGTACAGAGTCAACAATATATTCTTTCAGTTTGTCCAGAAGTCCTTTTCTGAAGGATTTGATAGGTATAGATTTGATAGGTATGCACTGCCTAAGGCCATGCTAGTCTGAAAATGCCCAATCTTGTCTGATCTTTGAAGTTAAGCAGACTCAGGCCTGGTTAGTAATTGGATGGGAGACTGCCTGGGAATACCAGGTGCAGAAGGCTTGGTGGCACAGTGATTAACACTGCTGCCTCACAGCAGTAGGGACCTGGGTTTGATTTCAGCCTGAGGTGACTGTCTGTGTGGAGTTTGCATATTCTGCATGGGTGTGCTCCGGTTTCCTCTCACAGTCCAAAGATGTGCAGGTTAGGTGGATTGGCCATGCTAAATTGCCCATAGTGTTCAGGGATGTGTAGCTTAGGTGGGTTATAGGGGGATGGATCTGGGTGGGATGCTCTGAGTTTGGTGTAGATTTAGTTGGGCCAAAGGGGCTGTTTCCACACTGTAGGGATTCTATTCTATGAACAATGACCTGTTCCAGGAGTCTTTCAACTAAGTTAGCTTCATTAAATGCACATTTGTGTTAACATCTGTCTGCATAATTGTTTATTTCATCTAATTTCTGGCAATATGACATAATACAGCTAACTGGGGAAATTTAAGCAGGCTGTGCCCCTTTTCTCTTCAAAAGGTTAAACCATGACGAGATCTAATAAAATGTGGTAAAATTATGATAGGGATTGACAGGGCAGATGTTGTGAAACTGTTTATACTTATGAGTAAGATCAGAATGAAGAGGTTCTATGGAAAGACCCCTATTCAAAAGAATAGCGAAGAAATTAAACATTATTGGTGTATAAATGTAAACTTTCAGATTAAAGCCATCCAAGAGAAAAAAAAAAGAAATGCACAACCTGATGGCAGAAATGCAGAAGCATTTTTCGTAATGTGTTAGAAATGTAGAAGAAGGAATTGCAACGATTATCTACCATAGAATGGCTGTTGCCTTGTCAATCATTTAATGACAACACTGACTGTTTGAAACAAAAATAGATTTATCAACTCCCACATATATGGAAGCTGACTCACTTTTTATTGTGTCTTACTCTTGAACTCAGCATTGTTCATATTTGCGTTCAAATTAGAGGAGCACAATCCTGCCTCACATATTTATCCCTGAGATCTCATGCTGGAAAATATTTATCAATGTACTACCTAGAATAAAGGAAAAAATACGTGGAAAAGGCCCAAGAGGAAGAATGCAGTGCCGAAACAGAGAGGCTGATATTACTGTTCTGGCTTGATGGGTATAATGGATGGCTGTTTGGCATGTAGTAGTTACACCCTCACAATTAGCTCACTCAAAGGTAGACATCAATTTTGGGCTGCTGCCCTATTATTAGAGACCATCAACAAATTTGACGAAGGGGTTTGGATTGTTAGAGAAAATGATGGAGTGAGGTGAGGGCTGTCAGGTTCATTGACTGCCATTGATCCACTGAAGGAAGCTAAGTAGCATTATTTTAATTTTATTTACTTAGATGCGTTGCATATTACTAGTTGCCCCCAGAGAGTGGTGGCAAACTGACTTTTCTTGCTGCCATTCATCTGGTAAATGGACACACAATGCTGCTGGGAAGGGAGTTCCAGGATTTTAATCCTGTTACAGTGAAGAAATGGTCATGTAGTACGAAGTCAGGATGGAATGCGATTTCAAGGGGAACTTGCAGGTGCTTTCGTTTCCATGTATTTGCTCCCTTTGTCTTTCAAAGTGCCTGAGAATTTGGTAAGTGCTGCCAAAGGAAGCTTGAGATGTTAGTGCAGTGCATTTTGACCACAGCATACACTGCTGCCACAGTGTACCAGTAGTTGAGGGAGTGAATGTTCAAGTGAGAAAATGGGGCAACGATCAAGTGGGCTGCTTTCTCTTGAATTGTGTCAAGCTGCCTGACTGTTCTTGGAGCTGCACTGATTCAGAAAGTGGAGAATGTACATATTCCACCACACACCAAACATGTTTCTTATGCATGATGGACAGTATTTGGGAAGGCAGGAAGTGAATTGCTCACCACAGAATTTCTAGCCTCCAACCTGAGCTTGGAGCCACGTTTTTGTATGGCTAACTTAATTCAATTTCTGGCCAATAGCAACAACCAGGATGTTGATAGTGGGGGATTCGGCAATGACAATGTCATTGAAGGTACAAGAGAAATGGTTAAATTCTCTCTTGTTAAGCCTTTTCGTTGCATGGCACTCAAGTTGTTCAATGTTACTTGTCAATTATCAAGGCATGTTGTCCATTTCTTCCATGTGGAATTAGACTGCTTTAGTAATAGAGGGGTCACAAATAATGCTGGATGATGTGCAATCATTAATAAAATTCCACTTCTAACCTTGCAATGGAGGGAAAGATATTGATGAAGCAGCTGAAGATGTTGGCCCAAGATGCAACCCTGAGGAATACTCATAGTATTGTTCTGGAACTGAGATGATTGGCCTCCAATTTGTATTAAGTATAACTTCTGCCAATGAAGAGCTTCCCCTGATTCCCATTGACTTCAATCTTGCCAAGTCACATTGTTGCCACACTCTGTTAAATAATACAACTCCTTGCTTCAGTTAGCTCCTTATTCATGTTCAGACAAAGGCCGCAATAATGTCAGGAGCCAATTGACTGAAGCAGAAACCAAACTGAGCAGCACAAACGGATTATAACTGTGCAAGCACTTCTTGATAGCATTGTCAGTGTCAGTTTCCATCATTTGCTGATGTTCAAGAGGAGACTGATGGAATGTTATTTCTGAACTAGATTTGTGTAGCTTTTTTTGTGGAAAATGGGTCATTTTCGACATTGTCGGGTGAATGTTAATGTTGTATCTTAGCTTGGGATACTGCCAGTCTGAAGCCTTCAGTAGTATTGTCAAACATATCAGAGCCCAT
The DNA here is from genome assembly GCA_024137785.1 of Ginglymostoma cirratum. Taxonomy (NCBI): domain Eukaryota; kingdom Metazoa; phylum Chordata; class Chondrichthyes; order Orectolobiformes; family Ginglymostomatidae; genus Ginglymostoma; species Ginglymostoma cirratum. The sequence goes on from JAHRHZ010000249.1 coordinate 41,182,614, forward strand.
AACTTTTGCTGTATCCAGTACCTTCAGCCATTTTTGACATTACATGAAGTGAACCAAATTAGCTGAAGACTAGATTCGGTGAAGTTGGGATCTTGAAAATGGTTGCAAATGCTCAGCCTTGTCTTTTGCACAGATGTCTGGTCTCAACCAGCAATGAGGATAAGAATTTTTATGAAGAACCTCTCCTTCATTACAGGTAGAATGCCTCAAATCCAACTATACCAAAATGAGCAGTACCTGGAAACTGGACTTATTTCAAATTCCTGTATATCAATTGTTATTGAGTAAAGATTAAAGAAAAACAAAATTAGCTGGACAGTTTGGTTAGATGATGCATTGCTGAGCTGGTCTGTCCAACCGTCCAAGTGTTTCTTGATCCTATCTGACTTTGATTGACTCCAACTGCTCACGGCCTGAACCATGACTTGAAATTTCAAAATAAGTAAAGTTATAAGAGTGCCAGATGTAAGTACCGTACCTGTATTGGCTGTGGCAGGGCTGCAGAATTTGAATTAATCCACTGGCTTTGAGATAACCTAGCTCCTTTTATCAGGTGCTGCTACTATAGGTTGACATGAATATAGTCCTCTATAGTGGCTTCACAAGGTTGACACCTCATTTTTAGATGTGCCTAGTGTTGCTTTTGTGTGCCCTTCTGCATTCTGCATCAGCTTCCCAGGTCATTGAGTTACAGATTGTGTTTGAATACGGTCCTGCTTTCACTGATGGTCACAGCACCTCAAGAATGCCCAGCTTTGATTTGCTAGATCTATTCTGAATCTGTCGCTTTTAGGAATGCAGTGTGGGGGCCTAGAATTGAAAGGGTAGCATTGACATCTATGAACCAGAACCTCTGGGTTCAAGGCTAACTCCAGCGCCTGATGATCAAGAAGGTATATTCATGACATAATAAATAGATTGAATGTTGACTTCAAATCTTTTTGACATGTGCCAATGCCAGACAATAATATGTAAAAGTGCATGTTGCCCACAGCAAGTCAAATTCTCTGGGGACAGGTTGGTTCAGTTGGTTGGATGGCCTGTGTGGATGAGATTGGTGGCAACAAAATGGGGCTTTATCTCTAATTCTGTTGGGGTGAATCTGGGACATACCTCTTTGCCATACCAGCTGTGGAGGTCATGGTTCTGTGGATTGGATTTGTCTTTGGGCGGAAAGCTTACGGAGATGCATAGTGGTAGCAGTTCACAGCACAATGGAGAGTGTCTGCAGTGTGAAGACAGAACTTCAGCTCCACAATGACTGTACAGTCGTTTCTCTTGTCCATATTGCAGTGCATAGATATGTTTGCAGTGGACGGTTGCTAATAACAACATCTAGGAAGCTTTTCCATCTTTTCGATGTCCTCACTATCTTCCATAGGCTCAGTCTAGCAGTGATGTACTCAATCATGAGGACCTGACCAACTTGGTCAGTAGTGAGGTTACTCATCCACTTTTGATGCTCGTCATTAAAGTTCCTCGCCCAGAGGACATTCCATGGCATTACTTACAGTGTATCTTCAAAGTGACTTACGCAATGGAGAATTACTGACTATCACCTGAGGGTTGGAGATAGATGACAATCATAGGAGATTTCCTTGCCCATGTTTGAGCTAATGTCATGAGACCTCATGGGATCTGGAGTCAATGTTGAAAATTCCCTGGGCAATTCTGTCTCTCATGATTGCATAGCACTGTGCTGTCAACTCTGGTTTATCTCTCCTGACAGTGGGATAGCAAATATCCTGAGATTATTTAGTTTTATTAATTAATTCATCAAGTTATTATTAATTTAGCAATAACTCATTATAGTTTGATAATTTAAAGACAAAAGAAAAACACTCACCAGTTACTGGATGTGAAAAAATTAAAAGCAGCATTTCCATCCCCCCACACTGAACTTCCACCTGCACCGAATCCTCTACTTTAGCACTTTATTAACAAAACACTCTTTCACAAGCCTGCTGTGTTTAATTCCCTGTCCAGCTTTAACTAACGAAACTCAATCAACTTCAGTTTTTAAATTAACAAATGGGTCAACACCAATTGTGAACAACACCTTATCTGAAAACATGTTTCCTAATTTCACTTTTTAAAGGTCCAGCTCTAATGTTTCATTATACTGACTTGTCATAGATTCCCCAGATACTGGAAATAGTTTCTCTCTATATATTAGATTGTAATATTTGTGAACTTTAAAAAAGTCACTGATTAACCTTTTAGGTTCTGGGGAATATATCTGCAGCTTGTTTAATCTCTTCCTGTAATTCAAACCTTCAAATCCAGAACAAAAACAGAAGTTGCTGGAAAAGCTCCGTAGGTGACTTCTGAAGTACTTCTGCCATACCAAACAATTTCAGTACAGCTACCACACTGGAGTTTACCTGAAAATGTCAGAAATTACCCAAGTATGTCCTGTGCTCAAAAAACAGGACAAATCCATCCCTGTCAAATACCACCCAACATTTTATGCTGGACTGTCAGTAAAGTGATGGAAAAGGACATTAATAGTGCTATTAAGCACCACTCTTTTGTAGAAACCTCTTCACTGACACTCAGCTTATATTCTACCAGGGCCACTCAGTTCCTGACTCCATTGAACCTTGGATCAAGCATGGACAAACTAGCTGATCTCCAGAGCTGAGGTGACAGTGACTGCCCTCGACATCAAGGCTGCATTTGACTGAGTGTACCATCAATGAGCCTGAACAAAATTAGACTCAATGGAAAGTAGACTCAGTGAGAAGCTTCTCTTCTCATTGGAGTCAAATCTAGCACAAAAGAAGATAGCTGGTGTTGCTGGAAGTCAGTCATCTTGGCTTTTGGAAATCACAGCATAAGCTCCTCACAGAAGTGCACTATACTCAACAATTTTCAGCTGCTTCATTAGTGGCTTTCCATCCAATGTCCAGTCAGAAGTGGGCATATCTGCAGATGATTGAACATTGTACAGCAATACACATGACTCCTCAGAGACTGAAGCATTCCATGTCCAAATGCAGCAAGACCCTGACAACAATATTCAAACTTGGGCTGACAAGTGTCAAGTAACATTCATACAAGTTAATTATCAGGCAATGACTGCCTCCAACAAAAAAGAATATCAAAATCAGCCTTTGACTTTCGATGGTGTTGCCATCATTAATTCCGCTATTACCACTGAGCAGAAACTGAACTCAATCAATAGTAGAGACATTGGAAGTGCAGGTTTATACTTCCTTGAAAGTGGAGTCGCAGGTAGATACAATAGTGAAGAAGGCATTTGGTATGCTGGCCTTTATTGGTCAGTGCATTGAGTATAGGAGTTGGGAGGCCATGTTGTAGCTGTACAGGACATTGGTTCACCACTTTTGGAGTATTGCGTGCAATTCTTGTCTCTCTGCTATAGGAAGGATGTTGTGAAACTAGAAAGAGTTCAGAAAAGATTTTCAAGAATGTTACCAGGATTAGAGGGTTTGAGTTACAGGGAGTGACTAAATAGGCTGGAGCTATTTTCCCTGGAGCGTTGGAGGCTGAGAGGTGACCTTATAAGATCATGATGGGCATGGATGGGGTAAATAGGCAAGGTCTTTTCCCCAGGGTGGGGGAGTCCAAAAGTAGAGTGCATAGGTTTAAGATGAGAGGGGAAAGATATCAAACGGACCTAAGGAGCAACTTTTTCACGCAATGGGTGGGTGCGTATATGGAATGAGCTGCCAGAAGAAGTGAAGGACGCTGGTATGATTACAACATTTAAATGGCATCTGGATGGGTATATGAATAAGAAGGGTTTAGGAGGATATGGGCAAAATGCTGGCAAAATGTGGTTGACTCTGAACTGCCCTCCAGGCAATTAGGAATGGGTAATAAATGCTGCCTAGCCAGCGACCCCTCATCCCGTTAATGAATAAGAAAAAGGACTAGATTTATATAGGAAATCTGGTTGTCATGGACACATTGGACCAAAGGGTCTGTTTCTGTGCTGTAAATCTCCATGACTCTATAAACCTCGATAAATGCTATGGCTACAAGTTCAGGTCAAAAGTCAGGATTGCTGCAACATCTGCTGACTTCAAACTCTTCACCCAAATAATATATTTGTATTGTAAAATGCTAAGGCCCCAGCATTAACTCCTGTGGCGCATCAATTATGATACTCTTCCAGCCTGAAAAAGATCAACTTATTACTACTTTCTGCTTCCTGCTATTAAGCCAATTTTCTACCTGTGTCAATATGTTACCCTTCTCTCTGACACTTGGCAACTACTGTCTAGAAGAACAAAGGCAGCAGATACAAAGGGTTACTGACTCTGCAAGTTCCTCTCCAAGCCACTCACCATCCTGACTTGAAAATATATTATCATTCCTTCAGTGTCACTGGATCAAATCTTTGAACTCCTTGCTAACATCACTGTGGATGTACCTCCACCAAATGGACACCGAGATTTAAGAAGGCAGCTCACCACCACTTTCTCAAGGAGACCTGGGAATGGGTAATAAATGTTGGCCCAGCCAGAGAAGCCCATAGGAATTAATAAAGAAAAAGTGGAATTATCTGATATACTTGGGTTGGATTCACAGCTACCAGTCTTCTTCATTTGTATTAGTCTAAGTTACTCGAGTAAGTGCAGCATATGCCCATTCAATCTCAGAAGAAGGACTTGGTCTTGTTGAACATTTATTACGTAGTACTTAATGAATAGTTACATTACATCTGAGTTGCATGATATTCTCTCACTAAAAGTTAGACATAGGAGTAAATGTATGTTACTGTTTAAATACATTGAACTCAATACCAGAAAAACAATTTAATTAGTAAGAAACTAGTTAGCTCCTCTGAGGAATAGTCGATTATATCCCAATGAGCGGAGATTATCTCATACTGCCAGTTAAATCTTTCAGTTTGGTAAAGGTGTTACAAAACAACTTCCACTCTCTTACATTTGAGTGCTCCCTTTAAACGTCAGCATTCTATTGGCTTATTTGTTTTCTTTTGTTCCTATCGTTCATAGCATTTTAGTAATCTCTATAGCTGGAACACAAGTTTTTTTAGGGTTGCTACTGTCTCTAGCATTTCACAATTTAGAAAGTGTTCTATAGGCAGGCCTAAACTGGTTGGCCTCATATTTGCCCATGTTGAAGTTCATTGGCCAAAGTTTTGTGCATTTACATGCTCAATTCTACACTTCCAACTCTCTTGCTTACAATCCCTATCTTTGCATCAGAAAACTCAGACGTAGCTTTATATCCTATTATCTAAGTCATTAATGAATGCAGCGAATATTTGAGGTCCCAACACAGATCCTTGTGGGACATAATTAGTCACATCCTGCCAATAGCGGAATTGTATAGAAGAAACATGACTGTACTGATGGATTGTCACTAGTTCTCAAATGGACTGGCTTGCTTAGAATGTTAACTCCATTAATGGTTTCTGAAATTTTATTCACAGATGTTTGACATAAATCTGATCATTATTTCTGCATTTGTAATATATTAACGCAAATGCCCTCAAAGATACATTGAATAATTAGCTGGAATAATATTAATCTATATTCATATTACTACAATTTATATAAATTCAGCACAGTTTTAACATTTGTGAAAGAAATCTAAATGATTGGGATTTATTTATTCACACCTCTAAATATTTAAATATTCATAATTGCCACCTTTGAGCTTTGGTCCTCTTCAAACATTTTTGTACCTCGATTCGTTTGAAAAATATAAAGGTAACTTTAACTCCTCATAGACAACTGGCAGAAGCAGGCAACAATCAACCCAGGAGTAATCATTGAATGCCTAGAAGGTTTTAATTGTTGCATTTCAATTGGATGATTCTGGTTAATCGCTTATGATTTTGCTCAGACAGCTGCAGTTAGCGGGCAGTCAGGGCCTGATTTTAGTTATAGTGGGAATAGACTGGCAAGGGTTTTTATGGGTGGAACACAGAGTTGAGGTCAGTGGAAAACCTGATGACATTGCCAATGTGAGACTCATGGGGTCTCATTTTGGACAATGAGCTGACCACTCACTTGCAATACAGACACTCGCCCATTCTCACTACAGAGTCTGAGGGGCAGTCCCTAAATTACTTATTTCTTATTGGCTGCCCTGGTGCAGGAAGTCAGGGTATGGAGGAAAGTATTGCTCCCCAGCAACTACAGGACCATTCCCAAGGCTACTTTTTTGATATGTCAGCCGAGGAGTTTTAGTACAGTGGCTGCAGATATGGAGGAGTCCACATGATGCTTTTGTGGTGTCATCTCGCATAACATTGGTGCTACATTTTCTATTATGGAGATTGTGATTATGTCCAGGTAGTAGTTCCCCATAACAGGTGCCAAAGGTACCAATCTTTGATTCTGGTTTTTGGAAGGAGAAAACGAAACATGACAGTGTGCATTCTGATTGAAAACTGAAGGGTTTGATGAAGGGAGGGAATTGTTGACAGTGTTGAGAGGTAGTGAAAGAAGTGCAGTTGTTGAAACAGGTAACAGAATCAGGAGCTGTACTCACACTCACCCTTGCTGCTTTTATGCTATCCTGGGATTCTATTTTGTATTTATTAATGAGGTTCTTCTGGGAGACCAGAAGAAAACTCATCCGTTGTCAAACCAATAGCATGAAAATGTGGAATTGGTGGAGCATCAACCATTCTGCTTGCTTTCCTCCTTTTCAACTTGGGGAAAGCAATGGCCTAGTGGCATTATCACTGGACTTAGAGACCCAGGTAATATTCTTGGGACCCAGACTCATAATCCTGCCAAGACAGATGGTGGAATTTGAGTTCAATAAAATCTGGAATCAAAAGACTAATAATGATCACGAATCTGTTGTCAATTGTTGAAAGACCCATCAGTAAGGATAGATGACAACACCTCCTCCCCAGTAATCCTCAACTCCGTGCCCACAAGGCCGCATACTCAGAGATATCAAGAAGTGCCATTGCTGGAGTCAGAGACAATACAATATGCAGTTGGAGGACCACAGCAGGCCAGGCAGCATCAGAGGAATGGAAAGTTGATGTTTCGGGTCAAGACCCTGCTTCAAAATTTCAGAAGAAGGGTCCCGACCTGAAACGGCAACATTCCTGCACTTCCAATGCTGCCTGGCTTGCTGTGTTCCCCCAGCTTAAGGCTGCAGACTCAGCCCCTTACTATACTTGTTATACACTCACTACTATGTGACCAAATTCAGCACTATCAGGAAGCGCCGTGGAGGACACGCCCTGTACGTAGCAATGATGTTGAAGTTGAGGTGGTTGAGATCTTCAAGTTCCGAGGAATAAATATTACCAACAATCCATCCTGGTCAATCCACACCAATGCTACAGTCATCAAAGCACAGCAATGTCTCTACTTGCTCAGAAAGCTAAGGAAATTCAGCATGTCCACAAAGATTCTGATCAATTATGATAGATGCATCATAGAAAGCATCCTATCTGGATGTATCACAGCTCGGTATGGAAACTGCTCTTCCCAAGACCACAAGAAACCACAGACAGTTGTGAATACATCCTAGTCCATCATGCAAACCTTCTTTCCTTCCATTGACTCTATCTATACTTCCTGCTGCCTCAGGGAAGCAGCCAAAATAATCAAAGATTCCTGCCAACCCAGTTATATAGTCTTCCACCCTCTTCAATCAGACAGAAAGTAGAAAAGTTTAAAAACACGTACCAACAGATTTAAAAACTTGTTCCCCTGTTATCAAACTTATGAATGGACCCCTCATGTATTAGAGTTGACCTTTCTGTGCACCTTTTCTGTAGCTGTACCGCTATTTTCTGCAATCTGTTCTATTACTGTGTTGTACTGATATAAGATATGATCACACCAAACCAAAAGAGCAGCAGGTGCTGTAAATCAGAAACAAAAACAAAGTTGCTAGAAAAGCTCAGCAGGTCTGGCAGCATCTGTGAAGAAAAAAATCAGAGTTAACATTTCAGGTCAGGTGGCCCTCCTCAGAATCAAATCATCGGGTTCACTAATTCCTGTAGGGAAGAAAACAACCATCCTTAACTGGTCTGGCCTACATGTGACTCCACACCTACAGCAATGTGGTTGACTCTTGACTGCCCCCTGGGCAAGCAATGTCTTCATCCCACAAATGAATAAATGAAATAACAATTTATCAGAGAGAGTTAAAATTCCCATAATAAGTGTAAAGTTTTACACTGTAACTGTGCTTTTTGTAATCGTGACAATAATTTTTTTCTGTGAAATCTACACTGCAGTCATACTTAGTTATTGCTAAATAGTTTGTAAGCTAGATTGTCCTGCGTTGAGGGGAGGCAATAATTTTACTATTAACACAGAGTCCTGGGTAATGTCCGTCCAGATGGTGAAATTTGAATTCAATTTTTTTTTAAAATCCAAATTAAGAGTCTAATGATTACCATGAATCCATTTCACTTGTTGGGGAAACACCCATCTGGTTCACCTATGACCTTTAGGGAAGGAAGCTGTCTTCCTTACCTGGTCTAATCTACATGTGACTCCAGACCCACAGCCATATGGTTGATTGCTAAACAACGCTCTAGGCAATTAAGGATGGGCAGTAAATTCTGTGAATGAACAAAAACAAAATTTCTTTCAAATGGTAAACTAAATTGCTAACTAAAAATAAATTTTCAGTCATTACGACTAATAGCTTAACTAGTTAGAAACTGAGGACTTAATTCTTGCAAATGATTTGTGTAGTAAAATGGCATTTTTAACAAAGTGACTTATAATTTGAGATATTTCAAGGGAAAGAAACGAACAGATTGCAGAGGAGATTCTGGGGAGGAAAACCTACAACATGGCAAGAAACTCAATAAGGCTTAATAACAGCGTCCTCATCAATGAATTGGTGGCCATTGGCTCTAAACCCTGCTCTGTAAACTTCAGTATGCAATCCAAGATAGTAACTTTTTATTGATTGATTGGTGTATTGTCACATGTACGGAAATACAGTAAAAAGCTTTGTTGATAAGTGATACAGGCAGGTCACAGCAAGCAAAGGATGTACAGATCAAAAAGACTTAGAGGCACACAGGTTACATTGAAGGATGCATTATTCAAGGCTAGAGTCCACTCAACAGTCTGATAACAACCGCAAAGAAGCTGTTCCTGAATCCGCTTGTGTGTGTGTTCAGGCTTCTGCAATTTCTGCCCAACGGAAGAAGTTGTCGGAGATCATTAGCGGGGTGCGATGGGTCTTTGGTGATTTTGGCCACCTTTCCACGGCAGCGAGCCATGTAAATGGAGTACATGGATGGAAGGTTGGCAAACTTGATGGTCTGGGCTGTGCACACCACCTTCTGTAGTTTCTTCCAGTCTTGAGCAGAGCAGTTGCCATACCAGGCCATTATGTACCCAGACAGTATGCTTTCAACGGTGCGTCTGTAGAAATTGGTGAGGGACCTCACAGACATGCCAAATTTCCTGAGCCATCTGAGGAAGAAGAGGAGTTGTTGTGCCTTCTTGACTGTCACATTTATGTGGGAAGTTCAGGACAGGTCGTCGGTTATTGTCACTCCAAGGAACTTACTTAGTTCAATACTGAGGACACAGTCCTTTGATAAGGCAGTGAGCTTAAATGGAAATGAAAAACCCTTGGCTAAAAGGACATAAATGTAATGCTGCTCTGAGGTAGAATACATCAACACCCCACTGGGCAGTCTGTGTTACTTGATCACCCATGGTGCCTTCTTGGGTTTCCTCAATAACATTAATGAGGATATCTGTGCAGGTAACATTGGGAAGTACCGTCCCCTGAGTACTGACATTAATAATATGTTGATGTTGAGGGCAGTAGAGTCCTGAATACCCTTTATCCATCTGTAAACACTAACAAACCTAGTTGGGAGATCACTGACAAAGTATAAGGATGAAGAAAATGTTCTCTTATTGTTGGGATATACTGAGGACTTACATTTCCATTACACATACACACATTACTTGAGTATGGGATAGTGAACTATGTATAAGAATATGTTATGTACTATGTATACATATGTATATTGCAAATGAAATTAAAATAGGAGGCACTGTAAGTTGTGAAAATGGGAACAAGAAGTTGCAGATTTGCATTTATATTGTGATTTCAGAATCTCAGGGCATTCTAAAATGCTTTGATACCAATTGAGTATCTTTAAAGTCAGTCACTGTTTATAATGTTAGAAATACAGCAGCCAATTTGTACACTGCAGAATTCCATCATTAAAAAAATTGTAATGATGATGATATTGCCTGTTTTAGAGTCATTGGTTTAGAGATTGATGTTGGCCAGGACACCAGGGATGAATCCTACAGTCTCAAAGAAAACAGTGCTATAGAATCATTTATATCACCTTGAGCAGGCATATGGAGGTTTTGCTTAATATTTCATTCAAAAGACTGCATTGCTGACATTACAGCACTCCCTCAGTACGATACTATAGTGTCAGCCCGGACGTTGTGCTCTAATCTCTGGATTTAGTCTTGAACCCATGACTTTCTCTCTTATGGGCAATCAAGTTGACCTATTAGGTGAGTGGGCAAATTCTGGTAGATGAACAGTTCCCACTTTGGATATATGTTGGAATCTAAACATTTCAGTTGAACAGAATCTTGAGGAGATTCCATCTGAAACATGACATTGAACGTTAGACTTCACACTTCAAACTGTATATATTGGAGGGGATAAAGGGGAAACTTAACAGAATTCTACCATCTTGGAAGTATTAAATTATGAAACCTCATTTATATGAATTAGCTGATCTTCCCTTGAATGTAGATGGCTGAAGGATGATGTATTTGAGGCTGTTGATTTGATAAAGCAATTCAGCAGAATAAACCCAAGGAAGCTATATCTTTTGAAATGTAAGTCCAGTATAAGAAGTCCTGATCATAAACACACAACTAGGAAACCCAGTTGTAAAATCAGAAACCCACTGTATATCCTCAGAAAGGGTATTGGAAAGATAAAAATCTTTTTTTTCTCAAAAGGAATACTTCAAATCTTTGTGACAAATGCTCATTCATTTTAAATGACAAGGAGTATAGAGAAAGGCGCATAAATTAAGTCAAGGTGTAGATCAACTGCTGTCTGACTGAATAATCAGTAGATTATGACAAGTAGGCAAGTTTTTGTCGGAGACAAAATGAAGATCCAATTCACCAACTTGATTAGTGTGAGGGGTCCACAGTATGGTACTAGCATTCTGCGATATACAAAATGAATTGACCACATTGTTTAAAATAGCAAGTAATTGAACTAATGTGTGAGAGTCAATGTTGCAAAGCTAAATTTACTACATTCATCATGGTCGGGATCTGAAATGGGTATTTCAGAAAAATCAGTCTGATAATGGCATCATTAGCAAAGGAAAAACTGACAAGAAACAAAAGAATCAAGAAAATTCAATAGGTAAGATGAAGATTTCTCGAGGGAATTCATTTGAATGAATGACTGATAATATAAATTGGTAAAGTTCAAAATGTGGAAAGACTCCTGTTAGCAAAGATGAAAAGCAAAATCATTTGAAAATTGTTATCTACCATTCATAGAAAATAGCCAATTAATTCAAAACTATTGTCAAGAACTGTAGTGAAGTGCTGTGAGATATCATAAGAACATGATCATAATTCTTAATAGGTTATTTGAATTTCTTTAAGTCATTAGCTGAGTACTTTGGGAGTAAAGGGAATTTTCCCCAAATATAAAGTACTGTGCTGTTGAACTTTCTGATGATAACTGTTAATACTTTTTCTTTAACTTTATACAGAGCAGAAGCAAGTGTGCTCTTTTCGTTTGAAAATCTGAAATATGCCTTTATGTTGTGGAATAGATTGTGCGTCTATCTAGGAATCAGAACTCGAACCTATAGTCTAGCACAGTACCATATAATCTAATAGTACTTTTTCCTTGTTTTCAATTGAGATTGAAATATTAGGAGGAACTTGCTTCAAATTTTCAAAGTGTTGAAAACTGTTGACATCTTGAATGCAAACAAAAATAAAACCTGAATTATTTAGAAAATTTCACAACTTTCAACATCCCAGGACCTTTGAAACATTGGACAACCATTAATATACACATTTTTTAGAGCTTCAGTACTGTTGTAATTTGAAAAGCCAGCAAACAGTTCTGTTTTAGAAAGAACAAAGAACAAGAAAATTACAGCACAGGAACAGGCCCTTCGGCCCTCCGAGCCTGCACCGATCCAGATCCTCTATCTAAACCTGTCACCAATTTTCCAAGGATCTGTATCCCTCTGCTCCCCGCCCATTCATGTATCTGCCTAGATACATATTAAATGACGCTATCGTACCCGCCCCTACCACCTCCGCTGGCAATGCGTTCCATGCACCCACCACCCTCTGCGGAAAGAATTTTCCACACATATCTCCCTTAAACTTTTCCCCTCACACCTTGAAATTGTGACCCCTAGTAACTGAGTCTCCCACTCTGGGAAAAAGCTTCTTGCTATCCACCCTGTCTATACCTTTCATTTTCTGTTTTAATGATGTTAGTTGGCCAGGAAAATGAGGTGAATGCCTTACCAATTCTTGAATAGTCCCATAGAATCTTTTACATCCATCTGAGAAGGCAGCACACCAGGCAGTGCAACACTACTTCATTACTGAATTAAAATGTCAGTCTATATCGTTTGTTGAGAATTTTATGGTTTAATTTATCCAAATTGAACTAGGAAATGTGAAGCTAGGGAGTAAGAGATTAACAGTGGCACTGGTGATTCGAAGAAAATTTTCCTTGTGCAGTTAGTTGCCTAGATTTTGATTGTTGTTATCACTGATGATAAAATGATAGCATCAGAGACATTATTCAAATCTGAGAACTAAAATCTTTAACTTCAAATGTGGATATTTCTCTCAACAAACATTGCTCATGCTATATTAGTTAATTACTTTAAATAAGAGATAGACAGATATTTGGCTAAGAGAGGCTTTAATGTTCTATTGACATTGATGATCAAATACTTAGAGCAATCTGGTATTAGCCTTGTCATGCCAATGGGAATGATAATGTCAGATGAATATACTCTTAGCTGTGAGACATTTTGTTGAGCTTATTTTCTAGAAATCATATTTGTTCATCATTTTGCCCAGGGGCTTTGATACATTGGCAGTAAAAATTGTTTGTGGTCTGTTGAAATGACAAATTTTGATTGATTGCCATTCAACACTTTGTGCTTTTATGTTATTAAGGAACTTTATCTATTCTGGATAATTTACTACAGAAATAGTTTCAGGACATGAAAACCCTGAAAATTGAACTATTCTGTTTATCTAGGGTTCATAATAGGCTCCTTGTAGTTTGAATATGTCCAAGCTGCAATGATTTCATCAGCTTCTGTAGGTTCTCTTGTAAATGGAGAATCTGAATCAAGATCGACATCGATGTCCACAGAACTAGCAGTTCATTGCTATTGTTGTTGTTGTCAGAGGGTCTTTTGCACTTGTACCACTTTCCTTTGGACACATCAGAAGTTGAGAGTTTAGAGTCGACGGTCTTGATGTATGCTGACCTAAATTTCAGAGCTTCACTCCATTTCAGTGCAGTGTTTTCCCAAGACAGGTCTGTATTGCAGATGTTTGTCAGGTTCATTTTTAAAGTGTCCTTGTATCGTTTATGTTGACCACATTGATTTTGTTTGCTCTGAGACAATTTCACATAGAAGATCTGCTTGGGGTTTCAGTAGTCAGCAGCACAGGAGACAAGGCCTGCTGAACTGACTAGAATTTTCGAGATGCTGTTGAGCTAAGCTGTTGAGCCTCATGATTTGTGATTTTGTGCTGCCACTGAATTCTTATGATGAACCTCACATGCCTTTGGTAGAAGAGTTCCAAGGGCAGGATGTGGCACCTGTAGCAGACTCACAACCCAGTATTATCTAGCAGTATGTTATGGCCAATGGCTGGTTAGTTTGCTTTTAGTCTTCAGTTTAATGCCATGCTATTGCCACAAGTAAGCATGGAACTGGGCATGAGCAGGAATGCCTTCCTAGGTGTGCACAGGAATATTTTCATCATTTCTAGGGAGTGCACTACCAAGGTATGTGTTTTTTTGCAGCTACAAGACATATGTCATCAATGTTTATGTTGAGAATCACTTGAGAATTAGTTTGTCCATAATCTAGATGTATTTCTGGTGTGGGCAGCTTGACACACTGTACCCAGGAGCTCACAGAATACTGCCTCTGTGATGTTATTGGGAGCACACAGCCTGGAGAAATTGAAGAGAGTTTCTTCAAGGTGAACCTAATGACATTCTTGGCAGACATTTCTCGGGTGAAGTCTTTAGAAATTACAGCAAAGAAAAGATTGAAGAGCTTGGGACCCTGACTTTAGCTTGCTTATTACCATAATTAAGACATCAGATATCTCAGCTAGGCATCATCATATATAGCCATGCTATCATGTGGTATCTTAGAAAGTAAGAGCTGTAGATCAAGTTGACTCAGACTGTCAAAAGGTTTAGCTAAATCTAAAAAGCAGTATATTCCCATCCTGATGTTTATGTCTTCATATTTCTTATAGATGTTTTGGTACAAACACCAATTTGGCTGCCCCATATTAATCTCTTAAACCACACAACGATTCTGGATATTTTATGTGAAGATAACTAGTAGAAGGTTTAAGAACCTCAACTAATCAGGATCTTTCCTTGATGTAGAGAAGACTTATGCCTCATTAGTTGTTGCAGACACTTTTAGATTCTTTCTGCTTCCAGATGCTGACCATATGGACATCCTCCAACATTGTATAGAATTTGATCCCAAACCCAGATATGTCTGAACGTGGTTGTAAGTTTGTTAACAAGTACTGTGCCATTAAGCTCCCAAATCTCTGTTGGAATATCATCTGGGCCTGGGACTGAGGAAGGGTCATCAGATCTAAATCAGACTCTGATTTCACTTCACAGATGCAAATGCAGCCTGACCTGCTGAGCTTTCCCAGAAACTTCTGTTTTTGTTTCATTTTTTTTCTTTTGAGTTAATTGCTGAAGTTGAAACAAAGAATCTTCTGAAATGTGGGATTTTTTGTTGAGGAGTTCAGTAAAGTACTGACATTGACTTTCCAGAACACCTGTCTTATCAGTGATTAGTTCATTTTGACGGGCAGTAGCAAAGGCTTTATGGATTGGGCCAAGTGCAATCCTCATCACATTCTGAAACGTGGATTTTCCTGCTTGCTATCCTCTAACTCAACTTCTTAATGCCTTTAAAATTAAAAAAAAAGTACTGTCTGCTCTTGAACATACTCAGTGAATTGGCCTCCACATCCTACTGTCGTAGAGACTTCTATAGGGTCACTACTCTTTGAGTGAAGAACATTTCTCATCTCAGTCCTAAATTCTCTACCCCATAGCGAGAGACTGTGTTCTCTGGTTCCAGACTCCGAGGCCAGGGAAAACGTCCTCCTTACATCTAGACAGTCCATCCACATTAGAATTTTATATGATTAAATCAGATTCACCTTCATCCTTCTAAACTCAGGTCAATATAAGTCCAGCCAAACCAATATTTTCTCATAGAACTGTCCTGCCATCCCAGCTATTGGCCTAATGAACCTTTGTTACCTTCTCCCTTTGACAGTATAGGAACAGGGGGTAAGTTTTGACCCATCCAGCCTGATCTGCCATTCAACAGTATCATGGTTGACAAAAACAGAAATTTTTGGAAAAGCTCAGCAGATCTGGCAGCATCTGTGGAGAGAAATCAGAGTTAACATTTCGGGTCCGGTAACCCTTCCTCAGAACTGATGATAGCTAGGAAAATGTTGGTTGTTATTCAGGTACTAGTCAAGTAAACCTCCTTTGAACTGTTTCCAACACACTTACATTGTAACTATGGTGACTACTATTGTACGCAGTATTCCAGATGTATTGCATTTATTACTGAAGCATAATCTCCCTAATTTGTACTCAAATAAATGATAGCATTCTTTGCTTTCCTAATTGCTTGCTCTACTTGTTATGATTCATGCACGAGAACATTGAAGGCAAATAAAGTTTCAGGACTATGGGGTTAGAGCGGGGGAATTGGGACTGAAAACATCCCTCCACAGAAAGCAGGGATGGACTTAATAGACTGAACGGCCACCTTACTTCTATGAGCAATGCTTCACAAACAGTGAGGTGACAGTCACCTGATAATCTCTTTTGATGATATTGGTCTATGAGAAAATACTGGTCAGGCTCCAGGACTTTCTTCACCTTCTTCAAAATAATGTCATAGATCTTTCACACCCACCTGGGGGTACAGATAGGGCCTTGGTTTATCTTCTCATCCACAAGCCAGCATCTTGAACACTGTAATATAGCACAGGCAAAATCAAGTGCTGGAAAAGGGTTTGGATCTACAACATTTTGTCTCTGAAGTGGAAGTGCCACGATTGAGCCACAGCTGACACAGCATATCATTGACATTTAATCCCATAAAGAGGACACTTTGATCTATTATGCCTGTGATGCTATGTTATCTCTTCTACTTCCAGTTTTCTGCTATTTTTTGGTTCTTTCTCATCTTTCTTTAAATATGACTATTCTACAAGAAATGAACTATAGTAAAGTTTTTTACTCAACCATCACAATGAACATAGTTTTACACTTTTAAAAAAAAATTGACTTCAAAAGCCAACAGTTGCTGCAAGATCTGTGCATAGGATTGTCTCAAAAATTATAAAAATAACAAAATATTTGTGCCTGAATTTTGCCATTCTCTTGGGCAAACAGCATCACAACATGATAGAGTATGCAATAGTCATGATTCTGTTTAATCTAGCCTACCTTTTGGTAATTGGATTAATTGGCATTTTTGTTATTGTGTTAATCCATTAAACTGTGTTTAATTCAACCCGAATTTACAGTAATTACAACCAAATAATCAGAGTACGGGAAATGGAAAGGGATGTCAGCACATTACTGCATTCCAGATGATTCTGCCACTATTTTTAATCATACGACAGTCCACTCCAGCAGTGATCCAAATTTTACTCAAGTCTTTTAACTAATCCAATAATGCAAATTCATTTGAATGTTTGAATTTTAATACAATTTTCAGTTATTTATGGAGATTATGTATTCTATTGTCAAAATAAGATCATTAAACATTATTATGCATAATTTCCAAATGTTCCCCTATATTCAACTAAAATTGAGAACTCCCTCAAAAAGCATTCAAAATCAGATTGCACACAGTTATTAGCTTGACATCAGTACATGTGTCATGATGTAAAAGCCAGACCGATGTCATTCCTAATCCATGCACGCCTCTGGCTATAATTTTCTGGAATCAGGAAGACTGCCTTCATGCTGTGGATAGCATTGTTTGGGTTTTGGTGGGGCATGTCCTGAAACTCCAATGATTTTATTGGGGGAGTTCTTAAAAATTCAGGGTGAATTTCTATCTCTCACAATCTGAAAGCTACAACCATGCTATTTTCTAAGCATTCAGAAGGGGTGTGTTTATTGAATATTGAATTGAATTAGCCTTTATTGTCATGTGAACTCAAATGAGTGCAGTGAAAATTTTGCAATATCGCCACTATGACGCCATATTAGGTACAGGGTATCTAGTTACAGAATTCTTTAGTATGTGTTACAGACTTGAAAGAATCATGAATAAAAGTTCAGCATAAGAATAAACAATAAAGTTTGCTTTTTCAAAAGTACGCAAATTTTTGTCTTTTCAGCAAGTCTGTGCCAGTAGCAAACCTTCAGACTGCCCAGGCCAAGTCCCTAGAACACGCTGGGCGTCAAACTTTGAGGCCTTGCTTCCAGCCCCCAAGGGACTCACCTTCGCTCCTGGACTTGCCAACCCCTACTGTCCTCCACTCAGGATTCTTCATCCCCATGCTGGCCTGTCCTGGCCTGGCATTCGCTGCCCCTGCGTCAACCTGGCCAGGGATTCTCCATCCCTGTGCCGACCCGGCCTGGGACTCTCCACCCCCATGCTGACCTGGCCTGGGACTTTCCACCCCTGTGCTGATCTGGCCAGGGACTCTCCTCCCCCACGCTGGCCTGGCCTGGGACATTCCACTCCCATGCTGGCCTGGCCTGGGACTCTCCACCCCCGCACTGACCTGGCCTGGGATTCTCTACCCCTATGCCGACCTGGCCAGGGATTCTCCACCCCCACGTTGGCCTGGTCTGGGACTCTTCACCCCCACGCTGGCCTGTCCAGGGACTCTTCACCCCTGTGCTGACCTGGCCAGGGATTCTCCACCCCAGCGTTGGCCTGGCCAGGGAATCTTCACCCCCATGTTGACCTGGCCAGGGACTCTCCATCCCGGCGCTGACCTGGCCTGGGACTCTCCACCCCTGCACCGACCTAGCCTGGGACTCACTTCTGGGACTCTCCAACGACAATCTTCACTCTCCTCTATTCGCCTCCAGGTAAGCTTAAGTTAAAATTTTGAAAAAAATTTACGATTTCACTGACATTTCCATGGAGCTTCTGATGAAGCTATGACAGTTGATCCAGAGATACTCTGCTTAGATTTACCCCATGACACTGTCCATGCTGCAATAATATGGTCTTAATTTTCTACCACCTGGAGTGATAAAGTCAATTAGCTTTGATGGAGTTGGGTGCATATATAAACCTATGAGGAGGAAACGAGTATAACATTTGACTCTAGTGGAATGAAATATTGCAGATTGAGGTTTGAGTCAAGCAAAAACATTGGGATAGATTTATTGGACTGAATATTCCATTTCTGCGCTGAAATATTCTATGTAGTTCCACGTTTTACACATTTTTGTGTATCATTTCTGTCTCTCTGCTGATGGATTGTGCTCAGATGGAATGCCAACAGATGGGAAATAAAGTGAGATAACAAGGTGTAGAGCTGGATGAACACAGCAGACCAAGCAGCATCAGAGGAGCAGGAAGGCTGACATTTTGGGCCTGGACCCTTCTTCAGGTCTAGGCCCGAAACGTCAGCCTTCCTGCTCCTCTGATGCTGCTTGGCCTGCTGCGTTCATCCAGCTCTACACCTTGTTATCTCGGATTCTCCAGCATCTGCAGTTCCTACTATCTCGGGAAATAAAGTGACTGTTTTTGTCCCGTTCACTTACTGCTGCATTTGCTGCTATAACTTTCTGGCACATACTGTTGGTGGTAGCTAAATATATCAGCCCAAACAGGCAAGGACCTGACAAACAAAAATGTAAAACGGGATCAAGTGTCATTATTAAGGTGTTAACATCATTTTACCACTCTTTCCGCCTAGGTACCATAAACTCTGGCTCCTGCCTAACAAGTACACACAGCCATTTCACACAAGATGTAGAGGACCTGTTTAAAGGCAGAGTTTAAAGCATTTGATGTAGTTATTCTTGGGCAGCTGTCTCAGTTGGCTGAATGGACAAAGTATTGGTTATATCATTACATTGGTTTTATCAGCTCAAAGTCTGATCTTTGTTCTAACTGGGGTGGATTTGGGACTAAGTCCCCTTGCCCTGCCAATGTTAGAGATCGTAGTGCTGTAAGTCAGACCTCTCTTCAGGAAGAGAACTCAAGAAGAAGATCAGGAGGAGGAAAAGGTGACAAGAAGTGCCTGAATTGAAGCCTAGTTTCAGCACAGTGTTACAGGTTAGAAGTGAGGCCAGTTGAGTGATCTGACCCTGAAAAAGGTGGAAGTGATAGGAAGAAGCAAACAATGGATTTCAAGGCCCATTGAGAAGTAAAAAGGGAAGAATGTCTGCACCCAAGTTAAAAAACATGGGGAAAAACACCCACAGTACCGTATGCATAATCAAGACAATTAATTGCCCATAGTATGTACAATAAAAGTGTGATTCAGATACCTTTACAGGGCTAGAGAAGAAAATAACTAATTTGGTTCCATAACAATGTGGTAAATATACTAATGATGGAGAGAATCTTGCCTTTACTACAGTCCCTGAAGAATAAGGAGGGTTTTGATCAAGCTGTGCTTTAAGTACAATGACACTGATGTTTTCCCAGGTAATGCATTCTTTCAGGCCCATTGAAATGTCAGAAAAAAACTAAATTATTGTTCATGGAATCAGCGACAGTGCCAAGGTCATTCTCAGCAGACAAGACACAGCCCAATAGAAGAAAGTACAATATAAATAAGATGATATAGTTATGTTCTTCCATTCCAATTTCAGTTCACAGCAAAACCCCAATTTATGTCATTATTATAATTTATGCCAATTATTAAAGACATAGGAGTGAGGGCAGGCTTTTGATTCTTTTATCAACATTTTGCAAATAATTGTCAACATGAAACCTCGAAAGAAGAACACACGTGGGACTGTATTGTAAGGGGATACAGGATGAAATGCAAGCAGATATTTTCCAGTCTAAAGGGGACCTCACATCATCAGATGCAATGCAGTGCACCAGACAGGCTATATGTTGCAAACTAAACCAACTTCTTATCAGAGAAACTAAGTATTTTCTTGGGACAAGCCTACTGACTCTAACTCAGTTCATTTTGTTAATCAAAGAGCTAGTGGCACATCAGGAAGACAGAAACCACAGGATAAGAGGGGGCCACTCTGTCGTTGTTTCTTGCTCACATTGCCGTGAGATAGCTTGAGATGGAAAATAATGCCTCACCAGCAATTCTAAATACTATGCCATAAAACAATCCACATTCAGGTCATTTGTCGAGACAGCATGAGATGATTTTAAACTGCAGCAAAGAAGATTCAAAATATACTACCATTGTTTGCAATTCTCCAAGATTAGATGCTACTGAGAACCCAGATATTCTGCTTGAAAGATGTGGTAATTCAATAACAGCAAGTAGCTGGTTAAAAAGCTACCCAGAATAAAGGCTACTGTTAAAAGGATAAAAAAAAAAGAAAATTGAAGCACACTAATATTCAATATGCAAAAATTGTTAATATGCAGAAAAGCCAACTAAAATTTGTTATTGAGTCCTTTCAGGAAGAATTCATAGCTTCTATGACCAAGGAGAGAAAGGATGGAACTATAGAGCTTCTAGAGATGCAAAATGCCTTGGCTAAGCTTAAAGTTCAGCATTGAAAGGAAGTCAAACATATTGAAGTTCAAAAACAATTAGAACAATCAAATTACCTTAAAGAGACAGCTGATCTAAAAGCCAAGTTATTAGCAGTCGGACAGTGCAATCAAGACTGAAAAAGGAAAGCTTACAGAAGGTATCCAAAATTCCTGAGTGGAGACAGGTAATGTCCTTACACACTTGACACAACAAAGCAATACACTGACAAAAGAAAAAGTCTCTCCTTCACATAAATGTTCAGCATACTGTAGAGACCATTAGTCTTTTTTTTGCTAATTTTTCTCATTTTCTCTTTGGAACTGTGAGTTGAATTTAAGAATTGAGCTTTGAATATCAACTTGTTCTAAACAAAGAGAAGAGACAGATGTTTTGGGAAATGGCCTGGAAAGCTAATGCAACTCAATTACTGATCAAAGAACACCATAGACGAATAAGGATTGAGCTGGTCTATGTTCAGGGCTGGCAGCTGGTTGGATGTTGAATTAGTCAATTAAGGGATGACCAATTCTAACCAACAGAACACATAGAATGCTGATTGAAAAGAGAAATAAATAAAGAGACAACTGGTTCTGCCTGGGTTGGGGGAGGCCAGTGTGATCTTTGGAGACTACCAAAAGTGATGATGCTTGGTTTTGCTCTCTCTCTAGTTTCTCCCCAGTTATCAAGTTGTTGAATTTTCTCAGAAAAGAATCCCAGTCTGTAAGAAATATGTAAATATGTCTCAAAGTCTGCTGAACTGTTTTCATTAACTAGTGTCACTTGGAATTCAAGCAAAATGCACAGTTCCACTTGTCCATGAACAGCCTAATGTACAAGGATTTCATGAACGCCTGGCATTAATTATCCAATGGAAATTGGGAAATGTTTCTGTCTGTAGAGAAGCTGCTATTCCACTCCAATCTGGATTCTCCTATCCTCAGAGATAAGGGAACACGTACAACCTATACATCCTCCAAGAAAGCTGAAAGCGCTCTTGACAGTTAATACAAATTATGATAGAGACTTAGAGTCAGAGAGGTCTACAGCATGGAAGTAGACTCTTCAGCCCAACTTGCCAATGCTGCCCGGCTTTCACAATTAAACTAGTCTCATTGCTTGCATTTGAATGACCAGGAGAAGTGAAGTAGGGAAGTGAGAGTGAATTTTTATGCTTAAAAGGGTAATAAAAGAACATAAGGAGAGTTGTAGAGTGAAGAGTTAATGACAACTTTAATCTAGGAATAGCTACTGAACATGTGGTAAGGTATTACTTAGTAGTGACATCAGATGACATGGAACTGGGGCCCGAAACTGTAGGTGTGTGGGAGATGCTTTATCTTTTTCCTGATGATACTGTTAGTGATCATTTACAAGAGTACAGACATCATCTTACTTTGCCGTATAACATTAAGATGCGAAACATGAAGATAATTACAAGAAGCAAATGATACAAGTGGATTTACTGAGATGAAAATGAATGAACTTAGGGGCCTCAGTTGTCATCAGACTTCCCAATCCTGACCTAATCACATAGGACTGGGTGAGCAATGGGCTATCTTTTCTCTTCCTTCCCTCTTTATTCTACATTGCTCTCTTACCTGCTGACTGCTTGCCTTGCATATAGTAAGGAGAGATGACCTTGAAGCTCAAATGGGTCGAGTCATCCCAGAAGCCACCAAAGTGTAGTCGCATCAAACCTTTACTGGTTTATCAAAATGATACCTTTCTGCCCACCTTTCCCCTTGAACCCCCTTACACTGCACTCAAACTGTGATCATAAAGACACCAGGACCACAGACAGAAAATGGTGTAGTGAGGCTGTTCCACGATCATAGAACATAGAACACTACAGCTCAGGTACAGGCCCTTCAGGCCATCATGTCTAAACTAATTCCATCTGCTGCACATGGTCTGTATTCCTCTATTGACTACCTGCTCATTTGTCTGTCTAAATGCCTCTTAAGCTTTACTAATACATCTGCTACTACTACCTTCACTGGCAGTGCATTCCAGGCACTGATCACACTCTGTATAAAAACCTTTCCTCACATGTCTCCTCTAAACTTTCCCCTTCACCTTAAAACTACACCTCCTAGTACTTGACATTTGCACACCTGGAAAAAGACTCGAACTATCCACCTTTCAATGCCTCTCATAATTTTATATACTTCTATCTGGTCACACTTAGCCTGTGACTCTAGCGAAAACAATCCAAGCTGGTCCAATGTCTCCGAGTAGTGAATACACTCCAATCCAGGCAATCTAGTCCTACTAAACCTCTTTTGCACCCTTTCTAAAGCTTCCAATTCCATCTTATAGTGTGGTGCTCAGAACTGCTCACAATACTCCAAATGTGTACTTCAAAACTTGCCAACATTTATATTCCATGCCACAACCAATGAAGGCAAGCATGCCATATGCCTTCTTCATCACCTTATCCACTTGTGTTACTATTTTCAGAGAGCTATGGACTTGGACCCCAAGATGCTCTGAATATCAATGCTCCCAAGGATCCCTGCCATTTACTATATTATTTCCTCTTGTTTTTGACCTCCCAAAATGCATCACAACACTCTTCTCAGGATAAACCTCCATCTGCCATTTCTGTGCCCAACTTTCCAACTGATCTTTACCCTGCTGCATCCTTTGATATCCTTCTTCAGTATCCGTAACTGCATCAATTTTCATTTCATCTGCAAACTTATCACTCAGGCGACCTACGTTTTCATCCAAATCATTTCTATGAATTATAAACAGTAGTGGTCCCAGCACTGACTTTTGCAGAACACCACTGGTCACAGACCTCCAGTCAGTAAACACCCCATCACAACTACCCTCTGTCTTCTTATATAGCCAAGCTAGTTTTGTGTCTGACTTGGCAACTGACTAATGATTCCATGTGATTTGATCTTTTTAGCCAATCTACCATGAGCAGACTTTTCAAATGCTTTAGTAAAGTCCACTTAGACAACATCCATTGCCTAACCCTCAATTATCTTCAACACTTCGTCAGAAAAAGAACTCAATCAAATTGAGATAAGACCTCCCATGCATGAAGCTATCCTGACCATCCCTAATAAGTCAATTCTTTTCCAAATGCAAGTAACTCTTGTCCTGAAGAATTTTATACAATAATTTCCCTTCCTCTGACGCAATGCTCACCGGCCTATAGTTTCCTAAAAGACCACTGTGTCCTTCTTAAACAAAGGAACAACATTGGCTATTCTCCAGTCTTCTGGGACTTTGCCTGTGGCTAAAGAAGCTACAATGGTCCCAGCAACTCCTCCCTTGCCTTCTTCAGTATCCTGGTATAGATCCCATCGGGCCTTAGGGACTTAACCACCTTAATATTTTTCCAGACACCCAAAACCCCCTCCTTCTTAATATCAACATGCCTTAAAGAATCAACAAACCTCTCTCTAAACTTAACGTCATTCGTGTCTTTCTCCTTGGTGAATACCAATGCAAAATGCTCACTAAGAACCTCAGCTACTTCCTCTGCTTCCGTACACAATTTCCCTCCTTTGTCCTTGAGTGGACCTATCCATTTCCTATTTATCTTCTTGCTCCTAATATGCATATAAAACGCCCTTGGGACTCTCTTCAATCCCACTTGCCAAGGTAATTTCATGGCCCTGCTAGCCCTCCTGAGTTCTTGTTTTTATTTTCTTTTCTACTTCCTTTATACTCCTCAAGGGCCTTATTTGATTTTTTTTTGCTTCTTTAAACTTACATATACTTTCTTTTTCTTATTAACTAAACTTTCAACATTCCTCATCATCCAAGGTTCTCAAACTTGCCATCCTTATCTTTCATCCGCACAGGAGCATGGTTGTCTTGAACTCTGGTCAACTGGCTGTTAAAAGACTCCCATTTGTCAGATGTGGATTTACCTTCAAATAGCTGTCCCCAATCCAATTTTTCCAGTTCCTGCCTAATACTGTTGTAATTACAGTTCCTCCAATTTAGCACTGGATCTGAGGATCGGTTTTATCTTTTCCATAATTATTTTAAAACTTCAGGAGTTATGATCACTGTTTCCAGAATGCTCCCCCAACTGAAACTTCAGTCACCAGCGATTCCTCAGTATTCAGGTACAGGCACTTCAAGCCATCATGTCTAAACTAACTAGGTGTGTGGGAGATGCTTTATCTTTACCTTGTAATATTGTTAGTGATCATTTACAAGAGTACAGACATCATCTTACTTTGCCGTATAACATTAAGATGCGAAACATGAAGATAATTATAAGAAGCAAATGATACAAGTGGATTTACTGAGATGAAAATGAATGAACTTAGGGGCCTCAGTTGTCATCAGACTTCCCAATCCTGACCTAATCACATAGGACTGGGTGAGCAATGGGCTATCTTTTCTCTTCCTTGCCTCTTTATTCTACATTGCTTCCTCACCTGTTGACTACTCCCCTCACTGAAACTTCAGTCACCAGCGATTCCCCAGTATTCCCCAATGCAAGGTCTATGTAGTGATCAGAATGCAGGGTCAGGTGGATCCATTGACTATGAGATCCTTGATTGGGCTTGTTAACTTGGGCCAATCAGGGAGCTCTGGCTGACAGATATAAACAGGAGATCCAAAGAGTCTCTCCATTCTAGAGACTGGCTTTAAGCAAGCTAGTTAGAATCCATGTACTGTGCACATATAAGTAAGTATGACATGGTGAAGATACACCTGCCTCCTTGAATTTATTTTGGTCTCATACAGCCCCTTCCCTTGTTGAAATATTTACATATTGTTTCAAGAAGCTATCCTGGATGTGCCTAACAAATTCTGCCCCATCTAAGCCCCTGGCGTTAAGGAAATCCAAATGACTATTAGGGAAATTAAAATCACTCACGACGAGATTACACGATCAGATTTATTTAAATAGTCTTGACACTTATTGGGCTCACAATGGAAGTGCAAGCTCTAAGGTGCTGGACCTTGCACTGGGCCTGGGGAAAATACAAGAGGCAGAATTCCCAGAGCCGTGCAGCAATGGCCTCAAATGGTCTTCTGAGTTAAAGGTGATTGGAAATCTCTTCTCTACCAACCCACCGCAAATAAAGTTATTTGTTCTGTAAAGCACAAGCCGGCAGGGCCAAATGTATCTCATAGCACATACACCGACAGAAATTTATGCCTCTAATTTTTTTGTTGCTTTACCTTCATATTTTCATTTGCTGTTCAACAATTACGCTTTGCTGTTAATTTTTATGG
Source organism: Ginglymostoma cirratum (assembly GCA_024137785.1). Classification (NCBI taxonomy): domain Eukaryota; kingdom Metazoa; phylum Chordata; class Chondrichthyes; order Orectolobiformes; family Ginglymostomatidae; genus Ginglymostoma; species Ginglymostoma cirratum. The sequence continues at coordinate 41,208,809 of JAHRHZ010000249.1, forward strand.
TTTGTTTTTATGAATTCTTTGTGTGTTGAGTTATCACAATATTACAAATAAAAATAGATTTTAATTATGTTTTTCTTGATTTTGATGCACTTGATCCAATAAATGTTTGGAAAATCCAGACTCTTGACATCAGCAATAAAATAGAACTCAAAGAGATTAAAACTATAGTTTTTATTTGCAATAAAAAACAAATGTGTGCAAATTACACCTGATCTTGCACATTAGTTTGTGACATGTGCAAACTTTACCACTTTAAGCTGAGTCTCATTAAAGCCTTAGTTAAATTGACTGAAATAAAATCGGCTTTTTATAGCAATTAAACAAAATATTCAAGAATTTCTGTTTATGTGTATGAATGAGAATTAAGGAATGTTTATTTGGAAATAATTATATAGATTGCCTTTAGTATTTTCCTCATTGCAAGAAACATATAATTTGAGGTATAATGTACAAACCAAATGCAGCTGTGGCATTGCAAATTGAAGCAGGCGCATGTCCAGGTGTCCATACTTTGGAAGGATTGTAGCTATTAAGATGAGAAAAGGAGGGGGAGTCATCAATAGTGAAGAAAAGACTGAGTTCCTGGTCAAATAAACACTAGTTTCTATCAAAATTGCCATATAATGGCCACAATGCCTGTTGATTTTCTTTGTGGTTCCAAGTTCATGGAGCTAGTTCTGAAATGGAAGCTACCTCCTGAATGTGAAAAGGTCAGCTAGTTACTTACTTCCTCGTGGCATATTGTGCAGACAGATTTTGTACAATTTCAATTTTTACAAACAAATAACACATTGAAGTAAAAGATATTTATTTTGCGAATGGCCATTTGATACCAATCTCGTCAACATGGAATTGCAGATAGTAAATGTGGATTAAATGTCTTTTGAAAGGATGCCTTAGTCAAATGCTGCTTTTGACATGTTTCACAGCATACTAATAAAGTGCACCAAATAAAAATCAAAAGTTGTGATTTTTAGCCCCTTATGCCTGATGGAAGTTATAACGTGGTCTTGACCATCCTTTTTAGTTTTGCATTTATATTGTCATACTACAAGCCAATTGAGGCCTTTACGTAAGCAGATAGGAGTTCTATGTGGTCAAACATTTAAGGTCTAATTTATGATTTGAATAGCAATGTGATTTAACCCCAGATTATGCTGAAAATTAACTTGGGGGAAACTACTCTAAATTGGATTAGGAGCCAGATAAGTTGTATTTCATGGACTTTCTCATTTGTTTGGGGAAAAAGAGCCCGATAGAAAACTCTTGGCCTCTCTTCTGCAGGTCTTTTTTTTCTCCCTGTCATTGCAATTGAGTGGGACTAACAACATGGCCCATTATGTATCTTGCTGAGAGTCTGCTCCTCCAGTCCCTAGCGACAATCAGCTGTCATGTAATTTTTCATTCTCTCTTAAAAGCCATTACACCAATCCTGTCAGGTCAATACAAGAGTCTGATGTTGAAATATGGTGAAGCCCAAGGTTAAAGTGCCTGTACCTCTCAGCAAAGATGACTGGTGTGTTCTTGTAGTTTTTTTATGCTCTTTGTGCCAACGAGTTTGAGATGGTTGAGTGTGTAATTTTCAATTATCCATAGGCTTTGTACTTTGGCCAGTTTGTATTTAAGTGATCATCCTTTGTCACATGTGAAAATTGTGCTACCCAAAGGGTTCTAGTCTTAAATTGAGAATGCCACCACTGAGCCATAACTAAGCTAGAAACATGTTCCAGTGACGCATATCAGTGGTAGGGCAACAATGGGAGAAAATTCTGAAGGAGTACATCTATCTCTTGGAGAGGCAAGGCTTGATCAGAGACAGTCAACAAAGCTTCGTCAGAGGGAGGTCATGCCTAACAAATTTGATTAAATTTTTTGAGGTGACCAGGCCCGTATTGATGAGGTTAGTGCAGTTGATGTAATTTATATGGATTTCTGCAAAGCCTTTTGACATTGTCCAACATAGGAGACTTAACAAAAAGGCAAGTGCACGTTGGATACAGGATAATTTGACAAAGTAGTTTCAAAATTGGCTCAGTTGTAGGAGAGAGACAGGGTGATGACAGAGCCTGCTTTAATGACTGGAAACCAGTGTCCCTTGGTGTACAAGATAACAAGCATGGGGCTGGATGAACACAGCAGGTCAAGCAGCATCATAGGAGCAGGAAAACTTCACGTTTTGGGCCTAGACCCTTCATCAGATTTTTTTCTGATGAAGGGTTTAGGCCCGAGACGTCAAGTTTTCCTGCTCCTATGATGCTGCTTGACCTGCTGTGTTCATCCAGCCCCATGCTTGTTATCTCGGATTCTCCAGCATCTGCAGTACCTTTTATCTCTTTTATCCCTTGGTGTACCATGGGTCTGTGCTGGATCTCCTATTCTTCGTCATCTTGAGATAAATGACATAGAAGACTATGTGGGGGGATGGTTTAATAAATTTGCAGGTGACTCATAGATTAGTCAACTGGCCAGCAATGAGTTTGAGTGTCTTGAACTAAAAGAAATCATAAATAGAATGGTCAAATGGGCAGATAAGACGCAGATGGAATATAACACTGAAAAGTGAGGTGAGACACTAGGACATTCTGTGGAACAAAGGGATGTTGCAGTGTTTGTCCATAGATCTCTGAAGGCAGAAGGGCTTGTTAATAGGGTGGTGAAAAATGTATACGGGACCCTTGCGTTAATCAGTCAAGCAATAAATTACAAGAGCAGGGAAGTATTGTTGGAGTTGTATAGAACTTCAGTGGGATCATAGCTGTGTACAGTTCTGGTCATTACGTTATAGGAAGGATGTGATTGCGCTGGAGGGGGTGCAAAGGAAGTTCAACAGGATACTGGCCAGGTTGAAAATTTTTAAGTTGAGGAAATGTTGGATAGGCTTAGGTGTTTTTTTTCTCGGAGCAAACAAGACTGAGCAGTGATCTGATGGAGTTGTTGCCATTGCCATCATTTCTCTGGGATTTCTAGTGATCTGCAACCACCATTCTGGCAGATGAGTAAAGTGCCTGTGGAAATTCTTCCTCATGATCTTTTTAAAGAAAAAAAAGAATCTGAGTCATGATCGGATCCCCAAATGACAATACAAAGCCCCAACCAGCATGCTCTGCCAAGAAACCCAACCTGCAGCACAAATAGGAAATGCTGGAGAAACTCAGCAAGTCTGTCAGGATCTGAGGAGAAAAGAACAATTAACATTTCAAATCTAGTGACCCATTGTCAGAACCGAAAATAGTTGAGAAAGGGTCATTATCTATGCTGATGATGGGCCGGGGAGAGCCAAGATAGTACATGGTGATGGCTCAGAAGAAAGAGGCAAACAGATTACTGCTAACAAGCTGAAAGAGTTAAATGATCAGTAGGGTACTAACAAGAATAGTTGAAGATGGATAGGCTGCACTGGGAGCAACCTTTACAAGACATTCTATGATATGACAGCAATTCTATGATTCTATGACAGAACCCAAAGATGTGAGAGAAGGTTGACGAACAGAAGGCTGTGCTCATATTTTATAATTAATGCTGGAAAATGTGAGAGCAGAAGTAGGCTATTTTGCCTGTTGAGTCTTCTCTGCCATTCAATTACACCATGGCTGATCTGATAATCCTCAACTCTACTTTTCTGCCTCATCATATCAAATTATAATTAAACCTGAGCTGATTACCTTGGGAGTTGTATCTCTAGTTTAGTTCCTAATTGTTCATATTCTTTCAGCAGAGCCTTGTTTCCAGTCCTGTCACTGTCACCAGTTTCAGCATGGATGGCTGGATTTCTCCCTCTCACTCAATTCCTCTCTGTCCAGGCCTGAGATGTCCTTTGATCTATTTCCAGGTAGAAAGATGCCCTTTGGAATTCTGAGCTATCTGTAGCCATGAGCATATCTAATTAATATCCTAATTATACTGTCCCTAACTCTATTACATCTTCCTATTTCCTCCCCAATGTTAATAGCTCCCTGTACCACAGTGTCGTGGCCAATTCAATCAGTTTCCCTTCCATTCCCACTGTTGTCCTCACAGGTTGCAAGAACCTAACCTGGTGGACAATTGCAGGGACCAAGGCTCCTCGAGTCTCTCAGATCGCCATACGTGCTTTACCTACAATCATAGAAATTGCTGGAAAAGTTCAGCAGGTCTGACAGCTTCTATGGAAAAAAATCAATTAACACTTTGGATCAAATGACTGTTCCTTGGAAGGCTTACTCAACCCGAAATGTTGATAGATTTCTCCCCACAGATGCTACCGGACCTGCTGAGCTTTTCCAGCAAATTCTGTTTTTGTTTATGATTCTTTTCACCCACAATCATACCTAGTTGTCCTTGATCATAGAACAACTTTGAATCCCCCAATATAAAGGGTGTATCTGCCTCCTGGGACCGGAGTCCTGACAAATTACATGACTAGGGCTGTAGATAGAGCACTAGATTAAATAAGGAGGGATTGGGTTCAGTTTCATGGAAAATGTTATAAAAATCAAAGTTAAAGGACAAGGTGGGACTACTGACTAGTGAGCACGCTGAATGTTACCAGAAAATAAAAAAAAAGAAGTGACTAAATGTGAATACCATATTGTACCAAGGAACCATAAATGGAAGGAAATTCTATTTAATAGAATAAACCTGGAGAATTCACATTTTAATGAGTGAAGTATATTGAAAAAGGTGAACAAACTGATTGCACAAATTGCGGTAAATGAATATGATCTCATAGCCATTATGGAAACATGGTTACAAAAAGATCAAAACCAAGAACTTAACATTCAGGGATATTTGACCTTTTTGAGAAACAGAAATGATAGAAAAGATGGTGGGGTCACCCTGTTGGGGTTAGCAATAAGAAATGAAATGAGGACAGTTGAGAAATGATCTAGGCCTGGATAATTCAATAACAATTTTGGCAGACGTTAAAAAATACAAGGTAAAGAAGACTTTGGGAGGGATCGTGTACAGACCCCCACATGGCCACTCTGTGGGAAATGCTATAACTCAACAAGTAAGAGAATGTAAAAAGACTACAGCAATAATTATATGTGATCTTGATCTTCATATCGATTAGGTTAATCAAATTGCAAAAGGTAGCTATGAAAACAAGTTCATAGTGCATTAGGGATAGTTTACTAGATTTTATTTAAGGAAAGACACCATTTAATTGGACACAGTTCAGAAACTTCCTTAGGATGATCCCTAGTATGGAGGGATTGTCGTACGAACAAAGGCTAAGCAAATTGGGACCCTATTCACCGGAGTTCAGAAGAATGAGATGAAACAAACAAAATTCTTTGAAATATACAGAATTCTTAAGCAGTTTGATGAGTTAAAACTGCCAGGATGCTTCCCCTCACAGGTGTCGTCTTAGAAAAATGGTGTATGTGCCAATTTAAGACTGATGAGGAGGAATTTCTTCTGATGGTTGAGTATCTTTGGAACTCATTGATACAGCTTTAGGGGTGGAATCTTTGTGTATATTTCAGGGAAGGAAAATCAAGGATTATGGGGACAGGGAAAGGACATGGGATGAGGAATGTCCAATCAGCCATAATCCTGTTGAATGGCCAAGCTGTCTCAAGGGGCCAAACAGCCTACTCCTGTTCCTATTTCTTTATTGTCTTGTGGAGAAAAGTTTCTAAATAATTATTCCCTTCCTGATGCAGCATATATAACTGTTCCATTTAGATCCTAAATTGCTCAAAAGGCAGGCATTTGTTTCAGATGTGTTTGCTGTGGTTCACCTTGATGTCCAGCAGTTCCCACATGCTGCAGCTGCAAAACATCACTTGATCTGCCATCTTTATCATTTTAAATTTGAGTTATCAATTGAATTACTCTGTACCACTCTTTACATTTGAGGAATTCCCACCCCAAACACTCTAAACCAATCAAGCTGTTAGTAAGAAAGAGGTAAAATTAACTGGAGACTTAAGGAAACTGAAGAATTTACTTTCACTTTACAGACTAGAAATACTGCCCCATCAATTACTTTATTTCAACAAAAGCAGCCAACCACCACTCCTTCCTCCATTGAATTCCTTGCTGCTCCAATCCAGAACTCTGGTGTAAGTAGCACTAATTTGTTTACTTATACAGCACCAAACAGATGGGACTTGATTGATTTGATTGATGGTCATGTGTACCAGAGTACAGTGAAAAGCTTTGTTTATGAGCAGTACAGGCAGATCATAGTAAGCAAGGACCAAAGGTTGTTTGAAAAAATCTTAGAGGCAGAGATTACATTGCACAAGGTGAACGCTAGGCAAGATCAATGTTAACAAAGTCAGTATTATTTGGGGCTAGAGAGTCCATTCATCAATCTAATAACAGCCGGGAAGAAGCTGTTTTTGAACCAGCTTATGCATGTGTTCAGGCTTCTGTATCTTCTGCTTGACGGAAGAGGTTGTAGGAGATCATTACCAGGATGCGATGGATTTTTGATGTTGGTCACATTTCAGTGGCAATGAGCCATGTAAATAGAGTCCAGGGATGGAAGGTTGTCTTCCGTAATGATCTGGGCTGTGCGCACAACTTTCTGTAGTTTCTCACGATCCTGGGCAGAGCAGTTGCCACACCAGGCCATTATTACCCAGACAGTATACTTCCTATGGTGCATCTATAGAAGTTGGTGATGGTCCCTATGGACATGCCAAATTTCCTGAGCTGCCTGAGGAAATAGAAGCATTGTTGTGCCTTTTTGACTGTCGCACCTTTGTGGGAAGTCCAGCACAGTTGTCAGTTATCATCACTCTGAGGAACTTGATGCTCAATCTCAATTCCATTGATATAGATGGGGACATTTTCTCTTCCTTTCTTTCTGAAGTCAATGATCAATTCTTTAATTTTGCCAGCATTGATAGAAAGGTTGTTTTTATTGCACCACATTACCAAGCCCTCTATCTCCCTTCTGTACTTTGACTCAAAATCGTCAGATATCTGTTCTACTATGGTGGTGTCGTCAGCGAAATTGTAGATGGAGTTCAGTTGAAATTTGGCAACACAGTTGTGGGTGTACAGGGAATACAGTACAGGGCTGAGGACACATCCTTGGAGGGCTCTTAGTGTTGAGTATTTACTGTGGAGGAGGTACAGTTACCTATCTTCACTGATTGCGGTCTGTGAGTTACAAAGCTGAGGATCCAGTTGCAGAGAGAAGAGACAAGACCAAAGTCTTGGAGTTTTGAGATTAGTTTTGAGAGAACAATTGTGTTAAAGGCAGACCAGTAGTCAATGAGCAGGAATTGGACATAGGCGCCTTGCTGTTCTGATGTTCCAGGGATGAGTGCAGGGCCAGGGATACAGCATCTGGTATGGGCCTGTTTTGTCTGTAGGGAAATTGTAGGGGATCAAGGCAGGTTGGGAGACTATAGTCGATGTGGATCATGACAAGGTTCTTGAAGCCTTCCATGATTATGGAGGTCAGGGTCACTGAGCGGTATTCATTAAGGCACATTGCATGTGCTTCCTTACGTATTGGAATGATGGTGGTCTCCTTGAAGTAGTGGGGACTTCAGCTTGGAGGAGAGAGAGCTGAAGATGTTGGTGAATAACTCTGCCATTTGGTCTGCACAGGATCTAAGTGTTCAACCAGGGACACTGTTCAGGCCTGTTGCTTTCCTTTGGTTGACTCTCAGGAAGACCGATCTGATGTCTGCAGTGGTGACAGTGGGCACAGGTGTGTCTGGGGCTGTCGGGGCAGGTGTATCTGCGCTGCTGGCATTCTGCTCGAACTGCATCAGAGAGGGATGTGTCTTTGTCAGCTATCTTGCTCTGCTTCATTTTGTATCCCGTAATGCTGTTTATGCCTTGCCATAGGCAGCAGGAATCTCTTTGGTAGGTTTGGGCCTTTAACTTTGTCTCGTACTACATTTTGGCATCCCTGATGGATCTCCTGTATAGTTCTGGGTCATCTGACTTGAATGCTACATGTCTAGTCTTCAGCAGGGAGTGGAGTTCTTGGCTTATCCAAGGTTTCCAGTTGGGGAATGCTCAGATTGACATCTTTGGTACATAGTCCTCCATGCATTGCTAATGAAGCCCTTGACAGTGGTAGTGTACTTGTCCAGGTTTCCTGCTGAATACCTGAACGCAGTCCGGTCCACCAATTCCAAGCAGTCCTGGAGACGGTCTCCCACAGCCTTGGAACAGCATTGTACTTCTTTTCATGAAGGGTTTCAGCTTCTGCTTGCAAGCTGGGAGGAGGAACACAGCGCTTTGATCTGATTTTCTGATGTGTGGGCAGGGGATGGAGCAGCAGGCATCTTTGGTTGTGAAGCAGTGGTCGAGAATGTTCGGTCCTCTGGTGGGACAGGAGCTGTTTAGATGGTACTTTGACATGTTGGCTTGGTTGAAGCCACTGGCAATAAGGAATAGGGCCGCGGGGAATTTCGTCTCTAGCTGTGAGTTAATAAGGATCCAGATGCTGCTGGTTCTTAATTAGACAGCTTTCAACATGATGTGGCGATGCTGGTGTCAGACTGGAGTGGACAAAGTCAGAAGTCACATGACCCAGGTTATAGTCCAACAGATTTATGTAAAATCACAAGCTTTTGGAGCATTGTTCCTTCATCAGGTCAAGTGTCAGCTTTCAATATACTCATTGAAAAGTGAACATGCTTAATGGTCACAATTAACAGAATTCTAAAACTGCAGATTTGTCCATGCTATCCAAGTTGTTGGCGTTGAGAGAGAGATATTAGGTAAAAAGCTATCTACATTCTCCTTTTTAGGGAAATCTTTTCTATAGAGGCAGAAAGAGCTTCAATTTAACAACATTTGAGATATGTGACTTGCAAAGTCAAGGAGTTGTTGGGTCTTTTGGTGGATATTTATCATCCCAACACATGAAGAGCAAAGATAATAAGTTAAAAACCAGTGAAGTTTGTAACATAAGCCAATACATTTTTGGAAAAATTCAATCAAGTTGTTCAGACATGACATCCTCTTAATAAGGCTATGCTCTCTGTTGTTGTTCAAACCCTATCTCTCCAAGTTCTAGATCACTAACAATTTGTGCAAAGCAAGGGCTACAGTACCGATTCCTGGGGAAGTCCACTGTTTCCTCTAGCCTTAAAAAAAATCTATTGACAATTGTTCTGTTTCATATCACTAAGCTAATTTGGTGTTGCGACTGACCCTTTAATTCCATAACAGATATGACGAAAGTTATAGGTTATGTGGCACCATATCAAACAACTTCCTAAAGTCATTGTAGACCATTTCACTAATGTTGCCCTCATCAATTTTTTCTGTTATCTCTTCAAAAGAAAATCTCCAGCATGATAGCTAAACACAATCCCCCCCCCCCTAGAAATGCATGCTGCCTGTTCCTAATTAATGATCTTTTTTAATATGTGACTATAAATTCTATCCTGAATAATTGCTTCTGGAAGCTTTTCCACTACTGAAGTTAAATTTACAGGTCTGTAATAACTCATATCCAACCATAGTGGTTCTTCTGGAAGAATGGGACAAATATTTAGGAAAATCAGACAGGGTATATAAAAGGCAGCTAATTTTTCACCACCTAAATTGTCCCAATATTGAAGTTTGTTCACTGTTTCAATTGTGGCAGTCGCATATTCCTCCTTGGGTCAGTGTACTTCAATAAAGCAATTGATTAGTCAATTGTTTCCAATAAAACTTTCAACCTTTTGAGTCAGTGATTTGCTTGTCTACTGTATTATGTTCAATAAAGAAGTCCATAGCAAAACAGGAAAAAGTGTACTCCCTGCTCTTGAAGTTAACTACCAGCAGTTAACTTGCCATGTACAACCTTCATCTGAATGATACAATCTACATCACCAAAGGAATACAACATGGAAAGTGGTTAAACATTCTGTTAAAAATGACTTTGGGATGTTGCTTGGGAAGTTCAAAACACTTATAAAGACAAGTAGTGAGAAAGTTCTTTTGGGTTCATTAACTTCACTGAAGCGGCTGAGCTGAGCCTGAGCTGAGAAAGTTTTTAAAAATTTGAGTTTAATTGACCCAACAACTTGAAGCTAGCAACAAAATAGTGTTTCATTTGCCTGAAATAAAATGTCTGGGAAAACCTAATTATGTAAGATAAAGGAGTACAATCTGCTATGATGACATTAGACCTGGAAGATAATCACAATCTCAAACCCAGTCCAACAAAATAATTGCTTCAGCTTTCTGAACTAATTACTGCTTTCTACTGCTTATGTAGTATAGTGTGTTTATAAAGTTGACAAATAAAATCTTCCAAAGCAAAAAATTTTGCACTGAGTCGATTTTTTTTAGCATTTGCTGATATATCCTTGTTTTGTAAAAGTATAAAAAGATAATTCGCAAACTAGGATCCGTGTGGATTTTTTTCGAAGTCAACAAAAAATATGCAAGGTGTGTGTGCAGCCATTATATCAGCCAATCCTGCACCACACTCATTCTCCATGAAAGTGAACAAAGTGAAAGTCTCTACACTGAGGGGTGGGCGTACAAGGTAAAAACCTGTTTTCTTTGGTATTGTTAAAAGACTCATTTCATGTAATACCTTCCTATTATACATTCAATCATACTGATGAGGAGTGGAGTCTGATTGTTAACCCATTTCAAAATGAGTCCCTCAGTCAAAAGGTTTGAGAACCACCAGCATTTGATATTTTACCACAATATGCAAGCAAAGATTACAAATAGTAGAAATTTATTACAAAGTGTTTTGGAACAGGAAAGATTGTATTCTATGGCAGCTAAAACTCAGGTGATCAGCAATTTGACAAGCCAATTTAATAAGTCACATTTGACCATAACTAAAATTTGGCTATCCTTAGCTAAATAATTTCAAATGTATTTGAAAAACTCTGGTAACATTTGGACAAATATAGCATTATTTGCTTTGATTGATTGTCATATGTACTTAGGTATAGTGAAAAATTTTGTTTTGTGTGCGGTGCAGGCAGAACATACCATACAAAGATCATAGGGTGATAGAACAGAGTGAGGAATACAAAGTTACCTGTTAGTACGAATATTTAAGCTTTTGTATTTTCTGCCTGATAAAAACAGTTGTAAGAGATTATAACTGGGGTGGGAGTTGTCTTTGATGTTGGCTGTCTTTCCAAGGCAGCAAGAAGTGTATATGAAGTCAATGAATGGGAGGTTAAGTTGTGTGATGGACTTGGCTGTGTTCACAACTATCTGTAATGTCTTACAGTCCTGGACAGAGCAATTGCTGTACCAAGCTGCGCTGCATCCAAATAGAAAGTTTTCTAGGGTTCATCTATAAAGCTGGTGAAAGTCCTTATGGACATGCCAAATTTCCTTAGTCTCCTGAAAAAGAAGAGACATTGTTCTGCTCTCTTGATCGTCACGTCAACGTGGGTGGTCCAGGACAGATTCCCAGGAACTTGATGCTCTCAACCATCTCCACCTCAGCTCTGTTGATGTAGATAGGGGCATACCCTCTTCCTTGCTTCCTGAAGTCAATGGCCAGCGCTTTAGTTTTGCTGATGTTGAGGGACAGATTATTATCTTTACAACACTCCACCAAGCACTCTCTCTCTTTCTTGTTTCTGATTCTAGTAGCGATAAACCAGGTGCTATCTATAGAAGGAAGCCAAAACCTTAGTTTTGCATAAAACAAAAGTGAGAAACTGTTCCAGTCTGTTAACTAATCTTACGTTTGGGATTTTTTTCCATTTTGAAGTTTAAAAAATCACTTCGAGTGTCTTAGAGACTATTACTGTGTCATGGCATGGGTCAGCTTATCCGACACAATGTGCTTTTTGCTTCATTTTATATATAGAAGTGAGATGTTCAGTGATTCAATACACCTTTTGGGGCAAGAATGCGAGAAGTTAACAGAACCTTTTTTGAGCTTTAAGGTTCAGCTGACCTATTTAAAGAACACCTGGGCATGATTGAATTCCCTACGAGCATGGTGCAACGCGGGAACCTTTGTTGCTCAACCTCTAACACCCTTGGAGAAAAATAATCCGGTGCAGAGATGATGTCTTAGTTTTTGCAGGGTATCTCCCCAGAAAATAGTAACCTCTTCCCATTGAATGGCACCAACAGTTTCTCCTATCTTCATCCCAGTCTAGCCTGGCCCCAATAGCAGTTGCAGGTTAGGAAAAGTGGACATCATGATTGAATACAGTGCAAGAAGAAAATAATTGACTACCTATGCTCTGCAAGCTCCATTTACTCTGTCTCCGCTCCCACTCACAGGGATATTACTCAGTCTAACTCTGTCACTGCATAGACATCTCCCAAAGGGTGATTGCCTGAAAGCCTCATTTGACATAAATGACTTGTTCTGAACGGTTCACAGTTTCCTCATACTTTCTAAGTTCTAACCCGACCAAGCACCCTATTCCCTGGAATTTACTGTGGCCCATCTCACAGGCTGATTTTGCAAGGTATCTCTGATTTTGCAGATCAACAAGGCCTGAACTGATTTCCTTGACTTTCAGGACTAACTGCAGTCCAACCGCCAGACTGGGAACATGTCAACTTGAATTGGACCAATTGTCTGATTATGAACAACATCCTGAACTAGAAATGACCTAATCCCTGGATGAACTATCATGATTTCCCTCTCTACTAGGAACCCATCCTTACCTCACCCACCATTCCTCCCCTTTCTCAGTTACAAATTGACATCCCTTATTATCCACATTTCTTGGGCTTGCCACATATATCACTTTGAATGTTGATGCAATATCATGTAAGTGAGCCTTGGGTAAACACACCCTTCCCTTTTCATGTAGATTCTCAACTGCTTCCTACAGACACCATGCTACTGCACTAAGCTGGCCCTCTGACACAAGCTCTTGTGTAACCTTCAGCACCAAGTTGTCCACTCTGAACCAAATACTGCTGTCTTTCCTTCTGAACTCTATTGCCATCTCTGAACCACAAGTTGCTGTGTTGCTATTGTTCATTTAGGTTCTTTGGCCCAGGGAGACATCCTACATTGGTCCCCTTGAAAGTGTCAAATGCAGCTATGGAGTTTGTAAAGTAAAGACAATGAATACTTAGAATATTTCATCTGAAGGACAAATGGCAAATAGTCTGCCTCTTGTATGCTATTGAGTAATTGAAGCATCAAATATTCCAGTTGGGCATAAATTATTTGGAAAGGCTGTGTTTAATTCCAATGAGTAGTGTAATTAAGAGATGTGAATATGCACAGTTGAGGTCATGACACCTGGCAAGACCGTTGGCTCCTCTTTAGAGAAGGGACAGTTTGATTGCTGAAGTTTATCACTGTCAAGAATCTGACCATGGGACCTTCGTTCTCATGCCTGGCATTGTTCTCCATTCATCTGGGAGTAAAGAATTGCACCCTAGGAGATTGGAAAGCTTCAAATTAGGCCATGTTCTTGTCCAGATTTGCTAACTTCAATGAGCATTAGTTGGTGTCCAGTACATTTGCAAAGGGCAGTAAACTCGATACATTGTACAACCAATGCAGAGAATAGAAACTTACCAGTTGTATTCAGACTGGACAACAGTATAAAGAAGTATACAACAGGGATATGACCACTGCTCATTTTCAACGTGTTAATGATTGGGACCTAATGATGCAGGAGACAATTTCAAAGTTTGTCAATGTTGTTAAACTTTGAAATGCAGTCAGATATAAGAACGCAACTGGTAACTTGCCTCTGCATTGCTTGTACAATGTATCTGGTTTACTGGTTTTAGCAAATGTCAGGGGTGGGATTTGCCTGGCCTTTGGTATTTTTGGAGGAAGTAGCAGGTGGGAAGTGAAAACAATGGATTGCATAATGTCAAGTCTGTTTCCAACATGTAAGCACCTTAGGAGATTTTCCTTGAGGCAAGCTCTCTGCAGTAGTGATTATTTAATGTGACTGACAGTAGCTAATCAATGTATTTAAAAGGGCAATTAGCCTTTAATTGTGCAGAGCACTACAATCCATGTGCTGTTGTCAGGGATCAACGCCATGGTAAAGGTGGTCTCACGCCAGCAGGTCAGAGGAAGGTCAGAGCCTGCTGTCCATGTCACTGCCTCAGAGTTGTATAGCTGAAATGGAATAGCCGTGACCAAACGCATTCCTGTGGAGGGAGTCCATCTGCACACTGGCTCAAATACTGTTGGCCTTTTGTGTTGATGCAACTCCCTGAATTCTTGCGGTTGTATTTTTTTAATGTAGCTGAGTATAAAATGATATGTTTGCTAGAATGAATGAGAGAAGCAAAATGAATTAAACTGCACAAATGTTCAGAGGGGTCAGATGGAGAACGATCTGGAGAAGCTCCAGATACAAAACATTGCTTTTGGAAGGTAACAGGCCAAGTTAAGTTTGTTTAAAAAGTATACTGGATCCTTGGCTTTATGACTAGACTGGCAGGGTAATATTTAATGCTGGTGATGGGATGCTACTCACCAGCAGGTAAGCTAGCAAGTGCACAATGTCACTGTCTTTAGGGAAAGATCTGCCACTATAAAGTGTCTCTCAGACTTCTGGTGAGAAGTGGACTTTCTCTAGGCCAGGGATCCAGTGGAGAAGGCAGTGGAAAGCTGCAACTTCCCTGAATCAAGAGCTGTCTGTTTGTCATTGCAGGCAGTGCCCATTAGAGCTGCAACAGCTGCTGGTATACAGATGGGAAACCAAGGATCAGCTGTGAAATGAGGCCACAGGTGAGTGAGGGCTTTGGGGTGGGAGGTCACAAGAGAGGGGTGGCAGAGGGAAGTCTTAGCAAGGACAGTGGAGTGGCTGTCAGCCAGGCATCACTCCTCTTCCCAATGCTGGAGTCCCTCAAAGCGTTTTTTTGAATGAGCAGCACCACCTTCTGGAAGCCCACCAGAAGCCTTAGTTGGGTTTTGCCCATTAGGCTTCCTGCATGGCAACTACCATTGAATAAAGCAGGGTGAGACACTAAAATATACATTAATTGCCCACTTAAGGCCTAAATTGGTGAGCAGATAGGCTATCATTGAGCTTTCCTCGCTGCACTTAAACAGGTAGAGGCTGGAATGCAGCAAAGCGCCCACTCAATGCCCTTCCTCTAACTTTGCCTTGGTGAAGGGCATAAAGTTCCACCCGCAGTTAGAAAGCAAGGAACTTGTATTAATCGGCTGAGGAATCATGGCTGTCCTTCAAGCTGAGAAGGCCCAGGTTCTTCCAAGAGTTATAGTGGTCAGTAGAAATTCAGAGTTTGCTGTTGATAATGCTTCAACTAGGTGTACTGTTGAAGTGACCTCATATCTTCAATTCTTTTGAAATAATTGACGTGAACCATTATCCTTTAAGCTTTTAGTCTCACTACAAAAATCCTTGAAAAGGATACACTTTGGATGAGATGCATCTAGGTGCCAATTTCATAATTACTTCTGACTTCACTGAGAGTCCAAATGATCAATTTTGTATTTACTTGTCAAATTTATCTATGATCAAATGCACATTTTTATTTAATTTGACTTATTGCCATGTGTACCTAAGTACAGAGAAAAGCTTTTTTTGGGAGCAGTACAGGCAGATCATAGTAAACAAGGAAGTACAGATCATAGGGTCCTTGGTCAGCGTGAGGCATTCAGGTTACACTGCACAGGGGGTGAGTGAAACAAGATCAACATGAACAAGATCAACATTATTTGAAGTTAGAGAGTTCATTCAACAGTCTAATAATGGCAAGGAAGAAGCTGTTCATGAACCCATTGATGCGTGTGTTCAAGCTTCTGTATCTTCTGCCTATATTTTAAGCCTAGATATACACTACTGAGTCGTTTTGCCAACTGTTAAAGGAATAACAGAAGAGATTTCACATCCTGGTTTGCCATTTGTGTGAATACATCAAGATGATTGGTGGCTTATGCTGTCACGGGTGGATGCCTGGAGATCCCTTGAGCATCAGAAACCCAATTATGTTGGAAAAGGGGAATATCGACCAGACACTTTGCAAGATGTTTGTAAACAGTTTTCTTCCAGATCAGCAATTTTAATGCATTCTAATGTTAGGAAAAAGTTAAATCTAAATGTTCAAAATGACAGCTTTTAATACAGTAGATTATAAAATTCCTATCCCATAGCAGAAGGTTAGTAGTAACCAGAAGACACCTATTTAAGGTAATAGACAAAAGAACCAGAGGTGAAATAAGGGAAATTTTTTTTTCCAGTAAGCTGTTAAAATCTGGACTACATTGTTTGAATAGGTAGTGGAAACAATAGGTTCAATAGTAACTTTCTGAAATGGAATGAGTAATTATTTTACAAGGAAGGAGAGGGAAATTGACTGGAGAAAACAAGAAACCATCCAAAATAATGGATTTTTTATGTCACACTTGAAATGATCATCAGATGGGCCATTATAGGATTGCAAGGATGAGAACATTTAATCTGTGAACCTCGGAAACCTGGTGTTGATTTGTGCCAATGACATCCTGTAGAATAAGTAAAGGATCATGTGGCTCTGGATCATTGGAAAGAGATTTTGTTGTACTTTTGTCATCTTGGACTAGGATGTTTTATTGCCAATGGTGTTGAATGTAAAGTTAATATGCATTCTGCATTTAATGCCTAATGGAATAACTGCTGGACTGTTAATCAAGACACTAAGGTAATGTCCTGGGGACCTGGGTTCAAATCCTGCCATGGCAAATGGTGAAACATAAATTCAATAAAAATCTGGAATTAAGAGTCTAATGACCATGAAGCCATTGCTGATTGTCTAGAAAATCCCATCTGGTTCACAAATGTCCTTTAGAGAAGGAAACTGCCATTCTTACCTGGTCTGGCCCACATGTGACTCCAGATCCACAGCAATGTGGTTGACTCTTAACTGTGCTCTGGGCAATTGAGGAGGGACAATAAATGTTGGCTTTGCCAGCAATATCCTCATACTGTGAATATTTTTTTTTAAACTATCCCTCCATTACACAGAGTTTCAGGCCTCTTTCTAGTCAGATCAGGTCAGAAATCACACAACACCGGGTTATGGTCCAACAGGTTTATTTGAAAGCATAAGTTTTCAGTGTTTCCCTCTCTCTGAAAGCTTGTGTTTTCAAATAAATCAGTTGAACTATAACTTGGTGACATGCGATGTCTGACATTGTCTACCCCAATCCAACACCAGCACCTCCACATCAGACAACTCAAGGATTGGAGCTCTTTCCAACTTCCTGCACTCCTGTGAGTTGGGACAAGATATCTCCACCATCCTTTCCATGGATTGAAGACCATGTTTATTTGGGGCCACAGCTAGCTCCTGGGCAATAGTCATTGGAGTCTGGCAAGTAAGTTTACAAATAACACCAAAATCTGTACATGATTTACAACAGAGAGATGCAATAAAATCAAAAAATCATCATAGAAATCATAGATTAATCATAGATTCATTAATAAAGGGAATAAAATTGGAAAACATTTTAGAAATTCCATTGAATTGGGTAACACATTGACCAGTGGCACTTAACTGAGTATCATGCATAGAACATAGGACAAAGAACATAGAACAGTACAGCACAGTACATGACGTTCGGCCCATGATGTTGTGCCGAAATTTTACCCGAAACCTAAGGTCTATCTAACCTTCACCCTTACATTATACTATCATCCATATGCCTATCTAATAGCCGCTTAAATGCCCCTAATGAGGCCGACTCCACTACCCTCTCCGGCAATGCATTCCACGCCTCTACCACTCTCTGAGTAAAGAACCGACCTCTGATGTCTTCACTATATCTATCTCTATTCACTTTAAAACTATGCCCCCTCGTATTAGCCACCTCCACCCAAGGAAAAAGTCTCTGGCTGTCCATTCTATCTATACCTCTGATCATTTTGTACACTTCTATCAAGTCACCTCTCATCCTTCATCGTTCTAAAGAGAAAAGTCCTAGCTTTCTCAACCTTTCCTTCCCTCAATTCCAGGCAACATCCCAGTAAACCTCCTCTGCACCTTTTCCAATACTTCAACATCTTTCCTGTAATGAGGCAACCAGAACTGGACACAATACTCCAGATGTGACCGAACCAGGCTTTTGTATAGCTGGAACATAACTTCATGGCTCTTGAACTCAATCCCTCTATTAATGAAAGCTAATGCACCATGCACCCTCTAAACAACTCTACCCACCTGGGTGGAAGTTTTCAGGGAACTGTGAACATGAACCCCAAGATCCCTCTGCTCCACCACACTGCCAAGAATCTTTCTGTTAATCCTGTATTCTGCTTTCAAGTTTGTCCTTCCAAAATGAGTCACCTCACACTTTTAAAGTGCATGCATGTTGGACCAAAACTCTTGATTCTGGACTGGAAGCAATGAATCGAACAGATCCCTGCTGTGTCTTTTAGAAAAGATCAACCAACCTCACCCCAATGTCTGTCACTAGGCTGCAGTATAGAGGCAGAGCTCCAAGCCACCACTGACACATTCATGGAAGTGTATGGGAGTTGGAAGACAAAAGTTTTTAGCCAGGCTGCCTCTGCCATGAAATATTATTCCAAAACTAGAAAATTCATGGTGAATTTTTGAACAATGTGAATACATTCTCACACCTTGGGATCCTCCTTTTTCAGTGATGGAAAACATCAATTATGAAATTCCATATCACCTTTAGTGTACCAACTCAATCATCGTGATCCAACATTAGTCTACAAAATAGAAAAAAGCCTAAAGTCCCATATCAAACTCATGATTTACAGGCCAGCAGTGTTATTTTCCCTTCTGTATGTGTAAGAAACATTGACCACGTACAAGAGACACCTTAAGGATTTGAGGTATCAGTGATGACTCTGCAAAATCCTACCAATCCACTAGAAGGATAGGAGCTCAATACAGTTTACTTTCTCAGGCCACATCACCAGTATCAAGTTATTGGCTTTGGTCAATCAGTTGCATTGTTTTGGCTACATTGTCTCATGTTAAACATGCAGACAATGTAGACAGCCGAAACAAGCTCTCTATGTCTAGAGCCATCATGACAAGTTGTTACTAGAACAGTAGAAGGACTGTTAGTAATACAACATAGAAACAGACCCATTGGACTAATTATTCCATGTTGACAATGTTCCTAAACTGGTCCGACCTGCCTGCATTTGGTCTATGTCCCTCAACCTTTCTTATTCATATACTTATCCAAATGTCTTAACAGTTGTAACTGTACCTGCATCCACCACTTCCCTTGACAGTTCATTCCATGCACTAACCATTCACTGCATTTTTAAAAAGAAAGTTGCCCCTAATGTCTTCAAAATCTTTTTCCTCTCACCTTAAAAATATGCCCCCTTGTTTTGAACTCCCCCAACTTAGGGAAAAGAGCGTTGCTATTCACCTTAAAATCATGAACGGCATTGATATAAGCTTCCATAAGGTAACTACTCAACCTCCTACACTCCAGTCAAAAAGGTCCCGGCATATTTTTATTACTCAAACCTCCATTCCCAGCAACATCCTGGTAAATGTTTTCTGAGCACTCTCCAATTTAATAGTATCCTTCCTATAAAAGGACAACTAGAACTAGACACAGTACTCCAGAAAAAAGCCTTACCCACATCCTGTACAACCTTAACATGACGTACCAACTCTTATAGGTTTGGGTGAGGAAGGCAAGTGTGTTAAATGCCTTCTTAATCACACTGCCTGTGTCACAAATTTCAAACAATTATGTATCTGAAGCCTTAGGTCTCTCTGTTCTACAACACTGCCCAAGACCTTACTTTTAATTGTACAAGTCCTGCCCTTTTGTTTGAACAAAATACAATACTTTTCGTTTATCCAAATTAAACTCCACCTGCTACTCCTCAGCCCATTGACCCAATTGATCAAAATCTCTTTGTAATCTGAGATAAACTTCACTGTCCACTATATCACCAATTTTGGTGTCATCTGCAAACTTACTAACTATGCCTCCTATATTGCCATCTAGATCATTTATATAAATGACAATCAAGTGTATCCAGTATCAACCCATGTGGAACACCGCTGGTCACAGGCCTCCATTCTGAAAAACAGCCCTCCACTATCACCTTCTGCCACCAATCCTAAAGTCAATTTTGTATCCACTTAGCAATCTCACCCTAAATCCCATATGATTTAACATTACTATTTAGTCTACCATGTGGAACCCTATCAAAGACTTTACTAATGTCCATGTAAACATCATCTTAAAGGATATCCTCAGTGTTCCTGAAAATTTTTAGTAATGCCCCTGACATTGTGGGAATCTTTTGCTCAAGACCACCCAAACTTGTGAAAGCCCCACAAAAGTGCAAACCATTTTTAGCAGCTTGAATGGTCCCAGTTGGAGGCCAATTGAGAAACAGCAGAAGGACCTTGCAAACACCTGAATATCCTCCACACCATTGTCATCAAATCCCACCTCCTACACCAGTGACAGGGATTTGTGGATCCAGCAGTACACTATTTTTTCACCCACAATTTGAGTGAAAGAAAGTCATTGTCAGTCCAAGAGGTACCTAGTTGAGGACCTAAAATCATGGAGGATATTGGTTTTTGGGTAGGCCCAAAACAGAATTATTCCTGATTTATTAAGTCTTAGCTATTCTTAAGCTCAAACATCTCTTCGTCAATTTACTTTAGAACTATACAAGCCTGGTGATGGCCATTATGGCCATTTTCCCCATTTTTAGCAGATTGCAGAGGTACAGGGGTCATGAGTTTAAAGGAAGTTTGTCTGTCTATCGAGCTATTTTTCCCATGAATTGAGTGTTTCTAGAATATGAATTGAAAATAAAAATGCTAAAGATCACAACGGGTCAGGCAGCATCGATGGAGAGAAATCAAACTAACATTTCGAGTCTAGTTGACTCTTTATCAGAGCTGAAGTGAAGTGTGGAGGGGGCAGCATTTATGCAATAGTTGGGGGGGGTGCAGTTGAAGTGCTGGAGGAGAAAGGATGTTGATAGTTCAGAGTAAGTGATCGGAATGTGAGAAAGGCAAAACAATGGAAAGAACAGATAGACCCAGTGGAGATGGGGGTGGGAGGGGAGAGAGTGTGACAGAGAATGCAACAAGCAAAGCTAAAAGTAAGGGAAAGAATGGGTTCACAATTTGAAGGTGTTGAACTCAGTATTAAGCCCAGAAGGTGGTAAACTGCCTAGTTTGAAGATGAAATGTTGCTCCTCCAGTTTGCACTGTAATTCGCTGGAGCATTGCAGCATGCCAAGGACTTTGGCTCTTGCAGTGATGCTGATCCTGTACATACAAGTTACATAATACAGAGGGCAAGTATCTTTAAAATTAAGATACTTGGTACTTGTTCACTTTGGTTACATCACCTGACCAGATTGGATAGGAATTTGAGTGTTCTTTCCCTTACTGGACCAGATGTGGAATTGAGACTGGTTTGGATGTACAGAAGTGAGGGGAGAGGTGGGGATTTGCAGGCCCAGTTGGAAAGTTCCCATGATTCTTTTGTACTTTGACAACAGCACTACGTAAAACGGTTAACCATCTACACTGTATGTCAACTTAAATGGTATTGAAGGCTGATCTCTTTCTCGTCTTGCCAGTGCTGATCAATTTATTAATGTCTTTCAGTCTTACTGTCCTGAAGGATGAGCTATATTGATACTCTCCACTTCTAACAGAAACCTTTGTCGTGGACCTTTTTTTAAACAGTCCTCAGGTGTAGGATTGCTATTTGCCAGGAAGATGGAGTTTAAATGTAGGGATCAGTGCAGTGGTTCAATGCCTGTCACCTACCCAGTCAAATCCGTCTTCAGCTCAAGAGATCTTCAACCCTGCAACTTATATTCCAACCGCAAGTGTAAAACTTCTCGCTGTGTAATTAAGTCAGACAATTAAATATCTTTTTTACATGAAGCTGACTGAATTTTAATAAACACTTACTTTTTATTATGGGATAACAAGCATGGGGCTGGATGAACACAGCAGGTCAAGCAGCATCATAGGAGCAGGAAAACTTGACGTTTCGGGCCTAAACCCTTCATCAGAAATGGGGGAGGGGAAGAGGGTTCTGAAATAAATAGGGAGAGAGGGGGAGGCGGATAGAGGATGGATAGAGGAGAGGATAGGTGGAGAGGAGGCAAGGCCGAAGAGGTGATGAGAGAGTTGCAGTGGGAGAGAGATTCCCTGAAGTTTGTCTGGAGGGAGGAGGGTAACTTCTTCAGGGTAGGCATCCTTAGAAGAGGCTTCGCAGTGGGGTTAAAATTGTATCAGAGATAAAAGGTACTGCAGATGCTGGAGAATCCGAGATAACAAGCATGGGGCTGGATGAACACAGCAGGTCAAGCAGCATCATAGGAGCAGGAGAACCTGACGTTTCGGGCCTAAACCCTTCATCAGAAATGGGGGAATATCTCTGATACTTTTTATTATGATACTGTTACCTTCTGGAAATGAACAAAACTAAAATTTAGATTACTGAAAAGGCACTAGTCCGGATTTTCCATTTGCCAATCATTATTTATGGGAGTTGCAAGTGATGACTTGCGGGATCCACATCGTAGCAGGCTCTGAAGGAATTGCCAGGGAAATTGTATAAAGTTTCTGCTGGGCAGTTCCTCTACACTTGGAACCCTGAAAGTCAACATTAAATCCAAGAATTGGTTGGTTTGTGATACAATTAAGTAAAATAGATATTCAGGAGAAGCTTTTAGACTATTAAATCCACATTCAAATCTTGGGTAACTGTGCAACAGACTCCATAACTGCCTCTCGCGCACCCCCAAATTCAACTCCCTGACCCGACCTAAACCCTGCTGCTGCTGACACCCCACCCTATGTCCTTCCAGCACTGTACCCTCCCTCTGCCTTATGTACTTGAGCTTTAACAGTGGCTGTCAAAGTGGCTGTCAGGACTTTCTAAATTTCAGAATACAGCAGCTGATGGCTGTGAAAATAAGCCATGAATGGGCTTTACCGCAACAGTTCAGTGCTACAAAAGATTTGTCAGAATGGAAATATAGCTCTGCATTTCTAAAGGAGCTCTGCTTGGAATCTCCTCTAGGAAATGCAGAGCTCCCTTCTTTCATCATTTCTTTTTTTAAAATGAAGGGCTGGAGTGACCATCTGCATGAGATTACCACTCCTGGGAAATCCAACCCAATCTGTCAAAGCTCTTTGAAAAACATTTAACGGAAGAATTAGCAAGAAATCCCAATTTGTACTGTGTGACATCCATACTGCATTTCCACACAGGCATTAGTTATGTAGGCAGTATGTCCCAAGTCAGAAGGTTTGTATTAATCAACATATCCCTTCAGCTGTTAGCAATAAGAAAAGTATTGAGTGTAACAAGAATATGCTTAAACTTCAAAGCATAGTGTAATCATTAGATGTGATTCAATAAGTAGATAACATCTGCTAAACGCCGAGTGTGGAGAATTACACCAACAACCAATTTGATTTTCAGTTGAGCTCGCAGTATGATGCAGTTGTGTGTGCTGGAAACTACACCGATGAATATATAGGACCCTGCTCCTTGCACTGACACACAACATGTACACTGCCTGTTTTCGACTAAACACAACAAGTAACTATTATTCTCCAATTAAGGCAATCAGCAACACTACTTCGCTTAAAATTTAAACAATACTGGTCAGTCATCATCTAACTGGTGCAATTTCCAAGACAATGTTTCTATCAATCAGTCCACTTGCCAACCAACAAGTACAGGCCTCTTGGTTTTTGAAGCTTTCTCTTTCGCGGTGGTATTTCTTGCAAATTGTCCTGTGAGTACCAGATTAAAAGATTTGCCACACTGCATTTTTTCATAATAGTTAAAGTTCTGTCATACAAAATTCCTCTTTGGGATTTTAGGTTTAAATTTCAAACTCCGGAACTGATTTACATATAACGAGACGTGCATTTAAAAACTGAAATGAGATGACACGAGTCTCGCCTTTCTATAAATAATTGAATGAAAAAACATTAGATCCTCTATCAAAGAGCTGTTATTTTGTATTCCACATTATGAAATTTACCCGTGGCCATGATGGGTTCACTGGGAGACACTTATTAATTAAAATTTCATGCTAATAATCATAATGTAACGCAGTGCTGGAGCTCGAGAAGTACATCTCCCTAGTCATAGCTCCTGTCCCAATAATATCTGACATTGCATTACTTTTATTGGCATTGTACTGTTAGTAGTGCCATCCTTTTGAAAGTAGCTTTGGGTTTTCCTAATTACATCAAGTGAATATTAAAGATTTAGTTTTTAAGCATAAAATCACAACATAACACAAACATCACATTACATAGTGAAAACATTAATCACCAATGAACAGCTCTCATTCTAATTTTACATATCATAACTTCTGTTAATTTCACACATTTCTGTCTTCATAGAGTCAATCTTCCAATCATACAACAGTACAGGAATGAAGTCTGTCTGGTAATCTGAGGTGGAACATTCTAGATGTGCCCCTTGGTTTGGTAGTATAAATGAACTTTCTCCTTCACCAACCTGCATATTTAAACAGGGAGGACCGCAGTGAGAAAGGGAGGTGGATATACTGAGTTCTGTATTTGATGTGGATTGTGAATGTTATCTGAATATTTTAGTTTCTTGCCTGATCTTGACAAATCTGATCCAGCCTTTGCACCACCAACTGGCAGAAACAGTGGCAAAGAAGTCATTGGCATAACTGAGGGCTATCATTCCTATAACCTTGTAACATTACTCCTCTTCCCCAAAAACTCTGCAATGATGGAAACCAAGCAACACAACATCTTTCATTTATCAAAATGAGTTCAACTGAAGTTAGCATTAAAAAGTCATCAGGGAAATCTGTTTCCCAGCTTTTTCGCAAAAATTAAGTGGACGCTGAAACCTTTTTATTCCAGGAGTGAAAACAATATTTTGGATGTGATAATTTGCTGGAACAGTAACAATGAAGGAACAAACCTGATCTGCTCAATCAAAGTTTTCAATCTGCTTTCATTGTAACATTCTTGTTCTGAACAATGCTTGCATCTTTAACTCTAAGTTATACTCTTATAAACAGAAGTAATTAAACTTCAATTCAAGCATCCTTTAAGACCATATGCTCCAATTCCATAAATCTCTGGCTATAAAGATAAACACTGGAGGTTGATCAGCCTGAACTTTCAATCAGATTCAATTGTGGTGAATATTGACTTTAAATGATAACTAAATTCCTTGTTTTGGTAATTAGGGGTTATTTAATCCTTTTCAGATGAAGGTTCAGTCACACATGAAATAGACAGCTGGAGATTTTGCTCAATATATGGACCAATAAATTGTCTGCTGTGTGTACTCCAGCCCAAGACTGCTGAAATTAGTTAGCTAAATCTTCAGGGGCTCTGTAGGTTGTGTATTTTCTTTATTCTATCATTTGGGATGTGGATGTCATTGACATTTGTCCCCTTGTTATGGACCTGAACAGATACCCACAAAATATTTTAGGATGGTAGCCTAGACGCTAACTTTTTACCTAATTTATAGGTATATGTGAAGTGTCATATTCCAGGTGCAATGTGATTGGTCAAACCACTCAACGTAAAGCAAAACACAACTTATTTAAACACTGTAGTTGAAACACAAACAAAAGAAAAAGGAATTTAAAATAATTTAACTCTATTGGAAAACTTAATCAAATAATAGATAGAGTAGCCATTGCTAATTAACTGTTCCAATATAGTAACATCCCATTAATATACCCCTTGGCTAAAAAGCAAATCAGACATAGATTCTCACTTGCAGTTCTCCAAACCAGGAGGAAAATAAATCTCGAGGAAATTCAGAGATAGCAGCTAGGGTACATTCACTGAAGCTTCTAACTCTTTTGAGGCCGCAAAGGCTTCTGATGCTACTGAGAAATCCTGATCTGTGAGAGCTGGCATACCCATTCAGGCTGTTTTTAAAAAATAGCCCCAAGGCCTCACAACTTGCTTACACAGGTGTTCTGGTAGCTAGCTTGGTACCTCAGATGTACAACCTCTTTTCAAAATACCAGGACAAAAATAACCACTTAAAGTGACAGCATTGTCACAGCCTCTAGCCAAGTGCACTTCAACTGAGTGGCTTGGTCAACCATATTGTTGTGCATCTGGAGGCACACATAATAGGGGTTTTTAGGATGTCCAATGATCATTTAATAATTACCATGTAAGATTTTTGTTTTATGTCAGATATTAACTGAATTTAAATTCCACCATCTGCCGCGCTGCGATTTGAACTTCTGTTCCCAGAGCCTCATCTTGGGCTTTTGGTTTACTAGTTCAATGAGATGACTACTGTTGCAAACTACTTTTGTGTCAAATGGTCAGTCCACAGTTAACATTGTTTGAAGATAGTATGGAAGTTACCACTAGTAATCATTTGTTTTATGTAAAATTCCTCTCCCCTAGAACTAAGAACAGTACAGCACAAGGACAGGCCCTCTGGCTGACCAAGACTGCACTGACACATGATGACTTTCTAAAACATAAAAACCTTTTTACCTTGACATGGTGTATATCCCCTATTCTCAATCTACTCATATCTGTCAAGATGCCTCTTAAAGGTTGCTATTGCGTCTGGCACCACCACTAAATCTGGCAACACATTCCAGGCACTTATCACCCTCTTTTTTTTTAGGAAAAAACAACTGGCCTCTCTCACTCCATTTTCTTTAACCTTACCCCCATTTTACCTTTAAACCTGTGTCCCCTAGTAACTGACATTGTTTACCCAGTGGTAAAAGACTTTGATTATCCATTTCACATATGCCCCTCAATTTTACTTTATTTGAGTTTATATATCTTTATTAAATGAAGAATGAGCCTGGAAATTTAAAATGGAATAATTTTTGCCATTTGATTGAACCATAGGTAGCTTTAGCTGCCCTAATTTGAAGTGAGCACTAAAACAGTAGCAATATACAGTATAGGTTTGCCATTAATTTACTAAGGGCACAAGATTACATAGCACGGAAACAGGCACTTTTGTCCACTGCATCTATGCTGAAAAACAAACATCCAATTCTATTTATTTCAGAGCTCCCTTCCCCCTCCCCCACTTCTGAAGAAGGGTCCCGAACCGAAACATCACTTTCCTGCTCCTCTGATGCTGCCTGGCCTGCTGTATTCCTCCAGCTCCACACTGTGTTTTCTCAGACTCCAGCATCGGCAGTTCCAACTGACTCCAATTTCAGCAATCACATTTAGCCTACTATGTCCTAGCATTTTAAGTACTCATTCAGATGCCTCTTAAATGTTGTGAGAATACCTACCTCTGCCCTCTTAGACCGTTCTATATTTTTAACAAGGTCTGGGTGAAAGAAAATTTGGTTTTCTTCCTCTGACTTCCCTTCTTTAAACCACTTATTCCTCACTTTCAACTTATGCTGTCTGGTATTAGACACATTTGTCAAGAGGGAGAGATTCTTATGATCTGCCCTATCTGCATATCATAATTTGTATACCTCAGTCAAATATCTTTTCCCTCTCTCTCACCCCACCTCAGCCTCTTCTACTCCAGGGGAAACAGATGCAGCCTAAATAGTCTCTCCTCTTAACTAGGACTTTCCATCCCAGACAACACTCTGCTGAAACTCCTCCACATGTTCTCCAGTGCACTCACGTCCTTCAGATAGTGTAGCAACCAAAACTATGTGAGATTTTCCATCTGAGACCTAATCAACATTTAAGAATTACAAACAAGACTTCCCTATTCTACACCTTGGCTAATGAAGGCAAGCAACCCATATGCTGCCTTCACCACCCTGTGTTGTTCAGGAATCTGTAGATTTCTAAATCGAGCTCCCTTTGTTCCTCAGTGCTCTCTAGGATCTGCTATTCAAAGAGCATTGCTTTCCATTATTATATCTCCCAAAATGCCTCATCTCTCCTTATTAGACTTACATTCCATGTTCCATTACTTTATCCAATTTACCAGCTGATCAACATCAGACTGTAGCCTGAAATCATCCTCATTGCTGTCAACAATGCACATGACAGAAATTGGTGGCAAACTGACTAATTAAACCTTCCCTGTTCACATCCAGGTCATTAATGTATAGAAGCAGCACAGCAAGCGTCTCAGTATCGATCCCTATGGTGCATTACCTGGTTATGGTCTTCAATGACAAAACTAACCCTCCATCATCCTTTGCCTCCTATTTTGGAGGCAATTTGCAACCTTATCCTAGATCCCATGGGCTGTTAACTTTTTGGACCAGTCTTCAAAGGCCTTACTGAAGTCCATATAAAATACATCAACTGCATTACCCAAGTCAATATATTTTGTCACCTTTTCAAAAAACTCAATTTATTTAGTCAGACAGAATCGCCTTCTAACAAATCTGTGCTGACTATCCCTGATCAATCCCTGTCTTTCCCAGTTTAAATTAATCCTGTCCTTCAGAATATTTTTCCAATAATTTCCCTATCACTGACATCGGGCTAACTTGTCTGTAATTACGTGGACTATCCCTACTGCAAAAGGCTGACTCCAGTTCCAACTTCTTTCTTCTGTTCGGTGGATGATTTTCCAGTGGTCAGTGTCATTTTTGTAAAATTAGTGATTCAAAGATTTGCAGAGAACAGACAAGTGGCTTAATTTGTATTGTTCCATCAAAGAACTGGAACAGACGTGAGGCATTGAATGACCTACCCTAAATGCCAGAAGCTGTAATTTAGTTCAGACAATAATATCACTCGAGTAATTCTGTGTGATTAAGGATGTCTAGTAACGTAACCTGCCACCCTGAATGATGGTAACTTTTTATATTGGGTCAATTTCATTTGAATGATGGAGGGAACAATGTGACATAGAACAATTTGCCCAAATGTTAAATCTAATGATGTGTAACAGTTGTGACTGAGTAACCCTCATAGTTGCCAGTATTAGAAATGTTAGGTTTTTTTTTTCAATGTTAATTACTGTTAGACAATCATGTAATGAGAGGAAACCTGCTTGCAGGAACATCATTTTGTAAGCTGATAGAACCTCATGCAGGTAATGGAATAAAAGTCTTACACCAAGTCTATACTAAAAATGATACATATAGAATAGCTCAAAACAGCAGTATTTGCTAAATATTTACAGACCATTTGTATAAGGCAGAGTCCCAAAATGGAGGGCATTATTAAAGTTAGGAGATTATATGGGATAAGCCAATGGTTAGAAGTTGCTAAAACTCTTTTTGTTTGTTGAACATCTTTATTTTATGCAATAGAAACACACCCTGAGGGGGTAATAAATTTTGATTCTATGATACTGGGAAATTATACTGTATATAGAATTAATCTTGCTCACAATACAAAGCGGGTTTCTAAAGAGAACATAGGGTTTGGAATAATGCAGAGCATGTTGGGCATCTAACATGAATCTCAGTGTTACAATGCAACAATGGCTTAAGAATTTGCTAATTACAGAAGTTAGGTTATGGACCTGGGAAAGGTGGTTAAGGCAAGTGGTTATGATGAATGAAAGGACCCCGGAAAGTACTGCAGGTAAGGACCTTAGTGTATGTATCTGCAGATCCCCCTGGAAGGTGGTTCAGAAACGATATGGCAGACTGACATTTATTAGCTAGGGAGTGGATTACAAGAGCAAGATGATACTGGAACTGGATAAAATACTGGTTAGACTGCAACTGGACTGCAGAATACATTCTAGGAGTGATGTGATTGCACTAGAGGGGTTTCACATGATTTATCAGGATGGTGCGTGATCTTTGAGAAAAGATTGGAAAGGTTGTGGTTGTTTTCCTTACAGCGGTGAAGATTATCGGGGGACCTGATAGACATTTATAAGATTGGTCTTACACCTCTCAACTATAACCCTGACTGGTCAATAAACAAGAGACATATATTTTCAGAGAAGATGTGGAAGGCTAAGAGGGGGAACTGTGGTGAAAGCTTATGGGCTGAGGGACCTATTCCTTTTACTCATGATGAAGACAAGAAAGTAGAATTGACGTTTTATTGGAACAGCCACAATCTGATTGGAAAGTGGTTGAGACTCAATAGACTGAATGGTCTACTTCGGCTCCTACATCTTATTGTCTTATGATCTTCATGAAATGAAGATGAATACTTGATGCAATGTTCCTGAGCCTAACTTAATTCGGTCCATGACTGATAAATTCCTGAAATGAACTTCTGCTGTCAGCAAATAAGCCATGCAAAGGACATCAATGCCAAAAATATCAGAAAATACCATTTTTTATTTGAATTTTCTTTTCAGTAACATAAATTATGTTGCTACAATGCTCGACTTTCCCAAAATGCATGAATTGGTATGGAAATTCTAGGTCATTTAGGATTAGTTAGAGCAATGGTTTCACTGTGTGTGAGAAAGGGAATGAAAGTAACTATCTTGCCTTAAAGGAGCAGTTCTTCAAGATTTCAGTTTTGAAGTAGTGATGATATTACCACCCAGTAAGAGTGCTCCTTTCGTTCACAGTAATGTCAAGACGTGTTTGGTACACCTGCTTTCATTGCTCAGTGCATTAAATATAGGAGTTTGGATGCCATGTTGTGGCTGTACAGGGCATCGAGGCCACTTTTGGAATATTGTGTTCAATTCTGGTCTTCCTGGAAGAGGAAAGATGTTGTGAAACTTGAAAGGGTTTGGAAAAGATTTACAAAGATGTTGCCAGGGTTGGAGGGTTTGAGCTGCAGGGAAAGGCTGAATAGGCTGAAGCTTTTTTCTCTGAAGCTTCGGAGGCTGAGGGGTGACCTCGTAGATGTTTATAAAATCATGGGCATGGATAGGTTGAATAGCCAAGATCTCTTTCCCAGAGTAGGAGAGCTCTAAACTAGAGAGCATAGGTATGAGGTGAGAGGGGAAAGATTTAAAAGGGACCCAAGGGGCATGTTTTTCACGCAGAGGCTGGTGTGTGTATGGAACTAGCTGCCAAAGAAAATGGTGGAGGCCGGTACGACTACAACATTTAAAAGGCATCTGGATGGGTACGTGAATAGGAAGGGTTTAGAGCGGTATGGGCCAAATGCTGGCAAATGGGACCAGATCAGTTTAGGATATTTGGTTGGCATGGATGAGTTGGATCGAAAGGTCTGTTTCCATACTGTACAACTCTGTCTCTAAGAGTCTCCATTAACTTATCACCTTTTGCAATGGAACATGTTCATAAGGGATGAAAGCCAAAAGAACTGTGGATGCTGTAAATCAAGAACAAAAACAAAGTTGCTGGAAAAGCTCAGCAGGTCTGGCAGCATCTGTGGAGGAGAAAGAGTCTGAGGAAGGGTCACCAGACCCAAAACATTAACTCTATTTTCTCCTCCACAGATGCTGCCAGACCTGCTGAGCTTTTCCAGCAACTTTGTTTATGTTCATAAGGGAGTTGGGCAAATCAAAATTTAAAAAAAGCCAAAAAAAAACTAGAATGGGAACAAGATATCCTGATCTCCAAACAATTAATAGTGTGGTGTTCCAAAGATATGTACAATCATTCAGCTAACCCAGAGTTCTGACAGAGTACTTGAATTAGCAGAACGTATATACATGAGGTCTCTGGTCACAATAGGCTGCTTGCTGCAAAGAAAAGGCCAACCAGTGATTAATATCCACAATTTTCCAAAAAACTGCCCACTACGTACAAGGACTCAAAGATGGTCTACAGTTTTAAAATCTCACACTAACTGCATTTGATCAAAGTGGTAAGTTATTTCTACAATTTTGTGAATCAAAATGTAGAGGATATACTGCCAACCAAAAATAAATGTTCTGCAAGCATATAACCTTGTTAATAATCTACAGATGTCATTTGCAAAGTAGACTGATTTTTTTTTTAAATGCATATGACTTGCAAAGCAACCATGCATGAGCTACAGCTTAATCACTTTGAGTGACCACACACACTTAAAGCTGAACCTATAATGCAGTCTGTCAAGAAGCAGAAAGGCCAATGATGAAACACAACTAAATGTGATTAATGTACTTGACCTACAGCTGTTATCAGCCCCGACTGCACTCACAAGTTACTGTGGATATAAAATAAAAGTTGACATATCATAGAGCCCTCCTAATGGCTAAGTGTACTGGATGGTACGAAACCACAAAAACTAGAAAGGTGCCAGAGATGAGACAGTATTGTTATATGAAGAGAAACTTGGAATATTAGTGAATATTTTCTCTGGAGTGGACGAGATTTAGAAAGAGAATGAAAATGTTTTATGAATGATTTTCTTAGTGGTAAATAAGGAATATTGTTTAGGGTCATCTAGTTAAAATTATAACAAAGTAGTTACGAACAACATATTGATATCAAGGCTTGAAGCATGGAATATATTGTTACAGTGCATAGTTAAAGCATTGATCATTTTTAGCTTTTATTTAATTGAAGCTTTGCATTGTTCTTTGCGAAGGGGAGAAATCAAGGCACTGAATAGTTTTGGAAAAACTCAACGGGTCTGGCAGCATCTATGGAAAGAAAGCAGAGACAAATTTTGCATTCAGTGACCCTTGTTCAGGACTGATTGTAGCTCGGAATATGCTGCAGATTGGGATGAGGGAAAGGAGTAAACAACAGTTGAAAATAGACCCCAGAGAGAAAACAGCAGTTGGGCACAAAGGAAAGGATAATAGTGAGCTGGGAGAAAGGAAAAGCTTCTAATGGGGCTCATTAGTGGGTAAAAGTAGGTTGTCTGTGATAGCAGCCCATGTGATGACAAGGCCTAGTGTGTGGGTGAGGGAAAAGTCAATGAAGAAGGTGCTCAGGCCCTAAAAGTATTGAACTCTATGTTGAGTCCTAGAGACTGTAGCGTTCCCAAGTGGAAAATGAAATGCTGTTCATCCACCGTGTGCTGACCTTCACTGGAGCACTGCAGCAAGCCAAAGACTGTTTGTTTTCCCTGGCCAATTCTGCTTCAAAGTGTCAAGTGACCAGTGGTTTGGTCATTTTTGTAGCCAAAAAGTAGGTGTTCTACAAAGTGGTCACCAAGTCTGTTTCATCTGGCCAGCATAGAGACCATTTTTGTAAGCAGCGAATACAGGTTAATGAAGTGTAGGCAAATAACTGATTTGTCTGGAAAGTATGTCTGGGGTGTTGGATAATGAGAAGACAGGAGATAAACAGGCAGGTGTTAAACTTCTGCAATGGCATGGGAAGGTGCTGTCGGGGTGTGGGGATGTAATGGGAGTTGAGTTGAGTTGAGGTGTCCTGGAGGGAATGGTCCCTGTGACCCCAGTTATGAATTCTCAGTTGAGGAAAAAGTTAGACCTTTGAGGCCATCCTGCACTTCCTTCAGCACTCACCCCTCCCTCCCTTCATCCCTTCCTGCCGACCCCCCATCCCCAGCCCCTGTGGAATGTTGCATCATCAATGGAAATTGAAGAGGCTGAAGGATTGGCATTTGTGATGTTGGAGATGATTGCAGTGTTTAAAGAATGTGACTCATCATCCAGAAATATCCAATGGTAGTGGAAGCAATGAATAATGTGCAAAAGGGAAATGTTACAAGAAAAGGTGACTGTGTTTTGAATAGATGAGTCTCTTGGTCCAGATCATTTGTATCCCAGGTTGTCAAAGGAAATTGGGGCAACAGTAACCAGGATAGAAAATGTGGTACCCTTTATTCAGGAAAGGTTGTAAGAATAGTCCAAGAAACCATGGTCTAACTGGCCAAACAGTGGTGGATAAAGCTTTGGAATCCTTTTTAATTGGGGAAATCAATAGGGAAGGTGAATTAAGGAGACGCAGCACAGATTTCTAAAAGGCAGAGCAAGCTTGATTTAACTAATTGACTGATTTAATGAAGTAACAAAATGTTGAAAAGAATGTGTTAAAAATACAGATTTGATACAAACATTTGACAAGGTACGTGTAAAAGCCTGATTACAGAGGCTTATTTTTGGATCTCCAGTGTGTAAATTGTAGTTATTTTAAAAATAAATTGGCTTAAGGATAGAAAACAGTAATTTTGTTAGGACAGGAAGCTGATGGTGTTCCCCATCAGTGCGAAGATTGTTACTTTTCTTTGTATGTAATTGGGATGTTGTAATATGGCATAAAACTTCTGAAATTTGCCAATGGTACCAAACTTGAGTGAGTGAAAACTGTATGGACGATAGAAGTTGCCTGTGACAATGCATAGATAAATGTTATAATGAGCAGACAAATGGTAGATGCAATTTATGACTGAAATGAAATGAGAGGTGAATCATTTTAGCAGAAAGGATGTAGAGGCACAATGCAGACTTAATAATATGATTGTTCTTGCATTCTTTACAAAGAAACCTGAGCGTACCTCAATCTTTGAAGGTGGCATGAAATTATAAAGCAAAGTGTATTGGATCTTGGACTAAATAGAAACACTGAATAGAAAAATATGTTTATTGTACTGAACCTAGTTCCCAACTAGAATACTGAATTCAGTTTTGGTGGTCGAGGAAGGTACAAAGTGTTGGGCTTTATCTGCAACATTACATTGATTACATTCAGGGCTAGGCTCCTTGGAGGAAAGACTGAAGGGAAATTTAATGGGTGTGAGATTATCACAGGATAAGAAAGTAGACAGAAGAATTGTTCCCAATAGCTGATTGTCCCCTGAATGTTGTACACAGACCGAAGATTTTAGGTAAGAGATGCATGGGGAATGGGGACGACATGGACTTCACTGTAAGCAAGAACAATCAATGATGTCAAAAAGAAAGTGATGGGCACTTGAAAGAGAAGCTTGCAGGGTAAGTATGTCAAGCAGGCAAGGAACTAACTGGGAAGTTGGCATGAACTCAACCGACTACCTTCTGTTTTGTAAATTATTGTGATTCACTCTGATCTTTTGTCTTTTAAACAGAATGGTAACAAGCACTGTTCTAACAAGTTGCACACTCTCCTCCTTCCTATATTACTGCAAGTCTCTACTCCAAAATTATCCCTGGCTCTGAAGTGCTTTAGGATACCCTACAATTCAGAAATACTGTATTAATGCAAGTCTATTATTTTTTTCCTCCTTTTTTTATTGTCCTGAATACCAATAATTATTAGGAATATAATTTTGCATTACGCATTCACGAGCAACTGCAACAACCTATTAGAATTGTGCACCTGAGATAAAAGGTACTGCAGACACTGGAGAATCCGAGATAACAAGCATGGGGCTGGATGAACACAGCAGGTCAAGCAGCATCATAGGAGCAGGAAAACTTGACGTTTCGGGCCTAAACCCTTCATCAGAAATGGGGGAGGGGAAGAGGGTTCTGAAATAAATAGGGAGAGAGGGGGAGGCGGATAGAGGATGGATAGAGGAGAGGATAGGTGGAGAGGAGGCAGACAAGTCAAAGAGGCGGGGATGGAGCCAGTAAAGGTGAGTGTAGGTAGGGGGGTAGGGAGGAGATAGATCAGTCCAGGGAGGACGGACAGGTCAAAGGGGCGGGATGATGTTAGTAGATAGGAGATGGGGGTGTGGCTTGAGGTGAGAGGAAAAACAGGTTAGGGAGGTGGAGATGAGCTGGGCTGGTTTTGGGCTGCGGTTGGGGGAGGGGAGATTTTGAAGCTTGTGAAATCCACATTGATGCCATTAGGCTGCAGGGTTCCCAGGCTGAATATGATTTGCTGTTCCTGCAGCCTTCAGGTGGCATCACTGTGGCATTGCAGGAGGCCCAGGATGGACATGTCATCTGAGGAATGGGAGGGGGAGTTGAAATGGTTCGCGACTGGGAGGTGCAGTTGTTTGTTGCGAACTGAGCGCAGGTGTTCTGCAAAGCGGTCCCCAAGCCTCCGCTTGGTTTCCCCGATGTAGAGGAAGCCACAACGGGTACAGCGGATGCAGTATACCACATTGGCAGATGTGCAGGTGAACATCTGCCTGATGTGGAAAGTCTTCTTGGGGTCTGGGATTGGGGTGAGGAAGGAGGTGTGGGGGCAGGTGTAGCACTTCCTGCGGTTACAAGGAAAAGTGCCGGGTGTGGTGGGGCTGGAGGGGAGTGTGGAGTGGACAAGGCAGTCGCGGAGGGAGTGGTCCCTCTGGAAGGCAGATAAGGGTGGGGAGGGAAAGATGTCTTTGGTGGTGGGGTCTGATTGCAGATGGCGGAAGTGTCGGAGGATGATGCGTTGGATCCGGAGGTTGGTGGGGTGGTATGTGAGGACGAGGGGGATTCTTTTTTGGTTATTATTGCGGGGACGGGGCGTGAGGGATGTGTTCTGGGAAATGCGGGAGACACGGTCAAGGGCGTTCTCGACCACTGTGGGGGGAAGTTGCGGTCCTTGAAGAATGAGGACATTTGAGATGTACGGGAGTGGAATGTCTCATCCTGGGAGCAGATGTGGCAGGTGGAAAGGAATTGGGAATAGGGGATGGCATTTTTGCAGGAGGGTGGGTGGGAAGAGGTGAACCTGTTAGATTAACTGACATGCCACAATCACTGTTTTTAGAAGTTTAACTGGGATCTCGCTGGTGTCTATCCAACTTTTTATGCTTATTTTTACAGGACCGCACTGACACATCCTCTTTAAGCAGCATGATAAATGTCTAGAATCTACACATGGAATTGTTATGTCACAATTCCCTTCAAATAGCTTTTAAAATGATAATTGGTTGAACTACTATAATTTTCTTCCCATTTGTTCAAGATTGAGTCCAGGACTTTCTGTCCCCTTAAAGATTGCAATTTTAAGTTGGTTTACAGTACAACTGAGAATGTTGTCTTCTCTTGGATTCAGTGCTTATGAAGAAGGGAAAGCTGCCATGATGGTAGCAGCAAAGTTAGAGTTAAAGAATTGCTGAAAATTTCCAGATAGTCATCCTGCACACCTTTTTGTTCCAGTCTGTAAGGTTGGAGACTTAATTTTAAATTGGACCTGGTTTTTCCAGTTTGAAGTTTGAAA
The DNA here is from genome assembly GCA_024137785.1 of Ginglymostoma cirratum. NCBI lineage: Eukaryota > Metazoa > Chordata > Chondrichthyes > Orectolobiformes > Ginglymostomatidae > Ginglymostoma > Ginglymostoma cirratum. Next base: position 41,245,513 of record JAHRHZ010000249.1, read on the forward strand.
GTGCCTATAGAAGCAATTGTTTGCTCAGCTGAGCTGGTTAGAATGCTCACAAAGTTTTGAGACTTTGGACCAATTGCTTAAAAAGGCTATTTGAGCTCTGCCCTCATCATCAACTCTTAGTAGCCATGCCTCCATACCACTTCCAGCCATCAAATCACATCCACAGGTGCTCACCTGCCGTCTGCTGTGGGTAGACCTCAAATGTCATATAGTGATTGAGTAAATAAACTTCCAAGCATCAAATAAAGCTGTCTCTCATTCACTCAAAGCACTTTTTTCATGAAATATATCTGAAGATTTTAAATCCATTTCCAATCTGTTACAGAAACAAACTTGTAATCAGTAAACACATCAAGACTGATAATCCTTCACATAATCTCGACTGATAATTCACCCACACACCTGCAAGATGTGCCTTCTGAAACCCAGCCATGCATTCATAATGGAATCAACCATAAGAAATGTCCACTCCAAAGTGTATTGAAAATATAGGAACAGAAGGTAAGTTTTTTTCTTTAAGCTGTGCCAAATATCTGATCAATCAATATACTTTAGCATATTATTCTTTAGTTTACATCTTTGTTTTGGCTTTGCCAATTTCAAGGCACATAAATCCTTTTTAGATAAGGATGCTCCAGATGTGGTCTTGCCTTTTGTACAACTGGAGCAAGTCATCTTTATTCTTTAATTCCAATCGTCTTGTGAAGTGATCAACAGATCAATCTTAATAGGATGGCAGAGGCAGGGAATTAATTTCACTGGACTAGTAACCTGGAGGCTAGGGCTTTTTTACTGGAGACATGAGTAAATGCCACAGTAGCTGGTAGAATTCAACAATTAAATTATAATTCATGTAGAATAGAGAATTGGGATTATTTTCCTTGCAGAAGGGAAGGTTGAGAGGAAACTTGATTAAAGTACTGATTTGAAACTTGATTTAAAGACAGACCTTGAAGGGTCTTCACAGTGAAATTGCAGAGACAATATTTCTTGCGTGAAAGTCTAGAATTAGATTAGCTGAGACTAGGCTAGAACTAGGAGGTTACTGTTTTAAAGATCGGGTCACCCACTTAAAACCAGGATGAAGTGATACTCCCTACTCCTCACCCCCAAACCAAGTCAAAAGTCTTTGGAACTTGCTTCCTGAAAAGGCTTTGGAAATGCTCCTTGAATATTTTTAAAACAGAAGTAGATGAATTCTTATTAGGGAAGGGGTTTGAAAGATTATTAGGAGTAGGTGGGGATACAATTTTGAGGTTACAATCAGACCAATCTTATTGAACAGCAGAGCAGCTTGGCGGTTTGAGGACATAAATGACCTGCTCTTGCTTCTCCTTGTTATGTGCATGTGAGTATTTTGGGGGCATGAACAGCATAGATGGGGATAAACTGTTCGAATTAGTGGAAGAGTCAAGAAGTAGAGCAGAGGTTTAAGATGAAAACTGAAAGAACTGCGGATGCTGTAAATCAGGAACAAAAACAGAAGTTGCTGGGAAAGCTCAGCAGGTCTGGCAGCATCTATGAAGAAAAAATCAGAGTTAACGTTTCGGATCCAGGGACCTTTCCTCAGAACTGTTGGTAGCTAGGAAAACATCAGTTTATATGCAGAAAATAGGGACGGGGATGGGATAGGGAGCAAATGATATGATAAAGCATGGACTCCATAGAGACAGAAGAGCAGTTGGATAGACAAAGGAATTGATAATGATCTGGCTCGGAGGGTGAATAGTTGTTAATGGGGACTATTAGTGGCTAACAATAGGTAGAATGCAATGGCAGGCTATGTGAAAACTTTTACACATCATCCTGTTCCCTGGCCAATGTCTCTGTCTCTGGCTTGTTGTAGTGTTTCAGCCAAGCTCAATGCAAGCTGGAAGAATAATACCTCATTTTCCTCTTGGGGACCCTGCAGGCCTCTGGACACAATATTGAGTTCAAAAACAAAAACAAAGTTGCTGGAAAAGCTCAGCAGGCCTGGCAGCATCTGTGAAGGAGAAAAGAATTGACATTTTGAGTCCGGTGCACCTTCCTCAGAAAAATTCACAGAGAAAAAACACAGATATTTAAGATAATTGGCAAAAGAAGCATTTACAATGTCAGAAAAATAATTTTCACACTCTAAGTAGTTAAGATCTGGAACGTACAGCTTGAGTGGTGGAGTGAAGTTCAGTTGTGATATTCATGGGGGGAATGAATAGTTATCTAGAATGGAAGAATGTGCAGGGCTACTGGTGGAAGATGGAAGAATGGTACAAGATGCATCTTCAGCAAGCCAGTACAAACGCTGATCTTGAACAATTCTGTTTTCTTTTTTAATCTACCCTACTAGTTGCATCCTTAAACTCCCTCAATAAATGTATATTATATAAAAACATGTGATTTTGAGCACATTAAGGTTTCCTTAATAACATATTCCAGCAATTTTCTGACCACTGTCAACTGGCCTGTGATTGTCTTTCTCTCTCCCCTTCCTAATTCATAAAATTGCAGTATTACATTTGATAACTTCTAATCCCCTTTGTATCTTTCTGGATTCTAATTAATTTTGGAAAATCATAACCAGTGCTTCACAATCTCTGCAGAAATCTCTTAGAACCCAAGAATGTAAGCTACTTGGTTCTTGATTTATTGGCTTTTAGTGCCTTAAGTTTCTTTCAAATTAGATTTTATTGTCATTGTATTCAAGTACATGAGTAGGGTGAAAAGTGTACAATGTTGCCATTCCTGGCACAGTCTTGGGTACAAAGGTACCGAGGCACAAAATCTTAGGTACAAAGTAGAAAAATAAAGAATCAATGTTAAAAGTTCAACAGTCTTTAAGTGCTTATCCATGCTCGGCTTGCACTCCCTGCAAAGGCTCTTTAGTACTTTTTTTTTTCCCTGAAACAAATTACTTCTATCATCTCACTCACGCTTTTTGGCCTCTAGCCTACCCCTACTTCTAGGTATGCAACTTGTCTTCTACTGCGAAACAGTAGACAATCTGTTCAATGTCTCTCCCATTCCCTCATTCCATGATAATTCCTTAAGTCCTTGCCTCTAACGAACCAACTGTATATTAGCTACTCTTCCATTTTAAATAGTTGAAAATGTTCTTAACATATTTGTTTATTCCAAGTCAGTTTTTAATCATTTTTTGTTCCCTTTTGCTTTTTTTCTGAAAATCTTCTGATCCCTGACTTTCTTTTACTTTAAATATAATAAACCTATTTTAATATATCCCCTTATGTCTAGGATTACATTTTAGCTTTGTCAGTTTCAAACTATTTAATATTTTATACAGTGGAGTATAACTTTCTCAGTGGAATTTTTAAAATGGGGTTACTAATTAATCACTCCTCATTATATTTAGTATTCCTCCAAATTTGATTTCTTCACATTATTCAAGGAAGTTATTGTGTATACTGTCTACAAGCTCCTCTTCCAGATTCTCTTTCCCAACTTTTTGTCCAGTCCTATATGACGTTATAGTCCAAGTACAGATGGATAACTTTTGGAAAAGAGGTCTGAGTTCCCAGCAACCTGTGCAAAGAAGAATTTCACATTTTAAGATTCATCCAACTATATGTTACTTTATACACAAGTGATGCATTAAGCTACAGAAGAGTTATCAATCCGTATTTTTCAGATGTGGGTGAACTGGGAAAGACCGGCATTGTTGTCTATCCATAATCACTTTTGAAATGATTTGACTTTGGAAGCCATTTGAGGATAATTAAGAGTGAGTCATATGACTCCAGACCCACTTCAAAATGTAGGTAATCACAGCAGATTTCCTTCCCTAAAGGACATCAGTGAACCAGATGGATTTTTGCAATAATAAATTATAGTTTCATGATCACCATTACTGAGTTTAGCTTTGTATTCCAAATTTTAAATTCTACTACCTGCTGAGGTGAGATTTGAACACCTTTCCCTTGACCATTTGCCCTGGGCCTCCTGGACTATTAGGTCAATTACGTTACTGTCAGGCCAGATTTCTTGTTAACCATCATACTTAACAGAAAACTCCACAAGTGTTTATGCATAATACTGCCTGTAAACTCTAGTCTTAAGCTTAAAACCCAACTTCTGACATCAACTGTGTCCCTTCTACCCACTTAAACAAATGGAGTCTTTCACTGTCCTTTTCAACAAAATCTTCTTCATTCCACCATTTGAGCATGATCAAAGGGACTCCCAGTTAAAAGATTGTCTGGTGATTCCATGGTCTCTCAGCCTTGTTTCTTCAAATTTATGTTCCTTCCTCACCAGACCCTCATTGGGTGAGGAAATCAGTCTTTTTCTGCTATGTAGCATAGCAGCATCTGAAGTGGGATCTTTTTCTTCCCATACTCTTAGACTCAGAGGCTTTGAAACTTAATGGGCCAGATCTGTGCTGCCATGCCAGGCAAATCACATCAGGAAATTTCCTGATTTGCTGGACCAGCCTCCATAAAGGTACCCCAAAACTGTGGTTTTCAGTCTGAGATGGGTGCAAAATAGAGCCAAGCACATCGTTGATCTTGGATCTTGACAGTCACAGAGTGGCAGAGGAGTTCTGAGATGGAGTCTCTAGAAAGCCCACCTTGCTCTCACAATCTTTTGCTGCTCTCACTCCTACATACTTGCTATTGAGACCATAAGACTGTACGAAATCGGAGTAAGCCATTCAGCCCCTTAAGCCTACTTTGCCTTCAATAGGATCATGGCTGATCTGACATTCCTCACACCAATTTTTCCTGTCCTTTCCCTGTAACCCTTGATTCCCTGCCTGATCAAGAATCTATCTATCTCAGACTTAAATATACACAAAGATTCTGCCCCAGATTTTAATGGTGGATAATAAACTTCATTCATAAAAGGCATTCAAAGGTTTTAAAGATGTTCAAGTGGTTAATTTGTTTATTTAAAAATAAAACCTCTCTGTATGCTCATTAGCAGTTTCCTGTAGGCTGTTTCAATGTGCTTACCGCAATGCTCTGCAGTGGATATTTCCCTGGAGTAAGCAAACAGCTGTATTGTCCTTGCTTCCTTCCTTGGCTGCAGTCCTCATGTTGCCCATTGTCCTGATCCTACCTCCCATGCTATTTTCTGAATTACATGGAGAATCAGTACGTAATCTGATGATTGCAAGTGAGAAATTGTTTGTGCACACATTGCTGTTTCTCTACTGCTCAATAAGCTTGCATCTTTTTGTTCACTCATGAGATGTGAGTAACCCCGGCTTGACCAGCATTTATTGCCCATCAGATGATGCAGTCCAGTGGTGGTGCTGTAAGTTGACCAACAATGTTGTTCAGGAGGGAAATCCAAGATTTTGACCCAGTGACAGTGAAGGAACATTTGGATATCTGAAAGAAGAAAAGCACAAGGTAGGATGCAGGGAGGTGAGGATCAAAACAAAAAGAAGCATGTTTATATTATATCAGAGATAAACGGTACTGCAGATGCTGGAGAATCCGAGATAACAAGCATGGGGCTGGATGAACACAGCAGGTCAAGCAGCATCACAGGAGCAGGAAAACTTGACGTTTCGGGCCTAAACCCTTCATCAGAATTTTCTGATG
>JAHRHZ010000249.1:41251461-41277377 GCA_024137785.1 Ginglymostoma cirratum
ATCAGAATTTTCTGATGAAGGGTTTAGGCCCGAAACGTCAAGTTTTCCTGCTCCTATGATGCTGCTTGACCTGCTGTGTTCATCCAGCCCCATGCTTGTTTATATTATGTGCAGCTTATAAATTTGAAAGATTTATGAAATGAGGAGTTGGTGAGCTATGAGAAGGATTAGGCGGGGAGGTCCCACCACCTTCACTGATTACAGTTCCACCTCTGGCCATGGCCTCAGTAATGGTAATTTAGTTAATATACTGTACTATCTTCTCCATGGAATTTACAACATGCAATCCTGCCTATCTCAGCTGCCTCCCACTGTGCACCATCTCATTCTGCAAGAGAAGGGGAAGTGTCAGTGAGTGTCATTCAATCAGTTTATGATATGCCTGTCATAGCTGAATTGCCAGCAGTGTTTCAGCTGTGGATCTGAGGCTTGCTGCAGTACTAAGTCTTTGAAGCTGCTGTGGAGCATTTGAAAATGAGTCCTGACATACGATTTGATTGAGAATGTCACTAGGCGATTGATGGACTTGATGAAATGAGCAATGTCACGTACTAGTCAGGTAATTGGTAGGAAATTGGCATTTGAAGAAATAATCACTCACTGACTATACTGAGGTGATTCAGACTTCTTGTAGCACTAGTTCCAGGTCTTTAATATGTGAAACTTTGCATTAGTATCCCATCGGTGACTGATCTCACTGTCCTCCTGGATTAGGGCTACAAATTTATAACCAACTACCCAGCCAATTAGCTCCAGATTGGGAGAGGTCAGCTATAGTTCACTTGGGTGTACAACTGGTTTGCAATGCAGAGCTGATGCCAAAAATATGAGTTCAATTCTCAGACTGGCTGACGTTACCATTTAAGATCTCCTTCTCAACCCTTCTCTATGGTGACACTTGAGTCAGTAGTTCTCTCTCTCAGAACAGCCCTTTGACTTGTTAAGGCTATGATGAGTTCACCTTTTTACCTCTTAGATTGTGCCTAGGGGGCATGATGGCACCATGTAAATGTAGAAAATCTCCTTTTTCCACCTCCTATACACAGGCTTCAACACCGTATCTGATAACCTTTTTGGGCTGCATTTTTTCCCCATGTTATACCATTCTTCAAGCTTCCACGTGAGGTTAACTATCTGCAGATCTGATAGCAGTTCTTATGTCACAATGCCCCTCTAAGGGTAACTTTAAGCAGTGTGTGCTAGCTTTAAGTGTTACTTGTCACTCATCATACTGATCCCTTGCTGTTGCATTCAGGTAAAAACCAAAAGAACTGCAGATGCTGTAAATCGGGAAGAAGAACAGAAGTTGCTGGAAACACTCAGTAGGTCTGGCAGTATCTGTAAAGAAAACATCAGAGTTAACGTTTCAGGTCCAGTGACCCTTCCTGAGTTCAGCAAATTCTGTTTTTATTGCATTCCGGTGCCTCTAGTACTGCTTATAATGGCTGGATTAAAAAAAAATGTGGTGACTGAGCAATATTGGGTTAATCAAATGATGGTCTTGAAGCAAATCCAAGTTATAGAAAGCTATTCCGATTATTTACGAAGGAAGCTTTCACTTAAAAGTGATTTTGCTTTTCTTGATGTGTAGACTTTCAATACCTTTTCTTAATTTAGAGAAACTGCTTTGTCCAGTTTAGTTATGTTAATTTACGCTAGTTTTATTTGTCTGGATCTTACATGTCCAATTGTTTTCTCCTACTCGTCAGTAACAATTGTCTGTAAATGAAACATGAAAGCAATTTGCTAACAAACTAAGTGTTCATCATGAAATGACTGAAAGGATTATGTGATCAGATTTTTATCCATTCATGGCATGTGGGTGTCACAAGACAAGTCAGTCTTCATTGTTGATGAGTAATACCCTAGAGCAGATAGTATCGAGCCATCATCTTGAACCACTTAGTGGAGGTAAAATACAGTCCGAGATTGTAAGGAGATCCAGTATTTTGATTCAGAAGCTGAGGGAGAAGTGATATATTTCAAGTTGGTATGATGTGTCACCTTGAGGCAAACTTGTAGCTTGTGGTATTTCCATATGTCTGCTGCCCTTGAGCTTTGCTCCACTTGTCATGTGAAAAGTATTCTATCAAGCTCCTGATCTGTGCCTCGTACATGGTTGACAGGAAAGTCCGATGAATCTCTCATTGCAGAATTCCGGCCTCTGACCTGCTCTTGTGACCATGGATGGCTGGCCTAGTTAAGCTTCTATTCAAAGGTATACCCATGATGGGGGATTTAAGAATATTAATACCATTGAATGTGAAAGGGAGGTAATTAAAATGCCCCTTTTTGGAGCTGGTCATTGTCTGGCTCTTGAGTGATATGACCAATGTTTTTCAATTATTAGCCTAAGCCTAAGTGTTGTTCAAATCTTGCTACATGGGTTGATTCATGCTTCAAGGAGTTGGAAAAAAAACTGAACATTGGGTCGTCGTTATCAGTGAACATTCCCACTTCTGACTTTAAAGAGAGAAGAGTTGTTTATGAATGATATTGTAACTCCTGCAGTGATGTTATGGGACTGAGATGATTGACGTCCAAACACAACACAACCATTTTCCTTTATTCTCTGTCTGACAACAGTCATGACTACAACCAGAAAAGAGAAGTCCCCATGATTTCTATTGGCTTCAAGTTTATCAGGTCTCCTTGATTGGTGCAGTTTAGTTGTACTGGATAAGTTACATTCTTGAACCAGTTATTCAAACTGAAACAAAATAAAAACACTGGAGAAACCCAACAGGTCTGGCAGCACCTATAGCGAGAGGAACATTTAATGTTTCAAGTCTCATATGAATCTTGTTCAGTGATATTGCCAGACCGGAATTCCATCAACCCTTCTGTTGTGATCTTACCAAAAATTGAGGTCCCAGGATGCCACTTGGCTAGCAGTCTCAAAGTCAGACTAATACTGGGGCTTGGGTTTGTTTAAGTTCAACAATGGAAACTGGAGAAATTTAAATTCAACTAATAAAATCTCCAAAATTGAAAGCTAGTTTCATTAACAACCACAAAATCATTTTTTTAGGAAAGGAAATTCATTATCCTTAATCTGCCTTTAGTACCAGGCTCACAGGAAAGTGGTTAACTCTCTTTTTTTTGCTGTCTGTGATAGCCTAGCAAGCTAAAAGTGAATTAGGGATGGGCAGCAAACACTGGCCTTGCAGTAATGCTTCAATTCCATCAAAGAAGAATAATTAAACTTTGCATTCTTCGTAATAAATGTAGGATTTAACTCGCCTTTCCTCCATACTAAAGAGACAACGCACAGAAAATCTTGCAATCCTCATTGGTTTCTCAACCGAATTCTTTTTAAATATTTGCAAGTGGCATTATAAACATACATCCATCATACTGACCCCGAAAATTCAGAATTCCTTCTTGTATTCTTATCTTCTGTGCCTTGTCAAATTGTGACAAAGTGAAGTTTTGAGACCGTTTAGTAAAACATTTGAACGATATCACTGTTCTACACATATTCTCAGATACGATTACGGATCCAAATTTACTGATACATGTAGAATATCCAGCAAATCTAAAATGTTGGGTTTCTTCTTCAATTTTCCTCTTGTATTGGATTCCATTTAACACTGATTAGTATCTAGCTCAAACAACTAGTCTTGTTGCAAGCACAGAAATAATGTAGGCCATTCAACATTTGGAGACCCAACATGTATTTTGTATTCTAAAACACAACTTGTTGGATAATAATCAACAGCAGAAAATTGACTTTGTTCTTGCCTCCTCACTTTTTCAGGCCTTTTGAGAACAACTTTAATGATTTTGTTAGTGCCAAATACCAGATTGATTCATTTGGGAGATTGAAACATTTTGTAATTAGAAAGTTTACTTTATAAATTCAGGCCATCTCAAAAGTTGTAAACTGCAAATCAGGCTCCTTTTTTTGTAGTGTAGTCACTTTAATATAGAGCGTGAGATTGCTAATTATTGAACAGCAAGGTCCCAAGAATAGTACATAAACAATCAATCAAATTATTTGCTTTTTGATTTTAGATGCAAATATTAGCAAGCACTTTAGGAACATTTTCCAACTTCTCTAGTGTCATGGAATCTTTTTGTATCCACCTGAGGGTAGATGATATTTTTGCTTATTGTCTAAACTGTACAAAGCAGCACTAATTCAGTGTTGAGTTGTTTTATTTTATTTAAGCAAGTCTACATTGTGCTTAAATGTCTAATTAGTCTTGAACACATGATCTTCTGACTTAGATATAGAACTACCAGTGAACCAGAGCTGGTTATTGGTAATACTCTAGCTTCTGGTTCAGAGAAAGCAGACTCAAGCATTCTTCCATAGTATAAATATTATAATCTAGAATGACACAATCCAGTGCAATATGTAAAGAGCAGAGTTTTCAGGTGTTCAAATGAAGTTTTTGAGCTGATGGGCTTGCTGTATGTGATTGACCAGTACACTGGCTCATTAATTGAGGAAACAATGTCAATAGGAATTTGTTATTTATAATCTGGCTGTTTATGGAACATTGCAGTGTTGGTGTAATATTTAACTACACAAGTCATTTGGAAATGAAAACAAAATCATACTTTTAAAAATTTACTATGTTTGGAACTGTATCAACATTTTTAATTTCTCAACATGAGATTCTTAAATGAATATGATTATTCAAGTAACCCTTGAAGCAGTTTCACTTAAACTGATCTGAATTAATCAATTTTTTCTGAAAGTTGCTTTTTTGACCAAAGTTATGACTCACCTAAACACAGAAATGCTATAAAACCATTATAAAATTTTCTACTGTAACCATTTCCAGAAATAATAAATGGAATTTTGTAATGCTGTGATTTACTATAGTATGGCAAAAAGAAAAGTTGTTTGCACATGAATATTCAACCGTTAGCCTGAATCAAATGAGAAATCCAAGCACTGAAATGCCAAAGAATATGTGTTTGAATGTCCACCATTCCATATTATGTGGGAGAAAGTATGAACCTAACGGAACTGCTCAATGTAAATAAACATCATACTGTTTTAAAGATGTCATAGGGATCAATTCAAAAATTTAGACATCCCAAAACTTCAGAGCAGGTTACCATCCTGTCTACTTTTGGTTTGAAATGGACATGAAGTTCAAGATTGACAGAAGAAAAATAAAAATAACAACTTTCAGACATTTCCACATTGGTAGTCTTACACTTAGTCACTCATCCAATGTTAATATTCATATTGTTAGAGTTATTTTGATAAAACTTAACTTTTGGATTTTTATAAATGAATTAACCTAAGTTTACAGGTTGTATTAAATCAATTTTTTTTTGTTCCTCATTGTACTGCATTCAAACTACTGTTTTGTTTTGTTTTCTTTGTAAATAAATTAACATTTGTCTTTTGGCTACGTTAAAGGTATCAAAAAAGCTATAAATTGAAGATTTGATTTTTGCATTCATGTAACATTTTCAATAATTGGAATCTGCAGACAAATATTGTGTTTATCAATGCATTAATATTTCTAAATTGTATTAGTATGTGGTATATTTGCATATAATAATGTCTATTAGGAAAATCAAGTTGAAATAACTGACTGGAGAATGAAAATGGTAAATCACCCCCAACTCTCCCCTTTGTCAATTTTAATTGTGTTATCATGGAAACCTCTTTTTAGAAAAGAAAACTCAAGAATTCTAGATGTTAGTGATAAAAATGTCATTCCTTAATGCTAACCTTTACCGTACAGTGAATGCTGGATTATCATTTGTCCTTGGTATCATCTACATTGTGTGGGATTATAGTTCTGAAAACCTAAAACGAATGATGATTGAAAGTTTTTGTCAGTTGAAGTATTTTCTGGTGCTTATTTTTATTTTTGCCTTTTGTTTGCTTTCAGTTGCTCTGGAATACAAACTGCAAAGCCTCCTTGCGCGTTGTTGATTGATGCCATAGAGAAACATTTTTTTCACAATGTTTATTCGAAGTAGTTTTCAATTCAAGGTCAGGATCGTCAGCCCTATATTCCAGTAATGTTTTCAATTTTCTATCCAATGTTATTCAGTAAACACAGAAAAGAGCAGTACTTGCTGTTCTGAATGCGAGGAGCATTGTAATGTTCATAAAGGAACTTTCTCATAGAATCTCAAATGTACAGTCATATCAAATTGATAAATCAATTGTTAGCGGTTTAATCTGACGCGTGTTTTAATAAAAAATATTTTTCACGGTAAATAGCCCCGAACTGAAAAAGAGAAATCCCACGTGTAGGCGTGTAAAGTTGTTTTACAAGTGCTGATCTTGTCTAACACTATATGGTATACACTGAATGTTCATGGACTAATACTCCTATAAAACAATTCTACAGTTTGTTTATGATCAACATTAAGCTGTCCTCATTATCACAGATTTACATTACCCTGGTTAGAATACGCAAATCGTGCTCAAAGTTTAACGAGAGAAAAGAAACATTTTTTAAACTATTGTATTTAAGTTCAACGGTGAGCTTTATGCAAATAAATCAATGAAGTTTCACTCGTGATTTAATTCCCCACCTTAAATTCAAAGTTTGCGATTAATCGCTACCAGCTTTCACTTCTTCTGGTTGCATAAAATTTAGATTTAAAAAATCACATGGCTGCGTGTCTTTTCTACATGTTCCTTATTTGGGCACTTGTTAAGGGCTTGCTTACTTGGTTCGTCTTCGGGAGATCATCTTGAGAAGAAAGAGACTTGTAAACAGTTAAATCGAGTCACAAGGATGGTCGGCCGCTTCTTCTGCTCAAAGCACCGCTTCTAAATGTAAACCTAGTTGTTTCACCACTTCAAGCCGGGTCTCGTTTTGTCTGACCAAAAGACCCCGTTAACAATGGTTGCCTTCAAATTGTTCCCTTAAAATTATTCATTCAGCTGAATCTAGCCTCTTGCTGCCCTGTGTGAATGTGAATTGTACTGAGGGAGAAAAACAGGCGCGTGAGGTTTAAACATCAAGGCTATTTTAATCAGTTAAATTAAAACAGCGTGCAAACATCAAAGAATGTACACAGCCCATCACCTGCAGGCAAGCATATTTCCCTTCCACGGCACCTACCCCACCCCCGAAAACTGTCTTTTGGGTAAAATTCGCGATTTAATATCTGGTTTTATTTTAAAAAGACTTGCGTACAACTGAATTTACAAAACAAAAATGAAATAAACGAGCTCTTGAAGATGTATTGCCTTCTTGGAGTGTTTTTTTCCAAGACTATACTAGATTAGAAATAAGTCCATTAATGTGTTCGAGCAAGACAGCTTTCTATTCTTCCCGGAGACCTGTAGTTAGCTACATGTGTGCTTGGGGACCCTCTCTCTTCCCCCTCGCTGCAAATGAAACTTGAATAGATTTGACGTCAAGAAACTCGGATGAATAACAGGAGTAATTGTTGTTAATAATTTGTATGTACAGTCCTGGCCACAAAAGGAAGATAAAGTATAAGAGACTGTGTTTCTTAGCAACCCGCGTGTATGTGCGAAACAGCAAACTGTTTGCTAACAGCTTTCACTCGAGAGGCTGTTTCAGCACCTTGGATAGAGATAGCACCAGTCCTCCACTGTATGAGCAGCTCGTGGAAGTCGACACTTCTATTTCCCCGTGCTGTGGTTTTTATTTCTAAAAGAAGCAGCCAAACACCAAGTTACAGGGCGAGTGGTTCTAGCTACACGTTAACGTGCCGTCAAACCCACCATTAGCTCTTTATAGCTGTGCTTTGCTCAGATTTCGGGAATGAGCCAAATATACTTTTCCTTGCAGGCAATCAATGATAAAACCGACAAGAAATTGTGCGTGTCTTATCCGGCGCGGGAAGATGGGCAGAAGGAGTGTCTTTTGAATAGAAACGAAATAGGAAAAAGCTCCAAATATCCGATCTATCTACCCGCCCAGCCTAACACACTATTTCACACCGAACGCTCCCCGGAACAAAGTAGATTTTTATCTTGAAGCAAATTTTGTCTTGGGTTGATTTTGACCAGTTCCGAGCGTCCTATCTTTTAAAATGAGACTTCTGAAGCAAACACACCTTCTAAGCTTTTTGATCGACGCTTTTTTAAAAGCTCCTTTAGTTCGTGTTTGTTGTTGGTAGTGTTTTCTACATTGCTCTCTGAAAGCTTTACATCTCTTCACTGGGGCGGCTCTAGCAAAGCTAGTCCCTTTTAATGCTGTTTAACAATAAAGCTACTTTAAACTGTAGTGCATGTATGCTTACCTTAGCCCTCTCTCAATGTGTTGGAGCACAGAAAATTAGCACGGTGCAGCCGGAAAGTTTTTTTTAAAATCACCGTGTAATAGTTTTGAATGGAGGTAGGAGGTGACTCCTGGGGCGTGATGTGATTTGACCTGGAGCACGTTGATCGCTCCAGTTGGCTTGTTTCTGTTTTTGGGGTCCAAAAATAAACTCGGGGAAGCGGGAGTGTTCGAGTCACAAAATCTTCCCCCCACTAAATGCAAATCCAAGCAAAAGAGAGCCGGAAACCAGAGTTCCGGGGCGAAACCACCGTTTTCTTCTGATTGTACCTCAGTCCCGCTCCCTTTTGAACCGTGCTGTAGTTGGATACAATAATTGTGAAATGTGCCTGATTTGTATAGCAGCGGGATTGTTGAAGCTTTCTGTGTCAATGTGAGGTACCAGCTCTCCGCTTAGTACATTTCAAACAAAAACACCAGTTTGTTGACTTCACTCTTTCTCCGCCTGGTCTCGACTACCAACCAACACCCCCTCCCCCCCATAAAAAGCTCCCATATAAGACAGCGCACCTCCTTAAATGCCAAAGTGTAAAATAAAATGCTGTCATCTTTGAAGTCTCATATTCAGCAACTGATATGGACGTCTATTGAACCCAGGCACCCTCCTTCCCCTCCTCTTCCCAAGCTGGTCGCTTTCTCTCAGGCAGGGACCGAGTCTCTTTGTTCCCGATCGCATGTTTTCTAAGAGGCACTCGGAACCTTTCGCTTGCAACATGATGATCAAGCCCAGGGAGAAAAAAATGTGGTGTCATGCAATGGACAGTTCCGAATAGTCAAGGATCTCACTACATTATCCTTTCAACACAATTTCATTCCGAATACATGCTCCTGCTCGCAAATTGTATTTCGTCTTTTTATTTATTATTTTGAAATGCATCCAACGCAACCCGTGAACTCACGGGAATGGGGGGAGCGCTTTGTGTTTCTTGCATTTTTTTTTCCCCATTTTAATTTTGGTAGTAAAGAGAGAAGGGATTTATGATGACTGGAGGTAGAGAGGGGAGGAACGTGCGCAAGCCGGCTTTTTATGGCTGATGGGTGGAAGCTACCACTGTCTGGGGTGGTGTTGCGTGTGGATAAAGAGGGAGGCGGAGGGAGGGGTGAGGGGGAGTGGGAGGTGGTTGGGGGGAAGACAAGCTGCTTTCTCCACCCCGGCTCTGCGCCGACCTTGAGCCCATCCAGTCTGTTTAAACGGCCGAGTCAATGTAAAGGAAAGTTGCCTGACGTCACGCAGTGTGGGAGAAAGATGGCCACGTTAACGAACGGCGTGCAGCAACAACAGCAGCCAGCAGTCAGTCTGAGCACCACCATCCAGATCAGCACTGCCAACGGGCCTATGAACGGACTCAGCCACAGCCAGAACAGCACCATCCCCATGAAGGACCACGACGCCATCAAACTTTTCATCGGCCAGATCCCCCGCAACCTGGAGGAGAAGGACCTCAAGCCCCTCTTTGAGGAATTTGGCAAGATCTACGAGCTCACGGTGCTGAAGGATCGCTTCACTGGCATGCACAAGGGTCTGTACACACTCAGCACTGCCTTCGCTGCTCTGAAAGCCACTCAGGGCTTTCCCCAAACTCGCTGCGATCTGAGTGGGCTTGTGTTGCTTCTCTCTGTCTCTTTAATGCTTTATTTTTCACGTTGGGGTCTAGCCAGTTAGTGATAGGGTGCTGAAGGATTGTGTGATAGGCGAGAACATGAGGCACCAAATCGTTACTCTTTTTTTAAGAAAAGCGTGTTTTAAAGAGAAGGAGCGGTCCGTGATTTTATTTTATAAGAAAGAAACCGGGTAACTGATGGGTGCTGAAGGCTGGCTTTTTAGTCCGCTTCCTCTCTGCACACTTCGCACAGAATGAAAGAACTTGAGAATTCAAAGCACTCGGCGAACAGTGTAGCTGTCTGTCTCCGCCACCCTCCCGTTTCTTTTTGTCTTTAGATCATTTTAGTTTTTTTTTCTCTCTCTCTCTGTCTTCCTCTAGTTCAAAGAGTCTCACTGCGAGTTAACAGTTCAGAAGGATAGCTCTTCCGCTCGAACAGTCTTCATGTCAAAAGAAGACAACTTTTATTTTTAATATCTACTTAATGATTAGCAAGACTTCGGTTGGGATGACTGAAACTATGTGAGGAGTGCGGGATATGGGGCGGAGGGGGGGGCGGGTGCATGTGCTGGTGAACACGGCTGGTGATAAGCGCCAGCTACACACACATACACTCAATAATAACTTGCAGGACTTGTACGGTTCATTTTGGAAGCGAAGTGACCCAGCTGTGTGATATGAAGAAAAACACACTAGAGTATGCAGGTGCATAGTCAGTATGCGTGTTGGGGACAGGGCGATGGGGTGGGAAGGTTATGGAGGGTGGAGGGAGATGGTACAAGGTAAGATATGAGAAAAAAGCCTTGGGTTATCTGTAATTTAAAATGCAATATTTATGAGCTCACCGACCGCATACTCAGTCGCGGATAAGACTGCTTACTCCTTTCAATAAGCTAGGACAACATTTCAATAATCTGGATGGTGTGATTCCAAACACTAGTTCCCTTTAAAGCTTTAGATCATTGTCTACTAATCATGTTATGATTTTGCATTGTGCTTTTCCAGTTTAAGGTATTTTAAGGAAAAGAAACGCATCTCATTTCCGAGATTAGTCGGAATATTAGACTTTGAATTATTTCTAGAGTATGTGGTCAGTTTTTAAAAAGAAATGCTATTGGCGTCTGCTGCACAGAAGCTGGGTCAGAACCATGTTTCAGCCCCCTTTTCTCTGCATACGGCTGGGTTGGAGCTGCAGAGTAGAAGTTGCTGGAGGTGTGCTTGTACATCAGCAGTGACAACTCCTGCGGGTTAACTTCAGCTGCCAGACCACTGTGCAAGACAGCACAGACCTCTGATAAAGTAACTGTCGCAGTCTCGAACAGACTAGCTCTCTGCCATCGAATTGCATCCAGTGTCCCTTTTTAAATGAAACCAAAATATTGCTCCAGATGTGCGTTGAAAGGACTAAAGCATCTCCAAGAGTGAACAAGTGCATGAGTCATGTGTGCTACCTTTGAGCTATGTCTGAAGGTGCATATTTTGTGTTTGTGCCGAAGTATGTTTTGGAATTACATAGAATACTTGCATATAGTTGTTCTACTATAATCAACTGCTCTGGCATTAATAATGAAAGAGGACAGCATTTTTAAAAGTGGACGCACTTTTGCATGTTTTATATTCCAAGTTAACTCTGGCTAACGATATAAGTCGAACAAAATGATATGAGTCGATAGTATGCAAGTGATTTAGTCACATAGCTGTTAGTGACACGAGCGTAGTATGTGCCCAATATTTACGATGTTAGGACGATAAACAGCAAAACCATTTCAGAAAAGGTGACCGCAAAATTCTAAACACAATGTCTTTTGTGTGTGTTTTTAATTAAATGATTAGGTTGTGCCTTCCTAACGTACTGTGCCAGGGAATCTGCTCTGAAGGCCCAGAGTGCATTGCATGAACAGAAGACATTACCTGGGGTAAGTTCACGAAATTCTTTCAAGTTTCTTCCCTTAGTGCTGGATCCGCGCCATTACCTTCCATGCTAAAAAAAAAGTTACCGCGTCTCCTCAGGCGCTGTTTAGATTTTGAGTAATAAAACTCCAAAATGAAAGTCGTTCGTCGTATTAATGGCAGTGTTGTACGCTTTATTTATTTATGCATTTGGTCCAAGTTGTATGAGGGTGTGAAAGTGGAATCTGGATTCCACTATGATAAGGCTTTGAGAGAGAACAAAAAAAAAGATTTTTTTGAGCTCTGGAATGGTCATCGCTTCACGGGTGTGTAACCCGTCATCTGTATCACAGGCAGCCTCTAGGCTTTTTGATGTGTGTTTAAACGTTATGTCTATATATAGGTGAAGTACATGACAGCTTTTAAAAAGGTAGGAGGATATTCGAGTACAGATGAGCCACGTGGATGACAATGGGCATGTTATATTCTATTTAAAGAGCTGCGATGTCTTGCCTTGTCAGTACGGGGTGTATTTCTTTTAAGATCTAGCTAAGGGAAGACTGTGGTGTGATTATGGACATTTTTAAGACTGGCTTTCAAAAGTCATTTATGTAATCAGCTGTGACATCCTCTCTCATCGATTAACTCTGCTGCTGGAAACATATATTTTATAACAAGCTGACAAATCCAAGCAGGCGTGTTACAAACCAGCGCGGTTTGGGGTTGAGAGGGAACGCGGGCCATACAATCTTTGCATGAAACACTGTGCTTGATCATTGTTCCTTACCCTTTCTTTTCATTAATTGGAGGGTAGCGTAAGTTTGAACATTTTCGAAAGCCAACCAATGCAAACTTTACCAAATCCTTTAATTCTTCTACTCCGTGCCTTAGTCACCTTATAATTCCTCTCCCTGTCCCTCCCTCAATGTTTCTGCAATATATGGTGTTTTATGTATGCTTATATACGTATATGTGCATTTTATATACGCGTATATTTTATAAATGTGTGAATGGATGATAGAAAGTAATGTTTCATGCTGAATGAAATATATAAATAGTAAAAAGCAAAACTGCATTAGAGTTATCCTCAACAGACTAACAATGGGAAAGAAAAAATTGTGATTGAAGTTTTTAGATTAATATCATCCATGTGTCACCTCTGATTCAATCTGTGTTTAAACTGTTTTAATACTGATTAAAAATGTGTATAAATACAGAGTCAGAGATTTATACTTGGTAGCTGTAGTGAGAATCGTTATGTATTCAGTGTATAACCACCTACTGTCATGGGGCTGTGTGGCTTTTGTCAAGACTTATTATCATACAGAAGCCTTCAGCTTTCCCATGGCCTACTTCATTACCATTGTAGAGATGTATTTAAGTCAACAGCTGTCACTACTATGAAGCAGCCCTTCCAGTTTTTTTAAAAAAAGCATCCCCCCACCTCCTTATTTATCCTCTTCATCGGATGTAATAGTCTGTCATTCTCAAATCTTCCAAACTTAATCACATTTGCAACTGGGTGGATGGGGGAGGTTCGGCCACCAGGCACTTCACTGTTATATTGTTAGGTAATATTATTAGTTTACGCAGTAATTGGTGGCCATTAGACACAAATAATTAAGACCCGAAAGACCAATCTTTGTGCTTGCATGTGTGTAAAAAAAAAAGCTGTTCCATCCGTTTGTGGACTTTCAGCTGCCATCTACTTTTCACTGCTCCATGGCACATCAAAAATAGAATCTGACAACATGTTATTTTTGTTAGCATGCTAAAGGTTAACACTCTAGTTTACAGTGATCGGGATGATGTGTCTTTTGGTGAATATCTTGCCACATGTTCGATGACTAAAGCCGTTTTAGAAACATTCATGATACCATCTTATTCATTTCACCAATAAATACTAAACAGCAAATGTAGATACATTGCAGAACAATTATTAAAACCGAAACCTCTTACATATTAACAATTTGATATCAGTGAAAGAAAACTGCAGCTTAAAATCATGGATATTGTAAGTTTAGGTATTTATATACTTATAGCAACATTTGGAAAGAAAAGGATGAGAGGAGAGCGCTAACTTAATTTCTGTAAATCCATTTCCTCATTGTCTAGCAATGTTTGGCTGGTGGGTTGGTTTTGAAGTTATGGAATCAATTTTCAAGTTGGTAAGTAAATTATCGAGAAAAGGGAGGCTGCAACCTTAGACATCCACATCTGATATTGTTGGCATCCTGAATTAATGAGCTTATGTAAAACAATAAAGGCTTCATTTCATTTAGAGGTGGTTTATACATGATACAGCTCTCAGTCCTACTGCAGACTCTCCAAATGACCAGTTTCTAACTTTAAGTGGCTTGTTGGAGTTTGTTTGAACTAATTTGGGAGTGTATTAATATTGATATAGGAAAAGAACACGATTCCTTGAATTAATTTTACACGCCATGCATGTTTGTCAGATCTTTTGAGCATGTTTACAACATCTGAACCATTTGTCAGCAATATTTTAGAATACATTTTTGCATTAGAAATCTCATTACACAGTGTGCACTAGATTATAAGCAAGACAGTATTATGTGAAGTGAATGCATGAGTGGATGTGCGATAACTGAGAAATAAGAGACTGATCGCATGAATTGGAGACAGTTTGGTCTTTGTTGACCTGCTAGAAACTCAGGGGCATTGTGAGAAATTGCAGACTTTTTTTTATAAACAAAGGAAAAGCCAGTAAGAATGTCCAATGGGAGGTGCAAGATGTGTGCAAAAATGTATGCTGAGATGATTACACATGTAGTTCCATCTGAGTCAGAGAGAGCAAGCGAGCAAGCACTTACACTTCCTCATTATTGTCTATTGAATGGCTGAAGCTGAAAGTAATGAGATGGAGCTTAATAAGGAAATGCTTCCTTTCAGAAGAGGATGAGAGTTGTGAGCCTGCTGTATCTGCCATGTCTCATTAACAGGCTGCTGCAGAGCACATGGTGTCGCACAATAATGAGAGTTTTGGGGGTGGGGGTTGGAAGTGAGCGTGCTGCACTCTAGAGATATCTCTTTTGTGTTGCCAAGCATTTAAGTTCATTCTCAAGCAGACACCTGGCACAGATAAAAATAAGGAATACAAAAAGATGGATATTAGAAGACTAGGCAATGCAGCAGTGAAACATGTATCATATTTGTTCTATATTCGATGTCTTCAGGTTCTCATCTCAGTCATGCCTGACACTAAGATTCTATTATCTTGCAATACATTAAGTTTTCTAATCCCTGACTATATGACTGGATAGTGTGGTTTCGCACTGGGAGAAATGCTTAGCCTAGACAGCAGAAATTAGCATGTACCATCCTGCCTTCCATCAACAAGGTTTACATCAGTTCATTTAAAATTATGATGTATTGCACTGCTAAGACCAAAATATGGAGAAGGATGCTATGAAGGTGAATTACCAAATAGAACATTCTCTTTAGCCATAAAGTGTTTTTTGGAGGTAAAATAAAGAAGGGTCTAACTGATTCCTAAGGGTACCATGCTTTCTTACAGTGATGTAAAATTACTGTCAGTATTAGAATATTGTAAAACAATGACATTCACATCAAGGTAGAGGCATAGACAATCTCATGGTTTGTGATGCAAATTTATGATCTCAAAAGATTACTTTGCTCATATTAAATCTTCTTTGCACATTCAGGTAAGACAAGGATCAGCTTCACGTTATGCAAATTTTGTTAGAACAATAGCTCATACCAGTTTTATTTCTGTTGTCAAATGAATGTTTGGAAAATTAATCCAACATGTAAAGAACTGCAATCTGGTCAGCATTTCCATGTGTTCAGAATATTCATAGAGAAATATATAAATGAACACATTATAGATCATGATATTTTCATTTTTTGTGTTATTAAATAATTTACAAAGTTGCAACTGAGCTATAATAAGTATTAGTTACAATGTAATAGGTTACATTAACAATTTTCATAACCTGATGAGTTATTGTACTGGGTTTATGAATATTATAACACATCTTGATTACTACTTGTTCTGACACTGATTATGACCATCTGCTAATTCTAACTGACCCCGAGTGCATAAGAATAAAAAAAACCTAATAATGAATGGAATGAATTTTGAAGTCAGACAGAAAGCAGCAGAAATAAGAAAAATATATACAACAAATGAAAATGGCAACGAGACTGTGCAATTATAAGGAAAGATTAGAATTTAACTTTATAAATACAATTGATCTGTATAATGTCATCTGAAAGAACAAAGCATTTTGATATCTAGCGCTCTGAAACAATGAATGAAAGATATGCTGGTGTCAGTCTGTCAATTTAACAAACGATACACGTTATCCAGCATTTATGCCAAAGCAATAAGAGAGATTGGTTATCCATCTAGGTGGTGACATTCAGAGATTTTACCTTCAGCATTTAAAAGACAAAAGTAATTTATTATTTCACCCCAAGTCTTCCATCAAAAAGTTGTGTTTTATAGTCCGATACAAAGATATATCAGAGAAGAGTGAGGTTTTATTTAAATAAACAACAGTTATGGATTTTTTGCTCTGTTAATGAAGGAAAGTTTAGAACTCTCCATGCAAATTTTCTGGTCCTGATATAGAACTTCACACCTATTGCACAGCAAAACCTAAGATGAGACTATTTCACACTTTCTTTCTAGTTCTGTCTTTATCCCCCTGCCTTTCCATATATGGCGTCACATAAATTCTAAATGTTGAGTCATCCATGATTCTCGCTGATAATTCTTTTGGATAATTGTTAAATGTTAATTGACTAATAGGTGAGATTGGTATACTTTATAACCCAATATGCATTCTGTTTGGTCAAACTCTCATTTCTATGTTATTTAAGACACAGTCCATGTGTCTGCTTGATAACCTTTTCAGGTGATATATAACAGCTCCCTCTACATAATCTACTTAATAATATATATCAAAAACATGATCATGTAATCAGCTTGCTAACATTCCATGTGATTTGTCTCATAATTCTTCTATGCATTTGGTTGAATATATTTTCAACACAATCTACTTGATAAGCCTCCATATGTTTTGTCAAATAACACTTCCATGTTATTCGCCAAATATATCAGGCAACCTTTCCACCTGATGCTTCGGGGAGCACTTCCATGATCTATCTGAATGTGGCCAGTGGGATCTATGTGAGTCAGCTAGTGAGTGAACAATTTGATCGCCTTCATAAAACCTACTAAATGACTTATCCTTACAACAGCTGTAATAAGCTTCGTATGAGCTGTAAAGGATAGAATCTTTTCCATAATAGGTCCTTACCCTGGTACCTATGTGCCTCACTTCTCATAAACATTAATAGAATATAATATCAGAAATAACTAAGGAAAAACACAGCTCATAACAAATTATCTCCCCAGAATCGTGGCATGGGTTGTTATACCAGTGCAAATGAATGACAGTATAAAGACATTAATATATAATTGTCCTAATAATCTTCAGACCTTTATTGTATTATTCATAAACATTTATCCTTGTAACTCATTGCGCTTAGTATGGCAGGGTGGCTAAACGTTAACAAGCTTGACTGTTGTAACTAGTCAAAGGAGGTTTGTATCCTTCTGTCTGCCGTAGCCAATGATAGCAGCCCTGGTGGTCCTACTATTGGACTAACACTATACCCATAGGAATAACAGACAACTGTGAGTTAGTCATGAGAATGCAGTATCACTGTGGGAACTGGTAGACATAACTAGTAAGCAGAAAGCTTGAGTAACACACATGATATTCAAATTTCAATATCATCACATTTTCAAATAAAATTTCAGTGGTTACATTATGTTCATTTTCCACTGGATCTCCTGCAGCTTTTCAGTAGCCTGAGAAGTTTGAGCCAGGTATGAAAGAATGGGTCTATTTGGAATCAGAAGCTTATGATAAGGATGACTGCCAAGTTTAGACCTGACATGCGTAAGTAGCGGGTCAGTAAGATGTGTTTCAACAAATGTGTTCTTACCACAATTTTCCTAGGTGAGATCCTATCACAGAGCTTGTTTTCAATGAACCTGAAGTGTGCTAGAGTTTTAAATAGGGTTGGGCCAACCTGATAGCCAAACAAAGGATGGGCAAGAAGAAGAATATTGGAGCAAAAACATTTCTGGAGAGGCAGTCATTAATTCTTTTCAGAGACTGTGTCCTCACAGAATGCAAGATTATTTTCATCAAGGCACTGTTTATCTCTTTCCTGAATTTTAGTGTGTGGTTCTACAACAGCTGACAGGAAGAGGAATATTTTGAAACACTATGCATGACTTCAATGTGATAATAAGGTCACCCCAAAAAAAGGGGTTTCCTTAAATAGTAATGCTCCATTGTCGAGCTACCTAATAACACTCCTTTATATACTATATGCAATGAAACCCCTGGAGTACAGGATGTGCTTTGCAGCTTTCAAAATATTTTTAGCCACATGCATGTGTAGAAAATGCTGAGTAAATTTTTAATGAGGAGCAGTACCAAGTAACATTTAAAGAGCTGTCTGGAATTTCCCAGCAGGACTGGTTTTTCACAGTGCTCTCTGCATAATTTTTTTTTTAAAAAGGTTGCCTTTAAGAGCTGTCACTGCATCCTTCAAATAGTTAAATGGTGCAGCTGTGCTGTAGATAAAGCAGAGATGAAGGAGAGAAAGAAGTGACTGAAAGAGAGAAAATGATAGATTACAGATGGATACAAATAATACAACCTGCTTCATGTAAACACACAATAGCAGGTGCAGTGAATATGAACTGCTGTGTCAGAGAAACGAATTGTGACTTGTCAGTAATGACACACTCCATCTTCTGCGAATGAAGGTATTACCACCTGTTAGATAAGGTTGCTTGAACAGCCCAGTATTTTTAAGCAGGAAAGCATTGGACTATCAAATCTCATTTTTGACCAAGCATCAGTAGTTATGGTAGAGCACTGCCTGGCGGTTGAATACAGGAATAACACTCACAAACACAGATCACCGCCAGCACCCCCATGCCTCCCCCCATCCCTTAAACACCACCATGAGCAGAGAATTCTTTTTAGTCGTAGACAGAGTAAACACTGGCATTGACTATTTGGCACAAATGACCCATTTCTCTGTTGAAATGTTTACGCAATTCAATGTAATTTTCAACACTAATTGCAAGTGCCTATGTGTTTGGCCCAGGACAACTTCATTTCCCAGCCCAAAGTTGAAAGAAGGAGTGAAATTTGAGAGTCTGATTTAAAGAAAAGAGGAGGGAAAAAGATTATTTGTTTTATCTCCCTGATTCTAAAAGTAAAAATAAGACCACCCTGGAGGGGAAATGAAGGTGCCTAATTAGTGTGTTTCGTCTATTTCAGCTCTGATCTGGGAATAGAAATGATTGGGAAATCTCAATGCATTAGTGAAGGAGAGCTATTTGAACAAAGCTTTAAAAAGCAAACATCACTTTTCTTGATGAGAGACATGGATTATAATTAATGACTTAAAGTACAAAACCTTTGACCTAAAGTCTCATGGATAAAGGGCACTCAAGGATGGATGAGACTTCTAGTGTAACTCAGTGGGACTTTGTGCTTCTGTACTTATTCAAATTAAGAATATGGAGCCTTGGCGGTATTTCAGTGGAGGAGACAGTTCTCAGAGAATAAGGTACTCTTATTATGTAAACTGTTAAATACAGTTGGTCCCTTTTAAATGAATGTTGCTATTATTAGGATGCTGAAAAAGAAGCATTTTGTAGTATCATACCATAAATGTAAACACCTGAAAAGGTTCTCTGATTTACTATTGTCTCAAATAGAACATGTATTTTTTTAATAACCAAGCCTCCAGCAAACAGCCCTGATTGTAAAGGACCATGTTATGTGGTACTTTCAAGTGGCCATAGCACTGTGTACTTTGTATACAGTCAACAAGAGGAAATAGTATTAATATAAACAATGATTTCTTTCCTGTGTCTTCACATCCTTTTAATAGTTTACACTCCTATTACTTTGTAATTTCTGATCTGTTTCAAAACAAAGGTGCTTTCATGACTCTCAACTGTGTGATGGAGCAATGCCAGAAAGGAAAGGGAGGGAAAGCAGTGCATTCTAGCTTGGGGAAGAAAAAGAGAGGGAAATGAGTTTGATTCAATATGACTCCTATCATCCTATAACTGAACAGCTCTTGCCCTCTACAAAGAAAAGCATTCAACTCCAAGTTATATTACAAATGAAACCAGTTGTGTTTTTTTTAATCACTTCTTGATTTTAAACATTGTTTACAATTTTCAACTAAAACATTTTAATATAGACAGGTTTCCAGCAGGAAGTATCAATGTCTGTGCATTAGACATCAAATAAACATAAAATGTAAAACAAAGTATGTACCTAAAGCATGAAAACAGATTTACAGCTCTAATTTATAGCAATTATAGGTGTACTGTACTTCTGTATGAAATTTACCAAAATACAAATGTAATTTTACCGAGGTTATTACGATAAGTACCATGGAGGATTTGAAAATAAAAACATTAATTTTGGCATCTATAAATTTTGCAAAAGAACTTTTTTTCTCAATTTATCACATATTTAATTTAGACCTTATCTGACACACACACGGGACAGGCAGTCACGCAGTGCAGCCTTGGAGAAGAATGGGCTGCGCAGAGAGGCTGGGAGGAAGGCCACGGCTAAGAAAGCACCTGGAAAGGGAGAATAATAAACTCAATAAAAGATTAAAATCAAAGGAAGATTTTTTGAAAATGTAGAACTACGAAAGAAAGAAACTAGTTTAATGCTTCAATGAGACCCTTCGTGCCAGCCAGTTCAGAATATTAAGTTTTAGTTGCAGTTTGAGTATAACATATATTGTTTTAATGTCAGAATTTTGATTTAGCATACAAGACACAATCTCTGATTATTTTAAAAAATGATAGTGTTTCAGAAAATAGCAGATAGTCTGCTATAACTTAGCAATTACTGTATTCAAAAAATTGTATTAACTCGTGCTTGGATAATTGTTTTTAACTGAATGCTATGAATTCAGCAGTTGCTCTTTGTGCCATTATTCCTCTCCAGCAGGCTATTTCACGAGATGTGTCACAGTCCAGAGTAAAATACTGTGCTTTCGATTATATGAATATCACAGTCAAATGAAGCAGTTGCTCCTTCCACTCTTGTATCTCCCACCTGAAGCCTCGTGGTAATGTTTCTGAAGTAGTTTCTTAAAGCTCCCTCAGTAACAGTAACCATCGAAATTCATATTTTTGGAATATCAGTCTGCTATGGACAAATGCATTTTATCAAATGTATAAGACATCATTTGATGGAAGCAATTACAATATGGATAATCAGTTTTGGGATTATGAGCAAATTTTTACATTTCTCGAGTCTAAGGTCGGACAAGATCAAAATAATGATTCCATACAAATCACAACCACATTTACAAGAATCTTGTTGTGGCATTGAGTGTGTTGCCAGCCAGCTGCAGAGCTTCAAGAGACCTGTGCTGGCTGTTTTTGCCTGCTTCACCATAAGCCCATCGTTAGACAGTAGCGAGGTCACCGGCATACCTTACACTAGATTCAAGACCCCATTGGCGGAAGTCCCCTGTATGGAGAGCTGCTGGTGAGTCAGAGGCTGGTGGCAGGACAAGCAGAGGGGCCCCCAGGATGGTGGACTGACTTGGGCCACGGATAAATAGCCTTAGCAAGTAGTTCATGGGTTGTGGGGAGGGTAGGAGAGTCAACGGCAAAAGCAGGGGCTCATCTCTCAATTGCCTGCCACCCCCTTCCCAATGTCCAGCCACCTGTTGACAGCCCTCCCTGTGCTGGATTAATACCAGAGGTGTTGGGATGACCTTGAGTGACCATTTAATTATCTTCTTGAGGCTCAATTCTAGGGCGTGGTGTCATCATGGTTGTGGTGGAGGTGGGGGGTGGGGGTGCAAAGGGTTGCAGGGGTGTGGGGAGTAGATGTCAGATAAAGGGCTTTCTCACCCAGAACATAATTACACTGGAAGGTGACAAGGTTGAAGGGAATATTTACACCGCCATTCCATTTATTTCCTTCCACTTCCTGCCTCCAAGCTGGCCATAAGCAAGTGCAGAAGACCCCATATGTGAGGTGAAATTGTTTCTTCTGCTTTTATAACAATCATGTTAAGTCTTTATTAAGGATCAGTGACTGCAGGAAGGACTGGGAACCTGACTTATTTTGCCCTGCTCAAGCCTGTCATGATGTTCTTTTCAGCCACTCAGTTGGGTTCTTCTGAACACAGATTGATACTCCAACATGATTACTTGCTGGCACAAATGGCTTACTGTCACTGGGAGTGCATTAATTTATTGAGTCTGATACAAAACTCTGAGATCTTACTATTTGGTCACTTTTAAACTTAACATTGAAACAAATGTCAGCTTTCTTAAAGAGCACTGCCATTCTGAAGGTTGCACGCTGCTGTACTTAGAGCTAGGATTCAATGTTGATTGTCACAGCATTGCTCTAACACAAATGCATTTTTAGTACAGTAACCTCGAAGCAAAAATGCACTTTACAATTCTCCTGTGCCTTTGGGCAGTGGTTTGACATCAGTCAATTTTTTTTATTGCCAGTGGCATTGTTCTGGTCTTTTCTGAGTTTTGCATCTATTCAGCGTCTGGTGGTGTGAAAAGACGTAATTTAATATTCGTTCATTCGTATTGAAGTATACAGCTGTGCTTATGTCTATGTGTAAATTATATTACAATATTAATTTTGTCATCCATCAATGCCTCAGACATAATCTTCTGACCTGAACTAATGAAGGTTGAGTGTCATAAAAAGTGCATAAGGCCAATCTACTTTTTGTTTCCATGCAACCATTTTTCAATTTATGTTTTGTTTGCAAAATAAAAGTACAAGCTTTTGTAGTGCTTCTGTTTCTAAATGTTGTGTGCATTGAGCTATGTAAATCCTAAATTTATGTGCTGAGTTAACAATCTCAGAAACTACAGTCGCGAAGGTCTGTCTGCAGCCTCTGTTTCCTGGGATTAGGGCCAAAGGCAGTAACCAATTCTGACTCAGAAATGTTAAATTTGTAGTTAACAAAAAATAAGTTAATTATATGCATAGCTTTTCTGTAGGCCATTGCCAGCTGTGATTACCCTCCTTATGCTGCCCTCACTCCCACATCCCAACATTTATAAGGGGACTGATGTTGGTAAGACAAATGACCTTAAATTGATACATTACCACATGTTAGTGTAATGAGGCCAGACGGTTTATTCTGAACCTAAACTGAGAAGCAGATGACTAAGTGAAATACAGTGGTCACATCTTCAGTATACGGCCAGAAACTTGAGGAACAGAAAAAGCCTATGACAGTTTGGTACAGAATGAAATTGTAACCGCAAAGACATGCATAGCAAAGATACCCGATTACAATTACAGATTAAAACTTCATCTATAAATCAAGGTGAGTTGTACTTAATTTCCATCAGCAGCAGCTTTGCTCAGTTGGATGAAAGAGAGGAAAAAGAATAATAATACCCCTGTCTGAAGTGACCTTTCTTTCATCTTATTCTATTGTAATTAGGATGAAGTTGTCCTTTAATTAAAAGTAGAACATGCTGCAAACATATTAAAGAAAAGACTACTGCTACTGCACAGAATGTAATGAAATCAATGGTGGCATTAAAATGGAATTTGTAGAAAGCTGTTCAATAACATGAAAAATTGCTGGAAGATCATTGATAATGGAAAAAACATTGAGTATTTTACTTACTAAGTAGGAGGGGGCTGTGAGCCTGATACAGTAAATTAATGTAGAAACCAAGCACAAAATATTTCTGAAATAATTTTTAAAATGACTCTGCTATGGAAAATGGTTTCAGAATACTGTGCCACAAACAGAAGGTATAAAATATGAACAGTAGATTAGTCTGAGTACAGAAAAGTGGGTTAGTGTTTTGGCTGTAGTCTCCTCTGTGCAGCCACATTAAAATAGAATTTTTCCTTTTCTTTAAGAAGTAATATGTTCAATATCAATATATAATGCATTGTTCTTAATGTTTAATTTTCACATCAATTTAAAACTGATGAAAAACCATATTCTGTCTTTATATGTAAATAAAAATTTCTCTGTTATATTAAGCAATCATTTTGCAACTTTGGTATGAATTATATTAATTACTGTTGGACAGTTGTTTTACAACAGAGTGTTCTGATGAAGGTTACAGATGAAACATTAACTATTCTCTTTTGTGGCAAACACCGACACAAACTGACCAACCATTTGTACATTTCTGTAATGATTTCCGTATTTTCACCTTTTAACATTTTATAAAGTATCTGTTTTTAGAATGTTCCATTGTCAATTTGAAGTTTGAAGAAAAGGCATGAATAGTGACAGTAGATAGACTTCCAAAAAGGTTTACATGATTTAAAAAGTATAATCCAGTTCCTTTCCTATGCATTCCCCTCTGACCCTTTTCTGTTCCCTTCATTTCAATCCCCGAAAACACTCAGCCATGTTAATGAAAAGTTTGTTAGCATCAGGTGGTTCTTTGGGCATCAGGTATGCCGTGCTAACTCATCCAGGTAAAGATTCTTTATGCATGAGTCTTGACCGTGACATTTCAATATTGACAATAACATAGCTGAGCTCAATCCTATCCTAGTCTTTGCATCTGCAGAATTTTTGACAGTATCTGTACAGTAGGCTGGAGCAAGGATGCTAACCATTTTTCACTTTGCTGACTGAGGAAAAGAATGTGATAATCTTTCTCCAACCTATATTCCTCCTGAATATCTCCTATCCACTATCTCTGGCCTTTTACATTCCTCCATCCCACCTCACAATTGGCAGCCATTCCTTCAATGGCTTGGGCTCCACATTATGGAACTGTTTGCCAAATCCAGTTCATTATGCCTTTTAAGATTATTTTCAAACCTCACTGTCTTCTACAAACTTTTGCTCATCCTCCTAATATCTCTTTCTTTGGCTTAGTATTTATTTGTTTATGGCTTTGCTGTTTTTCTGCAGTAACGATAAAGTATAAACACATTATTAGTGTTATTTGTAATGTATCCCCCACATTTTGGATTGTCTGAGGCACTTCAGTATAATTTGGAGAGCAAAGGTACACAATTCATGAAAGATACGTTTTATATCTACACAGATATATGCTGAACAACTGTGCATTACTGTATATAGAATTACAGACAAAAAAAAAGTCGATATTCAGGGATGTCTTCCCACTCTACTAAAATCCCACTTACACCTCCAATGTAGAAGTGGAGGGGGTGAAACACTGAGAACTTCCCACCAATATTTAGTTTTTCTTTAGAAAGTTAACTTTCTGGGTAGAATTGCTTTCACAATGGATTCATGTTCTAACATCCTATTACAGATTATTATGCTTTGATGCTCCGTATCAGCAACACATAGATATTACCTTAGCCACTTCACTAGGATATCAATATTTTCCTCTATTAAATATTTTTTGTTCAGTAGGAGATATGAGTAATCAAATACTGTTTCTCATTCTATACTCGAGCAAAATACTATGTATTCTGGAAATCTGAAAGATAAAAGCAAGCTGTTGTAAGCATTGAACAGGTCTGGTAATTTCCAGCATATTCTGTTTTTATTACTTGCTCTATTCTAGTGTGCACATTGTTTTCTATTTAATAATAATAGAAATATAACTGTTTACCATAAGACATATTCCCATAATTTAAGATAACAAGCATGGGGCTGGATGAACACAGCAGGTCAAGCAGCATCATAGGAGCAGGAAAACTTGACGTTTCGGGCCTAAACCCTTCATCAGAAATGGGGGAGGGGAAGAGGGTTCTGAAATAAATAGGGAGAGAGGGGGAGGCGGATAGAGGATGGATAGAGGAGAGGATAGGTGGAGAGGAGGCAGACAAGTCGAAGAGGCGGGGATGGAGCCAGTAAAGGTGAGTGTAGGTAGGGGGGTAGGGAGGAGATAGGTCAGTCCAGGGAGGACGGACAGGTCAAGGGGGCGGGATGATGTTAGTAGATAGGAGATGGGGGTGTGGCTTGAGGTAAGAGGAAAAACAGGTTAGGGAGGTGGAGATGAGCTGGGCTGGTTTTGGGATGCGGTTGGGGGAGGGGAGATAATAGGTGCTTTTAATTAAGCCTAATATACAGAATAATAAATTATCTTGTGATGCTAATTGAT
>JAHRHZ010000249.1:41277387-41313878 GCA_024137785.1 Ginglymostoma cirratum
ACAGGGCATGTGGTAGGTGAGAAGTTTAAAAGTGCAGAACTGTAATAAGAAATGTCAGAGTTAGATCTGCTGTAGGGGGCTCGCAAGGAGTCGCACAGTGTCGACACCATGTTATACACAGGCTAATGTAAGTAAATCGGAAAGATGGGCAGCCCTGCAGCTCAACTTTCATAACTTTTGGCAGTGAATGCTTTCAGTTGCTGTACAATTGCTTGCTGTCAGCAAGCAATTTGAAGGTGGACTAGATTTGGAAATACCCAACCCTGTGTAATAGGAACTTTCCAATGAAATTTGCACAATGGGAGTAACGTCCAGGACAGGGAGGTGTGTCATTATTCACTCACACATTGAAACAGCTGTCTAGGAATGAACCGATCAGATCTCTGAGTTTTAACAGCAAAGCAGGAAGCCATTTGACCCTTCAAATCCAGGTGGGCTCTTGGTAGAACAACTCAATGAGACCATTCTAATGATGCACTCTTGTCCAGAACTCATATTTATTTCACTCATCCAGTTTTTGAAATCAGTCATTGCTGCTGCACCCTCCAACCTTTTCAGGCAGTGAATGCCTGGTCATGACCACTTGCTTTGTAAAAACATTCTTGTCAAATCTCCCTTCCCTCCTGCATTTCTCTTCCCAATTCCTTACACTTATGATGCTTACTCTTTGCACCATCAACTGATGTGAATAGCTTTTTCCCATCTACTTAAAAAAAAACTAATAATGCTGTAAACGTCTATCAAATCTCTCCTCGAAATCTTACTTCAAGGAGAGTAATCTGAACACCTCCGACTTGATCTTCATTCGGGCATTTAACTGGACGTCTGCAGGCTGTCCCTTCAATGAAGGACCTAGGACAGAAATCTCACTTGTTGAGAGCTGCCAACCAACTGGAGGCTGGTAACCCTATTGAACAGCAATACAACTCAGGAAGTGGTGACTGTTTTTATATAACAATCATCCAGGGCCTGGTGTTGTTGTTGGATCCCCAGCCACAGATGTGTTGTATGTGATTGTACCAATCATATTGACAGTTTGACTGGGGGTAGAGCACCACCACCACCAATCCTCCTTTCTATACATGTCTAGGGTTCTATTGGTTAACAATGGCAGAGGATAAACCACAAATGAATCTAAACAGTGAGATGGAGTTTATAGCATGTTAGCAACAGGCACAAGTTATATTGACTTGGTGTGGTAATGTCAAAAGATACTCAGAGCTAGAGATGACATGCCTGATCCCATCAGTTTCATCAATTAAATTTGTGAGATCTTCAGGTTGTGTGAAGGCTAATACAGTCTCTCACAATAACCCTTTCAAAACGATTATCTTGTACAACAACATCAGGATGGAAGGTGGATGGGAATTGTGGGCAGGCGGGATGTGTCTCAGTGAACACTGAGTGTCTTTGAAGAATGCACCTTTCCAGGAACCTGCCAGAAGCCCTACACAGGTTTTCTTATCATGCTCCTTGTTCGGCAAGCCTGCCACTGAGTTCCTATCAACATAGTTGGTTACGAATAGAGATAATAGGAACTGCAGATGCTGGAGAATCCGAGATAACAAGGTGTGGAGCTGGATGAACACAGCAGGCCAAGCAGCATCTTGGAGCAGGAAAGCTTGACGTTTCGGGCCTAGATCCTTCATCAGAAAAGATGAAGGGTCTAGGCCCGAAAAGTCAAGCTTTCCTGCTCCTATGATGATGCTTAGCCTGTTGTGTTCATCCAGCTCCACACCTGGTCATGAATAGGTTGACTTTATTGTAGAAATGTAGAAAATAGGAGCAGGAGAAGGCCATTCGGTATCCTGTTCCAGTTTTCTACCTTTTCATCCTTTTAGCCCTAAGAACTATTTCTAATTCCTTCATGAAAACACTCAGGTTTTGGCCTTAACAACTTCCAGTGGCCAAGGATCCCACAGGCTTATCACTCCCTGGGTGAAGAAATTTCTCTTCATCTCAGTCCTAAATGGCCTACCCTATACTCTTAGATCGTGACTTTGATTCTTGACTCCGTCGTCATTGAGAGCATCTTTCCTGCTTTTCCCTGTCTAATACTATTGGAATTTTGTAGTTTCCTGTGACATTCCCCACTCATTCTTCTAATAATGGTAATGTGTGACCTGAAACAAAGAGGAGCCCCGAGTGACTACTGATCCAAGATTCTGTTATGAATATTGCACTAATTTCTCTTTCAATAATAAATGAATGCAAGCTTCTACATCACCCATGTTGCATAAACTTAGTTTGTTTTTATTTTCTAATAAAAGAGCGTGTGGAATGATCCAGTAGAGGTCTTCAAAGTAAAAATAAAATTGGAAAGGGTAGATTAAGAGAGACAAGTTCCTTGGATGGTGAACAATATGTACTGTTATCAAAATTAAAAGTACAACTTGGCCAATTAGGAGTGACATCAGGAAGATTTTTTTTTCCATTTTCACACCATAGGCTATTGGAATCTTCTCATCCAAAGCAAGTGATTGGAGATTTCAGTGTTCAGTGTATCTGGTCATTATACCTATTACAATCACCTTACTGTGTCACACCACTGGTTTATTTAATAGCAAAACA
Source organism: Ginglymostoma cirratum (assembly GCA_024137785.1). Classification (NCBI taxonomy): domain Eukaryota; kingdom Metazoa; phylum Chordata; class Chondrichthyes; order Orectolobiformes; family Ginglymostomatidae; genus Ginglymostoma; species Ginglymostoma cirratum. The sequence goes on from JAHRHZ010000249.1 coordinate 41,279,959, forward strand.
ATGTTTTGAAATAAACAGGTAGAAGTCTTCTGATATAAAATTATATTTTTTAACCTCTAAAAGTGATTTTATATGTTCCAAAACGTGGTAGCTCTCTGGATCTTGTTTTTCATTAGTGATCTGTGTCTCTCTTTCCTCTAACCATTAGGAATGCGCTGCCAGCAGTGGTAGTGGAGTCATATACTTTAGAGACTTTTAAGCGACTCTTGGATAGGCCCCCTGGTCGACAGTAAAACGTAGGGTATGCAGGGCAGATTGATCTTAGTAGGATAATAGGTTGGCACAACATCGTGGGCCGAAGGGCCTGTACTGTGCAGCGCTGTTCTATGTTCTATGTTCTATGTTCTGTGTTCTAACACATTATAGTGTGGAGTCAAATGTTATTTGGGTTTTTCTGCTCCCTGCTACCATAGCTCTTTGTCTGCTTTCTTTCTAAAAGAAAGTAACTTTTAAGACTTATCCCCTTTTTTATTGCCAGAAGTTTGTATGAACATTTTGAATTCTGAAATTTGATAATTTGCATTTTCAAAATGCATCATTTATTTTGGGTTGAAATCCTACAGGGGTGTGAACGAGGTGGCGAGATATTTTAGCAAAATCAGGTGAGAAGTTTGGTGAGGCTACTTTCATGTCAGGTATATGTTGCTCCAACTTTAATGGTTTTGCCGAGTGGCATGGTGAGATCTTGCAAGCAGCAAAGGGTTTTCATTCATAAGGAACTAGAGCTTGTCAAATGCCTTATTAAAAATGCAACTCATCTTATCATTATTTAGTTTCCTATCTTACCAACTTCATCTAATTACTGCTTACCAGTGCAATTGAACTATCCAATTTGGAAGCAATTGGAGGAGCACATGGAAAGCCAGGAGGTAGCTACTGGGGAGAGGGAGGAAGCCAGCTCCCAGACCTTACTTTCAACCACCTTAAGCCCCCTCCCCTCTCACAGTAGACCCCACTAATGCCTCCCCCCAATTATTTTCTCATATGTGCAGAATTCCAAGGTCAGTGCACAGCAGCAGCTTCTGTAAGTAGAGGCTAATACGTTGACAAGTCGATTGGCATGTGTGGATCCTCCCAGGTGCTGCATGACTGTGCAGGGGAGCTGCCCTTTACACCCTCACAGGAATTGTGTAAAATTATTAACCAGCTCCCCACTGCATCCTTTGAAGTTTAGAACTTAACCTGTGTTCTTTAGGACCTGGATTAGAAATTGACCCATGTTCTTTAGGACCCAGAAGCTGCCAGCCTCTGGTAATCCAAGATGCCAGTATCGAGACTCCTTCCTATGATCTGCCTGTCAGGTCTTATTGACCTGAATGGTGCATAGTAGGCCAAGTTATCTTGGTGTGGTAGGGTGATAATTGTCATCATATAAATGCATTTGCTTCATACTTTCTTTGAAAAATAAAATCCCTACAGGGTACAAAGAGGCCATTCAACCCATCAAGTCTGCACTGACCCTCCAAAGAGCATCCCTAGCAGACCCTATGCCCTTTAACCCTGCATTTCCCATGGCTAAACAACCTGACCTGCACATCTTTGGACTGAGGGAGGAAACCAGAGTAAACCCACACAGACAGAAGAATGGGCAAATTCCACATTAACAGACCCCCAAGACTGAAATTGAACCTGGGTCCCTGGAACTGTGAAGCAGCAGTACTAACCACTGAGCCACCATGCAAATGCACCAATAGCTGCAGCATTACAATCAGTGGTTAAAACCAAATGTCTTTTATCAGCTTGTGGTGTCGGTTATTTACACCAGTTCAAATCTCTTATAACAGAGAGTGAGATTTGGTCATGGTCATTGAGAACTGGTTTCTTTTACACTGCTACTTTTCACAATACTGAGCGATTACGTTCTGAGCAAACACTGGCAAAGCAGGATTGCACCACCCTGCCTAGAGGTAATACCATTGGTTGCAGGCTTTCTAGAGTGTCTAAAGACAGGACCTCCACTTTGTCAAGTCTATTATATCAATTGATCATGGTAACTAGGATTAGAATATTGATCTCTGGCCTCACCACGAATTTCAAGTAGCTTTGAAAATGCAGCTGTAACACAGAACTTAAGCCTGCCTAAAGAATATCTCTTACCTGAACCCTTTTGGGATTCTGCACCATTCGATCTACCTATAGCGTTTTCTTGAAAATAAAGCACACTAACATTTTAAATGGATTAATTTTCATTTTCTGCCCACAACAAAGGGAAGTAAATGAAATGTGATGTAGTGGAGAACTGATCCATGGAGTTATCACGTAGATTGAAGGTAGTGTCACATCAGGTGATTTTTCACAGCAGGAAGCCCTCCAACAGATTACTTCACTGTTTCTTTTTTTGTTTTATTTCTGTCTAATGTAATGCTGTAGAAGGACATTTATGCAGAGCACAAACCTCTTCTGGGAACTGCTTGGCCATTAGCTTGTTTGATTAAAGTAACACCTTCCCTCCTGAATCTCTGTTTTTTTTACAGTGATGCTGGTTAATCACATACTTTCCGAATTGCATTAACTGGTCAATTATGAGGTTTGTTGGCATTAGTAAGAACAGATACAGGATAAGGAATAGAGGAGAGATCCTTGCATGCAGAACAAATCTGATTGCCAGCTTTCTTGCATTTGGCATCAGTTTCACATGGGAGATTACCCTCCCATCCTTCGATCTAAGAGTTGTGATCTCTGATGTGTGTAGTCTGTGCCAGTAATGACTCACATTCTTCTTTCTGGAGAATAAGAGAAAACAAGATGCTGTTATTGGGTGGTGAGTGGATAGAACAAAATTTATAGTCACCATACATTTAATAGAAGGCTTTTGTAACCATTACGGCTGCTGAATAATCTTCACCTGGCAAATGTAGCTTTCAAATCCAATAGCTAAACAGCTGCAAAGAAAGAAATTGATAAGAGGAAAGTGAGACAGTGAGTAAAAGTATAGGTGCAATAATGATTTTGATTTTAATGTATACCTTAATTTTTACATGCCACTGTATGTCAAAATCTGGGATCGGCTCTATGCTGACAGCTCACCACAAAGATTGGAATGCACTACTACAGTGTAACACAATGAAGGATTTGATTTAATATTGATTGTGTGTTGCATTGTATTCTCATAGTGGACATTCACTGGGAATTCTCTTGTGCTCCTGTTCATAGGAAAAAATCTGAAGCTGTTGCTTCTGTATTAAATGGTGCATGTTTGTAATACATATCTTTGTAGCTAAAAGACATAAAGTGTCTGTAGAAATTGGACTCCAGCTCTATCTTTCCGAAGTTCTGGAATGGAACACCAATGATACCAGGAACCATGTGTAGTTTGTCACCATCATCTGAGCTCTCCAAAATGTATTATATGTCTTTCAAATGCACTAACTATTCAGGTGAAATAACATTTGTTGCATTTTCAATTAGATGTTTGCTCTATGCTGGTGGCAGCTGTCATGGTGATGAAGATAGATTGATAAAGTTGATCCAAACTAGTTGTTCACACTGACAAAAGTAACAGATAATGTGAGAGATTGATGAGTAAACAACAAATTTTGCAAACCTACTTCACGCAAGGAATATGAAATGTGTAATAGTTCCTTGAACCATTTTGTGCACTCAGCAGTGAAGCTTTGCCCATGGGGTCAGTGTTTTTTGTACCTGAGTACTCAGTGGAAACAAATCTATATCACAAATGTGAATTAATAAAGTCTATTCTACAGATCACAGAAAACTCTATCATAAATAAAAATTAGGACAGAACAACTTGCTTGTCATTCATTTTAGACTATTGGATGGTGTCAAATTACCTGAACAATTAATTAAGAATTATGTTGAGAAGGTGAGGAATGAGCACGAATATTGAAAGACCACAGATCAGTGAAATGAACACTCACTTGTACCATTTTGAGCCACATTCTGGGAGAGAAGCAATTTTCAGTTTTATTGAGGGTGTAAACATGACAGTAGTTGGCCTGCATGTGTCAAATTTGCATTTTCACTGACTTCAATTAAAAAACAAAGGCATGAAAAGGAAGGTTACATGAATATGAGGGCAAAAGTTGGAGCCTGCGTCTGAATAATGAAGCAGTGTTGTCCCTAAGATATATCCCTACCCCACATCCTCTTTCAGTACCACTTGACGATTGGTAAAGTAGATGTGTTGCAACATACAATTAGTCCAGGACAGTTTTCTGTTTATCATTCTACAAAACCTCTCATGTTTAAAGCAATGCAGCATGTCTGACCAGAAATGATGGTCAATGTAATGGACAGCACACACAGCCAATGTAGCAACATGAATGAAAAACAATGGATACCTTCAGAAACCTTTCAGTGCCTAGTCACTGAACAGTACCATATACTAAGTAGATACTCCAAGCATGCATATCATAAGGTATTGCCTGCCAGTTTGATGTGCCTTACACTTGGCGGCATTTTTCATTACCATTCATGCATAATCATTTATAAGCTGCAACTGCAAATCTTAGTACACTTTGATGAGCAAAGAGGTTCCCAAATTAAATCATTGTAACAAACAATCTGCATAATACATGATCACATACTGACGCACAGAATGGACCACATGGATGTCGTGAACTGTTTTACTGCTTTTAACTGCACAGTAAGCTTCTTTGTCATTGTTGCTCGGTTATTCAATGGGGAGGTAGATAAAGGTACTGGCAGTTGCTACCTCACATCAAACATTTATTTAATACGTGTGTGTAACCTCCAGCTGAGGGCACAGTTCTGCCAAATGAGTGACCGCAGTCATTGCAAGTTAGTGTGCCCTGTAGATAAGGTATATAGCATCATGGTGGCTGTGTCTTGCTATTCTTGTGCATGCTAAGCTCTTTAACGTTGCCTTCTTTCATTTTGTGCTATTTGATAAATGAAGTGGTTATTATACAGGTTCCAACATTAATCCTAATTCCAGATTTCTTTACTTAGAATCTTTTGATGAATAAATGAGTGATTATGCAAGGTGTCCTAGACCCTACACCTGAATTTCAATTTGTATCAGTAATGCTTGCAGCTCTGAATTAGGTGCATTAGCATCAAGGATCTCAATGTTTGCTCAAAAGACAAAACCTTTTCTTAAAAGAAAATGAATAATGTATTTTAAAGCTGGTATCATACAGCTAATACGGACTCTAACCCTTTAATAACTTCAGAGAACTTAATGGCTCATTCCTGTTGAATGAAAGGTAGATTCTGAGTGGATGGATTATGCTCCATCATTTTATTTCAATGCATTGTGACATTTAAATGTCACTGTGGATCTTGTTTGGGCCTGCAGGTGCCAGGTCAATACGTGGTTGGTAAGAAATTGCAGGAGGATGGGTTTAGATTCCTGGAACCCTGAGACTGGCTCTGGGGAAGATTGTACCTGAACATAGCTGGGACTGAGTTTCTCATAGAGTGTTTTGCTCGTATTGTTGGGAGGGATTTAACCTAACTTGGTAGGGGCAAGGGAACTAAGAGAGAATACTAGAGAAGAATACCAGGGTTCAAAAAACATTGTAGCAATAGGTAATACCAACATAGAGAATGATAAGTTAATGGATGAAGTCAGATTAAAGTTGAAAATAATAAAGTCTAAATCAGGATTACTGTCCATTTATATGAATGCATGGAGTGTAATAAATACATCTGGAAAGTAACAAGTGCAGACTACTATGTGTAAATATGATGTCGTGCCAATAAAAGAGACTTTGTTCAAGGAAGGGCAAGATTGGGTGTTAAGTATTTCAGCATGTAAAATTCACAGAAAAGACAGAAAAGGAAAGAAAGGAGAAGTGGTGGCAGTATTGGTAAGAAGAGCATTAAAGGAAGAGGATGGCTTGAAGGAGCGAATCAGTTTGGCTAGAGCTAACGAGAAAAAAGGTACAATTAAAAACAATTACATTACTAGGTGTAGTTTATAGATCACTGACTAGAGGAAGGATTTAGATAAGGAAATCTAAAGGGAAATTACACAAAGGTGCGAACAGAAGTTGTAATGGGAGACTTTAATTACTCAGTTAAAAACTGGGCTTCAGGTAGTGTATGGGATAGTGAGGATCCAGTGTTCCTAGATTGTAGTCAGGAGAATTCCCTATAGTAGTCTGACAAGGAAGGATGCACTGTTGGACCTGTTCCTTGGAAATGATGAAGTAGATCAAATGTCAGTGGGGAAGCATTTAGAAACAGTGACCATTTTATCATAAGGTTTAGGATGATGGTCAATTAGAGTAAGAAAAATCAATTGGCAAGAGCTAACTTCAATGCAGCAAGAACAGCTTGGCAGGATAGACCAGAATAAAAGGTTTCTCTGAATTAGCAACCACACATGGAAGCAGAGAGTATAGCTGAGGCATTAAATGAATATTTTACACATATCGTTACCAAAGGCGATGCAGTTCAGACCATGATGACAGAAAAGGAAACTTTGTCATTATCAAGGTTCAAAATTGATAAGTTGGAAATGTTTGATAGAATGGAGTTGACTAGGCATAGGACTGGACAAGATGCATTCACGGGTATTGAAAGAAATCAGAGTATAAATTACAGGACACAGACTATGATATTTCTGTCTTCTCTAAACTGTGGGAGAGCACCAGAAGACTGGAAACTTGCAGTTGGGGATTTGTTCTGTTCAGAAATAGTTGTGAGGATATGCCCAGCAATTACAAACCAGTCGACTTAACTTCAGTGGTGGGTAAGCTTCTAGAAACGGTTATTTGGGATAGAATTAGTTATCACGTGGTGGGGTGACCCGGAAGAGGCAGCATAGATTTTTAAAGGGGAAATTATGTTTAATGAATTTGGAGATTTTTGAAAACACAACAAAACCATTGATGAGGGTAATGTGGATACAAAATTGGCTGAGTGTTTGGAGACTGAGTGTCGGAAGAGAATTCCAAAGATATTCAATTCTCTGAGAGAAAGAAAGATGTTTCTTCATCTTTTGTTTTGAATGGGCTCAGCTTTATTTTTAAACTATGAGCCGTAGTTCTCAGTTGTCCCTCAGAAGGAAACATGATTTTAACATCCACCTGGTCAAGTACCCTCAGGATATTGTTTCAATTAAATCACCTCTGACTATTCTAATCTCCAGAGAATATAGACCTAGTCTGACCACCCTTTCCACCATAAAGAAATCCATTCATTCCAGGTATTAATCTAGTGAAACTTCTCTGAACTGTTTCCAACACATTAACATTCTTCTGTAAGTGCAGTGACCAGTACTATACACAGTAGTCCAGTTGTGATCTTACTAATGCCCTGTGTAACTGAAGCACAACTTTCTGACTTTTTCATCCAATTTTCTTGCATTAAGCCATAACATTCTAAATAAAAACCAAAAGAACTGCGGATGCTGTAAATCAGGGAAAAAATAGAAATTGCTGGAAAGGCTCAGCAGATCTGGCAGCATCTATGGAGAGGAATCAGAGTTAATGTTTCGGGTCGACTGTTCTGAGGAAGGGTCACTCGACCCGAAACATTAACTCTGATTTATGTCCACAGATGCTGCCAGATCTGCTGAGCTTTTCCAGCAATTTCTATTTTTGTCCATAATATTCTATGAGCTTTTCTGATTATTTGCTGTACCTGCATAATAACCTTTTGTGATTCATACAATAGGATTCCCAAATCTCTCTGCATTTAAAGGGGAGATGGTAGTCTAATGGTGCTATCACTGGACTGTTAATTCAGTGACCCCCCCAGTAATGTTTTAGGAACCCGTGTGCGAATCCCACCATGGCAGCAATGGAATTTAAATTGAATAAAATCTGGAATTAACAGTTCATGACCGTGAATTCATTGTCAATTGTCAGAAAACCCATCTGATTCACTAATGCCCTTTAGGGAAGGGAACAGCCATCCTTACCTGGTCTGTTCTACATGTGAGTCCAGACATTATGCAATGTGGTCGACTCTTAACTGCCCTCTGGGCAATTAGCGATGTAAATACTGGCCTAGTGAGCGCTACCCATATCCTGTGAATGAATAATAAGCAAATCTCAAAGCTCTGTCAAAATGGACTTGTTCATACCCTGTCCACATTGTATTCCATTCACCAGATTTTTGCCCACTTACTTAATCTATCTATATTTGTAATTTCCTGTGTCCTCTTCACATTTCAGTTTCCTACCTATCTCTGTGCCCTTAGCAAATTTTGCTACCTTACCTTCAATCCCCTCATCGAAATCTTTTACACAAATTATAAATTATTGATGCCCCAGTAATAGCTGAGTAATGGTAAGTGGATATTTTTCAAGCTGGAGAGAGGAGTGCAGTTTCCCAGGGTTCATATTGGCACACATGCTTTCCTGTTATGGATTAATGATCTAACTCTTCTTGTGCAGGGAACAATTTCAAAGTTTCTGTGTGATCAATTGTAAACTACGAGGAGAGCAATGCAGAGCTTCAAAAGTACTTTGGGAAGTTGGGGGAGTGCTAGTTGGATGAAAGATGAATTAAATGCAAAGAAGAATGAAATCCAACATTTTAATAGGAAGAAAATGGACAAACAATGTAAAATATAGGGTACAGTTTTAAGACGATGCAGGATCACAGGGACCTGAATGTATGTGTTCACAAATCATTGAAGGTGATAGGACTGTTGGAGAGAGCAGTTAAAACATGCAGTATCTTTGGCTTAACAGTAGGGGCACAGAGTACGAGAGCAAGGAGATGTCGTTGAACTTGCATAAGAAACTTGTTAGACCTATACAAAAGGAAGGAAATGAGTACAGAAGTCAGTTACAAGAATGGATCCAGAAATGTAATGCAACGGTTATGCTAGATTAGAGAAGTTGTAACTATTCTCCTTGGAGAGAAGCTGAGAAGAGATCAGATAGAAGGTTTATGAAATCCATTAGAAACTGAAAGAGAAATTATTCCTGTTTATAAAAGGATCACAAAAGAGATGGCACAGTTTTATAACGATTTGCAAAAGAAGCAAAGGTGAGGTGAGAAAAGACATTTTCGCACAATGAGTGCATTGTCTGCAGGTAAGATTGAGGCAAGTTCAGTTGAGGCATTCAAGAGGTCATTAGATAATTACTTACTTGAAAATAATGTATATGGCTTATGGGGAAATGGCATTATTATGATGCTCATTTGGAGAGCCATTGAAGATGCAGAAGAGCTGAATGGCCCCCTTCTGTGCCATAGAATATCTCTGATTCTGTGCAGGAGGCCATGATCAACTTTAAGGGGGAGCAGATCTGGTAAGAACAGTAGCGATCCATTGCATCACTGCTCAAAAAGACTAAAATATGTCTATTTTTTGGATCAACAGTCATGGGACAGAAGTGTTGCATCGAACAGCTTTTTTTTTAATCAGTTGAAGCGAGTACCAATTTGCCAGCCACATTTAACGAGAGTTTCATTTGGGTATTACTCCATTTCATGTTTCTGTTTTAAACTGTAAAGCAATAATATTACAAAAGGGTTCAACAAATGTAAATCTGAGACATGAATATAAATGAAAGGCAAAGCTAAATTTCTTGTTCACTCAAAATAATACCTAATAGGATCATAGAATCATAGTATTGTACAGCACAGAAACAGACCCTTCGATCCAACTCATCTATGCCGACCAGATATCCTAATTTAATCTAGTCCCATTTGCCAGCATTTGGCCCATACCCCTCTAAATCCTTCTTATGTGTATACCCACCTAGAGGCCTTTTAAATGTCGTTAGTGTGCCAAACTCCACCACTTTCACTAGCAGAGATAAAAGGCACTGCAGCTGCTGGAGAATCCGAGATAACAAGGTGTGGGGCTGGATGAACACGGCAGGCCAAGCAGCATCATAGGAGCAGGAAAGCTTGATGTTTCGGGCCTAGACCCTTCATCAGAAATCACATGCACACATGCACCACCTTCTGCGTAAAAAAGTTGCCCCTTGGATCCCTTTTAAATCTTTCCCCTCTGACCTTAAACCTGTGCCCTCTAATTTTGGACTCTCACACCCTGGGGAAAAGACCTTGGCTATTCAGCCTCTCCCCATAGCTCAAACCCTCTAATCCTGGCGACATTCTTGTAAATCTTTTCTGAACCCTTTCAAATTTCATAACATCCTTCTATAGCAGGGAGACCAGAATCGCACTTGTATTCCAAAGTGGCTATCTTCTCCTCTATCCACCTTCTATCCGCCTCCCCCTCTCTCCCTATTTATTTCAGAACCCCCTTCCCCTCCAGCATTTCTGAAGAAGGGTCTAGGCCCAAAACGTCAGCCTTCCTGCTTCTCTGACGCTGCTTGGCCTGCTGTGTTCATCCAGCTCTGCACCTTGTTATCTCAGATTCTCCAGTATCTGCAGTTCCTGCTATCTCTGAAACAATTTTAACCCCACTGCGAAGCCTCTTCTAAGGATGCCTACCCTGAAGAAGTTACCCTCCTCCCTCTGAAACAACCTCAGTGGATCTCTCTCCCACTGCAACTCTCTCTAATCTCTTCGGCCTTGAAACTGCTACCTGTCTGTCTCCTCTCCACCTATCTTCTCCTCTATCCATCTTCTATCCCCCTCCCCCTCTCTCCCTATTTATTTCAGAACTCCCTTCCCCTCCCCCATTTCTGAAGAGGGGTCTAGGCCCGAAACGTCAGCCTTCCTGCTCCTCTGATGCTGCTTGGCCTGCTATGTTCATCCAGCTCTGCACTTTGTTATCTCAGATTCTCCAGCATCTTCAGTTCCTGCTAGCTCTGGCCTAACCAATGTCCTGTGCAGCTGCGACATGACCTCCCAACTCCTATACTCAATGCACTGACCAATAAAGGCAAGCTTACTAAATGCCTTCTTCACCATCCTGTCTACCTGTGACTCCACTTTCAAGGAACTATGAACATGCACTCCAAGCTCTCTTTGTTCAGCAACACTTCCCAGGACCTTACCATTAAGTGTATAAGTGCTGCCCTGATTTGCCTTTCCAAAATGTAGCACCTCACATTTATCTAAATTAAATTCCATCTGCCACTCCTTGGACCATTGGCCTGTCTGATCAAGATCGCGAACACAAAATGATGTTAGATTTTAATTAGCTTCCATTTTTAAAATGGCAATTTCCTTACATATAAAATGAAGCACGAAGGAAAGCTTCTGTCACCGCTTGTATATAAAGTACCTCCCAATTGGCCCCCCAAGCATCTACCTTGCAGTAATTTCAAGATTTGAAGGTTACCACAATCCAAAATGAGAGAGTAAACCTTTCTTCTATCATTCCATGACACAATGGGGTCTATTTTTCTAACGTGCATTATTTCACAAGTATTCATTGTTGGAAGTACATAAAATGTTGAGTCTGTTTTCTTCAGCTGAAATGGTCATTCGTAGACAACATACAATATATATTTCTCCATGTAACCTCTGTTGTGCCCGTACAGAAATGGTGTCCACCCTTTTATCTTGTGAAATCATAGGTGGAAGTAGGAGTGAGAAATGGGCAGAAGCTCTTCTGACGGTACAGCTGTGACCTTAGAATTTCTGAGGCTGAATGTTGGCAGATTGCCTCACCACAATGGACATCACAGTCAAATCATATAATGCCTTCGCTTCATGTTCCCGCATGTACTCTTTACAGAAGGAAGCACTGCATCACCGTCATGAGATGGATAATTCGGGCTGATCTTTCCGTCCTGAGCGCAGCAATATTACAGCTTATTGTGCTGTCCCTTCTCAGTAAAGGAATTATCAATTGAACCTATATTATAATTTTAAATGACCATACTACAGCATGTGTTTCATGTGTATGATGACAACATCTTAGTTAGACTCTTGACAGATTCCTTCAGGCACTAATAATACCATTTGCATTAGACGAGTTAGGGCAGAAAAATTAGCATTTGTACATTCATCTCAACAATAAATATATTCATGCATTTCCTTTATTTCTTCACATATTACATGAATATTAACTAAGAGAGTTTTTGTTGACCCTGTCACTCAATCATTGCTGGAGCCTTATTCTCTAACTGACTAGCATAAACAGAACCTTTAGATTCCACCAATTACTTTTCTCATCCATCACTCCGGACAAATTTCATTTGTTTGCATGAAATTCTTTGGTTTGCTGTTTTGATTGAACTGGTAACCCATTTGTTTTAAACATGTTAGCAGTTCTATTAAACAGAGTGAAAAATTTCATTATGAAATTATTATTTTTTGTACACTAATATTTCATAGTGATATTTCAATACTTTGGGGAATAAAATACATAAGATGCTCTTTAACATTGTGAAAATGGTACTTATACAATTTAATAAGCATGCAATGTGTATTAATTTCCTGTATTATGCACTAATTCATTGTGAGACCAGATAACACTATTGATTAAATGATTAGTGTGTGATTCAGAATAACATCAAACCATGTGGTTTCAATTCCCATTCTGACAGAGATTGGGCGTGATCAGCGTGAAAAGCAATGGCAAACCACAATTGCCAAAAAAAGAGAAAAAGTCCATGATGAAGCATTAGCAAACTATGAGACAAGGATGTAAATTTGGGCAGAGCACATGTGAATGAATGTTAATTCAAAAGACTAATTGAAACACTCACCCCAGAACTTTCAGCCTAAGTGCTGTAAAACAAATGATAGCAGATCAGGTGGCTGTTCTGCACCCTATGTTGACTGAAACAGAAGATAAATTATGACAATGAGAAATGCATGTTGTATACCTGTATCAATGTTGAAAAGGCCACCTTTAAGAAATATTGTGTGTAAAGCAATATTCAAAGTCATGTAAGTGTTTATTTTTAAATAAAATGATTTGCTTTACAATTCTGTCACAAAGTGGTTACAGGACAATGCAGAATACTTTGGTTCACAACATGACTGTGCTAATACTGGGAACAACACACTGTTTGGGATCAGAAATAGTTGATGACAGCCCCTTTGGATTTGATTGGTCAAGAAAATACAAATGCTTCTTCGTCACAGAGAAATCTTTCAGAGTTGTGTCCTTGCCCCTCATGGAACACTATTGGCTTGTACCTATCAGACATATCTATTTAAATAGAGGCATAGCTACATTACAGTGTCTGACAGCTCTAATGCACACAAGAATTGTATTTTGTCTAGATTAGTAAGCAATAGTGAGTGAAAACATGCTATGCAGTTTTGTATGCACTTCAAAAGTTTTTTTTAAGATGAACTTTAAGAGAAACAACTGAGGTATTAGTTTCCTAAAATTATTCCCTTTGGAGGTAGCAGTTACGTAGAAGTTACAGCACAGGAACAGACTATTTCTATCCAATGGGTCTATCCTTACGTTTATGCTTCACATAACTCATGCTACATTTTTTTCTAATTCAATCTGCATGTTTTCTATTTCTTCCACCATCATTTGTTCACCTGTCTTCTCCTTTAATTAGATCTAGCTTTTTCATTGTTTCTTCGGATTTGGTTGCCACTGGCTCGGCCAATACTGTTGCCTCTTGCTAATCATACATGTGAAGGCAGTAGCAAGGCGCTTTCATGGATTGCTGCAGTCCAGGTGGCATAGGTACTCCCTTTGGACTGTTAGAAAAGGAGTTACATGATTTTGACAGTGAAAGAATGACAGTATTATTCCGAGTTTGGAATGTGTGTAATTTGGAGGGGGACATGCATGTTGCAGCGTTCCCGTGCATCGATTTTCCTTGTCCTTGGAGATGATAGAGTGTGTACTTTGGAAGATACTGCTGAAGGAGGCTTGGTGAGTTGCTGCAGTGCATCTTGTTGATTGTCACTGTGTATCGATAATGTTTAGCTGCTAGATGCAGTGCTCATAAACTTAGCTGTGTTGTCTTGGATGGTGTTAAGCTTCTTGAGCAAATGGAGAGTATTGCATCACACCCCTGACTTGTGTTGCACAAGTGGTGCAGGGTTTTTGGTTAGGTGATGAAGTATCCACCTATGAATTACTAACTTTTGAACTACTGCTGCAGTTATTATATTTATTTTGCTGGTCCATTCCGGTCAATGATAATCACCAGAATGTTGGAAATTCAGCAAAAGTAATGCTATTAAATGTGAAGAGGAGATAGTTGGAAATGGAGATGGAACTTGTTGGAGATGGTTGTTGGCTGGCACTTATATAATACAAACCTTAATTTTTCACTTTCTGAGGAAGGGTCACTGGACCGGAAATGTTAACTCTGTTTTCTCCTCCACAGATGCTGCCAGACCTGCTGAGCTTTTCCAGCAACTTTGTTTTTTGTTCTTAATTTTTCACTTATTAGTCTAAAACTTGAAGCTGTCTAGGTCTTGTTGCATTTGGACATGAACTGCTTCAGTACCTTACAAATTGCAATGATACCTATTTTCTAAATAAACTCTTTAGAAACATTATTACACATCTCTGATGCAAGTAGGACTTGAACCTGGCTCTCCTGGCTCAGAGGTGGGGGCACTACCACAGTGGCACAAGACCCCCTCGAGTTCCAAATAGTACTGAACATTGCATAAATGACAGCAAATATTCCCCATTTCTGACCTTGTGATGGAGGAAAGGATATTGATGAAGTGGCTGAAGATGTTTGGGTCTAGGACACAACCCTAAGGAACATCAGTAGTAATGTCCTGTGAATGAGATGATTGACCTCCAATAATCACTATGGTCTTTCTTTGTACTCGGTAGGACTCCATCAAGCAGTGAACTTTTCCTTTGATTTCCATTGATTTCAATGTACGATGGATCTTAAGTGCAAAATGCTGCCTTAATACCAAGAGTGTCACCCCACCTCTGGGATCAGTTCATTTTGTCAGTGTTGGATCAGGTTGTAATGTGATCAGGAGTCCAATGGTCTTGTTAGAAATAAATTCAGCATCTATGAGTAAATTATTCCTGTGCAGGTTTGTTTCATAGCATCAGTGCCATTCATTATGCCTCACCGCAAGGTTTGGCCTTCTGTGCATCAGACAACAATTTTAATCTTATTTAGAAAACTGGTTTTATAAGATGACTTCAGTTGATAAAAAATCATATGATTATTTTGTGCTATTCTCATCAGGCCAAGATTTCTTTAGGGAAATAGTTAATTATCAATGCTGACAAAGGCAATTTTTGTTTGCTGGGTTTGTTTTGTAACTGTTGATGTTTGAAAATTAAATTTTATCTCGGGTCATACAGAAAATTCTAGAAGGAATGGTATAAGGTAGAAACAGTTGAATGCAGATGTGGCCAGCAAGAGTAGTCGAGGAAGATTGCAGAGTCAAACACTACGCTAAAAAGCACTGAGCTTGTTGATGTGATTTTTGAGTATTTTCCGAAAGTCATTACTTTGGCTTCTGCCATTATTGTGTCGTTTCCTTTTCTGCTGTCAATATTTATGCTAATCTGAATAGTATAATGTTCACCAAGCACTTTGAAGATGCTTATTTTATTGCTTTGTGAATGATGAGTGTGCTTGGGCGTACACAGCTGTGGCATCATTCAGATATATTAGCATTTTTAAAAAAAATTGACAAGACTCAGTGGCATACTTGAAAACAAAGTGAAAATGCACTGCTTGCTCTGTTGCGGCCAAACATTTCAAATCCATAATTTGAGATAAGATTAGCAAATGTTTAGAACTGTATTGGCTAAGCAGTGACAGTTAGCTCAGCTTTGTTAAAGGTAAGTGCCATTTGGCAAGCTCAATACTAATTTTTGAAAACATGATCTGAGGACTCTTGAAGGGGATGGAATGACTGTGTAGTATATGAACTTGCAGATGGCATTTTATCAGGTAACTCACAAACAAGTTTTTATAAAAAATCTGTTGTATTGTATCTCATAAAATGTGACAGCATGGAGAAAAAATGTTGATTGACAGACAGAAAACAAAAGGTTAGTGTAAAAGGATGTTGCAGATTGAAAACAATTTTGAATTTGTGTATCCTAGCAACCACTGATGGATCCACTTTATTCTTGGTGCAAGTAGATGATTTACTAATAGAAAACATAATCTTAAAATTTGCCAGTGGCAGAAAAACGGGAGGTTAGGTAACTATTAACGATGGTAAAAGATTTCAGAAAGACGTGGCTGAATTAGCAGAATGTTAGTAGACATAGTTGACAGTCAAATTTATTGTGGAGAATAGTGAGATTGAACATTTTTGGAAGGAAAATAAGTGAGTATATATGAAGAGACATTGGAGGATAATCAAAAAGACTAAGGGAATCAGATATTTAATTCTCTAACAGTGTAAAAGCCTTTTAAATATAGCCTTTTTAAAAGACCTACCAAATTTAGCTGTTTTATAAATAAGAGTATAAAATAATATGATGTATTAACAGAATAAACAAGTAATGATGAATTCATGGAAAATATTAGGTGGACCAAAATTTAAAAACTGCATGTAGGTTATGCACTTCACTACATAGGTATTTCAAGCTATGGAAAAAAATACAGGATAGAATCTGCACCATGATGGCTCCCTGCTGCCATCTCCCTTCTGTTGTGAGTTATTATCCTCAGAGGCTATAGCAATATGAATACAACCATGTGACAGGTACTGGACCTTATTTTGGCTGCCAATAAATGACCAGAAAGGATATTAATTGAAGTAAGATCTCAGTGTCAAGCGCAGCTTGGAAACCAGAAGATACTTCATTTTTCAATCTAGCATCCCACAACTCAATAGCAAAATGTCTGATCATCTATAAGGAGCAATTGACTAGTTTTCGTTGTTTCATCAGCCAATATCTGCTACAGCAGCTGTCACATGCTCCAGAGTAGTCTGCACTGATTAACCTTATTGGGGTAGTATTGATTAGAATAGCAATGATACGTGGCACAATCCTTGCCATGGCCTGTACATGTAAGAGAACAACTCTTTGGATGTCTCTTTTCAAAACAGGACATGAAAGATTGAACTCCGTAAGCTCTTGAAGCAAGGAAATGTATCTCATGGCTCTTTGCTGAGGACACCTGGTTATTTCCTCCATTCCCTTTCCCTCTGGCTTTGGCATATTTGATGTTTCACCCCGCACAAGGCCCTCATTTGCAGCACACCATCATATTTTTCTTTCTGGGTGATTCCATTTGGGCTGGTGGATGGGGTAAGGGAAGAGGATGAGTCCTGCATGAGTGGGAACGTGAGACCATGTTGGAAAGCAGAGGAGATGCTGAATATCCTGTCACATCCATTTCTTTTTTCTGTGTTAGAAGGGAAAAAATCCAGGAAGAGAAATTGTATAATGTGAAAGACGAGCAGAGATAATGTGAGTTTCAGAGGTACGAAGAATTTGCTGTCTGGACAGTTGGCTGTGTTCCAGCAGCGGGATGTGGAAAAGCAACATGTTATCATGGGATAGAAGGCAGGCCACCCTTAAAGGGGCATGAGCAAATTTCTCGGGGTCTGTTGATCAGCACACGTTGTTGTAAGACAGTTCAAACAGGTTTTTAAACTCAAGAATTGAGGAAGGAGTCCGACCACATTCAAACAAATATGCACTGTGTGATTTATTCGATTGTGTTTGTGAGACAGCTGTTTTTGAATCTGGCTGTCAGTTACTAATATTCCCAACTGCTGGAAGAACATCACGTTTGAGTTCAGCTGTGTTAGGCTGAGTTAGATTTGCAACTTTCAGGCATAAAGTCATTAATGAAAGATCAGAAAAAATGAATCAATACTTCAATAAAATCCAAATTCAAATAAATTATTTCATGCAGGGATTGCTACTTCAAATATTTTGTTTTCAAGGATCTAAATACTGTAAATTCTACTGTGAATGCGTTTTGTTATTGGTTATTTACGTTTATTTTTTTTTTAAGTAACCTTATTTGATTAAACTCAAAACCAGGTTGTGATGCTCCAGAAGACTCCTGATTGAGATTAGCGAAAATAGATTTTAGATCCCTTTCTAAAATATGTTTCTGACTTCCATTTCCTGTTGAAAGTGAGACCCCCAAGAGAGTACCGAATCTTACTAGTTTGTGTGGTATGCTGCTCTCGTGCTTTGAATAACTATATTTTCATTTGTGAAATCAAGAAGAAGTCAGTATAAATGGGAACCTGGATCATGAAACATGACAACATATGAGAAACACAAAAGGTACTTTTTAAAAATAATATGTTCATTTCTATTCTTTGGAGATTAGAGCACAGTATGAGATCCTGTCTTAGGAGTACTGCTTATTATCACATATTGCTATGGTAACAGAAGCATAATTAGGACCTGTTTCTACAGTGAACAGCTGTGAACACTTTTTTGTCTGGCTTAAAAAATAGCTTCAATTTATGGACACCTTCCTTTTCTGAGGGTGTACTTAGATCGTGCCCTCATTATTTTTCCTCCAAACTACCTTTCTTTTAAATAAAGTAGAGGAGAGTTTGTTAACCAAAAACTAGAAATTATTTTCATACAAAATAAGGAAATGCAAACATATAAACTTAGAGGAAACTATCGGAAACAATATCTTAGTCACAAGCATTAGATAGCTTCCTTCCCAAACTCTTCATTATAGATTTCAGAGCAACCTATCATTAAGCAAGACTTGAGAGTTAACATCAGTGGTTTATGTACTGTTTCTAGTGAATTAAAGTGATGAAACAGGACTTATGA
The DNA here is from genome assembly GCA_024137785.1 of Ginglymostoma cirratum. Taxonomy (NCBI): domain Eukaryota; kingdom Metazoa; phylum Chordata; class Chondrichthyes; order Orectolobiformes; family Ginglymostomatidae; genus Ginglymostoma; species Ginglymostoma cirratum. Next base: position 41,298,461 of record JAHRHZ010000249.1, read on the forward strand.
TGAGTTGATAGATGTATGGTTGGTATCTTTGTCCAGCGCCACGCCAAATGTATGGGTAACCATGGTCTGCCAAATTTTCCAATAATGGCAACAATGGATAATTTCTTGTTGGAGATCTGGTTAACCCATTCTCTAATGTGTTCTAGCTGTTTCCTTCACTGTAGGCCTCTTGCTCTTCTTCCCTTAATCCTTCCCGTGGTGATTCGGCTCCAATCCTTCTGCACAGATTACATCTCCAAATAACTCAATTTGTCTGCTTTTGATATGATTTCAAAGTTTTCTTGTACTTCTCACATTATTCAATACCTTTCTATTCTTCCCCCAACACACCTTTCGGATCATTCTTAAACACCACATTTTGAAACTGTTGATTATCTTTTCCTCTTCTTTCCTATTGCTCTAAGCTTCACATGCACCATTCGTTATCGACCAGACATGACATATTTAGTTTCCAGATTCGTGTTTCAAGACTTGAGTTGTCATTTCGTAGAAGGTTGTTTAATTGTGTAAAATTACTTTTAGCTTGTCTAATCCTTATTGCTTTTAGCATGGAGTATTATTGTCCTTCCTACCTAATTGAATTGATTGACCTGTTCCAAAATGTTTTCATTTATCTTGCAGCTTATTTGAATGTCCCTTTTATTTATCATTACCATAATCCTCGTTTTCTTGCAATTGGGTGTAAACCCACATCTTCCACTTCCATTTAGGGGCTGTAGCAATTTTTTATTTGCAAGTCTTTCATTTGTTGCAGTGATTAAGATGTCATTTGTTACAGTGGATTTTGTTGATGACTATCCCTTTCGAATCAGTCATACCTTCTCTTTCTCTGAGAATGCATTTAATGTATCGGAGACACATTCTGGTGATGTCAGGTGTAATGATAAATAATGAATCTGATCTTTCTGGAGCATATTTATAAAGTTTAAAGTGATGGTATATGTTATAATAATCTCATGACACCACGGGAGACATGATGCCATGCAGGTTCTAGCACAAAGGAGGCTATTGAATCCGTAATGTCTGTGGTTTATGCTGGAGGAATTAAAAATTAATCCCACTACCACGCTGGGTCCCCATAGTTCCTCCCCTTATATCAAATATTCATCTAGTTTTACCTTGAAAGAACTAGTGGTCTCAGCCACAACCACTTCCTACTCAAAATATTTGGAATACCAACAACTAAACTGCATTAAAAAAAATTATTGCCTTTCTCAACTGTGAGGAAATGTAAGGCAGCAAAAGAGCACGGACTGATTTAATAGTACATCATATGCAGCAGAAATAGACACTCCCCAACCCATGAGGAGTCATGTCATCTCCAAGGGAGAGAGATAGCAAACAGATAAAATCCAACCTCACTAGTCAGAAAAACATCTGGAAAATTGCACTTGGTCCAGCTCTCCTTTGAATATGCATAACAATCCAGCATTCACTTGTTTCCAAGAATATCTATTGTCTGGGAAAAAAAAAGTGTAAACTATCTAATCTATTTCTACACTTGTGTAACTTATAAGCACGATCCCTGGTCCTTCCCAACTTATCTAATTGAAATAATTTATCAATGTGGACACTGTCTGGTCCTTCCATTATTTTAAAGGCATCAATCAAATTTCCCTGGAGTGTGTGTTGTTCTAAAGTAAATAGACCAGCTTTAAGCCTATTTGAGTAGCTGAAGTATTTTAAATCAGGAATCAATCTTGTGGCCATCCTCAGAATCTTTGTTTAAACCTCAATGTACATACAGGGCCTCAGATTGGGCACAGTATTCCAAGTAAGCGCAGGGAAAAAAATGGTGTGTTATGTTTGTATTAAATATTCCTGTGAACATGGTCCAGGATCCAAAAAACCAACATGGCATAGCTGATGAAATTTAGACTCACCATAAATTTGACAAACGTGCTCAAACCTATGCTGGCTCTATATGATTATGTTTCTAAATTCTTCCTAATTTTATCTGAAATAATGCATTACATTAAGAAACTTTAATTTTTCCACCAGTTTCAATCATTCTTGCAAACTTTGTATCTTTAATGAATATATTGATTGTAAGATATTTTTAAAGAGTTTTTTTTTCAGTTTGACATTGACTTTCAGCAACCAGTGGGTGAAGCAGCTGCAGTGGTTTTGGGCTAAATAATTCTGATATTCTGTTGTACAAAGTAAGTGTTATGTAATAGGCCGAACAATACAGCGCATGCTTTAAATATTGTTATAGATGTCTCAGAACTGCCACAAGATGTTGTATCTGTGATCGAATGACTTTCATGTAAATCATGACAATGTAATAGATAAAGTACAAGGACATCAGTAAGAGGGAAGACACTAGTCTAGAATGACCACACAAAGAGCAATCTGTTAGACACTGCAATAGAGAGCTATATTGATAACCAACTATATGCAGACTTAAATAAAGGAATGTTACTCTACATAAGGAATTGGAAGATCATTACCTAAAGCTATGAATTAAGCAACCTTAGGGACAGTATTTACATACGTCCACAGCCCAGATTTGCTCCAGCCTGGGATCTCAATGTAAAGATAGCAGTATTGGCTTAAAGTGCAAGATAAAGAAAAATTCCTCAAGGATCCATGAAAGGAACCAAAATATTCAGCCTTCAAAAGCCTCAGCGCATTTGAGCTTTCCACTTGGGGCATGCTTTCATGTATAGTTTATTTCGTTGGAATCATTAATAGATCTCACTGTAAACTGAGAAGAAATATTCTTTACCAAGGGCCAACAAAAGAATTGCAGAACAAGTTTCATCAAAGCACAGAGAAGAAATTTCTCTGACAGTGGGATTTCTTGCCTTGTTGCCAGTGAAGTCGGTGGGGAATGCATTTCTGATCATCAGGGTTAACCTACTGTGATTTAAAAGTGGCTAGAGATCTTCACTCAGCAGGGGTCCCAGCTAAGTCAGCTGCCAGCTATCTGATTGACTGGTACCTCTGAAGTACTTTCAGTACCATCAGGAGTGCTGGCCACTGAAGGGATTACAAGTAATCCCCAGTGTCAACTTGCCAGAATCCAGAGGGCAAGGTAAGTTCAGTTTAGACTCCCAAGGAAAGATAGACCGGCACTTAAGGCAGTCCAGAGAAGATTCATTTAGATTGAAAACAGTATGAGGAAATTTTCTCAAGAGCAGAAGATAAGTGGGTTGAGTCTATACTCATTGGGGTTTTGGAGACTATGGGGTGGCCTTATTGAAACATATAGGTTTCTTAGGGGACTTGACGTGGTAAACATGGAGAGGTTGTCTCCCATTGTGGAACAGTCTAGGACTAGAGGGCATAATCTCAGCATAAGAGTTGCCCTATTAGGAAAGAGGTGAGAATACTTTAATTTCTCAGAGGGTTGTGAAGCTGCAGAATTTGTTGTGACAGAGGCCTGTTCAGGCTGCCTCATTCAGTATATTCAAAGTTGAGATAGATGTTTAGTTGGTAAGGGAATCAAGGGTTTATGGGGAGAAGTCTGGAATGTGGCATTGAGGATTACCACATCAGCCATGATCTCATTGAATGGTTGACTGAATTTCCCGGCCCAATGGCCTATTTCTGCTCTTATGTCTTACAGTTTTGCAGTGGGATAAGTAAGTTGATGGGTCAGAAAGAGGGGATGGGTATCACGATTTCAAGGGCAAGTGGGAAACAGCAACCATAGTGGGAAGTAGCTGCCAATCTTCAAAAGAGGCCTATAATGGAAGTGCGGGAGTTAGCTAGGTCAAGGGCAGCTCAACTACAGAATTTTATATCCCTCAAGCTCCCGGAACCTGCTGTAAAGGGATCCTTATGAAGGGATCCTTCATCCATGAGCTAGAAAGTCACACTATTTCTGACTTGGATAATTTCACCATAACCCTTAAAAAACTCCAGTAAATATTAGGTCACCTGACATCAAAACATCTCCCCACCCGAATCCATACTCAGAGTCTCAACTTCCCATTAACAATTTCTATGAGTTAAGAAAGGAAGTTTATTGGATTATCTTAAATTATTTTAAACAATATCTGTCGTGGTTTAGTCCACCTATAGGTAAGGGTCATTCCCGCTGATTGTTGTGCATTGCGGTGAATTTTCGTCGGCTGATTTTTGTGATAGGTCAATAATGGCAAATGTCATTACCCCTCAGAACAGACTGTAACTTCAGGACATCAGGCTTGTGCAAGTTAGCACAGATATCTTGCAGTTGCAGACTGTGATCCGGAGTTTGAACGCAGCCTGGATTGGTGTCCCACCAGAGTCAGCATTCACAAAGAGCAGCGGAAATGTCAACTTCAAATTAAAAGCTAAAAACCAAAACTGCTACTGATGGAATTCAGAATCAAAAACAGAGATTGCTGGAAAATCTCAGCAGGTCTGGCAGCATCTTGGACAGAAAGCAGAATTAATGTTTTGGCACTAGCTTCTGAAGAAGGGTCACTTGTCTTGAAATGTTAATTTTATTTTACTCTCCACAGATGCTGCCACACTACTGAGATTTTCCAGCAATCTCTGTTTTTGTTCTGAATTTAAAAGATTTTACATTTCTTTTTTCTCTTTCTGCAATATTTGGAAACCCATTTGCAGTTTGAACTGGACCTCTGCCTTTATCAAAAGTGTGCAAAAAATAAGCAACATTTTCAGTTCTATAAGAAGAGTCAGACTGGACTTTAAACATTAACTCTGTTTTTCTGTCCATAGATGCTGGCAGACCTGCTGAGTTTCTCCAACCTTCTCTGTATTTATTTGGGAGTTTCTCCAGCATTCTGTGTTTGTTGGGTCTTCAAACGTTCCTGTTGCTCACAGCATCATTTGGAATGCCTTAAAAAATTATGCCTCGTTCAAACAGATATAAATAGATTTCTAATACAGATGTGATTAGTAAACTTCAATCAACTGAACATGAAAAATTAATTTTGTAATCATTGAATACTATTGACTGATTGATCATTACATTTTTATGAAGCTCGTTTTTTAAACATTTTCTTCCAGAATATTTTTAACTTTTACGTTCATCCCAAGTGTCTGGTCCAATCTTTAATTTGCTGTGTGTCAAAAAATGCACAAATAAATTCATTTTAATTCTTTTTGGTCTTGATTGACAGCCTGTGAAAATTGTTAATGTGATTGGTTGCTTGTAGAGCCTGACAACATAACACCAAATCTAGGCTTTGAAGGCCCAGCAAAGAATGCTGCAGGTGCCACTGCAGCTGACATTCTTGCTGATAAATGACAAGACCTACTTCATGGTTAGAGGCGTTCACCCTTGCTTTTCCACTGACTGCAAAGTCCTGACCTCTTTGTGTTTCTGACTGTCAAACTTACAAACATATCCCCCCAATTTTTCTAACCTTTTAGACATTGGGTAACAGACTGTTATTTACAGCATAGCATGTAGTACTTCAGTGTCCCAGTGTGCATTATATTCAGTTCTCTTCAAAAGCTCAATTTTTGACAGCTTATCCTGAAATTCTTTATATGTATTTTCTTGCAGATCTGAAATGAGAATTGCAATTCAGTTTTACATTTGTGTTTCTTTGTTATTCACTCATTAGTGATAATAGTTTATGGAGCTATAAATGAAATTTCTAGCTATATTTTTGGCATATTACATCATTGGTAATATTTGATTTTTCTTTCCAGACTGACTCCTTATTGCTTTTTATCATAGCAATTGCCATCCTGTAGGGCCAAACACTGTCTGTGCTTGATTCTGTCTCCAGAGTTCAATTCTACTTTGAAGTTGACAACGATAGCTCCAGGCAATATGCCAAACTCTCCAAACTTTGAAAATGTAAAAATACCCAGCCAATAGCATTTTACATAAAGATGAATCAAAATATCAGGGAGATTATACTGAATTTGATTATATTTATGGATTCTATGGATTCATGTGTCAGTCTTCAGGCCCTTGATTCTCTGTTTGAATTCTGCTTTCCTTATTCTTTGATGCATAAGGGAAAGAGATAGTCACATTAAAACGTTTGTGCGTGTAAGGGGAGGGGGTAGGGAGAAGCGGTAAGCTGACATGTCTGATAAAGTAGACAGCTTTTACTCAATCCAGAAGAGTTTTTTTATATAAGAAACAAATGCTAGTTGTTTGTTTGACTTTCAGGAATTTTGTCCTCATCTCACTTTCAATTGCATAGAAATCTTGCCTTTGTTCCTCATGCTTTTGTAAGTTATCCAAACTAACAGATTGAGACTCTTCACATGTTTGGGGAGAGTTAATAAATCATCTGTCTACAGCATCTTGTTACTGTGTAAAGATGAACAGTGTAGCAATGTTGAGGATTCCTTATCGTAAATTCAGAGTGAAAGCCCTCTCTTTGTTTCAATGGAATTCACATATTAAAATTGTGAAAAAATATTGTTTATAACAGGTAGAGAAATTTTAGCCAATATTATTTTTATGCTAGAGATTCTAGTGTGCACTATGAGCTAATAGACTCCATCATTGCACCAGTTCAAATTAGCTAAAAGCTAGTACAAAAATGGAGGAATGACTGGCAGGTGAGATATTTGCCTATGACCTAAATGTTTTGAGCAGTAGAAGTCCAGACTTAGTATCAGACATAAATGATGCCAGTTTTAAATTATCTAGGTTAGCACAAAAGGCATGGTTAACCTTCTAATCTAAAGGCTGTAGACGGTAGTAGTGCTGATAGCTAATTAAAGCTGTCAGCAGACCTGCTGGCAGTGGGAGATATAACAATGCACATATAGTTGAAATTTTGCGGCGAAATGAATTGCTGCTTGGAAGGCAAGTTGGTACACCTTCAAAAATCTGTCTTCTCCCCAAACTGGAGGGTGGGGTGATGTGTTGAAAAGGCTGTCAGTGAAATGAAGAGCAAAGGGAAAGGCCTGAAACACCATTGTGCAAAAATGATTATGGGTTTGTGCAGGTGAAAGGTTAAAGTGCATTATTGACCTAGGCAGTGGTAGGTTGATTAATTAACTGAGCTGCTGTAGCCACCTTTGGGCCTATAATTATTTGAACCCCCAATTAAGAATGATGAGAATAAGGTTTTGTATGATTCAGCTACAAATCTGTAGGTTTCAGGGGATGTTTTTAGTCACAACACAGCAGAGATGACAATTTTGATTAATAACGTTTATTTTTATTTTTAATTCTTTACAAATCGCTCCTGTTTAAAATGCGCTCAGGATGCCAAACACGTGCGAAACATAATTAATTGCACAAGTGAAAAGAGCAGAACAAACAGAATTATGGGTTCAATCTTTGTCATAATCATTTAGGATTTATACTTTACAAAGCGATGTATGTATATTCTGGCTAGGGAGTTGCATGTACTTATATAAAAATCTGTCCAGTGTGATTTCTCTGATGTAAATTGGAAAAAAGGAATAGAAAATGGACCTTGTTGCATCTCGTTTTACAGACACAGAACATGCATTTGATGACCAATGTCCTGTTTCTTCAAGAGACCTGAACAAAAGATTCAAAATTGGGACTGAGAATATTTTAAATCTTTATTTGCATATGCACCAATGGGGCCCAGAGTCTATTTTAGATCCTATTTAGAAATTAATGAGGAAGGTAATGTAGAACTTCAAAAGGATGGAGACAAGTTGGTAGAATGGGCAGACAAGTGGCAGCTGAAATTTAATGCAGGAACTTGGAAGTGATTTGTTTTGGTGGAAATAATGCAGAGACTATAGAATAAAGAGTATTATTCCAAACGGGTAACAGAAGCATTGGAATCAGGTGTATGAGTGGAATCTTCACTTCCCTGGAGCTGGTGAGAGAAAAGGGGAAATAATCAGGCGAGTTGGTCCTGGATGGAAACTTAACCCCTTCTCGTCACCTCGGCAGTTCAAGTGCTGGGCAAAAGAATATGTGGGTGACTTCCTCGAATTGCCAGCAATAATGCTCCTAAGTGCTCAATTCGTGGTGACGTAAGGGCCTCAATTCACCTCCTGTCAGGATACCTGCCTCAGCAACTGATGAGAAAACTGGTTCATTTCACATCTGGGAAACAATGGTAGTTTGTTTTTTTGGTTGGTTTGGGGTGCGTTAGGGGGAGGAACTTCAATTATCCCAATTTGTCAGAGGCAAAGCTTGAAAGGGGAGTCGGCAAGAAATAGACCTGTGAAAGTCACACCCAATGCCCTTCTCTTCAACTTCTGGGTTGCCCTCTCCCCTGACATCCATTCACCCCTTCCATACACACACCTGCACGTGCACATGCATGTGCTCACACACAAAAAAAATAAGATTTGACTTACCTGCATGCTGGTAGATCCCTTGAGGAGAAGGCACAACTGGAAGACTTTAGCATCCAGGCCTTGCAGACTGCTGAGAGATAGTAAGAACTGCTGATGTTGGAGTCAGAGATAACACAGTGTAGAGCTGGAGGAGCACAGCAGGCCAGGCAGCATCAGAGGAGCTGAAGAAGGGTCCTGATCCGAAACGTCAACTTTCCTGCTCCTCTGATGATGCCTAGCCTGCTGTGCCCCTCCAGCTCCACACTGTGTTATTGCAGACTACTGATTGGCCAGTGATAGGGTGAGGTGCCCTCCTTTGCTTGTTGATTCTTGAGGTGATTGGTGGGCAAAAGATATGAGCTATCTCACTGGTGGGAGTAAAATGTTGCTGGTCCTACAATGAGAAAAAAACTTTGGAAGTCATCATTAATATGTACAAATCATTGAAGATGTTAGATAGTTGAGTAGGTGGCTCATAAAACATACAGCATCTTAGACTCTATCAATAGGAGCATAGACTACAAAAGCAAGGAAGTTACATTCAGTACATGAATTACTATAAAACAGTAGTTCAGCCTCAACTGGAGGATTATATTCAGTTCTGCACACTGCTGGATATGTAGTAGGTTCTAGTAGCCTCACAAATTATTCAGCTGAGTCATGAAGTTCCGTATCTGGGTCAACTACATACCTCCCCATTAAGTCATGATGTTGATCACACTTTCACCTGAAACACTTGCTGCCAATTTCTACACCGTTTGAAAAGGCAAGTAAATGATGTGGAAAGCACCAGGATGCTGTTGGGCTTGGGAGTTTTTCGTTTTGAAGAGAATCTTGTCAGTTTTGGCCTGTATGTGATTCCAGTCCCACATCAATGTGGTTGGTGTGCTTAAAATACTAGCCCTCTGCAGAGAGCAATTACTCTTGTACAGGTTGTGCAGTAAATTCCCAAGTTACAAATCATCATAAAGTTCATATTCACAGAATGTGACCTATAATCAAGGTGGACTTGCAGGTAGAGAATCCTGGTGTTATTTAAGAACCAACTGAGTTTCTAAAGATCATTATAGTTGGATGAATTAAAATGGACTAAATTACCTCATTCTTGAGGTACAAGTTTGGGAAAATGAAACAAATAAATATTTATCTTAATTCAGTCAGAAGTGAATTCCTTGATCTTGGAAACACGATTTAAACTTTACCAATTAGAAAATGAGAGTAGTTTTCATTTTCATTCTCACTGTTGTATGCCATTGTGTACATGGTAGTGTGCATAATAGGGTTAAAAATATAAATCTGGTGAAAGGAAAATGTTGCTTTTAGAAGAACTTCTGGTTTGAACAGTGTTAGATTTTGAACAGTAGATAATTGTTAACTTCCTCTGTCCATTAGCACATATGTTAATTACATATAATGATGTTGTATTTTATTGCTGATGGAACAGTGCCAACATTTCCCTATACTGTGGAATTACTTTTGGAGATAACCATACTCACACCACATTAATTACTGTTTCAGTCATCAGGAACATTTTGAGAGACAGAAACTGATAATTCATATATTTTCCCATACACTGTCACTGGAGTTTTCTAGAAGGGCTGGATACTAAGCCACAATCTGGATGCATGATTCCTGCTCCAACATTGAGATTTTCATGTGTTTTTTGTAAGGGATGAGGACTCCCAATGCTGGAAATCCCATACCCCTGCATCATTGGTGAATATAGAGTAGGATTCTTGGCAACAGATTTCATTGCACGTGTGAAAATAGAAAGCATAGGCTCAGATTTTGGGCAGAGATTTCCCTTTTGGTTCTAATAAGGAGCCTGAACCTTTCAGCTGCTGTTTAACAAGCTGTGCATTTCCAGCATTTTCTTCTTCTACATCTTGATCCGTGAATCACTCATATGAACTTTTAGTTGATGGTAAGAGTGATGAAAAGCATAGTAAGGAGGATTCTCACAAGTAATTATTCATTCAGAAGTCTCTCTTGGAAATAAAAAACAGATAGATGAGCAAATAGGAAACCTCCTTGTGTTCACAGAGTTGAATTAGAATGTAAAAAGTTCACAATTTGCACACATTACCAGCAAAAGAGCCAATAATACATAGTTAGCAGCTAAATTTGCTTCTGCAACATGATCACACGTTTGTCCTGATTGGTTCCTTACCATGTTCATTGGATGACCTATGAGAAAGCATACAGTACTGATTTGACAAGGTAGCAAAAGAAAAGCCCGAATAAAAGGTTGTTTTCCTTTAGTGCATGTTTAACTGTACAAAGAGAAATGAATCCCCTATGTAGTAATGAGACAGATGGTCTGATATTGTCAAATGTTAGGAAAATTGAATGATGCTGAAACTCAACCAGAAGTTGTTACCTTATAACGTCCATGAGACCATAAGAAATAGGAACAAGAGTAGGCCGTTCAGCCCCTTGAGTTTGCACCACCATTCAATAGCATCATGGCTGCTCTGACGTCCTTTGTCCACTTTCCTTGTCACCCTTGACTCCCCTGCTGATCAACAGTTTATCTATCTCAGCTTTAAGTATACATAAGGACTCTGCCTTCACAGTTCTCTCTGGCAAGGAGTATCGAGTTCTGAGGAAGGGTCACCAGACCCGAAACATTAACTCTGATTTCTTTCTTCATAGATGCTGTCAGACCTGCTGAGCTTTTCCAGCAACTTCTGTTTTCGTTCCTAATTTACAGCATCCGCAATTCTTTCAGCTATTATTAAGAAATATCAAAGATAGTCAACTCTCTGAGAGGAGGAATTCCTTCTTATCTTGGTCTTAAATTGGTGTCCCTTTATTCTGAGACTATGCCTTCTGATCCTAGACTGTCCCATAAGGGGAAACATCCTCTCACCATTTATCCTGTCAAGCCCCTTAGCAATCCTATATGTTTAATTGAGATCACCTCTTATTCTCCTAATCTCCAATAAGTAGAGGCCCGACCTGTTTAGCCTTTGTTCATAAGACAATCCCTCTATACCTTAGTTAACCTTTTCTGAACTACCTCCAATGAAATGGTATCTTTCCTGAAATAAGGGAACCAAAACTGCTCGCAGTACTCCAGATATAGTCTCTTGTGCAGCACCTTGTGCAGTTGCAATAAGACTTCTCCATTCTTATACCTTCTTCACAGTCCACTAAGCACAACTTTCGGTATCATCCGCAAACTTATTAACCATACCTCCTGTGTTCTCATCCAAGTCATTGATATAAGTGATAAACCACAGTGGACCCAGAACTGACCGGTGCAACTCAATGCTGATCACAGGCCTCCAGTCCGAATAACAACCCTCTACCTCCACCTGCTGTCTTCTACCACCAAGCCAATTTTGAGTCCAATTGGATATTTCTCCCTGGATCCTATGTGACCTAACCTTACTAACCAATCTACCACCTGGGACCTTTGGACAGGTACATGAATAGGAAGGGTCTGGAGGGATATGGGCCTAATTCAGGCAAATGGGACTAGTACAAGTTAGGATACCTGGTCGTCATGGACGAATGGGATCAAAGGGTCTGTTTCCATGCTATGTGACTCCATGACTCCATGCTTCAATCTCATAGAGTCATAGAGTCATAGAGTTATACAGCACAGAAACAGACCCTTCCGTCCAACTTATCCATCTCGATCAGAGATCTAGTCCTATTTTGTCAGGATTTGGCCCATATACTTCTAAACGCCTCTTACTCATATACTCACCCAGATGCCTGTTAAATGTTGTAATTGTACCAGCCTCCACCACTTCATTTTGGCAACTCATTCCATAAATGTGCCATCTTCTGCATGAAAAATTTGCCCCTCATGTTCGTTTTAAGTCTTTCCTCTCTCACCTTAAACCTATGTCCTCTAGTGTTGAGCTATCCTAACCTGGTAAAAAGACCTTGGCTATCCATACCCCTCATCACTTTATAAATCTCTCTGAGGTCATACCTCAGCCTCTGACATTCCAGAGAAAAAAGCCCCAGCCTATTCAGCCCCTCCCTATAGCTCAAACCCTCTACTCCTGACAACATCCCTGTAAATCTTTCTGTACCCTTCCAAGTTCAACAACATCTTTCCTATATTTCCTTGAAATAAGGGCCAACCAAGCCCCCATGAAATAGAGACTAAAATAACTGGAGCTGAAGCAGTGAAAAAACAGCTTAGCAGCACTTATCAGCCCATACACATCTGGTATTTCTACCAGACCATCCTATAAGGACCCTACATAGTCTGACCACAGTGCCCATCTTTTCAGGTAGTCAGATTTTATAAGATGTAAATCGGGGTTCTAGGACAATCTGATACATTGTACTCAGCTGCTGCAGACTCATTTTGTGAAGGTCAACACTTGCTGCCAAGGCAAAGAGTCATAGAGTCAGAGATAGTAGGAGCTGCAGATGCTGGAGAATCTGAGATAACAAGACCTAGATGAACACAGCAGGCCAAGCAGCATCACAGGAGCAGGAAAGCTGATGTTTCAGGCCTAGACCCTTCTTCAGAAATGGGGGAGGGGTAGGGGGTTCTGAAATAAATAGGGAGAGAGGGGGTGGAGGCCACAAGATGGATAAAGGAGAAGATAGGTGGAGAGGAGACAGACAGGTCAAAGAGGCAGGGATGGAGCCAGTAAAGGTGAGTGTAGGTGGGGAGCTAGGCCCCTCCCTAACTCGCCACCTATACTCACCTTTACTGGCTCCACCCCCACCTCTTTGACCTGTCTGTCTCTTCTCCACCTATCTGCTCCTTTGTCCATCTTCTATCTGCCTCCCCCTCTCTCCCTATTTATTTCAGAAACCCCTTCCCCTCCCCAATTTCTGAAGAAGGGTCTAGGCCTGAGTCATAGAGTCATACAGTTATACAACACGGAAACAGACACTTCGGTCCAACCAGTCCATGCAAAACATGATCCCAAACAAAACTTGTCCCACCTACCTGGTCCTGGCCCACATCCCTGTGAACCTTTTCTACTCGTGTATCCATCCAAATGTCTTTTAAACTTTGTAATTGTACCCGCATCCACCACTTCATCAGGAAGTTCATTCCACACGTGAACCACCCTCTGGGTAAAAAAATTGCCTCTTATGTCTTTTTTAAAGCCCTCTCCCCCACCTTAAAAATATGCCTCCTAGTCTTGAAATTCCCCATTTTAGGGAAAAGACAACTACCATCAAGGTACAAAGAAAAATATTGAATTAGTTTACAGCTTTTCACATCCTGCTGAATTGTAGCTAATGTTGTAGTGTCTGAAAACGAAACAGCCAATTTTTAAACAACGTCCCAAAGCAAAAATAAATAACATAAAGTCCTTCATGACTTTTGACCCAAAGCTCTGTATAGCCAACAAAGTAAAGAAGGATTGTTTACATCAGAGGCATACCTTGCTTTAAAAGCTCATCCACCTTTGATGCAGCATCCAAGCTCTGAATGGAAGTGCCAGTCGAGATTATGTGCTCAAGTCTCTCAGTGGGACTTGAACCTTAAACCATCTATGACCAGCACTGAACCAAAGCAACTGAGGAGCAGAGCTTGGTGGAATTCAACTGTGTAAACATCAGTGCAAGAATCCTTGTCAGGTTCGATGCTGTTTGGTTACAACTAGCCGTGATTGAAAATTTCAGAGTCCTGGATAATTTGGGGTGAAGGAAGATGGTAAGGTCGCAGAAAATTATCTTTGTAATGGCATGGGATTTTGAGATATATGTCATAGGAGTTTGCAAAATTCATGTTGAATTCAATATGATTAGAGGTTTGTTTGCCCTTTGCTTTCTTAATTAATGGAACTAGACTGTATTAGTTGCGCAGGGAGTTGACTAGATGTTTCCTCAGTTGTTAACCCTGCTCATAATGTTCACTTCTGATTTGTCAGTCTGTTCAGTGCACCTTCAGCTTGTGTGTGGTAAGCCCTGATGCATCTCTTTTTGTGTTTGATGATTTTCTCAGACAAAAGTAAAATAATAATCTGCTTCAAAGAGAGACTAGGAGCTGCGGCAGAGCAAAGGGATTTAAGTGTCCTTACATACAAATCACTGTAGTGCACAGGTACAAAAAGCAATCAAAAAAGCTAATAGAATGTTGGCCTTTGTCTCAAGGGGGTTGAATTCAATGCTAGGAAATTGATGCTTCAATTGTACAGAGCTTTGGTCAGACACCATTTTGAGGATTGCATTCAATTTTGGGCATCGATGCTGAAAAGAGATATATTGCTTTTGGAAGGGTTTTAGCACTGATTCACCAGTAAGAAACAGATACTTTAAGGGTTAAATTATGAGGATATGTTGCTTTTATGTCAATGTGTATAGAAGTTAGAGCACTAATCTAATTGAGCTGATTGAAATGATAAAGAGATTCAAAAGAGTAGATATAAAGAAACTATTTCCTTGATAAGACAGTTCACAATGGAAGACAATAATCTCAAAGTTCAGGTTAAGCCATTTGGTGGTGAAAACAGGAAGCATTTTTTTTGACAAAGGGTGTTGGAAATCTATACACTCCCCTCCAAAATGCAGTGATACTAAGTTAATAAACTTTAAAGACTTGAGGTCAATACGTTTTGACAAGGGTATTGAAACAAAAGCAGGTAAATAAGTTGAGTCAATGTCTAATTGAATGGCAGAGCAGGGACAAGAGGGTAAATTTTCTCCTCCTCTTCTTACATTCAGATCATCATGTGATGTTAAAAAAAAGTTTAAGCCAACCTCACCCCCAATCACAGTTCAGGAAGTTTTCTAATGACTAGATGGAGTACGCAAAGGTTTTCCACAGGCAGCCAGTGGTTTTTCAGTTAAATATTAAAATGAAACCAAGAACTAAGGATGTTGAAAATTTGAAACAAAAACAGAAATTGCTCCAGAAACTCAGAGGGTCCGGCAGCATCTGTGGACAGAAAGCAGAGTCAACATTTCAGAACAAGGTGTAGCTAGGAAAAGCTAGGGAAGGTCACGACCTGAAATGTCAACTTTCCTGCTCCTCTGATGCTGCCTGGCCTGCTGTGTTCCTCCAGCTCCACACAGTGTTATTTCTGTATTTGCAATGAGTTGACCAAACATTAGGGTGACAAAACGCAGAGATAATAGGTACTGCAGATGCTGGAGAATCTGAGATAACAAGGTGTGGGGCTGGATGAACACAGCAGGCCAAGCAGCATCATAGGAGCAGGAAAGCTTGACGTTTCGGGCCTAGACCCTTCATCAGAAAATCTGATTTTTCTGATGA
>JAHRHZ010000249.1:41318878-41390239 GCA_024137785.1 Ginglymostoma cirratum
TTTTCTGATGAAGGGTCTAGGCCCGAAACGTCAAGCTTTCCTGCTCCTATGATGCTGCTCGGCCTGCTGTGTTCATCCAGCTCCACACCTTGTTATCAGGGTGACAAAACGCAGGTGTTCGGCAAAGCGATTGCCCAGCCTATGTTTTGTCTGTAAAAATGATCCTGAGCTTCCAATTGTCTGCCACTTCAACATTCCACTGTATTCCCTAGCTATGTGTCTGTCTTGGGTTTGCTGCAGGACTCCAATGAGACTCACTGCAAGCTGGAAGAAAAGTAGCTTATTTACCTGCAGCCTTCAGGACTCAATATCGAGTTCAATAATTTTAGAGCTTAAGGACCTTCCATGTTCTTTATATCCAAGCCTTGTCATCACGTGCTGTTTTCAGCACAGCCAACTCATTTTCACCCACTTATGCTCCCAATTAGCAGCTTTTCTCCATCCCTAACTTACCATTATCCATTCCTTTGTTTGCTTAACTGTCATTCTCTCTCTGTCTCTCTTTCTCTCTCTCTCTGTCTCTCTTTCTCTCTCTCTGTCTCTCTATCTCTGTTTCTCTGGGCTCCATCTCTACCTTCTCTACCTAACCTCTACCACTCTTCTCCCCCCACCTCCCCAACTCCACCTACCCCCTTTCTTCAACGTGTACACCACCTTTTCCTAACTACTACTAGTTTTGATGAAACATTGACTCTGCTTTCTCTCCGGAGATGCTGCCAAACTTGCGGAGTTTTTCTAGCCGTTTCTGTGTTTTTTACAGTTTTTGAGTTTTTGGTTTAGGAAGTAAAAGATCATTCTGATATCTATCCGGCAAGCTCCAACGCTTCTTCAGTTGCCTGTCTAATCTGAAAAGTTGAGAAAAAAATCTAGGATACAAACATAATCTTACAAATCCATCCCATGTTGGAGAGCCTTTCCTGCTGGCAACACAGATCAGAAATTTGGGTGCACATACTCTTAACTTTCTGTCCATAAAAATTAATGGCTACAAGTGAGATTTTGCAGAGGCAGCAAATAGTCATAATGTTACACCTTTACCTCGATAAGAATATGTAGATTCTCAACTATGTCAACAGTAATAGCCATAGCGGTAAAGATACTGAACAATGTTGCTTCTAAAATTGCAGCCATGGTGGAAGTTAAAATAACTTGAACAACTTGTATTAAGATAGCAAATGTCGTCCCCTTGTTCAAGAAGGGGAGTAGAGACAACCCTGGTAATTATAGACCAGTGAGCCTTACTTTGGTTGTGGGTAAAGTGTTGGAAAGGATTATAAGAGATAGGATTTATAATCATCTGGAAAGGAATAATTTGATTAGGGATAGTCAACACGGTTTTGTGAAGGGTAGGTCGTGCCTCACAAACCTTATTGAGTTCTTTGAAAAGTTGACTAAACAGGTGGATGAGGGTAAAGCGGTTGATGTGGTGTATATGGATTTCAGTAAAGCATTTGATAAGGTTCCCCATGGTAGGCTATTGCAGAAAATACAGAGGCATGGGATTGAGGGTGATTTAGCGGTTTGGATCAGAAATTGGCTAGCTGTAAGAAGACAGAGGGTGGTAGTTGATGGGAAATGTTCATCCTGGAGTTCACTTACTAGTGGTGTACCGCAAGGATCTGTTTTGGGGCCACTGCTGTTTGTCATTTTTATAAATGACCCGGATGAGGGCGAAGAAGGATGGGTTAGTAAATTTGCGGATGACACTGAAGTCGGTGGAGTTGTGGATAGTGCGGAAGGATGTTGCAGGTTACAGAGGGACATAGATAAGCTGCAGAGCTGGGCTGAGAGGTGGCAAATGGAGTTTAATGCATAAAAGTATCAGGTGATTCACTTTGGAAGGAGTAACAGGAATACAGAGTACTGGGCTTATGGTAGTGTGGACGAGCAGAGAGATCTTGGTGTCCATGTGCAAAGATCCCTGAAAGTTGCCACCCACGTTGATAGGGTTGTTAAGAAGGCGTACTGTGTGTTAGTTTTTATTGGTAGAGGGATTGAGTTTCGGAGCCGTGAGGTCATGTTGCAGCTGTGCAAATCTCTGGTGCGGCCGCACTTGGAGTATTGCTTACAGTTCTGGTCACCGCATTATAGGAAGGATGTGGAAGCATTGGAAAGGGTGCAGAGGAGATTTACCAGGATGTTGCCTGGTATGGAGGGAAGGTCTTATGAGGAAAGGCTGAGGGACTTGAGGCTGTTTTCGTTAGAGAGAAGAAGGTTAAGAGGTGACTTAATAGAGACATATAAGATGATCAGAGGATTGGATAGGGTGAACTGTGAGAGCCTTTTTCCTCGGATGGTGACGGCTAGCACAAGGGGACATAGCTTTAAATTGAGGGGTGATAGATATAGGACAGATGTCAGAGGTAGATTCTTTACTCAGAGAATGCCTTGCCTGCAGCAGTTGTAGACTCGCCAACTTTAAGGGCATTTAAATGGTCATTGGATAAACATATGGATGATAATGGAATAGTGTAGGTTAGATGGGCTTCAGATTGGTTTCACAGGTCGGCGCAACATCGAGGGCCGAAGGGCCTGTACTGCGCTGTAATGTTCTATATTCTGTGTTCTATAGTACCTTTAATGTAATAAAACATCCTGTCAATGGGAACCAGGAGAAATCTTTTCACATGGTGAAGTCATATCTAGCATAAAGAATGATTTATGTTCATTGGAGATCAGTCCACAACATTTCTACAGGAGTTCCTCAGGGTATTGTCCTTGGCCCAACCATGTTAAGATGCTTCATCAATGAACTTCCCTTTATAATGAAGTCAGAGTTAGGTATGACAATGTTCAGTACGATTCACAACTCCTCAGACAATCCGCATCCATGTCCAAATGCAGCAAAAGATAATATTAGAACTTGGGTGATGGCAAATAGCAAGTAACACAAGAGCCAGGCAATGACCAGCTCTGACAAGGGGGGATCTAAACATTTCTCATTGACATTCAATAACATCACCATCACTGAATACCCCACTATCAACTTGGGTGTTGGCACTAACCAGAAATTCAGCTGGACTAACCACATACATACTATGCTTACAAGAGTAGTTCAAGGGTCAGGAATAAAGACTCAAATAAGAAATATAAAGACAGGCTTTAACATCACAAGGTATACTCCTCACTTGCCTAGATGAGTACGTCTCCATCAATAGTCAGGAAGCTTGACACCATCCGGACAAAGCATCAGCAGTCACAATCATTCACAAACATTCACTGTGTCGACCACTGCACTTTAGCAGCAGTATGTGCTATTTACAAGATGTACTGCAGAAATGCATCAAAGCTCCATAGGCAGCATCTTTGGAGCCCATGACCATTACCATCTGGAAGGATGAGGGTAGCAGATACACGAGAACATCCCCACCTTAAAGTTCCCTGCCAAGCTGCTGACTAGCCTGACTAGGAAATATATTGCAGTTCTTCATGTGTCACTGCGTTAGAATCCTGAAACTCAATCCCATATAGCATTATGACTCCCCCTACACCAAATGGATTGCAGCAATTCAAAAAGGCAGTTCACTATCACTTTATCAAGGGAAACTATGGATAGACAGTAAATGTTGTCCTGATTAGTGATGCTCACACTCCATAAATAAATAAAGGAAGATAATAAAGCCAAATTTGGCGTCAAATCACTAAAGAAAACATGAGGATAGTTATGCAAAAGAGTTAGGTTTCAAGAACTGCCTTCAGAAAAAAAAAGACAGTATACTGTATCCGCTGTTCCCGTTGTGGCTTCCTCTACATCGGGGAAACCAAGCGGAGGCTTGGGGACCGCTTTGCAGAACACCTGCGCTCAGTTCGCAGCAAACAACTGCACCTCCCAATCACGAACCATTTCAACTCCCCCTCCCATTCCTCGGATGACAGGTCCATCCTGCGCCTCCTGCAGTGTCATGACGATGCCACCCGAAGGTTGCACGAACAGCACCTCATATTCCGCTTGGGAACCCTGCAGCCCAATGGTATCAATGTGGACTTCACAAGCTTCAAAATCTCCCCTCCCCCTATCGCATCCCAAAACCAGCCCAGCTTGTCCCCGCCTCCCTAATCTGTCCTTCCTCCCACCTATCCCCTCCTCCTGCCCCAAGCCCCACCCCCCGTCTCCTACCTACTAGCCTCATCCCGCCCCCTTGACCTGTCCATCCTCCCTGGACTGACCTACCCCCTCCCTAACTCCCCACCTACACTCACCGTTACTGGCTCCATCCTGGCATCTTTGACCTGTCTGTCTCCTCTCCACCTATCTTCTCCTCTATCCATCTTCTATCTGCCTCCCCCTCTCTCCCTATTTATTTCAGAATCCCCTTCCCCTCCCCATTTCTGAAGAAGGGTCTCGGCCCGAAACGTCAGCTTTCCTGCTCCTCTGACACTGCTTGGCCAGCTGTGTTCATCCAGCTCTACACCTTATTATCTCAGACATAGAGCCAGTGTGGTTTAATGACAGAATTCCAGGGTCCAAGAACTTGGAAGTTGAATGTATTGCCACCAATAATCTTACTTGCTTAGACTTTGTCCCACAAAGGAGCGAAGGTACAACAAGCAATGAGACTTCACCACTGGTCTCCACAGAGGGATTTGAAAACAACAATGAGAATTTTGCAGGTGATATGTTGCTTAACAAATGCGAGCTCGGTAAACACAAAGGCAGTAAGTGAAAACAACTTCTCAATGCGAGTAATGACACTGGCAACAGATTCTTTTAGAATGACATCAAATTTACAATGGTCGGGATGCAGGAGGATGATCAGAATGTCGAATATTGAAATCTACAGATAACAAAAGGCATGGCTCAGAGTTTCAGTATCAGATGAGATGAGGCAAGGATGGAGTCAGACAACATTTCAAAAATGAAAATAGAATGTCTTGATGATTGTGCAGATATTTGCCTGGAAATGTGTCTCTGGATCAAACAGTCTTTCTGATCCTGAACCAGCAGAATGTGATATTTTCTCTTTAACTATTGAACATCAATTCTCTATTTGTAGCTGTGTGCCGTGAAATTCACTAGCTTCACATATATCTAATACTAAATGGTTGCACGTGTCTCACTGTCAATTCCAGTATGCCTGCACTGTAATTTGCATGAAATATGTATCCAGGATAGCAGAAGAGTTGACATTTAAAAGCAAGACAAAGCTGAGTTGGTGATGAATGACCTTGTATTCATTTGTCTTTCTTAGACAGTATAGCTTCAATTAAAATAGTGCATGTCTTTTATACAATTCAAGAACAGCTCTAGATTACTGGCCCAGAGTTTGCGGCTGTACTGTCAGCAAAACTCCCAGTGGTCATTGTCATTATTTTTGCAAAGTCACACGGGCAGTTAATTATGGAAATCCAGAAATTGCTATCAATTTTACCTTGATCCCTCACAGAGTGCACTGTGGCAGTCTTCTCAGATGAAATCAACATCGGGTCAACAAATTGACAGCAGTTTTGAAAATTTATACACCATTCTCACTATATAAATTCATGAAAATATTAAGCATTCAAACATATATCAGAATCAGGAGCAGATGTAGGCCATTCAGCCCCATTCAAAACTACTCTGCCCTTTGATAAGATCATGATTGTAGTATCAAATCTACTTTTCTGTCTAACCCTGGTAGCCTTTAAGTCCCTCCGTTAGTCAGAATCAATCTACCTCTATCTGAAAAATATTAAATAATCCAATCTCTTCCATTCACTGGTAAAGAAAGTTCTCTCAGGTCCCTGAGAGAAAAAAGAAATCATATAACCAGTTAAATCGGAAACACCTAATTTTTAAAGTGTGACCCCTGAGTTCTCTTCTCACCCACCAGGCAAAAAATCCTTCCAGCATCTACCCTTTCAAGAGCTGTAAGATTCGTATGTTTCAATAACATCAGCTTGCTTTCTTCAAAACTCCCATCCAACAGACCCTACCTGTCAACTCTACCTCATAAGATAACCAGCTTATTTCAGAAATCAGTCAACTGAGCCTTCTCTGAACTGCTTCTAATGTAACGATGTTCTTTTTAAAACAATGCAATCAAACTTGTATCCAGTACTTTAGATGCAATATCATCAATATCCCATGCAACTGCAGCAAAACATCTTAACTTTCACCACACAACTTCTGTTCCAAAGAAGAATCATATTGGATTCAAAACATTAACTCTCTTTCTCTCTCCACAGATCCTACAGATCCTACCAGACCTGCTGAAAATGTTCAGCATTCTCTGTGTTTAATTTCGAACATCTGCAATCTTTTACCTTTATCCTCACTTTCATATTCCATTCCCCTTACAATAATCAACAACATTCCGTTTGCCTTCCTAATAATTTGTTGAACCTATGCACTAATGTTAATGTATTGGGACACATGGTCCCCTGTGCCTCAGCATTCTGCAATTTCTTCCCTTTTAAGTTTTTTTTTAAATTCTTCTTACCAAAGTGTCAAAGTTACATTCACACCAGCTGCCAAATTTTTTCACACTCACTTTACTCAGCTATACCACTTTGCAGAGTCCTTGTGTCCTCTTTGAAGTTTACTTTGCTACCTATCTTTGTGTCTTCAGCAAATTAGCAACCGTATATTCAATCCCATCATCCAAGTCATTCCAATAGGCTATAAATAGTACAGATCCTTGTAGCCTGGTACTCATTTCATCTTTCTCACCTGCAGATGACCCACTTATGTCTTCACAATGCCTCTGTTAGCACACACATGGATAGGTAAGCTATTATGTTATGCATTAAGCATGAGCTCTTACCTTGTCCGGTAACTTCTGATATTGCGCCTTATTAATGTCTTCTGGAAATCTAAATACATCACATCTACAGGTTCCCCTATCTCCATGTCATTGTTGTTTCCACAAATAACTCTGATAAATAATCCAACACAATTTCACTTTCACAAAACAATGTGGACTCTGACTGAACTGAGATTTCTAATTTTTTGGCTGAAAACTTCTAACTAATGGATTCCTTAATTTTCTCAGTGACTGCTGTTAAGATGATAGGCCTGTAGTTTTATACTTTTTGTCTTCCTTCTTCTTGAAAAGAAAATTTTCACAACCATGGTTAGAGGAATAAATAAATGTTTTACTCATCATTCATGAGGTTAGTCACAAACAAGTTTGAATTTTCAAAGAGTTAAGATTTTTTCCCAATTCAAAATGTGCTTAACCTTGTGTAAAATTAAATTGATAACTAAGCCAGACTGAATGCTTTGATTAACAGAAAACAAAGAGTTAGTTTTATTGTAAACTCACTCAAGTATAAAACCTATTCATAGGATCATAGAATTATTACAGTGCAAGAGGCTATTTAGCCAATCATTTCTACACTGACTTTTCAAATCAGTACTTAATGCCAAGATCCTACTTTTTTCCCACACCCTTGCACATTATTTTTATCCAAATAATCATCCAATACCTCTTGAGAGCCTCAATTGAATCTGTCACCACCATATTTCCAAGCAGTGCATTCCATGCTCAAACTTCTTGCTGAATGGAAGTTTTTCCTCAATTCACCCTTGCTTCTTCTAAAGCTAAGCCGTCTTGTTCTTGTTCCTTTTGTAAGTGGTACAGTCTCCCCCGTCTACTCTAACCAGCTCAGTTATGATTTTGAAATCTTCTGACAAATCTCCTCTTAGCCACCATCTCATAGAACAGTCCCAACTTCTTCAATCTATCCTCATAATTGAAATTTCTCATTCCTGAAACCATTTGTTCAAACCGCTTTTGCATTCTCACAGGTGCTTTCCCACATTTCCTATGATATGGCGCCCAGAGCAGTACAAAATACTCCAGTTAAGGTTTAATAAGTGTCTTGTACATTGAAAAATTTAATGGGATAATATCTATTAGAAAGGTAAAACCTGTCCAGAGAAAGGAAATGTAGTGGAGACATGCCCACACATACTTAGATGCAAAAGAAGACAAGTTATAGAGTGGAGGAGGTGGAATCGAAAAAAAATGAAGTGTGAACTTAAAAGAACTGTTCATTCTGAGATTTCTTTAGTCTTCAAGTGCAGCAGTGTTGGCCAATATAAGCTGGTTATTCTTTGTCTTTTTAAAACTAGTATCAGCCCTTTTTCTCACAATGGATATCATGACACTTGAACCTTATTTTTAATTTCTCCATCTCTTGTGATGTATTCCAACTTGTATCAGAAGTTCCAAGGCTAAAGTAGAACTGTTGAGAGAGAGAGAGCTGCTGTTATTCTGCGCTGCATATTCTTGATGTTGCTTCCTTCTGTAAGCCACAGAAAAAGCTTTTATAATCATTACTTTACACAAGGGGGCAGTTTCGATCATGTGATAGTTGACGACAGACAAGTAATGGGGGCAATCCAAACAAAAGAATTTTGGTCTCCCATTGGGAAAACTGTCAGATATCAGTGAAGGCAGTGTGTTGAAACCTGTAGCTGCACAAACTGTGCAGTGCTAATCCAGAAATACATAAGTGTGTTATTCCAGACCCAATATATTTTCACATAAAATTTACAAATGATGTCATATGCAAAGGCCACATTGCACAGTGAAGAAGCACATATTATTTTTCTTGGGGGGGTGGTGGTGTTGGTGGGGTAGGACACAGGAGGAGGGTTAGTCAGGACACAGGATGAGACATAATGAGGTTGCGCATGGGAACACATGGCATTTTAAAATTAAGTGTCCTGGTTCATTTAAAGGTGTTTTCTTTCAAATAAAAATAATATTAAATCAAAGGATGGAATGAAAACTTAATTGTCTACACATTATAACTTCATGAAAAGAATAACGTTCACTATTTTGCAATCCTCTTTCCAGAATCTACGGAGTTTTGGAAAATTAAACCCAACGTATGTACATTCTCAGTAGCCACGTTGTATAAGGCACTAAGATGAAGTCCATCAGCTCCTCGTACTTGTCAAATTTTCTTAGTATTCTTTCCTTGGTGATTGCATTTTTCTAAGTTCCTCCCTCCTTGTAATTTTTGTTTATTCATTCATGGAATGTAAGAATTGTTGTGTGGCCGGAATTTATTGCCATTCCCCAACTGCTTCAAAAGTGTGCTGGTGAGCCATTTCCGTGAACCACTGCAGTCCCTGTGGGATATTTACACCAATTGTGCTGTCCTCATGCCCTCATAATTGCTTCTGTTTAAGTTTAAATCAGTAGTCTTGGAGCCACTTCACTCTCCCTCAACTGAATGTAAATGTAATCATTTCAAACTGTACCACAACCCTCAATACTCACTTCTTTCACCACTGGTACACAGTGGCCGCAGATTATCTGCAAGGTGCACTGCAGCAATTCACTAAATTTCCTTTGACAGCACCTTCCAGGCACACAAACTAGAAGAACACAGGTAAGTAGATGCATTGGTACACCATTTGTAGGTTTGGCTCCAACTCTCAGATCCTGATTTGGCATTATGTCGCTGTTCCCTCATTATTGCTGGGCCGCAGTCCTGGAAGTGCCTCCCCCATCAGCACTGTGGCCTATACCCCAAGGATTGCAATCATTTTAAGAAAGCTGCTCACCACCAACTTCTGCAAGGCCGTAAAGGATGGGCAAAATTTCTGGCCAGGCCAGCAACACCTACATCCCATAAATGAATTTTTAAAAAACTTCCAAGATATAAAATTCAAAGTCTAATTGAAATTTGAATTCAGCTTTTGAAAGATATTATTGCACCAATTCTGGCTGTATGGGATATATTTTCTTACTTCTGGAATTATATTATTGTTTTGTTACAGTACAGGGACAACAAGCCAAACTAAAGCAGCCTCCCTATCCCTGGATTTGCAACATTGTAAAATTTAAACATTCAACAACCCTCAAAAACACTCATTTGTTCCTAACTTTAAGAATAACAAATATCAGACACTAATTTTATAACTTAAACTGTCCAAAACTCCTCATTGGGAACCTTTACAAGGTCAAAGTTATGTGATTGATGAATGAAAATGTCCATAATTGGAATGTGCCTGACAGCTAGCCTAAGACACATGAGAGAAAAATGGATTTAGATCACCAATTACTTATGATTTACAGTTGAACAGTCTCAGGGTGCTGAATGGTCTATTTGTGTGCATTTGTCTTGTCCCAAACATCATGTAAATTTCACCATTATAAAGATAATTTCAAGAATAGTGGTGCGTTATCATAGCTTCCAAGAAATACAGTTATATATGTTTTTTTTTGTTTGTTCTTGACATGCGGGCATTGGTGTCTAGGCCGGTACTTGTTGCCCATCCCAGATGGCCAAATGAGTCAAGTACATTGCTGTTGGTCTAGAGTCCAAGTAAGGGCAGCAGTTTCTTTCCCAGAGCATGTGAGTGAATCGGATGGATTTTTCCCAATGGTTGACAGTAGTTCTATGGTGATTGTTAGACTCTTAATTCCAGATTTCATTGAATTCAAACTTTACCATTTGCCATGGTGATATTCAAACCAGGGTCCTCACAATATTAGAGAAAGCAAGGTGTAGAGCTGGATGAACTCAGCAGGCCAAGCAGCATCAGAGGAGCAGGAAAGCTGATGTTTCGGGTCTGGACGCTTCTTCAAAAGTCAGGGAGGGGAAAGGGATTCTGAAATAAATAGAGAGCGAGGGGTAGGTGGATGGAAGATGGATAAAGGAACAGATAGGTGGAAAGGAGACGGACAGGTCAAGGAGGTGGGGACGGAGCCAGCAAAGATGAGTGAGGGTGGGGAGTTAAGATGGGGGTAGGTAAGTCAAGGGAAGGCGGACAGATCTAGGAGGCAGGAATGAGGCTGGTAGGTAGGAGGTGGGGGTGGGGGTTGAGGTGGGAGGAGTGGATAGGTGGGAGAAAAGATGGACAGGTCAGGGAGGCAGGGACAAGCTGGGCTGGTTTTGGGATGAGGTCGGGGCGGGGAGATTTTGAAGCTTGTGAAGTCTACATTGAGGCCATTGGCCTGCAGGGTTCCCAAGTGGAATATGAGGTGCTATTCCTGCAACCTTCAGGTGGCAACGTTGTGGCACAGGAGGACGCCCAGGATGGACATGTCATCCAAGGAGTGGGAGGGGGAGTTGAAGTGGTTCGCGACTGGGAGGTGCAGTTGTTTGTTGCGAACCGAGCATAGGTGTTCCACAAAGCGGTCTCCAAGCCTCTGCTTGGTTTCCCCGACGTAGAGGAGGCCACATTGGGAACAGTGGATACAGTATACCACATTAGCAGATGTGCAGGCGAACATCTGTTTAATGTGGAAGGTTTTCTTGGGGCCTGGGATGGGGGTGAGGGGGGAGGTGTAGAGGCAGGTGTAGCAGTTCCTGCAGTTGCAGGGAAAAGTGCCGGGGTGGTGGGGCTAGTGGGGACTGTGGACGGGACAAGGGAGTCACGGAGAGAGTGGTCCCTCCAGAAGGCAGATAAGGGTGGGGAGTGAAAAATGTCCTTGGTAGTGGGGTCAGAAGTAGTACGGTCCCGCAGGCCCAACCAGTCCACTTCCACTGACACTGTTATCTGCTTAGCTGAATTTGTCCTCACCCTTAACAACCTCTCCTTCAATTCCTCCCACTTCCTACAGTCAAAGCGGCTTGCCTTGGGTACCCACATGGGCCTAATCTAAGCCTGCCTCTTCGTAGGATACATGGAACAGTTCCTCTTCCAAATCTACACTGGCCCCATCCCCCACCTCTTCCTCCATTCTATTGATGACTGTATTGGCACCGCCTCATGCTCCCATGAGGAGCTCGAACAGTTCATCCACTTTACTAACACCTTCCACCCCAACTTTAAGTTCACCTGGACCTTCTCCGATACCTCTCTCTCCTGCCTGGACCTCTTTGTTTCCATCTCTGGCAACCACCTGGAAACCGATATCCATTTCAAGCCCACCAATTCCCACAGCTACTAGAATACACCTCCTCTCACCCAGCTTCCTGCATCCCCTATTCCCAATTCCTTTGCCTCTGCCGCATCTGCTCCTGAGATGAAGCATTCCACTCCCGGACATCCCAGATGTCCTCGTTTTTCAAGGATCGCAACTTCCCCTCCACAGTGGTCAAAAATGCCCTCGACCGCATCTTTTGCATTTCCCGCAACTCATCCCTCACACCCCCTCCCCGCAATAACAACAAAAACAGAATGCCCCTCGTCCTCACGTATCATCCCACCAACCTCCAGATTCAACGCATCATCCTCGGACACTTCCGCTTTCTGCAAAAATCTGACCCCACTACCAAGGACATTTTTTCCTCCCCACCCTTATCTGCTTTCCGGAGGGACCGTTCTCTCCGTGACCCCCCTGTCCGCTCCACACTCCCCACCAGCCGCACCACACTGGGCACTTTTCCCTGCAACTGCAGGAAGTTCTACACCTGCCCCTACACCTTCCCCCTCACCCCCATCCCAGGCCCCAAGAAAACCTTCCACATTAAACAGATGTTCACCTGCACATCTGCTAATGTGGTATACAGTATCTGCTGTTCCCGATGTGGCCTCCTCTACATCGGGGAAACCAAGCGGAGGCTTGGGGACCGCTTTGTGGAACACCTACACTCAGTTTGTGACAAACGACTGCACCTCCCAGTCGCGAACCACTTCAACTATCCCTCCCACTCCTTGGATGACATGTCCATCCTGGGCCTCCTGCAGTGCCACAACGATGTCACCTGAAGGTTGCAGGAACAGCACCTCATATTTCGCTTGGGAACCCTGCAGCCCAATGGTATCAATGTGGACTTCACAAGCTTCAAAATCTCCCCACCCTCGACCTCATCCCAAAACCAGGTCAGCTTGTCTCTGCCTCCCTGACCTGTCCGTCTTTTCTCCCACCTATCCACTCCTCCCACCTCAACCCCCACCCCCACCTCCTACCTATCAGCCTCATCCCCGCCTCCTTGACCTGTCCGTCTTCCCTTGACTGACCTACCCACATCCGAACTCCTCACCTACACTCACCTTTACTGGCTCCATCCCTGCCTCCCTGACCTGTCCATCTTTTCTCCCACTTATGTGCTCCTCCCACCTCAACCCCCACCCCTCCTCCAATCTACCAGCCTCATCACTGCCTCCTTGACTGGTCAGTATTCCCTTTACTGACCAACCCCCATCCTAACTCCCCACCTACACTCACCTTTACTGGCTCCATCCCTGCCTTCTTGAACTGTTTGTTTCCTCTCCACCTTCCTGCTCCTTTATCCACCTTCTATCTGCCTCCCCCCCTCTCCCTATTTAGTTCAGAATCCCCTTCCCCTCCCCCATTTCTGAAGAAAGGTCGAGACCCGAAACATCAACTTTCCTGCACCTCTGATGCTGCTCGGCCTGCTGTGTTCATCCAGCTCTACACCTTATTATCTCAGATTCTCCAGCATCTGCAGTCCCTACCCTCTCTCCCCACAATATTATCTGGGTCTCTGGATTAGTAGTCTAGCAAATAATACCACTTGGCTGACCCCTCCACTGTTTATGTTGCATGGAATGTTGCTACCTCAAGGATCAAGTATCGAATTTAGCATGGCATGAAAGAAGTGAATAAATTTCCATTTATTATTTATATACTTAAGACGTTTGGATGATCATGTTGACTTCTGCAACAAGGTTTTAATCAATCATTACTCAACCATGAACAAAGACAGAAATTTAGTTTCTGTTATGTTCATAGCCCTTCGTCCCTCTAATACTTCTCCTTGTTAATGGCTGGGCAGCTATTCACTCAACCTGTTATTACATATAAAATGGGAACCAAATTTCAGCCTGTGGCTGGAAGATTTGTTCCCTCCCAGACACAACAAATGATACGAATACAAACACAAAATACCGTGGAAGCAGAAATTAGAACAATATAGCTGGAAATACACATCAGATCCAACAGTATCTGTGGAGAGAAAGAGTTAACATTTCAGGTCAGTGACTTTTCATTAATAAGATGTAAAAAATGAAAAGTCATTGACTTGGAACTTTGATCTTTTCTCTCCAACAATGCTTCCTGGCCTTCTGCATTTTTACAGATTTTTTTTTAATACAACAAATGGTATATTAGATTCCTCAGCCATATTAACACTTACATCTGGAATAATCATTCCTGTTCACTGGGATATTGAGAAACCTATTAGCCACATTGCTAAGCAAAAAAAAAGGGGTTTGTTGCAAAACGTTTGAATGAGCAGGTGCACCAAAATCACTATCTTGTGCCAAGTCCATCCAATTTCTCTCGTAGAAACACTGGCTGCTGGAGTGTAGGATCCATTGTGTGCAAAGTGGCGTCTATTTAGTTATGTTGAGTTTTGAACTGTTAACTGCCTGCCCTCCCACACCACATCCAAACCCCAGTCACTGCCTGCACAATGCCTTCAAGTAACATACAGTTGTTCCACCTTTGTTCAATAGGGTGTGTTTATCTGACCCAGGTTGATAATGAAATGGGGAAGATCCTTCCTCATTCACCCTCTAAAAATTTGTGGAAAATACACGATCTACCCCCAACCCAATTGACTGAGGTGCCCTCCTTTGTCTTGCAGATGGTGCTGTGGTTCTTCCCCATTGAGGTAGTGTCATCTCCTCTGTGGATGTACCCAAGCTAGTATCCGCTTCTTGGACCTGAATGGCTTTCTGTGGATCCTCAGCTGTACTCCTGATGTTCAAGTGTGGTGTTGCTTTGCTTCAGATCTGGACGAACATCTTGCTCAGTGGGGCTAAGTTCCCATCTGTATCAATGGGTGTCGATGGTAGTGACAGTAGCAGAGATGATGGCAGTGGAGGTGGAATTAATGGGTCGTTTTATTTGAAGGGCCAATAGCAACTTCATGGGAATTAAAATCAAGAAAAGAAGCAATAGTTTGAACTGTGTTGATGAAATTAGGAGAGCATGTAAAGGTTCATTTTCAGATTTAACAATCTCAGTGGAAAGCCACACCATCTGCAAGTATGTATTGTGAATTTGAATAGAAACTGCACATTATGTCTGATTATTAAAGGTATTGAAAAATCATAGGTAGTACAGACCCAGATATATGTTCTTGGAGAGAAAGGCTTCAAATCAGAAATACAAAGTTGGAAAATTCCCAGAGTAAAATATGTGCATGATAATGTATCTTTAATTTCCATTTGCTTGTATCATTCTATGTCTCTATATGAGCAGCGGGTGCTAAAGACAATGCAGATATATAATAGTCATCCACTGAATAGTCAATGATTTTTCCACCTTTAACATTAAAGTTATAATTCCTATTGGCTCTCTCCTTTCATTTTTGGCTTCTATGTTTACTTATGTATTTTCAAGCTATGAATTGAGATAATCTATACCAAATTGATCATGTAGTCATTCTCTGTCTTTTACACTTTCAAAGAATCAACTTGACTTGGCTGGGGGCATATGTGTTTCTCAATCTTGAAGGTAATGGACTCAAATTCACATTGTAATCAACTTCTTAACCAACTGCTCCCTCGAATATTATGGTTGAATTTGGGGTGATTTAATTAAGTATGTAGCCCCTTTATGTTTTTTTTCGCAGAATCATGCACAGGTAGCATTTTAAAGAGCTGGTTTGTGAGTGGCCTAACAAGAATTTTCATGTTGCTGCAAACTGTCCTGCTTTAAAGAAACTTCATTCAAAACTTGAGTTCAAAATCCAAAGGGGTGCAGAAGCAATGCTATTTTGTCAGGAATTCACACTTTAGACAAAATGTCATATTGAACTACCATGGTGTGACCTATTAGTTCAGGTGTACACCCAAAAATCAATGACAGAATTGGAAGGATTCCACCTCTGCCTTGGTTAACATTCGCCTCATGGCCAAAAATAGATTGGTCATTAACTGGTCATCGGTTTCCTTGCTACTTGTTGCATCCTGCTATGTGTAAATACGTGCTATTTTTGTCATGCATAATTATCATTGCACCTCAAAATAATTCTTCACATGTGAAGCACTTGAGATATTTCTCCCTGATCTGATAAACTGCTGTATGAATGCCTGGCTTTTTTGTTTATGTTAGATGGAAGGCTTCATTTCCTTGTCTTACTGCATTATTTATTGAACAGAATTTATTTGTATTTCATTAGGTACTTTCAGCAGGTCTCTTTTTCTCTTTCAAACTGAAGCAGTCAATTTATTTTGTTTGTTTTCTTTTGAATGATCGAAATCTCAAGACTAAAATGGAAAACCTTGCTGGAAAAAGAGACTATAGTCTTATGAATATCACAGTTACCATCCAGAGATACAGTGGGTGAAGTCCAATACTTGCCACAAAAATGCCAGATTAGATACAATTTTAGACAATAGGGAAATGGCAACTGACACCTGACTAGATTAGAAAGACAGATTAATGAGGGGCTAATAGAGGTGGAAAAATAGTAAGTAAAGAATTTAGGGACGAGAAATAAGCAGCTACAAAGGAAAATACCCAGAATTTGAAATGGCCAGCCAGGAAATTAGACCATTCAAAGAGGTGATAATTAGGCAATAAAAAGAACACTGAAGTCCCGGCCTGGAATATGTGTTTTGTTATCACTGTCAGACCACCAGAGATTGGACGCAGTTTAGAAAAGCAGAAAAGCTGATTCTAAACTTAAAGCACTTGAAGGGGTAGAAAGCTTTAGACTATTTTTCTGAAGAAGAGAGGCTCAAGTGAGATATTATTTTCGCATCAATTTTCCTAATGGAATAGATTACTTGAACCCCAATTAAAGCCTTCAGATTGTCATAAATTCTGGAAGAAGCAGAGGTCCACTTAAACACAGAATATGAAGGTCAATCCAGAATTCAAATGTAAATATTTTACACAAAAATTGGAATGGGCTACCTTTTCAGACAGTGTAGGGAAATATAAAAATGTGATTGATCTTTAAGGAAGCGGCATTTGAGAGAAAATAGATTTTGGGACCAGCTCGGTGGACGGTAGAATTTGTTTCTGGTTGTGTACCTTCCTGATTTTCTATGTCAACCTATGTCATTTTCTGCTTATCCAGTGAGAGCCTCTAAATTTTGAGCCAAGTATCTTATGCCAATGTTCAAGGCCTTTGTTTACTTTTATGAGAATTGCACAGAAAATATACTTCATTTAGACACGAGATAATTATTGCAACTTGATTTTCTGTGCTTTGATGTTATTTGACATAGTACAACACACCTGGCATTTCTGTCAGTTGCATCATTCCTAAACAGTTATCAGCTGATTGATTTATTTTATGACTTTTTTCATCACTAGTATTAAGCAGCATGAACAGAACTACTAATACATCACAAAGCAAATTGTGTTCATTAAAATAACAGTAGCTCAGTAGAATTAGTGTTGCATACATATGGAACACACTGTTAATAGCAAGAGGACAACTAATACCACCACATTGTGAAGAGTATTTACATTGTTCTCTTCATTTGTACATTTATTTCAAAACAGATGAAAAATTCGTGAAGCTTTTTAAAAACAATATTGAGTTACAAAGAAAAATGCAAAAACTATTTTCCCCTGCAATCAATAACATAGAAGGATAGAAGATTGCAATTTCAAGCATTCCAAATGTGATTTACAACATTTTTCACTGGGCTGTATTCTTGAACTGTATGCTACAAGAACTCCTGTTATTTTATAAAATTCCATGTTGTTTCCTTGTAATAGTTGTAGTGAACTGCCTAAGGGTAACCCTTCTGCTCATGTCTCCACATATTGAGATTTTGCACTTTCCTTTTCTGTTGCTCATAGGAGCCTCCCATTTTCAATTTCAAGATTTTTTTTAACATCATCCCTCTTGGCCTACATCCCTCTAATCTTCCTTCCATCATTTTGTTCTTCAGCAAGTTCTTGTTTCTTAGAATATAGCCATTTCAACCTTGTCACCTTTCCTTTGTTTTCTAACTTATCACAAAAGTGACCCTGTTAAAAATCACCTTTATAAGCAGTGGTCACAAATCCATTCTTTTTAAACATCCTCATGGCAAAAATCACAAGTAAGACTTTTCTGTTTCTGAAGCTTTCTGTTAAAAATGTCTTCAATAGATTCCGTCAACAGTGATTGATTTGGGCAGCTACCCCAATAATCACTAACACCACAGGTTTGTTATGAATGATTTTCAGTTTGAATCATAAAGTTGTCAGAGATCCTACTGCACTTCCCTCCATTAATTTGAGTTGAACCAAAATCAAGTAGGTATTGCGAATTATCATGTGAATCTCATGTCTGACTTATCTCCATGGAGTTTATTCAAATGATGCATAACACTAAGTTCTTAAAGACAAAATCTACCCCACAGAGTTTTGTAGGCAGAACGTAGTCATTTGGCCCATTACTTTGTGTTCTGCGAAACTTCATTCTCTCAAATAAAGAATGTCTCACAAAACATATTTTGAAAGAATCATTTGTTTAAATCTGAGAAAGGTCCTCAACTAATAAGACAATTATGAGTATAAATTATCAACAGAAGTTCTGCTGGAACACCATAAAGCTGCTGAAATAATCTCCTTGCCCTGTCAGAGAGAAAGCAATTTCTGGAATCTTCGGCAACCTTTAAATTAATTCTGCAGTATTCTGCAAAATGTCAGGTGATAATTCACATCCGTATTATTGTTTTTAATTTTTCGCTGGTGTGAATTATCACTCCACTGGGCAGTAAAATTATTACCCGCTCACAGAATAATTTGTATTAACAATTGGCTTCAGCCATAGCCTTTCTGTCTGATTTACACATTGACCAGCTGAAGCTGCACAGGAATAGATTGTTTTAATTATTGCAAAACTGAAGTTAAGAACCAGGACTCAGTGTCACCAAGGTTGAAAAGAGTAGGAAAGACAAGGTAAATCAAAAGTCACAAGCCTGTGCTAAGCTCTTCATTGTGCAGTTTCATTCGCATTAGCTGCAGACAGCTGATCTCTTTTTAATTGGCATAGAACTGTGTAAGGCCTAACATATAACAAAAGCCAATTGAGGCATGCTGCCATGTCATAGCTGGGCTACTAATTTTGTTATTGATCTCTATTCAGTAAATTCTGTTTCTTTTTTAATGACTCCATGCTTTGTGTTTTGTTTCTAACCATGTCAGAGATTGGTTCCGATTATGCTGGACATCAGTAAATAATTGCTTAATCTGTTTTGTTTTCTTTGCTGTTGCTTTGCCAGTACATTCTGGGTCACAGATCAGCTCCAGGCCTGTAATATTACCTGAGGTCTGGATGTCAAATGAGAGCCTCGAGCTGAAACTGTAGTCACTGCTTATCCGATTAGAAGAGAAAGGGCTGCTTCATGCTATGGGTAGAATTATTTTAAAAGAGGATTGACATCTTATGCCAAATCCAAAGCTAGATTATGGAGTGGATAGAGATGGAAAATAGGATGGGTACCCCTGGTTTTAAAATTTGATTTGCTGCTGCTGTGTCTAATGTAATTAGAGTGTCAGGCATGGCTCAGTTGATAGTATTCTTGCATTTGAGTCAGAAAATTACTTAAGTAATTTTATGGCAGAGGCAAATAGATTCTTATTAAGCAAGGGAATCAAAGGTTATTGGGAGTAGATGGGAAGTTGAGTGGACTTGAGCACAAAATTCAAGGCTGATATTGCAGTACCGTATTGAGGGAGTGCTGCACTGCAGATTCTGACTTTTGGGTGAGCCGTTATGAAGTCATGAAATGATTACACGACAGAAAAGAGCTATTTGGCCTAATATCTCCATGCCAACTCTCTACAAGAGCAACTCTGCTGATCTCCATACCCAGGCCTTTTCTCTGTAGCCTTGCAACATTTCCCTATTTGGCTGCATTTCCAATTCCCTTCAGAAAGCCAAGACTGAATCTGTGCCCACTGACCAGCAGGCTGGTCTTTCCAGATGGTAACCACAGTCTGAATAGATGATTCTACTTGTGTTGCCATTAGTTCTTTTGCCAGTCATTGTAGTTTGGTCTCCTCCGAGTCTTGATTTCTGTACCATTGGTAACAGATCCTCTCTATCTACTCTAATTAGATTCCCAATTGTATTGACCCTAACCCCAGCATTGATCACAATAGCCCCCTTGAGATAAACCAAGATTCTGCATGCCTTTTCAACCTCACCACCTGCTCAACCTGCTGTTCTCAACATTCTTCAACCATATAACCCCAGGTCAAAGCAATCACTTTTGAATTCCATTCATTACTTTTATATTGCCTCACCTTGTTCTTCCTACTAAATTTGACCCTTTAATTTCTGCTTTCTGATTGGTTACACTGCCAATCTGTCTCTATCTCCATTCTTTACAAAGTACGCAACATCTTCAAGTTTCAGATCATTTGTCAATTTTTCGTTTGTGTCCTCTATATATTGGTTATTAATGTACATTAAGAAAAGCAGTGACCCTAGTAATACAGCCACTACTATAGTAGCTTATTGCACCATTTTTATGAACATAGATGTAATCATTTTTTAAATTCTGTAATCCTCAGGCATTTCCATGAGTCTAAGGAAGGTAGAAAGAAGTAAGTTATTACCAATGCCTCTGCAAAATCTACTTTCATTTACTTCAAAGTCATAGAGTCATACAGCACAGAAACTGATCCTTCTGTCCAACTCATCCATGCCAACCAGACACCTCAATCTGACCTAGTCCCATTTGGCCCATATCCCTCTCAACCCTTCCTATTCATATACTTATCCAGTTGTCTGTTAAATGTTATAATTGTACCCACCTCCACCGCTTCCTCTGGCAGATCGTTCCATACATGTACCACCCTCTGCATGAAAGGGTTACCCCTCAAGTTATTTTTAACCCTTTCCCCTCTCACCTTAAACCTATGCCTTCTAGTTTTGGATTCTCCCACCCTAGGAAAAAGACCTTGGCTATTCACCCTATCCATTCCCCTCACGATTTTATAAACCTCTATATGGTCACCCCTCAGCATACAATGCTTCAGGGAAAAAAGCCCCAGCCTATTCAGCCTGTCTTTATAACTCAAACCCTCCAATCTCGGCAACATCCTTTTAAATCTTTTCTGCACCCTCTGAAGTTTAACAACCTTCTTCCCATAGAAGGGCAACAAGAATTGTATGCAATATTCCAAAAGTGGCCTCACCAGTGTCCTATACAGCCGCAATGTGACATTCCAACTCCAACAGTCAATGTTATCAGCAATGGAGGCAAACATTCCAAATGCCTTCTTCACCACCCTGTCTACCTGCAACTGCACTTCCAAGGAACTCTGCACCTGCACCCCTTTGGTGCTTAGGTCTCTTTGTTCAGCAACACACCCCAGGGCCCTACCATTAATTATATAAGTTCTGCCCTGGTTTGCCTTAGGAAAATTCAACACCTCACATTTGCGTAAATTAAATTCCATCTGCCACTCCTCAGCCCATTGGACCAACTGGCCAAGTACCCATTATACTCTGAGATCATCTCCTTCACCGTCCACTACACCATCTAGTTTGTTGTCATCTGTAAACTTGCTGGCCATACCTCCGACATTCACATCCAAATCATTCATATAAATGATGAAAAGCAGTGGACCCAGCACTGATCTCTGTGGCACACTAATGGCCACAGGCCTGCAGCCTGAAAAACAACACACCACCACCACCCTCTGTCTCCTAGCTT
The DNA here is from genome assembly GCA_024137785.1 of Ginglymostoma cirratum. Classification (NCBI taxonomy): domain Eukaryota; kingdom Metazoa; phylum Chordata; class Chondrichthyes; order Orectolobiformes; family Ginglymostomatidae; genus Ginglymostoma; species Ginglymostoma cirratum. The sequence goes on from JAHRHZ010000249.1 coordinate 41,340,360, forward strand.
CAAGCCAATTTTGTAATTGGCTAGTTGCCCCTGGATCCTATGTGATCTAACCTTAATAATCAATCTACCATGTGGAATTTTGTATTGGTATGTCAGGCACGTGACCCCCACCCCGTCTCTCCCCCAAAACCGCTCCCCCCACCATACATAAATCCCCTTTTTGATCCCTATTTGGTTCCATCTCTTCTGTTAGCAGCATTTTGCCATTTAAACATCTGTAGAAGACTTTGGGATTATTTTTATGTTAGCTGCCAACATCTTCTCATACTCTCACTGTGCTCTCTTATTTGCGGACATATATGAAATAGAGACCATCGGTGTGTATTTTACATGTGTGTATGTATAACATATCTATATACACATAACTCAGTTTACATATAATTCGTTTAGTTTTGACACAGAGGGAACTGAGGTTAAAGTGTTTTCCATCTGGATTGTATTAATGATGACATCAGAGTGCATCCATGGGATGAATAGCTACAATCGAGTATAATGTAAATGTATGGGGTCTCTCACACAGGCTGGCTTGATTCAGTTCAGATTTTGAAGATGTCTGTTTCAGGTATCCCCCTTGAGATAGTTGCAGTTGTAAATGTATAATTCATGATAATTAAGGTTGGTGAGCTGCAGGCACAAATAGCCATATGGGAATGTAATATGTTTTAGTGATAATAGAGATCGAGCTCAAAAGGAGCAGGATTGGCTACTAAATATTCGTGGATACAATGTGTTCAAAAATTGATGGCAAAGGAAAGAAACAAAGAGGGTGACAATATTGAATGAGAGAGAAGATATCCTTTAGAGGTCGAAGAAAGAATATATTTGCTTAGAGTTAAGAAACAATAGAACACCTTGAAATGACTGGATGTATTTTGTTGGAAAACACAGAAAGGATTAAATCTGCAGTGTCATTTCAGAAGTATGCAAAACTAAAAAGTAGAGATTAGAAGGGTTAAAGAGATAAAAGGTACTGCAGATGCTGGAGAATCCGAGATAACAAGCGTGGGGCTGGATGAACACAGCAGGTCAAGCAGCATCATAGGAGCAGGAAAACTTCACGTTTCGGGCCTAGACCCTTCATCAGATTTTTTTCTGATGAAGGGTTTAGGCCCGAGACGTCAAGTTTTCCTGCTCCTATGATGCTGCTTGACCTGCTGTGTTCATCCAGCCCCATGCTTGTTATATCAGAGATTAGAAGGGTCTTTACTTTTCTTAATATAGACTGGGACTGAAATAACATCAAGTGTAATAAGGAGAAAAGAGTTTCTGATAAAGTTTGATCAGGTGAATGTTTTACATCAGTATATTTCCAGCCCAGCAAAGAATGAAGTAATATTGGGAATAAAGAGGATGAAGTGAATTATTTAGCATTAAAGCAGGATACAGGAATAATGATCATAATATCATGAAGTTTTTAGGATAATATTAGATATTTACTATAAAGAAAGCTAAACTGTCCTTAAAGTCAGCATGAGGAGTATTACAAAATGACTTTCAGAAGCCACGTGACTACTTTTCTGTATTTAGCTGGTGTGCTGTCCTTGTCTCTTGTGATGCTTCTTGAAATCCTTTGAAATTCAGTGAAGATTTCCAAGGATAAACAGAAACCCATTGAAATGGCTTCCCTCACGAAAATCCTGATGAAACAGGATCTAAGGCCTGAAGCAGGTAAAAAAAATACTTTAAACAAAAGACAACATTTGAGTCTAATGTGGAAGCATGATTTAATTTTTTTTGATATTGACCATTTTTAAATCCTCCCTATATAAAATTCTGGGTATGAGTAACCATTTGTATGGAGATTGGCGGAGAATCATTTGAAGATGGACAGGGAGATAAGGAGAGGCCCTGGGACTGCTGTACTTAACCAGGCCACCAGGAACTACAACATGCAGTGCTGGGAAAGTGAAACAAAGGAGCCATCACTCACTCCCAAGATCTATTCAGCTTAGTCCATCTTTGAGGGCAGCCTCCAATTATGTGATGACAGAAACCATTGCAGCTGCTGACCTTGACTTCACGTGTTTAGTTATTTCACTCCAGAAAGGAAATCTTCAAGCGAGCTAGGCCTGTGATGGCAGTCGAGACTAACCTCACTTTTATCTTCATATACAACTTCTATCTTTAGTTACTTTAAATATTTTACCCTTATTACTTTAAATATTCGTAGCTGTATTTTAGTCAACGACTTTATCATTTTTTACTTAAATAATTTTCAGCAGTAGTTCTGCCCCAAGCTAACCTTGTATCTCGTTTAAAGCACAAATTTGTGCTTCCAGCTCTTTTTAAATTGAAATTCTCAGAAACTAAAAGTAGACTACAAACAAGTTTATACAAATTCCTAGTTCACAGATCACTCTAAGGACACATGTGGTCTGTGGTCGTGACACTCCGATATGGTTATTATCCCAGTTTCGGTAAACAGCTTTGTAGATTTAACAGTGCCTCATATTTGCCGCCGAGTCCCCTTTGAGTTGTAGGAAATTAATAATGCAGACTAAAATAAATGCAAATTAAAACTGTTTATATCTTCGCATGCAGTTAGTGATATGTTGTGCAAAATTAGTAAATATTAAAATTACAACATATACAAAAATCAATATCCAAGAAAGGATCAATTGCCTTTTGTAAAAAAGAAGTAGGCTTTGGACTGAACATATTACTCTCTGGGGATTTTAATCAAATTTCTGTCATGGTGTATTTGGTTGGTTTTGATTCTTGATAAAACCTTTTGTATCAAGTTGGGAGTGAAAACTAAACATTGGGTGGAATTTAATCCAGTGCTTTGACAAGGGCTCCGTTAATCGCTGGAGAGGCCTCACTTCTATCTCTGGCTGGTGGCAAATCCTTCCCCTCATTATGTTGGAGGGTGCAAGAAGTTGACGCAGGATTCCTAGCCACAGTTTAGGGATTTTTTTTTCCTTTATTCATTCACAGGATGAGGGCATCAGCTGGCCAAGCAGCATTTATTGCCCATCCCTAATTGCCCAGAGGGTTGTACTTAAGAGTTAACCACATTGCTGTGGGTCTGGAGTCACATGAAAGGCCAGACCAGGTAAGGACGGCAGATTTCCTTCCCCTAAAGGACATTACTGAAACAGTTGGGTTTTATGACAATTGACTCACAGTCATCATTAGACTGTTAAATTCAGATATTCATTCAATTCAAATGCCACCATCTGCCATGTCAGGATTTGAACCTGGGACCCCAGAACATTATTGAGGTCTCTGGGTTAACAGTCCAGCAATAATACCACTAGGCCATCACCTAGGTTCATGAATCAGCCAATTGACACCCATTATCCCTACACACGCCTCAAATCAACGGTGGCTCTGGAATTAAATAGGTATTGCACTGCTTTCCCCACCTCATAACGCTAAAACGCTGTTACATTGTGTGTGTCTCGTTATCAGGCACTCTGTGCGGAATCAAGGGACCTGCCATTCGGAGAGTTGTCATATTGCTTTAGTAAATGTAAGTGAGTAGGCATCATCATTGTAGGAACTGACACCGCAGTAGGGGCTGTATGTATGTACGGAGCTCTTTTATAACTTGTATATCATGTTGCGAGTTGTCAAATAAAAATACTTGTTCATCCGTGTTTGATTGGAAACTGGTTGTGAAGGCCCCTGTAACAAAACTTAGTGGCAGTGGTGCACTTTTGAAGACCATGTTACAGAAGTAAAGTCAAAATGCGACAATGAAAATCGAAGTCGTGCCGATTTGCTTCAGTGCAGAGATCACAAGAAGGAGCAGTCCGAACATTGGGAGAAACCTGAAAACAGAAAAAAAGACAACGCAGCAATCTACTACAAAAGCAGAAGAAACACCGCCAAGTTCCTAGGGTATGTTTAGGGATCAAAGCTGGTAACTGTGTCAATGGTCAGTAAGAATATACAGTGGGTTCAGGATTTGGCGCCAAAGGTTGGATTGGAATTGGGATGCCACACTGCAAAGCCATTTGAGCATCGAGGTGCAGTTCCCAGAAAAAAAAGGCAGCTTTGTGGGTGGGGCAAAAGAAAAAGTTTGTGATAAATGTTACAGTTTCACAAAGCTACAGTGATACAGTATCTGCGTCTAGAAATGGCAAAGACTTACAAGCTGAAAACCCTGCAGAGCTGTCTGCTATTTCCAGCAAAGAAAACCCAACGTATGGTAAATTGTAAAATCACTTCGAAATTTTCCATTGTGATTTGAAAGGCCAGAGATGTCCTATCTGAGCTTAAGCTTTCTGGCTAGACATCAGCAGCTTTATGCAACAGACTGTGAAAAAAGGATGGCTTAGTCTTTACTAGTGAGAGATGTACAGAGCAGGACTTTCAGCAGTCGTTTATATAAAAATATTTGTTAAAAAAAACTCCCAGACTGAGGCAGCAGTCACTTATAGGTAAAGAGAAACCATCACAAATCAAGAAGAGACTAAAGATAGCTATCTCCAATGTGCAGAATAGAAACCCAAGCCACAAGCCTTGTGGCAACACAAATCATCGCGTTTTTCGATTCCACCATTGCTGAACCGGACAGGCAATAAAGATTAAAATAGCCATTGGAAATTAAGGACTCCGTCAAATTAATATATTGATTGACGAGGAGCAAAAAGTCTCACTGAAGCTCTAGAACTCGCTGGAAGATCAATTACATGTAAAGGTGAATTCCAGGATCCACAATTTAGAGTTAATGGCATTCAGACAACAGCCTAAGGAGTCAATTCATCAGTTTGTAAACTGATGCCACGTTAGGAGCAGAAACCGTCATTTCTTTGGAACTGGGCTCAGAAACATAGAACTCGTCATTGCTTCACTGCCAACCGATTTGTTCCAGAAAGAGCAAAGTCAGAGAGGGAATCATTGACACAATGCTGAAAGGCGATAGAAAGGTGAAAGCATTTCAACAGAACGGTAACAACGGCAAGAATTATATGTGGCTACAGCTATCAGCAAAGTAGGCAGAGAACTAAAACACAATTAATTCTATGGGTCGTGCAATTTCCTACATTGTTCTTGATTTCATGGCCACTGCAAGACATGTACCTTGACAATGGAAGTCAGTGGTACAAACTATGGCAGCCAGGTTGACAGCTTAAGGTGGGTCATCAATCCATTGTATCTGTGCACTGACATTAAAACTAGCTGTGTCAATTCTTGCTTACCCACCCCATTACCACCTATAACCTCCCAACTTAATGCCATCTCTTGTCAGTCTATGCTTTCCACTCTCTGCCCTTATACCTTCCATGTCAACTCACCTCGTATCCATCATGATCAGACCTCAGGAGCCAAAAAGAGATCCTCCTGAGAAGGGAAGAATATACAATGAACTGAGGTACCTTTTTAAGAATGTAACACTCGGACAAGAAGTGTTGCAATTAGACGTTGAAGAGGTTACTTAATGTGGAATACATTGTACAGCTCTACAATAGACATGAACTACAGATACAAAGCTAAAAATTGAAATCAAAAGTGCCTCTTGTGTGAAATTTAGGTATTGTACCAGGGATCTGGTTTGAGGTGCCAGAGCAGTTTTGTTTCTTTCTCTTTACAATTTATGAAGGAGTGCTTTGTATTAATGGGATTATACACCGTAGAAGCATTTAAAACTCTTTGAACTGATGTTGTAAGTAAATGGTTTGTTGAATTATATTTTATCTTTATTTCTTTTGTCAATAAACTTCTGTTTTATTGGTACAGCTAAATCTGCAGCATTGCCTGTTTATGTTTTAGTGAGAGACCACTTTGTTAAAACCTAAACAAATCGAACTATAATGTATCCAGCCATGTTTTTGTTACATAGTAGGTCACAGCCCTTTCTATAACAAAAATTATTTGTTTGAATTTAGCACTGAGTCCAGATGGCCTTCATGTGAGTCAGTTCCTGTCCCTCCTACCAGGGAATATTCACAGTCTAAGAATAAGGGCTAAGTTATTCAGGACAGAAATGAGGAAGAATTTCTTCACTCAGAAAGTTTGAGCCTGTGGAATTCTTTCCCACAGCTCATTAGATTTATTCAACGGGGAGCTGGGCATGGCCCTTGCAACTAAAGGGACCAAGGGGTATGGAGAGAAAGTGGGAATGGGATACTGAGATTACATGATCAGCCGCAATCATATTGATTGATGGTACAGGCTCGAAGGGCCAAATGGCCTACTCCTGCACCCATTTTCTATGTTTCTATGAAAGTGGGGTGGAGCTTCTGAATCTCTGTTCTGCTGACCATTGTTAACGGTCCACAGATTCAAAGCAGTTCAGTAAAAATCTGGCCATGGTGTCAATGTAAGTATTTTCTTGTGTGTATGGTGTTAATATATAATGTTCAGAATTACCTTAAATTACAAACGTGCAATGCTGGTGTGAGGAAACTTGATTTAAATCTATGCTTTAATAGCATGGTTCTGGTATTAGTTACAAGAAATTATATAGTAATTATAGTACAGTTATTTTCGAGGAAGAATTTATGTGAAGAATTAGTTAAATATTTCATCTGACCTAGTCCAAAACTGAGAATAAATCCTAGTGATGTAAGCTTTGTGTACAATGTTTAGGACCAGAAACTTTGAAGTTGTTGACCATAGCACAAATTGATTCATGACACTTTCCAGGAAATGACTTTAAACCTTAAAGAGAAGACTTTTGATGGACAGAATATATGATTCATACAAGCTGATCATGAGTATCTTCCTTAGAAATGCAGTTCAGTTTAGCCAATTACACACATTCTATTTTAAGTTCCTACCCCAGTGAATTTGAACATGAATTAATCTGATTGACAGCAGATACCACAGTGATGACTTCAACCAAGCTTCAAAGGCTTTCTTTTTCTTTCTAAATCTGACCAAACAGTACATACAGTAATGGTTTGTCAGCCAGCGCTGAATCTACAGAAATTATGGCAGCTTATCACTTAGCTGATTTTGTGCATGACAGGTAATTAGCTTCAGCAGCTGCTGAAGTGTGATTCCCATTGCTAATGAAATGGGGCTTTGTCCATAAAAGGCCACACCTGGTGTGCTACTATTTGATCATTTTTTTGAGTTACTAAAACTATTAGACTTTTGTGTGTTTTCCTCATGCTTTCCCAGTCCCTGTAATGTTTGCCTAAGCCATCCATGTGCTTGCTGTTTTCACTTCATTAGTTAATGAAAGGCTAGAGGCCCCTGATTTCAAGTGGGTTTGAGAGCAGCTGCATCGGAGGAACATTGTTACAAAAGGGTTCAATTAGTCAGCAGCATGTAGTATGTAAATGTGATGACAGGATCTTTGAAGGGAACATTCAATCATGCACACATCTCTCCTTACTTTCATAGAGGATTTGCAATAATTCTTAATCATTTGTCCATGGCTGGAGAATGCATTTTAAAAATAATTGCTAGGTCCTTTTGACGTTTTGTTTTTTTTTCACTCTATCTCTTGTCTGTTTCCAATGCAAGTCTCCTTAGTTGCAGACTTCCCATTAGACCACAAATGGAACTTAATGCTGTTTAATTAAGGTTTGACCTTTTCATGTGAAAACAAGAGTGGTAAAACATGGAGGAGCCCTTTATCAAGCTGGATGCAGAATTCAAAGGAGATATTTATCAAAGTATGCCAAAATAATTTCTGAGAGGAAAGGAAACATAATGGACCACTTCATTTTTAATTTTTTACTGTAGAGGTAATAGATTTCTGTTTAAATTTTGCACAGAAAGCAATAATCAGCTTGTATAATTGCTAAGAAAGAACAGATAACACTAATAAGAATTCGACATAAATGATTACTTTGACTTGTAATCTTTTCTGTCCTTTGCTTCCTTGGAGGTGCTGGTTTACTCCTTAGATGGTTGTCCACCAAGATCTCACATAAACTGGTCATACTTAAAGCATGCTATATGATTGACCGTGTATTGTGTCAGCATGGATATAATGGCTTGCTTGATAACCACACATACATTTACATCAAAGGTTGCTGAAAACTGTTAATAATCGGAACCTCGGTTGATGGTTCTGTCACCAGTGTTGCTCCAGTTGAGAGCAGCTAATGGCAGGTGAACAGTGGAACAAACCTGCATTGTTATCTGCACAGTTGATGAAGCATATGAACATTCAGCAAACCAGTGTGAGAAGCACTTATGTACTTTTCATATTAAGGCGATGGAATTAATTGATTAACTTTAAAAGATGATAGATTTGATTCTGTCCTTTGCACAAAGGCGTACGTAGAAATGCATAGAAAATAGAACCCAAAAGTTTCCCAAATCAATCAGTGTTGGTGCCTATCCTCCAGAAAACCCAACCGCTGTTCATGCTGCTGTGAAAGAATGCTACCCTCTTGATCTTCCTTCAATTATCTGTCCAAGTAAAGAATTTCACTGATGGCAATGTCCATGTAATTTCCTTACTTCACTAGAAAACATTGTCAATCCTTTTTCTCTTCTCATGCACTTTGCTTCTTTTACTTTTGAAAAATAAATCCATGAGAAGGATTTTGTCTGTAATTTTTGCTCACGTTCTCCCCATGTCCCCGATAACTTTGGTAGAAAATTAGAGGAACCCTGAAGAAATTAATGTGAAGTGTCTATAAATAACCCTCTACAAGGTTTCCCCAGGCATTCCGACAAGGTTATAGCGGAGAGGTTAGGAAAACCTGTCAGAAATTCTCCCCTTGGAAAGAGTTCTTTTGTAATTTATCATAATATCAGTCCCTTTTTAAAATGTCATTTAAAAAACCGGTACACACCCCCTCAGCCCTACTCCCACCAGTTTTAGTCTAGTTGAAGTTTCTCTAAGAGCAGGAGTTGCCCCTCGCTCCCTAGTGTCTGCTCCACCATTCAATAAGGTCATGCTTGATTGGATTGCTCCATATTCCCACCTATTCCCAATAATCTATACAATAACCAGGAATTAGTCTACCTTTGCCTTAAAACGATTCAAGTGTTCTGCTTCTATTGCCATTGAGGAAGAGAGTTCCAGGCACACAGTCCTCCGACAGAAAAAAATCCTCATCTCTTTCTTAAATGGTCAACTCTTTATTTTGAAACCATGACTGATAGATCTAGATTTTCACAGAAGTGGAAAAATCCTCAGCTCATCTACATTTTTACGTGTTTTAATCATGTTACCGCTTCTAAATTTCAGCAAACACAAGCCTAGACTGTCTAATCTTGTCTGATAAGGCAACCCACCCATTTTAGTTATCAGGCTAGAAACCTCTCTGAATGTCTGACACAGCTGCATCTTTTCTTAGGTGAAGAGACCGATAGTGTGCGTAATACTCCAGACATGGTCGCACTAGTGCCCCGTATAGCTAAAACATAGCTCATCTCAATTTACCATGCAATAAATGATAAAATTCCATTAGCTTTCCCAATTACTTGCAGTAACTGCATGCTAACCTTTTGTGAGTCATGCACAATGACACCCGAATCAGAGCTCCACCATTCAATAAGGTCATGTTTGATTGGATTGCTCCATATTCTCACCTATTCCCAATAATCTATACAATAATCAGGAATTAGTCTACTTTTGCCTTAAAACGATTCAAGTATTCTGCTTCCGTAAAAACCTGTCACTGTATTTACATAATATGCTCCTTTTCTGTTCCTCTTGTCAAACATACAGATTCACATTTTCCCACATTATACTGAATTGATTGTTCTTTTCCCAGTCACTTAATCTCCCTATATCCCTTTGTAACCGTCTTATTTCTTCCACAATTTAATTTCCACCTATCTTTGTGTCATGTGTAAATTTAGCAACAATATCTTTGGAACCTTCAAACTATTCAAAGTGGTGCTGGAATCATGGTGACAGTGGAAGCTTTTCATTGTATTTTACTATATTTTTCATTAAAATACATGTGACTATAAAATCATTCATTCAAATTTTGAGGTTCTAGCACTGATACCTGTGGCACACCTCCTTTTATATTTTCCTGTTAGCAAGCCAATCTTCTCACCATGCCAAGATTTTGCCCTCAACACCATGAGCTACAGAATATCCTTTCATGTGGCATCTTGTTAAATACCTTCTAAAAACTAACCGGTTCCCCCTCATCCAAAATATATGTTACGTATTTCCAATAATTCCAATATATTCATTCGATATGATTTCCCTTCCTCAAAACCATAGTATCTCAAACTTTTCTAAGTATCCTGTTATAGCATGTACAGGAATATTTTCTAACATCTTTCCTATGACAGATGTTAAGTCAAATGGCTATAGTTTCTTACTTTCTGTCTCTCTCCATTTCCTGAATAAAAAAATTACATTCACTATTTTCCAATCTCATGGGGCCTTCCTTGATTCTAGAAAATTTTAGAAGATTAAACCAATGCATTTACCATCTCACTAGCCACTTCTGAAGATGGAGTCCATCAGTGCCTGGGTCAGCCCACAGCTCCAACAATGTGCTCCATTTGACTTTGTTGGTGATTGCAAGTGTTTTGTGTTCTCCTCTCTCCACTATTTCCTGATTTACAGCAATTTCTGTGACATTATTTATGTCCTTTACAGTGAAATCTGACACAAAACATCTGTTCAGTTCATCTCCCGTCTCCTTGTGGTACAGTATCGATTCCCAACAGTTGTTTTCTAGAGGACCAATGTTCACATTCTTAACTCCTTTATTTTTTAAAATGTCCACAGAACATTTTATGATCTGCTTTATTTTCTAGCCAGCTTTCTGTCAAATTTTATTTTTCTCTGATCATTAATTTTTCAGTCATTCCATGTTGCTTTTTCCATTTTGTCGAATCTTCTGACTGGCTACCCATCTTTGTGTAATGTTAAGCTTTTTTTCTTTAAGCTTATCTCTCAACATTATCTTTAACTTTCTTAGTTGATCACAAATGGTGGATAATGCACTTAGACTGTTTTATTCCACATAGGAATATATCTATTCTGTATTTTTTGAAATATCCCATCAAACATCCACGAATATATCTCAATTTACCTAAACGTTAATCTAATGTAAACCAAAAGAACCGCGGATGCTGTAAGTCAGAAACAAACTCAGAAAGTTGCTGGAAAAGTTCAGCAGGTCCAGAAGTGTCTGTGAAGAGAAGTTAGAGTTAACGTTTCGAGTCTGGTAACCCTCTAAGGTAGGGTCACCGGACTGGAATGTTAATTCTAATTTCTCTTCACAGATGCTGCCAGACCTGCTGAGCTTTTCCAGCACTTTCTGTGTTTGTTCCTTAATCCAATTTGCTAGCTCACTTCAGCAAGCTCTGCTTTCATGTCCTCAAGTTACCTTTATTGAAGTTTAAATTACTAGTCTTGGACCACCCTTCTATGCCTTGAACTGAATGTAAAATTCAAGCATATTGTGGTCACTGCTACCTAGGGATACCTTCATAAGGCCATAAAACGTAGGAGCAGAAATTAGGCCATTCAGCCCATTGAATCTGCTCCACCATTCAGTCATGGCCAATAAGTTTCTCAACCCCATTTTCCTGCTTTTTCCCCATACCTCTTGATCCCCTTGACAATCAAGAACCTATCTACCTCTGTCTTGAATATAGTCAATGACCTGGCTTCCACAGCCTTCTGAGGCAGTGAGTTCCATAGATTCACCACTGGCTCTCTGGCTGAAGAAGTTTCTCCTTGTGTCCAGTCTAAAAGGTCTTTCCTTTACTCTAAGCCTGTGCCCTTGGGTCCTAGCCTCTCCTACCAATAAAAACATCTTCCCATCATCCAGAGATAAAAGGTACTGCAGATGCTGGAGAATCCGAGATAACAAGGTGTGGGGCTGGATGAACACAGCAGGTCAAGCAGCATCATAGGAGCAGGAAAGCTTGACGTTTCGGGCCTAGACCCTTCATCAGAAATCCCATCATCCACTCTGTCCAGGCTATTTAGTATTCTGTAAGATTCAATTAGAACCCCCTTCATCCTTCTAAACTCCATCAAATATAGACCCAGAGTCCTCAAACATTACTTATGTGTTAAGCTTTTTATTCCTGGGACCATTCTTGTGAACCTCTGAATCCACTCCAGGGCCAGCACATCCTTTCTGAGATATAGGGCCCAAAACTGTGCAAAATGCTCCAAGTGTGGCCTGGCTAGAGCCTTATAGAGGCTCAGGAGTATATCCCTGCTTTTATATTCTAGTCCTCTTAAAATAAATGCCAACATTGCATTTGTCTTCCTAACTACTGCCTCAACCTGAAATTTTACCTTTTGAGAATCCTGGACTAGAACTCTCAAGTCTCTTTGCACTTCAGACATCTGAATTTTCTCCCCATTTAGAAAATAGCCCAGAATTCAATTCTTCTTACCAGAGTGCATGACCTCACACTTTGTACTCCATCTGCCACTTCTTTGCCCACTCTCCTAACCCGTTCAAATCCTTCTGCAGCTTCCTCACCTCCTAAATACTACATGTCCCTCTACCTATCTTTGTATTTTCTGCAAACAGATGAGTGTTCACTGAGGTATTTAATTAATGCTATCCCATTGCACAATACCAGGGCTAGTAAAACCTGTTCCCTGGATGATGGCATAGAAAGAGTGAATAGCCAAGGTCCTTTTACCAGGATAGGGGAGTCCAAAACTAGACAGCGTATGCTCAAAGTGAGGGGAAAGATATAAAAGGGACCTAAGGGGCAACATTTTCATGCAAAGGGTGGTAAATGTATGGAACGAGCTGCTAGAGGAGGTAGTGGAGATGGGTACAATTACAACATTTGAAAGTCATCTGGATGGGTATATGAATAGGAAGGGTTTGGGGAGATATGGGCCAAATGCTGGCAAATGGGACTAGATTAATTTGGGACATCTGATCTTCATGGACAAGTTGGACCAAAGGGTCTGTTTCCGTGTTGTACAACTCTATGACTCTATGATTCCTGCTAAAGGAAAAGTTTCTGTTAAAATAATAACTTCTCATGTCTAAAATTCTCAATGGGTCACAGCTACATTACAATGAAGAACAAGAATTCATATTTCAATTTGTGATGTATTTTAATATTATCAAAGGAATATTATTTACAATGAACATTCATAGTTTTTGGGACAGCAGAGTGGGATTTCAAACCATTTTTTTGAAATAGTAATATGAAATTCAAAAATAATGAGAGAAATTAAAGCTTGGACATTGAAGGGTGTCCCTATATTTTCAGGTTTACCTCAAATATTGGCCTTCAGTTTTTGCAACTTCAACCAGTTAAATAGTATTGTTTTTACTTTGGTTCATAGAAAATAATTCAGGAGGTTACAGTGAGTTAAACACAGTCCATTTTCTTTTTCAACTTCAGCCTATAACTGATGGAATAAAGCACTCTTCAATCTGCTGAATGCAAGGGTACGTAAGAAGTCAGATTTGGCAGCCTCAATCTATTCATTGCAGGTTAAGAGTCCAGACCAGAGGAAGCACAGTGGCTCAGTGGTTAACACTGCTGCCGTACAGCACCAGTGACCCGAGTTCAATTTCACCCTTGGGCGACACATTCTGCCTGTGTCTGTGTGGGTTTCCTCTGGGTGCTCTGGTTTTCTCCTGCATCCATCCAAAGATGGGTAGGTAAGGTAGATTGGCCTTGATAAATTGCCAATGGTGTCCAGGCACATGCAAATTAGGTTGATTAGCCATGGGAAATGCAGGGTTACAGGGATAGTATAGGGACATGGATCTGGGTGGGATGCTGTTCAGAGGGTCAAATGGACTGAAGGGCCAAATGGCCTGATTCCGCACTGTAGGGATTTTATGATTCCAACACAAGTGGACCTATATTAAATAACCCCATTCATAAAAGCCATGCAAACACTTGAGTGGCAAGTATAAATATATCACACATGCAGTCAGTAAATCGTGGCTGAGAAATTGAGTAATATTATTGAAGCAAAGTGTAGGAAGTCTTATTGTGTATCCAACAATGGTCTTCAGGGCCACTACTTGATGCATATATAGGATACCTGATATTAAAATTGTTCTAAAGATTGGATTGAACATCCTTCACCTTGCCAAGTGCCAAATATTCAAACACAATAGAGCAACTTGTACTCTTGTTTGACAGCTTACCAAATATCCTTAACAATAATGAATGATTATAAAATAATGGATATCTTAAGCTCAACAGACTTTTTGTGTAAAGTATTCTTCAGATGATAATTTAATGATTTTATTGCCCTGTCTAACAAAGGTTGACTGTTCTGTGGAATGGAGGATATTTTATCAAAATTAAATACTCCAAGTGATAAACAATTTTAACATGATGGACCAATAAAGCACTTCAGCTCTAACCTTCATGAAAGAGATCCATGTGTCTTTTTTTTAAGGTAAGCCAGTTCTTGGCTGTCCCCTTTACTGACTCAATGTGTCTGCTGTATCAATTTGGTTAACCTTTCCTTATCCAAAAGTTTGGCCCTCATGTAAATACTTGTTTCTCTTTTGGAGGCAAGAGCTTAGGATTGTCTACATTGTAAGTCTGATCTTCATGCAGTTTTCAGAGATTGCCGGTATCAATTTCATCACTTAGATTTTGGTTTTAATTATGGTGAGTCCATTGCTAAAAACAAATTTTGCTGATGAGGGATTCAAAACCTGGAAGTCCCAGTTTAGTGAGCGCCTTTTCTGCAGTCAGGAAGAAAGAAGATGTTCATTACTTGCTGGTGTGATTTGACTCAAGATTGCAAAAGTGGAAGAGAGAATATTATTACCTACTGCATCGTCTGGTGGTTGCCTCTTTGTTGTTCAATTCTTCAACCTACCTGATGCATATGATATCACAACACTTATGACAGAGTTTTATACTTTCAGTGTTAGTTCAATACTTTTACAGAATTTCAGTATAAATGCGATGCTAGGTTTGTAGGCTCTACATCCCAAAATTGGTGGATCATATCAAACAACTTATCCCTTAAGGTTTAGAACAGGCAAGTATTGACTGTATCCAACCAGCTTGTGCTTTCAAAACTCAAAACACAGTGTTGAACATTAGATGTGGTTCTATGATTTGGCGACATTTACTAACTGATCCTGATGGTGCTAAGAATTATATTGACAACCAGTTTAGGATTGTTCGCTAAGCATCTGGGATGGCACAGTTCTGCTTACTCTGGAAACTACATAGGCAGACAGGAGGAACGTGCACGCACTCCCTGCATCTGTTTCAACTCGGCAAAATAGGTCCATTCTCTGGCTCATTTCTCAGGATAATGCCTTGGCCAATCAGAGTTAACCTGCCAAAACATAGAAGTTAATTATCAGTCATTACCTTTTGGGTGCATTCTCCATAGCAACA
Organism: Ginglymostoma cirratum; assembly: GCA_024137785.1. Classification (NCBI taxonomy): domain Eukaryota; kingdom Metazoa; phylum Chordata; class Chondrichthyes; order Orectolobiformes; family Ginglymostomatidae; genus Ginglymostoma; species Ginglymostoma cirratum. The sequence continues at coordinate 41,355,570 of JAHRHZ010000249.1, forward strand.
TCTCTACCAACACCAGCCATTCATACAATATAAGAGGGCTGTTGTGGTACAGTGGTAGTGTCAGAAATTCAGGGTTCAAGTCCCACCTGCTCCAGACATGTGTCATAACATGTCTGAATAGGTTGCTTAAAAATATTTACAATATAAAATGTTGATTCTCCTTGATATTAATATATTTTATGCTATCTCTGTCCTGCATAACTTTTGAATTGTCCTATTTAATGCATGACATAAAATTTCAACAAAATGTATCTTTTTCAGCAATAGTCAAGTTATTTGTTCCCATTTTTGTATTATTACATGGGATGTGAGTACAGTTGGCTGGGTCAGCATTTATTGCCCATCCCTAGTTGCTGCAGAGCAGGTGGTAGTGAACTGCCTTCTTGAACTTCTTATGATTTTCTACTTTAGTTCATTCCTTCCCATGTCTTAAAATCTTAGAAATTTATCACCTTTCCTTCCTCCTACAATCTCTTTACAATTATTTAAAACTCAAAATCACCACCACTTAACCACTGCTTCCTGATTCACCGTACATTGGGCTTTCAACATTGATAGTGTCTTGTATGGAATATTATATCCTGGCTCTTCAGTAATTTGTTAAAATCCATCAATCAACATGTACGAGAACCTAAAATGTGCAATTCTCATCAGAATGAAGCTTACTGCTTTGGATAGCTATTTAATAAATAGTGAATTCATAATACGTTCCCACACCTTAACATTCTGTGTTGGTCAGCAATGGAATTGCATTACTTCATAATCAAAAGTCATCAGAAAGCTGGCCGTCATACAATCCCTATTTAACGAGTAATGAATGGACCAAGGAACAAAAATGTATTAAAAAAGAAGTTTATTCAGCAAGTAGTGTTTAATTTAATTGCTGTGTGACCTTGGATTAATACCTCTGCATTTGCACCAGAGGCGGTAAGTATTTAATAATAACATACAAAGAATGCAGCAAAATTTCTATTAAGTTGTTACTAAGGTATTGCAGCGTATTGAGCATAATTGGGACCCAAACCTATGATAAATTCTCCAGTCAAATTCTTTGTAGAAAGAGAAATGTGAAGCTAAAATGCAAAATGGGTTATTCGATTGTTAATAAATATTTGCCTGTAATATTTAAATCCGGACCATTACAATGCCTTGCACAAAGGCTCACTCAGGAAATGGGAAGAAGGAACTCTGGAAAATCAGGATCAGCAGAGAAGAGATACTGAGTAAACGATTGGAGCTTTGGGCTGACAAGTGTCCAGGGTCTGATAGACTTCATCCTAGGATCTCAAAAGAAATGGTTGGTGAGACAGTTGATGCATAAATTTTAGTTTTCCAAAATGTCCTTGTTTCAGGGGCAGTTCATTAGATTGCAAAATATTAAATGTTACCACTTTATTCAAAAAGGGATGGAGACAGAAAGCAGGAAAACATGTTGACTTCATGTGAGTCATATGGAACATGTTAGAAGCTAATAGTAAAGATATTATAGCAGGACATTTTAATTAAGCTCAAGGTAATGCCTGTAGGAATAACCTCTTGCTTTGTAGGAATAACAATTGCTTTCCATATCAGTATACCACCTTGCTCTCATGCTATCATTTTTGTCCTGGACTCACTGCATTATTCCAGTGAAACAAAATGCAATCTCAAGGAACAACACCTCATTCTCTACTGAAGCACTTTACAATCTTTAGGACTCCGTACTGAACTTAACAATTTCACAGCCTGATTGCATAAGGTCTGTTCTGTATTTTATAGAACATAGAACAATACAGCGCAGAACTGGCCCTTTGGCCCTCGATGTTGCGCCGACCTGTGAACTAATCTAAGCCCACCCCCTACACTATCCCATCATCATCCATATGCTTATCCAAGGACTGTTTAACTGCCCCTAATGTGGCTGAGTTAACTACATTGGCAGGCAGGGCATTCCACGCCCTTACCACTCTCTGAGTAAAGAACCTGTCTCTGACATTTGTCTTAAATCTATCACCCCTCAATTTGCAGCTATGCCCCCTCGTACTAGCCGACAGCATCATCCTAGGAAAAAGACTCTCACTGTCCACCCTACCTAATCCTCTGATCATTTTGTATGTCTCTATTAAATCCCGTCTTAGCCTTCTCCTCTCCAATGAGAACAGACCCAATACCCTCAGCCTTTCCTCATAAGACCTTCGCTCCAGACCAGGCAACATCCTGGTAAATCTCCTCTGCACCTTTTCCAATGCTTCCACATCCTTCCTGTAATGGGGCGACCAGAAATGTACGCAATATTCCAGGTGAGGCCGCACTAGCCTTTTGTACAGTTGCAGCATGACATCACGGCTTCGGAACTCAATCCCTCTACCAATGAAACCTAACACACCGTATGCCTTCTTAACAGCACTATCAACCTGGGTGGCAACTTTCAGGGATCTATGTACCTGGACACCAAGATCCCTCTGCACATCCACACTACCAAGAATCTTTCCACTGACCCAGTCTTCTGCCTTCCTATTATTCTTCCCAAAGTGCATCACCTCACATTTATCTGCATTGAACTCCATTTGCCACCTTTCAGCCCAATTCTGCAGTTTATCCAAGTCTCCCTGCAACCTGCAACATTCTTCCACACTGTCTACCATTCCATCGACTTTAGTGTCATCTGCAAACTTACTAACCATCCACCTATGCCTGCGTCCAAGTCATTTATAAAAATGACAAACAGCAGTGGTCCCAAAACAGATCCTTGGGGCACACCACTAGTAATAGGACTCCAGGCCGAATATTTTCCATCAACCACCACTCTTTGCCTTCTTTCAGAAAGCCAGTTTCTAATCTAAACTGCTAAATCTCCCTCAATCCCATGCCTCCGCATTTTCTCCAATAGCCTACCATGTGGAACCTTATCAAAGGCTTTACTGAAGTCCATGTACACCACGTCAACTGCCCTACCCTCATCCAAGTGCTTGGTCACCTTCTCAAAAAACTCAATGAGGTTTGTGAGACACGACCTGCCCTTGACGAATCCATGTTGACTATCTCCAATCAAATTGTTGCTTGCTAGCTGATTATAAATCCTATCTCTTATAATCCTTTCCAAAGCTTTTCCAACAACAGATGTAAGGCTCACTGGTCGATAATGACCTGGGTCATCTCTACTGCCCTTCTTGAACAAGGGCACAACACTTGCAATCCTCCAGTCCTCTGGTACTAAACCTGTAGCCAATGATGACTCAAAGATCAAGGCCAAAGGCTCCGCCATCTCCTCCCTAGCTTCCCAGAGAATCCTCGGAAAAATCCCATCTGGCCCAGGGGATTTATCTACCTTCACACCTTCTAGGATTGATAACACCACCTCCTTACTAACCTCAATCCTTTCAAGTCTAATAGCCCGTATCTCAGTCTTCTCCTCTACAATGTTCTCCTTTTCCTGAGTGAAAACAGATGAGAAATATTTGTTCAGCACCTCTCCGATCTCCACAGGGTCCACACACAACTTCCCACTTCTGTCTTTGACTGGACCTATTCTTACCCTAGTCATCCTTTTATTCCCTACATACTAATAGAAAGCTTTAGGGTTCTCCTTAATTCTACCTGCTAATGACTGCTCATGTCCCCTCCTTGCTCTTCTTAACTCTCTCTTTAAATCCTTCCTAGCTAATCTGTAACTCTCCATCGCCTCATCTGAACCATCTCGTCTCAATGTCACATAAGCCTCCCTCTTCCGCTTAACAAGAGATACAATTTCTTCTGTAAACCAAGGTTCCCTTACCTTATCACTTCCTCCCTGCCTGACAGGGACATACCTATCAAGGACACGCAATATCTGTTCCTTAAACCAGCTCCACATTTCGATTGTCCCCATCCCCTGCATTTTGCTACCCCATTCCATCCCTCCTAAGTCTTGCCTAATCGCATTATAATTGCCCTTCCTCCATCTATAACTCTTGCCCAGCGGCATGTTCCTATCCCTTTCCATCGCTAAACTAAACGTAACCGAATTATGGTCACTCTCTCCAAAGTTCCCTCCTACCACCAAATCAAACACCTGGCCTGGTTCATTACCAAGTACCAGATCCAGTGTGGCCTCCCCTCTTGTCGGCCCTTCGACATACCGTGTCAGGAAACCCTCCTGCACACATTGGACAAAAACCGATCCATCCAACGTACTAGAGTTATAGCATTTCCAGTCAATGTTGGAAGTTAAAGTCTCCCATAATGACCACCCTGTTCCTTTCACTCCTGCCCAGAATCGTTTTGCCGATCCTCTCCTCCATATCCCTGGAACTTTGCGGAGGCCTATAAGAAACTCCCAGCAGTGTGACCTGTCCTCTCCTGTTTCTGACCTCAGCCCATACCATCTCAGTAGACGAGTCCTCGTCAAAAGTTCTTTCAGCCACCGTTATACCGTTCTTGACTAACAAAGCCACACCTCCCCCTCTATTACCACCTTCCCTGATCTTTATGAAAGATCTAAACCCTGGAACCTGCAACATCCATTCCTGACCCTGCTCTATCCACGTCTCCAAAATGGCCACAACATTGGTCCTAGGTACCTATCCATGCTGCAAGCTCACCTACCTTATTCCGGATACTCCTGACGTTGAAGTAGACACACTTCAAACCAGCTTGCTGTCTGCCAGCACACTCCTGTGACGGTGAAATCCTGTCCATGTCCTCCCTACTCTCAACCTCCTGTGTACTGGAACTACACCACAGGTTCCCATGCCCCTGCTGAGCTAGTTTAAATCCACCCGAATAGCACTAGCTAATTTCCCACCCAGGATATTAGTACCCCTCTGGTTCAAGTGAAGACCGTCCTGTTTGTAGAGGTCCCACCTTCCCCAGAATGAGCCCCAGTTATCCATATACCTGAAACCCTCCCTCCTGCACCATCCCTGTAGCCACGTGTTCAGCTGATATCTCTCCCTGTTCTTTGCCTCGCTATCACATGGCACAGGTAACAAACCAGAGATAACAACTCTGTTTGTTCTCGCTCTCAGCTTCCACCCTCGCTCCCTGAAATCCTGCCTTAAATCCTATTCCTCTTTCTACCTATGTCATTGGTACCTATGTGGACCACGACTTGGGGCTGGTCACCCTCTCCCTTCAGGACCCCAAAGACACGATCCGAGACATCATGGACCCTGGCACCTGGGAGGCAACACACCAACCGTGAGTCTCTCGTTCCCGCAGAATCTCCTATCTGTCTCCCTAACTATGGAGTCCCCAATGACTAATGCTCTCCTCCTCTTCCCCCTTCCCTTCTGAGCAACAGGGACAGACTCTGTGCCAGAGACCTGTACCCCATGGCTTACCCCTGGTAAGTCGTCCCCCTCAACAGAATCCAAAACAGTATACCTGTTATTGAGGGGAACAGCGGCAGGGGATCCCTGCACTGTCTGCCTGTTCCCTTTCCGTCCCCTGACTGTAACCCATCTACTTTTTTCCTGTACCTGAGGTGTGACTACCTCCCTGTAACTCCTCTCAATCACCCCCTCAGCCTCCTGAATAATCCGAAGTTCATCCAGCTCCAGCTCCAGTTCCCTAACGCGGTTTCCGAGGAGCTGGAGTTGGGTGCACTTCCCGCAGATGAAGTCAGCAGGGACACTAGTGGTGACCCTTACCTCCCACATCCTACAGGAGGAGCATGCAACTGCCCTAACATCCATTCCCATTGTTCTGAATTGTAAAAAACAGACTATTCGGAAAAAAACACTAATAACTTACCAAATCACTGCCCAAATAATATTACCTCACTTACTCAACCATCCCGTTGAGATTGGAGACGCGCACTCCGCCTATTCACGAGGTAAGTTTTTAAAGGAGAAGCTTACCTTCCCAGGCTGCCCTCGCGCCTCCTTCCGGACTCCCGCTGCTGAAACAACTGAAATTTTACTTTCATTTTCCCTGCTCCTCAATACCATCCCCTCTTCCACCCTCACCTGCACCCCCAACCTCACAGCCTTGTCTTGTTTACTTTTATTTCTGACAGAGCAGACCCATTCTCTCTCTTTTACATGTTAATTGACACCAATTTTGCATTTCTTTTTTTCTCTTTCACAATCATTAAAAACTCCTTTGTCTTTTGCGCTAGGATCCACAGCATCTGTTCCCTTTATTCTTCCTACTGCTCTGTCAAATGCATTAGAATAGAAAAATAATTTATTGTCACATGTATTTTTACAAAAAAGTACAGTGAACAGTTCTATAAGTCACCATATCATGATGCTTAAATTAATTACAGAAGTCATAAATAAGAATAAAAAGTAAAAGTTCATCACAGTTTAATTAATAGCTGCTGGGTTCAGGCTATGCTAGAAAACTGGGCTGAAATTGCCATTCAGAGCTGGGCTGAGACCGCTACACCAGGCTGAGACCTCCAAGCTGGGCCACAGAAAGCACCGGAAGCCGCCTCCAAAGCCAAGAAGAGACCTGCATGCCAAAATCAGACCTCCACGCCAGGACTAGACCTTCACCGGCTGCTGGAACACCCAGAAGCCACCGAAGAAGACCTCCATGCCAAGACGAGACCACCCAGCAGGCCGAGACCGCCCGCCCCTTCTGAACAAAACTTCCACACTGGGCGATCGCCCTGCTAGGTAGTAGGCCTATACCACATTCCAGGCTGTTGGAAGCCACCTCGCCGCTGGGCCTCGATTGAGAGAAGATGCCATCCACCAAAGTCGTTAAAAGAAGTTAAGGCACCATAATAGATAGAAATATTTTTTAAAAAACCATAGGAAAAAAGGAAAACATTAAAGGCAAAACATTTTCCAACCTTTCAGTTCTGAAGAAAAGCCATAATGAACTTAAAATTCAAGTCTCTTTCTTTTCCCCAGATGATGCCAGAACTGCTGAGTTTCTCCATCCTTTGTCTGTTTCAGTTGTCTAGCATCTATGGTATTTTACTTTTATTATAAGAAGGTCATGTCTCAATTGTAAAGGGCACTGTTGAAAACTCAACTGGACTATTGTGCACAGAATTGGTCACTTTATTTAAGGAAGGCTGTTAATGTGATGTAGACAGTTCAGAATAGGTTTACTGGACTAACATTAATGAGGGTCTGATCATTTATGGAAAGGTTGGATAGGCTCAACCTACAACATTGAATGTTTTTAAGACAGTGGTAGGTAGATCATTGTTAAGCAAGGTGCCGAATTGTTATCAGGAGTAGGCAGGATACTGGATTTGAAGTTACAGTCAGGTCAGCCACGATCTTATTTAATGGCAGAGCAGGCTCAAGGGGCTGAATGGCCTACTCCTGCTCCTGATTTATCTATTCATGTGTACCTGTGAATGTCAGAAAAACGGGATGTTTATTAATTGAAGTAAATTATGCTATTGAGAATTAAATTCATCAACCTTCATATTCATCTCATTGTATGAGGCTAGGCTGTGGCTTAGACACCAATTTTAAGTTGATGCAATTCCAGTGTTTATATGATGAGCAATTTCAGTTGAAATATCATTAGCTATATTATTTAGGGTCTTCCCTGTTACCGTTGATCATGTTGTGATGACAATAAATAAAATCTATGTCTGTATAGACCATAGGGTAGCTCTACTGGACTTTGTTTAGGTGGTTGATACATTGGATGTGACTCTCCCAGGGTAATGCTTCAAATGCCGGACATTAGGCCTTGGAATCTCTCACCTTTCAAAGTAGGATTTACAACAAAATATACTGGAGAACTCACTTGAAAACATGTTAGGGATCAGAATGCCGAGTCAGGAGGATCACAGTCAATATTCAATATACATCTTGGTCCTGACCGGATAAAGAACAGGAAATGATTACATTTACTTTAAAGTAAAAGAGCTCAATATATTGTGCAGCTTTTCTGTCAACATCTCTTCCACCTAAGCTGATTAATATAAATTGAGTTTAAATAGATTGGTATAAATAGAGTATTGATTTCACCCAATTTACTGGTGACAATGGTGCACTCCTACATGGTTAATTACAGTTGGTCGTATTTTTACAAGCCAATTTTTGTAGACTGCAAAAGAAAATTATATACAATAAATCTCTTACAGAATGGGAACTGATATAATGAATCTTGATCTTCCATACAATAGGTGATTTGCTTTGAACAGAGATTAAATATGTGCAAGTACATGTAAAATAGGTACCTGCATTTCTATCTAGGCACCAATTTTTTAAAAAAATACATTGTTGTTATGTCCCACACCTTAATATTGGAAGAAGAGTCAGAGAAATGTTGAAAAAATGAGTTGTGGAATTATGAAGCCAAAGTGCTGCATGTGTGCCATTCTAGGAGTTATCAGGACATCATAATGGGACGCTTGGACTATTGGAAGCCAATTTAAAGTTGATTGCTGCTTTTCATGTTTCAGAAGAATTGGAGCACTCAATAATGAAAACGAGTCAGTATCTTCCAAATCCAGAAGATACATGGTTCTTCCAGTATTCCTAAAGTGTCCGCCAGCGTGAGCAGCAACACTTCCCAGAACTTTCAAGAAAGACTTTTGCCTCATCCATTACCACTTAGCAATGCCCAACCCTCATTCCCCCCACAACCCAATGCTGTCCCGTCCCAGCACTATGACTGTTGATTTTCCACCTAGCCCTCCTTATCATGGCCTCGCTCTCTCTCTCTGCTCTTGATTGTTGTGACTTTTTCCCAAGGGTCCTTGGGACCTCCACCTGTTGATGGGTTATTTATTTTAGTTAGCTGCTGGGTAAAAGTAAATTTTAATAAAATTAATGAACAGTTGGACATCCACATTCTTGGCCTTCTCATGTTCATTGGTCACTTTCGGCTTCAACCGTACCTCTCCAGCCTCTATGGGAATATATGCTCAGCCTATCTAATGGGAATCTAATGTGTCTTTGCTTGGACCACTTTATAACTCCCTGGAGTGTCTACGTTATCACAGTGGTAGTATGCAATATTTCCGAAAGCTGGCTTCATATTATTGAAATAGCTGTTGGAGGGACTGCATGGTGAAAGGGTTTAGAACAAAGTATTTTGGCCTCTGAAATTTGGGTTCAAATGCTGCTTGAGCTTGTCAGATGATAATATCCATTGATTCCAAGACTCAGGTGAAGTGAATTCACAATAAATTCATAATCCAGCTGTAGTTGGGTAGACCATCCTTCAAGGGGTCAGTTTAGCTCAGTTGTTTGGTTGCTTTGTGAAGCATTGTGATGCTAACAACATGGGTTCAATCCCCTCACCTGAGGTATGGTGGCCCTCAGGTTAAATTACCATTAGTCATCCCTCTCTCTCTAATGAAAGAGCAGCTGTTTAGTCTGGTAAGACTATGGTGACTCATCTCGACTTGACTTGAAAGTCCTTAACAAGATTACAATAAGTAAGAATGTCTCCTTTCTTAGGGTAGTATGAAAGTGAAAGGATTGCTTTTTTAATCTTTTTCTAACTTGGTACTGCTCAGTGCTGACATTGGGTGCAAAATAGAAAGTTGTTCCATTTCTTACCGCTGAGATCTTTCAGCTTGATGGCCACAACATTTATAAACATTGGTTGCTTGCCGACTTGCATTCCTTGATTGAAGTTTGAAAGAGAGTAATGTAACATTAAACAATTTAAATGTTAACTTAAAATTAGAGCCATTCTGACCATACCGGGAAAAAAGAACAAAAATAAGATTTTACAATCATTAAAAATGATTAATGAAAGAAAGCCCAAGTGTAATGTGGAACACCCCCAAGGTAGAAAAATAGACGACAAAATCAATTGCAAAGTAACAACTGATTGAGATTTTGGACTTAAGGGCATTCAGCCCTTCCTGTCTGTGCTGGTCAATAAATATCTCACTACATTAACCCCATTTTCCAGTACTTGACCTATAGCTCTGGTAGCTATACACAAGTGAATATCTAAGTAATGCTTAAATATCACAAGAAATTTCTTACTCAACAATCCATTTGATTTGTTTAGCACTTTCCAGGGGTTCTCTACCATTCATAGTGCAATATCCTGCCTAGGTAATCCATCCCAAGTGCAATACCTCACTCCTTTTTTTCTGGGTTGACTTCCATTTGCTACTACTGTGCCCATCTGATCAGGCTGTTGATCAAGGTTAACTTTAACAATTCCAGATTATCAGAGAATGACACATTGTTTTGAAGTCCAGCCAAAGTATACTTAATTAGGTGATCATAGAACCCCTACAGTGTGGAAACAGGCCCTTTGGCCCAACAAGTCCACACAACCCTTGGAGCATCCCACCCAGACCCATCCCCCTAAGCTACACATCCCTGAACATAATGGGCAATTTAGCATGGCCAATCTACCTAACCTGCACATCTTTGGACTGTGGGAGGAAACCAGAGCACCCGGAGGAAACCCACGCAGACAAGAGGAGAATGTGCAAACTCCACACAGACAGTCACCTGAGGGTGGGCTTGAACTCAGGTCCCTGGCGCTGTGAGACAGCAGTGCTAACCACTCAGCCACCGTGATGGCTAATGAAATCCTGGAAGAGCAAGAAAAGTTGTTTGTGGTCATCTTAGAAAGAACCAGAAGAGTCACACAGAGTAAGAAGAGCAAGACCTATGATGAGCAATGCCACATGGGTAGAATAGTGAGAATAAACAACAAAAAAAACGAGTTGAAGTTACAAATGAAAGAAGGACAGGCTATCAGACCATAAATATGGCAGCATTAAAAATATTATAATTGGCATTAATATCTCTGAGTTAGAGATGTGGAAAAAGACAGGCTTCTTTTTCTTTTCATTATCTAGCAAAATCGGCATGTGCATAAGAGTGCCTTCATGGTATTAGAATTAAACTAAATTGCAAGTTTTCCATTGTCAAATTGCCCACAGACACTTATTGGCAAAGGTCAGATCTGGATGAGGCACAAGAAAGCACCTATGGCTTCCTACCATAATCTTCAGTACAGGGAGGATTGGGAAAGATCTGGAGTGTTGTGGGATATGTGGGGGAGGGGCCTGCAGAAACTGCTGTGTCTACGTTAAATGAAGTAGAAGCTATAATTGAGACATTTCAATTTCCCTAATTCTGTGTCAGCAAGCTCCACTAAATGAGCGTACTTCCTGCTACAACAGTTGCAGTTTTGAATTAAGAAAACTAACCGTATTAAAATCACAGAGCAGCGCATTGCATTTCTCTTAGTAAATTGTTATGCTGTACCAACACAAATTTCCCTTAGGAGTGTGGTGTGCTTCAGGCCATTCTAACTTAATTCTTTGTTTTACAGCTGTTCTGCAGAAATGATGTTAGACTGAAAAGAAAGAAAGGGAAAAAAATGCAGACATTGTATCTTTGACCAGCTGTGTGATAAAGAGACACTTTTAATAATGGATTTGTTCTGTCAAATACTGCACTAGTTTCACAGCTCAGAAATTGAGAATCTATTCTGCTAGAGGATAAAAATGCTGCTGTGCTATTTTCTCTATCCTGATCCCATGTTCAAGCACATGGGGGAAGGGTTAGTAGCTTTTGCTGTCAAAACAGATATGTCAATACTCTTCAGATATGGGTCACTAATGGTATCGAAGAGCTCAAAGTACTGACTGTGCTACTTATGTCAGAAGGCCTCTAATTCTGCTATTCTGTTTCCTGTATTAAAAGGAAAACTGTTGTATCTGAAGAAGCTGTATCCTCTTTTAAGACCCCTCCATTGAAATTCATAATAAATGAAATAAACGGCTGAAGGAGCTTCGTGATTAAGTTGCCTGTTTTGTGCCCAGATGCTTGTGAGAGTTGGTCCCAGGACTGCCTTTTTGTCTCATTCACTGCTCATGAGGGTGATACATTTTGGCAGGCCTCGCACAGATTGCTGGGTGGTGAGCACACAACAATGGAAGAGCTCTTACTCAGGGGAGGATTAGATTGGGAATAAATTTCTCTGTCCCATCTTATGGCAGCCATATCTCTATATGCTAATTAAACACACTCAAACACACACACACACACGCGCACACACACACGGATGTATGTATACGGACAACAGGACAGTTTGTAGAATTTACCATTAAACTGGAGATATCTCACGATCGTCTGGATTACAAAGGAACTGTTTTGCAACATACTGCACATTCTCCTTGCATCACAGGCAAAAATTCAGGACTATTTGGAAGTGTTAATTACTTTTAAGTGAAATGAAATGTTTAAACATAAAAAATGTTTCTAATGATATAAAGAAATTGTTATGATAGAAATATTTTTCAAAAATGTGTGCACAAAGAGTTAAAAATTTTAAGATACAGAGCTGTCAAGTTGAAGCTACGAACTATAGTAAATATTAATTGAACATGCAGGTTAATTAAATCTAAAAACTGTACAATTTGTGGATATGAGTTAAAGTTTTAAACTAAAGTTACAATAAAACTTTCATGGAATCTAATTGAACCTTATTGCTGTTATATCGTACATACTATAAAAGAAGTACTGTAAATGCTTGAGTAATGGTCGATGTCATAAATAAGTTGACACCCACTGCTTAGCCAAAATATCCAAACTTTGTTCTTACCACTGGTTCGTTGCTGAAGCCAAACTTTCCCTGGCACAATCCTACTGGATAGAATCACACCATTAAAGATGTTCAGCTCCTTATCTGCACACAGCAACACATATCAAAACTACTAACTCACTGGTGCAGACTATGTTCTTACTAATCTTTGCACTAATATGGCAATATTGTATCAAGAAAGAATGAGAGATATACAGTCTAGTTCAAACATAAAGTCATTGAGATTGCAGAGCAAACAAGTAACTGTGCAGCAGCAAGTGAATTCAAGGGGCAGAGAAGCATATTACAAGTTGGAGGAAGCATACCTTACAGCTCAGGGTGATGCCTAAGGATAATGCATTGAGAAAGGAAAATTTAGCATGTAATCTCGGTTGGAACACCAAACTGCAAAACTCATCAATGAAGTTGGTCAGAATGGAGCCTTGGGCCTGGATTTTTGCCAGGGCATTGAAGGTCAAAACCCAGAAATTGCAAATCCTGCAGCAGAACACAGCATTTCTCATTTTTGTTGGGGGTGGGAAGGTAATCAAGTAAGAATTCATACATAGGTGGTTCTTTGAAGTAGCTGGCCATTTCAATCATGAGCTGCCTCCACTCCTATGTGAATTTGGTCATTGGTGGTGGAGTGGTAATGTCACAACACTAGTAATCCAGAACCAAAACCAGAAATTGCTGGAAAAGCTCAGCAGGTCTGGCAGCACCTGTGCAGAGAGATCAAAGTTAACGTTTTGGGTCCAGTGACCCTTCCTCAGAAGTGACCTGAAGCACTAACCCTGATTTCATTCCACAGATGTTGCCAGATCTGCTGAGCTTTTCCAGCAATTTCTGTTTTTGCTTCTGATTTCTAGCATCAACAGTTCTTTTCGTTTTTATTTAGTAATCCAGAACCCCAGGCTCATGTGCTGGGGACATGGATTTGAATTCCACCATGACATTGAAAATTGAAATCAATAAAAAGAGACTAGAGTTAAAAATAAACCTAATCTAATGACATGTCTATTTCAGTAATGTCTTTCAGGGATAGAATTTGCTGTCCTTACCTGATCTATCCTCCATGGGACTCCAGGTACACAGCAATGTCGTTGACTTGTAACTGCTTTCAGGGCAAAAAAGGATGGACAATAAGTGCTGTCTTAGCCAGTGATGCCCTCATCCCACGAACAAGTAAAAACAGAGTGAAACCTGAAGTATTCAGGGTAGCTGGTAGAACTTGTGTAATTATTTGGAAAACCAGGCTATCACTTTGGATATAGCCTTGAGACAGGAAGGTCAAGTGACATTTGGGGAAGTTAGGACCTTTAAAATGGTTAAATGTAGACATGGATATGCATAAAAATTGCATAAACTCATTAAGTGGCAAGCCCATTGGAACTGTCAAAATCAATTTTAAAAGGACCCGTCAAAAGTGTTAAGATGATCAGTCAAAGGGACTTCTAAAGCTACCAAGATAATTAACAGTCCTGCATTTTAAATCTTTATAATAAAAATGTCTGGATTGTTGTAAAAATATTAATTGCATGCTATTTTTCGCTGACTGTTGACATAAGCCTGAGGTGTTCCATTACTGGGTGACTGCTACACAATCATTTATTATCATTGTTAATTCCATAGTTTTATAGCTTGGCAGCTGTAAGCAAATATCACCTTTTAAGTAGGAATATAAATTAATTCCAATGTTTGCTTTTATATGGGATAATGCACTTGAATGAAATGTTTGTTCTTGTATGGCATTAAAGGATTTTTTTAATAAATTAGTTTTTTTTTCAAATTAATACATTTTACATTATACACTTAGAGCAGTTATTTAACAGAATGTTATTTTATCTCATCTGTGTCTGGGTCCTGAGGCCTGTGCCTGGTGAATACCTTATGAGTTGGCATGACAAGTGAAAGAACAAAGTGTTGTGAATGGGAGAGCATTGGATGGCATCTGTTGGTGTAGAAGCTATAAAGAGCTATAAGAGGTGGCATAGGGGCATAATATGGAGTGTAAAAGGATGCATAGTGGATGCATGGGCAGAAGTTGGTGCAGAGGATATTAGGAAAGGTAGGTATAGAGCATGAGGTAACATTGGTTGTCATGGGTACGGCATAAGTCCATAAAATTATAACATATAGAAGAAGAATTAGGCCGTTTGGCCCATCAAGTCTGCTCCACCATTTGATCATTGCTGATATGTTTCTCAACCTCATTTTCCTGCCTTCTCCCAGTAACCCTTGATCCCTTTACTAATCAAGAACCTATCTACCTCTGTCTTCATTACACTCCATGACTTGGCCTCCACTGCCTTCTGTTGCAATGAGTTCCATAGATTCACCACCCTCTGGTTGGAGAAATTCCTCTTCATCTCAGTTCCCTTCACTCTGAGGCTGTGCCCTCTAATCCTACTCTCTCCTATTAGTGGAAACATCTTCTCCACATCCACTCTATCTAGGACTGTCAGTATTATGAAACTTACAGAACACTGAAAGGCCTGGTTAGAGTGGGCGTGGATAAGATGTTTTCTCCCAATTAATACTTTAGTGGTTATATCCTGTACTATTACTGCCTTTATTATTCTTATACATCTGTGAAATTTGGTTACATATTTGATCCGCTACTGTTCTGACTTGGAGATATATCACTATTCCTTCAGTATCATTGGGTAAAAACCCTGGCACTCCCTCCCTAGTGGCATTGTGGGTGTACAAACACCAAATGGCCTACATTAGCATTCTTAAGCAGCTCAAGAATGCGGCTCACCACCTTCTCAAGGGAATTGAGGGATGGGCAATGACGATGACCCAGCCAGTGATGCCCAAATGCACAAGTGAATACAAAAATATTTATATATGTAGTATATATATATTACACACTGCAGTCAGTGGTGGAGAGAGTGAATTTTTAATGTGGTGGAAATGGTATTGATCAAGCAGATTGCTCTGTCCTCAATGGTGTCAAATGTCTTGAGGTTTGTTTCAGCCAGGCCATTCCACACGTGTTAAAAAAAAATCCTGTCTTAGGTGGTGGAGAGATTTTGGCAAGTCAGCAGGTGAGCCATTCACCACTGATCTGGCTGTTCCAGGTAAGTTTCTGGCAAATGGCGATTCCCACAATATTGATGGTGGAAGATTTAGCTGTGGTAATTTCAATGAATGGTATGGCTGCAGTTTGCCTTTGTTGGAGATATTACTTGTCACTTAACAACTGAAATCTGGATGTTGGTCAGGTCTTGTAGCATACAGGCATGGACTGTTTTCATTATTTGAGAAATTGTCAATGACACAGAACACATATTTTATTGTCATAAACTGCCCACTTGTAATTTTATCTCATCAGACCTTATCTCAATCTTTTATTGAGTTGAATATAGTTTGATTAAAGTTAAAGAGAACAAAGAGAACAAAGAAAACTTACAGCCCAGGAACAGGCCCTTCGGCCCTCCAAGCCTGTGCCGATCCAAATTCACTGTCTAAACCTATCGCCCAATTCCTAAGGATCTGTATCCCTCTGCTCCCCACCTACTCATGCATCTGTCCAGACGCACCTTAAATGAATCTACCGTGCCTGCCTCTACTACCTCTGCTGGCAACGCATTCCAGGCACCTACCACCCTCTGTGTAAAGTACTTTCCGCGTGTATCCCCCTTAAACTTTTCTTCTCTCACCTTGAACGCGTGACCCCTCGTTATTGAATCCCTCACCCTGGGAAAAAGCTTATCTCTATCAACCCTGTCTATACCCTTCATGATTTTGAAGACCTCAATCAGGTACCCCCTCAATCTCCTTTTTTCTAATGAAAACAATCCTAACCTACTCAACCTCTCTTCATAGCTAGCACCTTCCATACCAGGCAATATCCTCGTAAACCTTCTCTGTACCGTCTCCAAAGCTTCCACATCCTTTTGGTAATGTGGCGACCAGAACTGTACACAGTATTCTAAATGCAGCCGAACCAAAGTCTTGTACAATTTTAACATGACCTGCCAGCTCTTATACTCAATACCCCGTCCGATGAAGGCAAGCATACCATATGCCTTCTTGACCACTCTATCCACCTGTGCAGCCACCTTCAGGGTACAATGGACCTGAACTCCCAGATCTCTCTGCTCATCAACTTTTCCCAAGGCTCTTCCATTTACAGTATAGTTTGCTCTAGAATTAGACCTCCCAAAATGCATCACCTCACACTTGCCCAGATTGAACTCCATCTGCCACTTCTCCGCCCAACTCTCCAGTCTATCTATATTCTCCTGTATTCTTTGACAATCCCCTATGCTTTCTGCTACTCCCCCAATCTTCGTGTCATCTGCAAACTTACTGATCAGACCACTTATGCCCTCTTCCAGATCATTTATGTATATCACAAACAACAGTGGCCCCAGCACTGATCCCTGTGGAACACCACTGGTCACCTTTGTCCATTTCGAGAAACTTCCTTCAACTACTACTCTCTGTCTCCTGTTGCTCAACCAGTTCTTTATCCACCTAGCTAGAACACCCTGTACACCATGTGACTTCACTTTCTCCATTAGTTTACGATGGGGAACCTTATCAAACGCCTTACTAAAGTCCATGTAGATGACATCTACAGCCCTTCCTTCATCTATCAACTTGGTCACTTCCTCAAAGAACTCTATTAAGTTAGTAAGGCATGATCTTCCCTGCACAAAACCATGTTGCCTATCACTGATAAGCCCATTCTTTTCCAAATAGAAATAGATTCTATCCCTCAGTACCTTCTCCAGCAACTTTCCCACCACCGACGTCAGGCTTACTGGTCTGTAGTTACCTGGAATATCCCTACTACCCTTCTTGTACAGGGGGACAACATTAGCAACTCTCCAGTCCTCCGGCACTTCACCTGTGTTTAAGATCCTAAATACCTACTACAGTCGTCTTCCAACAACCACTGTGACCTTTTTGTGGCAGGTGTGACTTCAGTCAGGAGAAAGATTTTTCCTTTGACTCCAACTGATTTTTTTTGACTGGGATACACGGATAATGAGGTCATATGATCCATAAACAACGAACGAAAACAAAGTTGCTGGAAAAGCTCAGCAGGTTTGGCAGCATCTGTGAAGTAAAAAGTAGAGTTAACGTTTCGGGTCCGGTGACCCTTCCTCAGAACTGGCGGTCGCTGGGAAAGCATCAGTTTATATGCAGAAAATAGGGAGGTGGGTGGGGTAGGGAGTAAACGATGCGATAGAGCCCGAAGAGAGAGAAAGACAGTTGGACAGACAAAGGAGTTACTAACGATCAGGCTGGGAGGGTAAATAGTTGTTAATGGGGACTGTAAGTGACTAACTTGTTACCACATAGCCAGCCATTACACACCCCCTGATGTTAGTCACTAACAGTCCCCATTAACAACTATTTACCCTCCCAGCCTGATCGTTAGTAACTCCTTTGTCTATCCAACTGTCTTTCTCTCTTTTCGGGCTCTATCCTATCATTTACTCCTCACCCCACCCACCTTCCTATTTTCTGCATATAAACTGACATTTTCCCAGCTACTGTCAGTTTTGAGGAAGGGTCACTGGACCCGAAACGTTAACTCTGTTTTTTCCTTCACTGATGCTGCCAGACCTGCTGAGCTTTTCCAGCAACTTTGTTTTTGTTCCTGATCTACAGCATCCGCAGTTCTCTTGGTTTTTAATCATATGATACATCCACTGGTTTTCTTTATTTCTTAACCTGAAGGGAACACCGCATAATGTCCAAAATAACAGCTGGTTTGGAACGTATTTTGTAACATATTTTGTTTTTGTAACACAATCATGAAGTTCTGATGATCACATAAACCGTAAGTGGAAACTAAATTTGGTTCATAAGACACACTTTTACCTTGTGTGACATTTGGGATTAGAAATGATGCAGTACAGTAATCTCATCACAGGATGACCTCTCCCTACTGTGCAGTCAACTATTCAAATGCCCAGTGAGGAACAAACCCTTACAGATGAAGAACATCCCAGGTTCCATGCTAGGTCTATGTTAGCTCATTTCAATCAGTGGACAGTCAGGATAATACGAATATCCTCAGTCCCTCTGGACAGTAGCAGATCCTGATTGATAACCTATATTGGAAAGTGCACTCATACGGATGTCAGGTGTGGTTTCAGTCTGCCAATATTCACCGCCGTGTCTAATACAAAGTTCCATCTGTAGCCTATCACTTAAAATGTGCAGGATTTCACATTTTAAAACTTAAAACATATGTTGAAACTTGTTCTGAATCCCTGGGATTAGTGTCAAAGTGCTTAGCATCACATGATAAGAACAAGAATGGGGACAAACTTTTCAACTTAAGGAACAAAAACTTTTCCTGATCATGTTCAATGCATTTATAATTGTAAACTGGGGGCATTGCATGTGCTACTTACAAAGCTGATCTTTGCTTGAAGGCACCAGTCTATTATTTGGGACAGAACCGGGGCCATTGGCTATTTCATGCAATTCTCGTAGTGTTGGAGAAGGCAATGGATGTAGGCAGGCTGAAATCACTTGTGTCCTTCCTCCCTGACATCCACTACTGTAGGGATTGCTTGATAACAGTCACGCAGAGCAGACTAGCTCCACGAGGTACTGAGGCTAATCATAATGTGCCACTGTTCATTGACTGAAGTAGCTCACATGGATCCAGCATCAAACATGTGATTACCCTTTTCTGTTGGCCTTAGTTCCCTACTGGGCAGTTGAGCATTCAATCTGTACAAGGAGTGTGGATCTAGTGTTAAGGTTACAGTGAAGCATCATTATGTTCACATGTGTATGATATTGATTGTGTTCTATGAGACATGTATTGTGGGCTGTGTCACTTCAAGCCTAAGTAAGCTCATGTGGTCAATAGAATGAGTGTAGAAACTGTACAATGTATAGAATTGTATAGAAGAAATACATTGGCCATTGTTCTAAGAATCTAAATAGGATGAGTAGCACGTGCTGCAGTATTTCAGTTCTCTTTCAATAACTGTGTTAGCTATTATCATGCTCCTTATGCAACTTGAGGGACAGGCTCACTTATATAATTTGTCAAAAAATCTTCTTGAAAATATATTTGTCAAACCTGTTCTGAGGAAGGGTCACCGGACCCGAAACATTAACTCTATTTTCTCCTTCACAGATGCTGCCAGACCTGCTGAGCTTTTCCAGCAACTTTGTTTTTGTCAAACCTTTGTTTGGGGAGGATGCATATAGCTGGTGGGGCAAAAGAGTGATGTGTTACTTTCTTCAGAAAGACAGCAAGTACAACTGAAGCACTGATCCATCTCAAAACAATTGAAGTAATTTTGTTATATGTTTGTAAACAAAGAAATAATACAAAAGGTTTGCCAAACAATATGTTTATGAAGCCATTGTCTATCTAAAAATGACAAATATCCGTAATAGTATTAAAAATTATCCTTGTTCACTTTGGGTCAGATTTCTTCATTATAAATTATTCTACCCGACATATATGATACTTATGCTTATGTAAAATTCTTGTACTTTATTCATGCCTCCCACCAGGGGAGTTAAGCAGTATCCTTCTTCTTTATTTGGCTCTACAAAGAAACTATTATCCTTCAACTCTTGAAACTTCTCTACTTTTCAACTTACCATTGTGTTTTACTATTTAACTGCAAATAATTATATCAGGGAGGCAGTTACAATGTGGTAATATCATGGGATAAGTAAACAAGAAGACCAGTTCTGGGGACATGATTTTGAATACCACCAAGGCAAATGGTTAATATTATAATCCTTCCCATCAAAAGATGATAGGAATATATAAGTTAGGAGCAGAGGTACGCCATTTGACCATTCAAGCCTTCTCTACAATTCATTAAGATCTATTTGCATTCCGAATTCCACACTCCCAACTACTCCAGCAACCTTAGATTCCTGTTACACAAGAGAATCAATCTATTTCCTCCTTAAAAATACTCAATTACCCCGTTGAATCCGCCTTCTGAGGCAGAGTATTCTAGATTTTTATCTACTCACTTAACAAGGATGTAGGCCAATGTTGGTAGGTTAAGTCAACTGCACAACATGTTTTCCCACCTATCCTTAAGTCACATGCAAATTAAGCCACCATGCCTTCACTCCACCTGATCTAAGTCTCTGATATAAACTGAAAGATGTTGAGGACCTGGTACAGACCTCTGAGTGGCCCCACTCAGCCCACCCTACCAATCTTCAAAATATCCAATGAAGCATACTTTCTCCTTTCTACTAGGCAGCCAATTTTCTATCCATGCCAATATGCTACTCTCTACAGAATTAGCTTTTACTTTGTACAATTATCTTCTATCTAGAATCTTGTCAAATGCCTCCTGAAATTCCAAATGCTGTGTGCCAATGAGCTTTCCTTTATCCACAGCAAGTGTTACATCTTCAAAGAATTCCAACAAATTGGTTAAACAAAATTTCCCTTTCACTCACTCTTCTGATTGCCTTGAAAATGTTCCCACGTTATACCTTCCCTTGACAGACATCAAGTTAACTGGCCTATAGTTTCCTTCATTTTTGCCTTCAATCCTTCTGAATGTGATTACAGAATTGTTTCGGTGCAGAAAGAGGCCATTCAGCCCATCATTCTGCAATGGTTCAATTACCTAGTGCCAACCTCCTGCCTTTTCCCGATTTCTCTGCATACCATTTCTATCTATATAATCATCCAATACCCTCTTGATTGCCCCCAATTGAAGCTGCTTCCACCACTATTTGATGCAGTGCATTCCATACTCTACCTACTCGCTGAAAGAAAATATTTTTTTCACAACACCCTTGCTTTGTTTGTATGTTAGTTTAAATGCATGCTGTCTTGTGTTGTTTTTCTTTTACAAGAAGGTCCAACTTCTCCCTATCTACTCTATTCAGCCCATTCATGACTTTGAAGACCCCTATCAAATATTCTCTAAACCTTTAGGGCGGCATGGTTGCTCAGTGATTACCACTGTTGCCACACAGCGCCAGGGACACAGGTTTGATTCCATCCCTTGGGCGACTGTCTGTGTGGAGTCTGCACATTCTCCCCGTGTCTGCATGGGTTTCCTCCAGCTGCTCCACTTTCCTCCCACAGTCCAAAGCTGTGCAGGCTAGGTGGATTGGCCATGCTAAATTACCCGTAGAGTAGATTAGATTAGGTGAGTTTAAGGGGATGTGTCTGGGTGAGATGTTCTGAGGGTCGGTGTGGACTTTTTGAGCCGAAGGGCCTGTTTCCACACTGTAGGGATTCTATGATTCTTTTCGCAATGAGAAGAGACCCAGCTTCTTTAATCTATCGTCATAGCTCGTGTTTCTCATTAAATCGTGTTTGTCAGTAAATCGCTTCTGCTCTCTCTCTCTGGTACAAGAGGTTATATTTGTTATTTCTCAAATACAAATCTTTGCTGATGCAAAAAATTTCTGATGCAAAACAGAAATTCAAATGTGCACAAAGCCCAAATGAATTTTTGGAAAATTACGCTCTTAAATATGAGTTACTGGGAAAGCCATGGTAAATCATGTTGTAAGTTTACTTCAGTAAGTTGTACATTGGACGCAAATGGAGCATCACATCATTATATTCACTTCACTGTTGTCACAAATATATAATACTTCTTGATTATCTTGCTTTTTAATTTCCAACAACTTACTTTATGTTAGTACAATATATTTGTGCATGTGTTTTTATGAATTTCAGGAATTCCCTCAATGTTCTTGTTTAAATCGTATCATTTCCATAGGACCTTCAGCCAGCTGCTCTCAGTTGTGAAGACCAAGTTGACTCTTTAAATAACATGTTGGCTAACTTTTCACTTCAGCCACATAATGATCACATTTGTATGTAATGGACTTGAAACAGGAAAAGTGGCAACAGCTGCATTCCTGTATCTCCATTACAATAAGGCACTTTTGGTAGCTTCAAGACAACACAGTGTGGAGCTGGAGGAACACAGCAGCATCAGAGGAGCAGGAAAGTTGATGTTTCAGTTTGGGACCCTTCTTCATTTTCAGAAGAAGGGTCCTGACCCGAAACGTCAACTTTCCTGCTCCTGTGATGCTGCCTGACCTGCTGTGTTCCTCCAGCTCCACATTGTATTATCTCTGACTCCAGCATCTGCATTTCTTGCTATCTCCACTTTTGGTAGCTTGATTGACTGGTCTTCTGGTTCACTTAATTTTAATTTGTCAATAACAATCCTGACTTTATGAAAAATGGTTTGACCACCTTTAGTTTGAGATTTTATCCCAAACTGAATATCAACTATTGGTCCTCAATTATACACAGTATTTTGGTAAGTTTGAATTGTATCACTGATAGTTTAGTTATTTTCTGTGTTCAAAATTTCCCTCTTGGATCAACAAATTCTTTGTGCCAGTTAAGTGGTTCATTATCTGCTTGAGAGGTATTAACAGATTATTATCACAGGATTATTTTGATTGGCTGCAAGTTTTCCAGTTATCACAAATGAACTGATGTTCTTACAAACTGCACGCTTCCTCAGTTTCATTGGCAGTTCATTAAATCTTCTTCTGTTTTTCAATAAAATGGAAATTTTGAACCTTTATTTTATGCATCTTCCAGCCAGTTTATGAAGTGGAAGGTAATTTATTAAAGGCATGTGACGAAAGGTAAAACTCATGGTTATCATAGCTTGAGGCAGCAGAGTACCAAGTGTCGCTTTATTTAATGATCAACATGATTATTTATTATTTGATTCTATGCTTCTAGATTATAAAAGAAAATGATGTTATATTCTTCCCTCCTGTCTGCTCTTTTGAGGTTATGCGAGTTGGAAAACTGAATAAAATAACAAATTAAAAATGCATTTCAAAAGCTCAATACTTTGTGACCAAGACTAGAAATGATGTTTCATGCCAACTCCTTCCATACCCCCAAGCTTGAAAACTCTTGTTAAGACTGGAACAGAAATCCTGACTTCAGATGAGCAATGTTAAATGATTAAGGTTCAACTTTACAGACCAAGCAAGCTCACAACACAAGAATGATCTGCCTTAGTTTTTGATAATGAATGTCCGTTATTCTGTCCATGTATTTTTCAAGTTTATTTTGCTGATATCTAGGAAAGCCCTCCACCATATGTGCCAGAGAATATCCATTGGTGACTTCCGCTCACTGATAAATCCAAGGTGTGGAAGGCCACCTCATTGGCAGATATAAGTTGGGCATTACACATTATAAACACATTTGACTCCATGCGAAGAAAGGGCAAATAAGAAAGATATCATTTGTCACTTGCTATTGTAGCTACCAGTGCCAGTGCAGAGTTGGTCATTTTTGTTGGCTCAATTGGCTGCCTTCACAAGCTAACTGAAGGGAGTGTTCAAGAAGATTGGTCTAACATCCACTATTCTGAGTTTCCTAGATTCATCCCAATCTATAGGGCACTTAATAAAAAGAGGATTTCTCCATTTTCAGCATGTGACCATCCTCAAAAGATGGATTATTTGAGAGGTGAACAGAAGTTCTAACCTCAGCACCAATCTGAGCTCACTGTTACATCTGAATCAGAGGATTACAGGAGAGGCAATGGGCTAGTCGTGTTAATTGTTGCACTGTTAATCCAGAGACCCAGGTAATGTTCTGAGTTTTGAATCCTGCCACAGACATGATGGAATTGAATTCAAAATATTAAAAAAAATCTGGAATTAAGAGTCTAAATGTGACCATGAAGTCATTGTCGATAGTCAGAAAAACCCATCTCGTTCATTAATGTCCTTTAAGAAAGGAAGCTGCCATCCTTATCTGGTCTGGTCTACATGTGACTCCAGACCCACAACAATGTGGTTGATTCTTAACTGCCCTCTGGGCAATTAGGGATGGGCAATAAATGCTAGCCTAGCCAGCGACACCCTCAGTCCAAATGAATAATGAGAAAAAAATTACAGGTGACATCCCATTCTGGAGGCTTGAACACACCATCTCAGCCAACACATCAGTGAAGCATTGAGGAAATTCTGCACTGAAGAAGTGTTGTCTTTTTTTCTGAGATACACAAGAAATATGAAGAGGAGTAGGCCATTTGGCTCCTTGAACCTTGTCAATAAGTTCATGGCTGACCAGATTGTGGCCTCAAATTCACTCCCCCATCTGACACCCATGATGACCCTTGTTTCCTTAGCAATCAAAAATCTAAATCAGAAGTCTTAAAGTCTCTAAAATGGGAATAAAAGCATCCTTTTTTTACCAAAAGATGAGGAGGAAAATTCCTGGTTTGTCAACTAACTTTGACCAACAGAACTAAAATGGATTAAGCTCCTAACTTGGCTCATTGATTTTGTGAGGCCTTGTCCGCAAATTGGCTTCTCAGTTTGCCTGAATTATAGCACATTAAAAAGATACATTAGCTGTGAAGCATTTTGTGGTCTATTGAAGGTGCAAAAGGTACAATACAAATGCAACATATGCATTCTTCCAAATTAGAAATGCTTCCTTTTTAACACTCCATATGCACCCTAATGCAAGCCTGCGATGTAGTCTGGAACAGAATGCATTCAGGCCCTGAATGATGTCCCACCCCTTTACCACACCTCTTCTACTTCAGATTTACATACCTGAAATATCCAAATCTTTCTACAAATAATTCTTCACTATCATATGTTATTCAATCACTAGCATTCCCCACTTGAGGGGTTTCTCAAGATTCACGGAATAGTTGAAGATCCAGACCAACCTGATGGTAGTTCAAGGCCTGGACTTAACCAGCTTGAGATTTCAATGTAACACTGCTTTTTAGGAGAGACATCAAGCCTTCTGCCTATCAGATTGAAGTCATTGATGCCACACTGTTTTGCGAAGACATGTACAGTATTCTCTCAGCATCCTGTAATATTTAGCCTTCAGCCATTGTGTTAAAAAAAAGATGAACTGGCCCATTTCTCATTGCTACTTTTGAATTATCTAGCTGTGTGAAAATTATTGCCATTTTTGCCTATGCCACAGTGCTTACATTGCAAAAGTAATTATTTACAAATGTTGCATATGTGATGGCCTGATGGTATGGAAAGATGTTTAAAAAGGAAGTTTTACTTTTTTAACTGAATTTGGAGGATCCCTGAATCATAGCGGGAATGTCATGAGTTCAAATTCTGTAGTGGAAATTGCAATGTTAAACTTAAGCAGACCAACACTGAAAAATGCAACTCACAATGACACTGAATAACCATGTCATATGTAACTCTTTTGACAAAACCTCCATCTCCCACATTGGTTTCTTCAGCAAGAATGTACCCATCCCATCCCAATCTATTTGCTGAATGTCTATCATCTCCCATAGATGAAAGGATGCTGAGGAGGAAGTTTAGAACAGAATTGTATGTTTATTGTACTGATCAGCACACACCAGTGTGTAACAAGTGCTGCACTCCAGCAATTTTAATATTTGTTTTGATGAGTTTCCTTCTCCCAACATACGGTAACTTAGAGGAACAATATATTGTTCCAGATTTTGTTTCTATAGAAGAGGAATTCACTTCCCAATTGCAACTTAGGAACTGCAATTTTTAACTAAATGGAACCTCTTCCATGGATATCACAGCTTGCCGTGAACATGCTGCCTACTTCAGATTTAGAGCTGGGGCCACTTTGAAGCTATGCATGTGTAAGTGAATCAAACATCAAAAAATAAAATGAAAGCAGAAGTTAATATATTCCTATTTATGATTGTTCAATGTTTACGATGGGGTAGGGGTAATGGAGGGAGGGGTGTAGTAGTGTTGGGAAGAGTCAGATTTATGCTGTCTGCAGAGTCATAGGGTTAAACCTCAATAGAAAGCAGGTTGAAAATGTCAGAAACCATGTTCAAAAGCATTCTCACTGAAATGATTAAAGATGTGGAAAAGAACTCCATAAAACATAGCAGTCTGCTTTCATGGAGTTAAGAGTTAAGCCTTAAGGCCTATTATTAACTGAGTTCATCGAGTTAAAATCACTGTGCCATTCAGAAGACCACATAAAATAGCACAAGTTAATTCAAGAATGGAATTACTATAAGACTGCATGGCTAGAACAGGAACAGTTTTTAGACATTCAATTTTGTTGGCTTACCAGAGTGAAGCAGCTGTATTTTTATTGACATTTGATATATTGCACTGTCCCCATATGATAAGCTGTGTAATCCCTGTAAACGTACAGTATCTGGTCAATTAGTAGAGTGTCTGGCTTCAAGACAGACAAGCTGACGTAAACTCCTAGGAAGAAATGTAAATCTCTGCCTGTGGGAATATACCTAGGCTTACAGTATTCAGCTTGGTCTACTAACAAAAAATCCGACAGCGATCAACGGCCCATGCTGGATACAAGTCTCGGCTCAGAAGGTGAGAGAGAGAAAAGCATTGTTCATCTGGTCTACTGCATTGACAATATTTAAATCCATCAAAACAAATTTGAGTTGTAGTGGTGATGTTAGTCGACTGAAATATAACAGTGGCCTGCTGGTGAGTACATCAAGACCCTGGCATACTATGATTTAAAATGCTTAATTCTGTGTAGTTCAGGGATAGGCTCCTCTTGATCATCAGAAGATGTAAAATTTAGTCCAGGTTACCAAAATCTGAGTTAAAACAGACCAGCAATTCTGCTTCGCATAAAGCTCATCAAAGAATAAGTATAATTATCTTTCATCCACAGAAACACGATAATATTAATTTATTTCCACCTTACCATCAGCTTAACTTCAGCCCAAATTTCTATTTATAATCTCTTCTCCAACATAAACATCTCGACCATAAAAATTAAAGTATAAAGTAAACAAACAACAAAGGAAAATGTTAAAGTCACTCGCCCAGGAGAGGTGAATTGTAACCATTGGTTATCCTTTGCAATATATTAAAATTAGTGATATGGAGACAAGCACATGCTTGTTTTAGACTAAAAATAATGTCGGGCACAAAGAACAGGACATTCTAATTTTTAACAAACAAACATCTTCCAATTTTCTCTCCTCCTTTCCAGCAGGATGACTCAGACTGGACTTTGTGTTCATGATTCAGGATTTTTGTCCACTGCTTGCAGCAAAACAGCACTCACAAATAGACTAAATTTTGCAATGAACTATAATCTGCACCATTATAGATTACATGAGGGGGTATATTGGCACTTCAATTTAAAATATAATAATGGGCTAGAAGCCATGTGGGATACCCACTGTGCTTTCCTATACGTTTTGAAAGCAGATAAACATTAACCTTCAAACAATTACATTTCGATTCAAACTAATATGTTTATTTATTTCTAAATGGGATTATGCTCAGAACAGCAATATTGCATCCTTCATGGCTTCAGGACATCACCACGTAATTCAGAGCCAATGAAATTATTGTTGAAGTGTGATCACTTCAAGTGCAGTAGTGCATCAGTTAATTTGCATATTGCAACGTCTGAAAAATGGCAGAGTGAGAATAATCCAATAGTCCAATGTTATTTCAGGGGGGTCTCTGACGAAACCTCCCACGATCTTCTCCTTTTTAGCCATCTGAGAGAATTGACAGGACCTTGGTTTACTGATATCTGACATGCAGCATCTCCCACGCAGTGTGGTGGCCCTTCAGTACTCCACTGAATTTGATGCTTTCATCTTTAGAGTGGGACCTGAACAGAGAATCTTCTGACTCGGAGGCAAAAAGTGCTACTAATTGAGTTACAGCTGACAGCTTGAGAGCAGTAATGATAGAATAAATTCACAAAGGGTTAAATATCCTTATTTTTAAATCAATGTATCTAACAAAGTATATTGTGCTGTTTGATATTTGGATGAAAGAAGCTTACATGATACAACATTACAATGTTGTTCATGTCAATATGATTCTACTGTTGACCTGCACAGTTCAAGGATTGAATTTTGATCGTTAAGGTGGAGATTGAAAATTTTCCTAAAATTTATGACCATTCCTCTGCTATGTTTATGCCAGCTGCCAGGATTTGCATCTGCCAGGAGCAGGGATGGCCTAGAGTGCAAACAGAAGAGGATTAATGTGAAAGTGCTCAGATTTAACAAAAAAAAAGCACTTACACCCTGTTCCTGTCATAGAGATGTCACACAACAGTATAAAGTCCCTCGTCTATAGCCCCCTCAGTTTCACCCCCCCTTACCACCCACACATCCACCCTCACAGCCCTCCTCACTCCACTCCCACCCCCATTCCTCCTAGCCACCTTACCTCCCTCAGCAATCCAGTCTCCTACCCACTCATCTAGCACCATCTGGAAGCAGAATGCATGCTTTATAACATCATGTTGAAGTCTTTGTAAAGCTCATAAATTTGTCAAAATGAACAAAGATCAATTGATAGTCATCCAAAGAAAACTCTTCATCAGCTGTTCATATAACTATCAAAATAATCAAGCTGACATTTTTCTGGCCGTCCATTTTTTTAAAAAAAATTCCTTGGACAGAGGGATATTAGTGAATTTCAAGGCATCCAACCATCAAACTGACATACTCGCTCAAAACAATATAAAATCCTGAAGAACAGAATCCATGGAACCTTTTGGAGACAGCCAAACAAGTGGCTGAGATGTTCTTTAAAGATTTTGTAAACGCCATGAGGAGAGTAGAAACAATCAGCTCTGGATTTGACAATTCTATCCTTTACATATTGTGCAATGCAGAATAGCACATTGTCCAGAGGTTAATCTAGTTTAATGTATTTGAAGACTTTTCCACTTGTACAATTTATCTTTTCACTTGACAGCTTGTCAGTTATCAAAAGAAACAACCTGGAGCCCGTATTATTTAATGGACACTCATCTTTTCCCAACATAGCACTGTCATAACTTACTATAGTAAACATAAAATTCTGTAACCTGTTTTTTTTAATGATGAACTTCAGGAGAGTAATGGCATTTCTACTCACCATTAGACTCTTTCTGGTTCCAATCCATATCTCTATCAGATGTGATTAAGGAAGGCACCTAGAAGTCAATCACCTTGCTGAAAATTGCCAAAGTTATTAAATGCCCATTTCTACAATGGTGCCAGAATCTTCTAAACTCCAGTGTGTCCAGTTCCTGTCACATCCCCTCTTCTTTCTGCTGAAAACAGTTGGAGACAAAAATGGACTCAGGACCTCCAGATACATGTTCCAGCTATCATTTTTCTTACTCCCAACATAGTCCATGCAGTTGCAAATTGGCAAAACACCCCCCAGTATCAATTTCAGGAATCGAACTGAAGACCTTGAGAAAAGGTGGACATACATATTCCATACATAATATAGTCTGCTTAATGAGTTGAGAGGCAATCAAATTCAAGGCACAGTGATAACAGCTAATGTTTTATTCTGCTGAACTAGTGCTCACACATTGATTGTTTAACATGGACCCTTTGAAGTGTTAGCCCTGAAAGTTGCCACCCAGGTTGATAGGGTTGTTAAGAAGGCGTAAGGTGTGTTAGGTTTTATAGGTAGAGGGATTGAGTTTTGGAGCCATGAGGTTATGTTGCAGCTGTACAAAACTCTGGTGCGGCTGCACTTGGAGTATTGCGTGCAGTTCTGGTCACCGCATTATAGGAAGGATGTGGAAGCATTGGAAAGGGTGCAGAGGAGATTTACCAGGATGTTGCCTGGTATGGAGGGAAGGTTTTATGAGGAAAGGCTGAGGGACTTGAGGCTGTTTTCATTAGAGTGAAGAAGGTTAAGAGGTGACTTAATAGAGACATACAAGATGATCAGAGGATTAGATAGGTGGACTGCGAGAGCCTTTTTCCTCAGATGGTGATGGCTAGCACGAGGGGACATAGCTTTAAATTGAGGGGTAATAGATATAGGACAGATGTCAGAGGTAGATACTTTACTCAGAGAGTAGTAAGGGCGTGGAATGCCCTGCCTGCAGCAGTTGTAGACTCGCCAACTTTAAGGGCATTTAAATGGTCATTGGATAAACATATGGATGATAATGGAATAGTGTAGGTTAGATGGGCTTCAGATTGGTTTCACAGGTCGACGCAACATCGAGGGCCGAGGGGCCTGTACTGCGCTGTAATGTTCTATGTTCTAACACTATATACTTTAGAGTGCTTCAGTAACAAATGTCCTTCAATAGTTAATAAGTTCTTCTGCAGATTTATAGACTTTTAAACTGGTGTCAAGTGAAATTACATTTTGTCTGATTGTATAAACTGAATTTAGTAAATATCTATTGTCCTTTAACAAGCAAGAATTTGTTTGTACTGAGAATCAAGTATCAACCCAGGCTGATTTACATATCACAATCAATTGGGCTCTGCTGTCCGTTACAAAGTTTTATTTTAAGTGCAGACCACTAAGCTCTAAAGTTCATAAATGTTCCCTACATGCTCCATTTCAAATAAGAATAACCATTTAATACCAATGAGTGCATTGGTGCCCAATGTCCAGTGGCTTGGCCAATTAGTTACTCCTCATTTGTGATCAAAAAGACAGCTTGTGGGAGACAATGTTACAATCCCAGGTGAACTTGGCCTTGTGTTCTCTGACACCCAGACATGCACACTGAGATTTTTGCATAGAGGATATTTGGACTGAAGTTCTTGATTAGACAAGCTGAATGGGAAATTTTGACTGTTCTCTGGTCCTCAGCCCAGTGGTGATGAGTGAAATATTGAGATTAGTTTACAGGCATCTGGATGGGTATATGAATAAGAAAGGTTTAGTGGGATATAGGCCAAATGCTAGCAATTGGGATTAGATCTGTTAAGGATATCTGGCTGGCATGGATGAGTGGGACCGAAGAATCTGTTTCTGTGCTGTATGACTCAGTGACTAGTCCTTTTGAATCAGTGCATTGATTGTATCAACAAAGTTATCAGCCCATATTGCACAGAGAAAGGTTTTATATTTTATATTTCATTCCATTCACAACCCTGCGTAATGCAAATGAACAGGGATAGAGTGACCCAAAATTCATCTAAAATTAGCCGTTCAATCTCTTTTTGGCATTTGCTGGTCACTAATCATGTTTCAGCGAGAATACTTGCTCTCCTGGAGTGAAATTGAGCTTCGATGATGGAGATTTATTTTTAATGTCTGGATTCCAGAGAGCCAGTACAGTAAGAACAACATGAAATAATTGCACCCTGGCTGTAGATTGTATTTTAAAATATAATTGATTATGCTTCCATTTAAACAAATGGAAATCAGATTTTGTCAGTTGTAGGGTGCAAGCAGTATAATTCAAAGAGTGCATGTGGCTCTAAAACTGATGGAATATTCCCAGATGAATATTTTGTTATCCATTAGTAAATTATGTGACCTTATGGCACTGATATTCATGAGTGTTCCTCAGTCATTTCCCTATTCTCATGGAGACACTGACTCATACTGAAGATCTCTTGACCTCCTATCCCTCTTTCAATCAGCCATTCTTTCCATTTAAGCCTAAGCACTGTGCTATAACTATTTGACCCAAGGGGGCTTCACAGCAAGGATATAACTTGACATCCACACACATATAACTTAAAGAAGGTGAAACTAGGTCAGAATCAGGATTGGAAACCAATATACCCTCTAAGCTGAGTGCTAGTACAACAATGTGAACATATTGGGAATGAATAAACTAAAAACAAACATTGAAATCCACATGTGGATGACCAAAAGGCAATCTGAAAGGGACTTCACAGTGCAACAAATACTTCTGCGCACAGTAACAAAAAATTAGAGCAAACATAGTTGGCAACACTTTTTTAATGGTTTTCATGGTTTATCCATTCTATTGACTGAGACACAATGTAATTTTTTAAACATTTTGATTATAAAATATCATAGTGTACTCATAATGTTTAGTATTCCCATGCATTCACCTTACTTTCATTAATAGAAAAACTCGGCTCAGGAATACAATCCTTGCCACTAAATCCAAAAAACATTCTGGAACTTGTTCATGTATGCGGGCCGACAATCCACTGCAACTGTTGAAGGATTCCTGCTCTGTTAGAGATACAGCCTTAGTCTGAGACGTTAATCTGAGTCCCTTCCATTCTCTCAGAAAAGGGCCCTATCTGAAGAGGGTCACGAAATGTACTTGTTGTCTTTATCATCGCTTATCTCATAACCAATATCCCTTAAACGGTTTATCAATTCATTTGCTTCAAAGCGGTTTGTTGACCTTCAATGAGTGCAAACTGGTTGCCATGTTTGCTTGTGTTATAATCGTGATGGCATGTCAAAATTACTTAATTAGTTGTGAAGTGTTTTGGAAGATATTGAGGCCATTAAATAATATAATGCAAAGTATTTTATAAGAAGGTCAAGCTTAGGTCAATCCTTGATGGCGATATGCTGTACAGTGTGTTCTTCTAAGCACTTGTTTGTTGGCATGGCGCAATTATCACAAACCTAATTAATTAACCTTTATTCGTTATTGTGTGATCCACCCCCAAAATAATTTTTCCCATAAATTGTTTCATCAATCTTTGTAAACAAAAATAGCAGATCCATCAGCTCTTGTAAAAGGAAATGCCAAACATTCCTCTTGAGTGCTGTTTCTTTCACTTAACTGAAAATTGAGACATAAGCAAGTTTTTTTATTGGAATTGAATGTATGAATTATTTTAGAATTTCAACTTACGTGACATTTCTTTTTTTATCTCCGCTGAAAACACTGTGATCAGTTAGCATAGCAAACTTCCATTCATACTACATCTTAACTTGAGACAGCAACTATGAAGTTTCATAGAAATGCACATATATTGATAGATTTGCCTTTTCAATTATTATGCACTTCTGAACCTGCTCTCATTTTCTCCAGATAACTGCTGGGCGCTGTACATTATCTGAGTGGATATCTTCTGTAGTTAAATCTGACAGATCAGTGGAAATGATTCAGCTTGAAAAACTGAAGTAAAGAAACTAAGCACAGGCATTACAATTGGCTTTGCTTTAGAATAATTATTAGGCACAACCAAGTCTTATTATACCGGGTTTCTTTCTGTCTTCCCTGTGATCATGTATCCCCTTACAATAAAAAAAAACGTCCTTGGGGAACATGAGAGGAAGACAAAAAGAAAAGCTGCAAAAGGAAGAATAATGGAAAAAATAACCTTTCAAAAATGTGGTACATACTGAGTTTCTTGACTGATGAACATTTTTAGCATGAATTTCCATTTCATTTAGCTGTCAGGCTAATGATATGCACTTTGACAGGAGCAGTAAACCATAAAGGCATGAACCAATAGTATTAAACTGAAGCATGTAGACATAGCTCCGCAACATAACCACTGGCCCTTACTTTAAATCCTAAAATGTGCACTGATTCGTATATATTCACTACATATCATATCAAGTCTTTATTCACACTTCAGTGGAGCAACGAGACAAACCTTGTGACATCTAGGTTGTACGACATTCGAATGTTATTTTTCCAGTAATTATTAATCTCTTCCTAATGGGAACTATTGCTATCAGTATTATTGTTCATTCTGTTGAGTATTACCAGATCCACGAGTTAACAAGCACATGGTACAGGAAGAAATACAGGCCAGGCAGAAAAAGTGCTGATCGTTACTACAAACCATATGGAATATTGTTGTGCTATTTTGAATATATGTGTGTCTGGAGCTACAAACTGAGTTCAAAAAAGAACATCGGCATCCTTTATTTTTAATTATTTTCTCCCCAACCTCTGCTGAAGATGCTGACACTCATGGAGTGATAATTCAATGTAAAGCACACTAGTACGTGATTATTTTGATTTGAGAATAAAGAGGTGGCATGTATTTGTTGATAAAGTTCCATAACAAGGTGTGATCTGGTCTTCATCAGACATTCACATACTTAGAAAGGATTCAGTCGCCTCTCTGTTGCCCATTAAGAGAGAGAAACAAGGGTCACCATACCCCAGACAAGGGGAGAGTCATACAGGCATAGAATCATAGAGTCGTACTGCATAGAAACAGACCCTTCAGCCCAACTGTTCCATGCCGACCATGTACCCAACTAAAGTATTCCCACCTGCCTGCATTTGGCCCATATCTTCCAAACCTAACGTATTCATGTACTTATCTATATCCCTTTTAAACTTCATTATATGTACCTACATCCAATACTTCCTCTGGCAGTTTGTTCTACATACTAACTACTCTGGGTAAAAAAGTTGCCCCTCATGTCTTGTTTAAATCTTTCCGCTCGGCTTAAAAGGCTTAAAAATATGCCAAAAGAACCGTGGATGCTGTAAATCAGGAACAAAAACAAAGTTGCTGGAAAAGCTCAGCAGGTCTGGCAGTATTTGTGGAGGAGAAAACAGAGTTAAC
>JAHRHZ010000249.1:41404683-41428967 GCA_024137785.1 Ginglymostoma cirratum
CATCATAGGAGCAAGAAAGCTTGATGTTTCGGGCCTAGACCCTTCATCAGAAAGTGTCTGATGAAGGGTCTGATGAAGGGTCTGGGCCCGAAACGTCAAGCTTTCCTGCTCCTATGATTCTGCTTGGCCTGCTATGTTCATCCAGCTCCACACCTTGTTATCTAGGTGCTCCTGCATCTGGCAATGCACCACCATGTCTTGCAGATGTACTATTGCTGGGAGTTGTGTCTGTTAACATATGCAATTTATTTGTGTGACGTTATCATGGTTTAATAACTGGCAATGTGTGCAAGCTGGAAGATGGTGAGTGTGACCCTTGGAGAAGTGCAATGTACATGAGGATGATGCAAAACTGAAAATTTGTTATATGTGAGTGATCCAGTAGTGTGTTAGAATGGTGCTGTTCATGAGATGTGACATTTCAAAATGAATTCACAAACTTTGCCCACATGAGATCAATGAACTACCTCCAGCATTACATCCAGGTCCTCAGTCCTGTCACTGCCTACCACAGATTGCTACTTCCACTGCCTTTGTACAGTTTGTCTAGAGAGAATGAAGGATCTTTTTCCTTGCTCTGCTTACCACCTTCACCAAGGTTCAATGCAACAGCAAAGGGACTGAGAGCACACTGTCCATGCTGTTGCAACACATTCAGTGTTCTTTTTGATCACTTTCTTTTCAGCAAGTAGTAACACGACCTGCTGCAGTCAGAATGAAACAGAAAAGGCTGGATTTAAGTATTGAAGGCTGGCTATGAGTAAGTGCCAGTGTTCCTCAAACTTGGGCCCCCTCCTGAGTCATACAACCACTCAGCAGTATGGTCACCGCTGAGTGCTCTCAGACCTCATGCAAACATAAGGCAGCATGAATTTCACACAGGTTCATTATGGACTGTTTTCATTTTCAGGCACTGTTGGATTTCATAAACAGAGACTTAGTCAAGTGAACAAAATGAAGTAATATTTAAGAAGATATCCAATAATGATTGATTAGAATCGGATAGAATGAGACTACACATTTGTGAAACTAAAATCCAAAGAGGTAGTTGGGAAGTAACTAGTAATTAACATGCTGTTAAAAATTCACATATGCCTGAATACATAATACATGGTGTATTCAATTGTAAACATGTGGGTTAGTACGACACCTTCATATTCTTCTTGTGTTTTCACGCCAAATATAGATAACGTACTAGAAGGCAAAAGCTTTTGAAAAGGCAGGGAAATTGTATAGCCATTTCTGAATTACCACTTTGAACTGCACAAGTGGTGAGTTTTTGATTTGTTGGCTGGCCAGCATTCATTGCCTGTCATAGTTGCCCTTGAGAAGGTAGTGGTGAGCTGCCTTCTTGAACTGCTGCTGTCTATGAGCAGTTGGTTGACCCACAATTTCCTCAGGGAGGAAATTCCAAGGTTTTGATCCAGCAACAGTGAAGGAACAGTGATATATTTTCAAGTCAAGATCATGGCTCGGAGGAGAACATGCAGGTGGTGGTGTTCCCAAGTATCTGCTGTCCTTGTCCTTTTAGATGGAAGTGCTTGTGTACTTGGAGGGTGTTGTCTAAAGATCTTTGGTGATGCAAGAAGCTGCTATTTATTTTACCCTTTATAACTGTAAGAATTCTTAAATCTACTGCAGAATTAATAAAGGATCCACCCAATTGTTCAGGTGGCTGTAAGTCCTCACTCTTTGAATAACTGTAGGAAATGGTGCTAGTTAATATTTTTCCTTAAACAGATACCACCAAAAGTACAGCCAAGGGATAATGATGGTGTCGTAGTAATGCCAATAAAATAGTCATTTGGAGCCACAGGCTAATAGTCAGGAGTCTTGGGTAAAATCTCAACATGGCAACTGGTGGAATTTTGAATTCATTAGCTCAGTTGGCTGGACAGCTGGTTTGTGATGCAGATTAAATGCCGACTGTGTGGGTTCAATTCTTGCACTAGCTGAAGGGTTGCCATGAATATCCAACCATCTTAACCTTTCCCTTTGGCTTGGCAACCCTCAGGTTAAAACACCACCAGTTGTCTCTCGCTAATGAAAGAGCAGCCCTATGGTTTGGTAAGACTATGGTGACTTTATCCATGCATGAAATATAAGGCAAGTGTCAGGGATATTAACAATGGTAAATATTGTCCATTGTTGTTAAAAGTCATGTGGCTGTCTAATTTTCTTTAGAGTCCTTACCTGATCTGTTTTACATGTGATTGCTGACTCACCATTAAGAATGGGCAACAAGTGAAAGTTTTCCAGCAATGGTCACATCCCATGAAAGTCCCAAAAAAATTATTCACTCACCTTCTCCGAGGCTTGTGGCGCTCTGTTCTAAAGAATTGCTTCCTCATTTCTACCTACAAAACAATCTGTAAATATGTTTCAAAAGTAGTGCAATAATTAGGAAATGCATTGAGATGTCCTGAGGACATGAAGAGGCAGTATATCCATGCAAGTTGTTTTCTATTACAAAAATTCATGTTTTTGCATTGGGTAGCTCTTTTCCTATTGAAATTTTACAAATATTTCATGAAAATGAATAATTTTCAAAATGCATTGATTACGGCCATTGTTCCTTTGAACTCCTTAGCTCCAGGTACATCCTCCTACACCTTAAGCAGTGAGCAATGTGTCAGGCTTTTTAACCACAACCTCAGTTCAATTATTATTTCTTGGTTTATCTTTCTTTCAGCTTCACTCTTTTAATTTTTGGTTTCTGTTCTAACCTTCAAACAGTACCCTTTCATATACCTTGCTCAATTAAAAATAGCTAAGTTAAAAAATTGATCATTATGCATCATTATATTGAAGACAAAAAACATATTTCCTGGCATTGTTTGAATAGAAAATGAATTTTTAAAAGACTACTTTCAAATTGTTTTACAGGGATAAGAATGTGAATAGTTGAATTTTCACTGCAGTTGTTCCTTGCTGCTCTAACAGCTTCTTGCTCGCTTGTCTTCTACAGCATATCTCCAAATCTGTTTGTAAATTGAATCACAAAAGCACTCCACTTTCCATTAAGATGGAAGGGGTGAAATATCTTGTCGATTTCAACATTGTTGGATGTTGTTGGCATTTATTTATAGATTTATTCAGGGTGGTGAGGGAGAGAGACATGGACCTGGGGGACTTATTCCACTGAAATGGCACAAGATTCTGTGGCATGTTGTGGGAAGGGAAGAATTGTTGATAATAAGGTGCTATAGAACCATTTATTGGGACATTCAGGAAATGTTCCCTTTTCTTGGCCTGTATTTTTCTTATTTGCTAAGATAGTTTGCCTACAAAGAGGCTTGCAACTGTTAACACCTTAGGCTTTTAACTCAAAATGGGCATTGACAAACCTCTATGCTTTTCTCTCTACCCAAATTCTGACGAAAGATCAACTTCAATATTGTCTTTTCTTTGGATTGGAATTTGTTTAAAATCAAAGCAACACTTGCTGGTATAAAAGCAGAAGTTGCTGGAAAAGCTCAGCAGGTTTGGCAGCATCCGTGAAGAAAAAAATCAAAGTTAACATTTCAAGTCCGGTGACCCTTCCTAAGACGGGTCTGAATTCTGAGGAAGGGTCATCGGACCTGAAACGTTAACTCTGATCTTTTCTTCACAGATGCTGCCAGATCTGCTGAGCTTTTCCAGCAACTTCTGTTTTTGTTCCTGATTTACAGCATCTGCAGTGCTTTTGCTTTTTTTAACTCTTGGTAGTAACTATGGCACTGACAACGTGAACTTTTTACATATAAAGATACCATTGAAAAACAGTTAAAATTTCCAGTTTGATCCACAAACATTATTCTGGTCAATTTGGTAGGAACAGTTTTTTTTTCATACTGGAAAAAAGCTAGTGAGTTTGGTTTGTATAAACAATATTACTTAATTTCAATAATTATAGATATTTTAATCAACCTGTTCAGTGATGTTATTACACCCCTGGAGCAGGTAGGACTTGAATTCAGGTCTTCTAGCTTGGAGATAGCACCACAAGAGCCCATAATATACTAAAAGTCTTGTGTAGTACAGGATTACGTTAGCCATCCAAATTATTTAGTTATTTGTACAAGATCTGAAGACCTGGTAGGAAACAGTTCAATTATTGCTTGTTTGTCTACCTGCCTAACTGCCTTCCCATCTTAACCTGCCCTTTTGTAAATATCATGCAGCTGCTCTTTGTAGTTACTTCTGCTGTCACTGTATGCAATACTCATCTCTTTTAGTCTATCTTCATATGTCCACTGCAGCTTCTCTCCAAATGCAACCAGCATCGATCATCAACTACACCTAGGGCAACCTCTCCTTCCACTAACATCCACTTTGCTTTCAGGAAGAGATCTCTGTAGCTTTTCACCTCTGATCAAATGGCCAAAATTATGGGATTTTCTTTTCACGGGTGTCACATTTCTTTTCTTTTTGCTCTTGCACTCTCGAGTACCTCTTTCATTTGTTTAATGGCTTCTTTATGGAAATTTTTGCATACATATTAGCATTCACATTTCAATGGCCTCTATTTTATTCCATGTGGGTTTAATTATTGTCCAAATTTCTGAGACATAAAGGAAATTTGTTAGAATGTAACATCTTATGCATTTTTTACCATGTTACAAGTTTTGAGTTTTCTCACGGTTAACACATTCTTCATCTTCACAAAATGACATCTGTCTACCTCTATGTTTCAGTGTCCTGGATTGCATTTGCCATCTTCTGTTACCGTTTGGCCTAAGTAGACAAACTTACCCATGTGTTTCAACGCGACATCATCCACTTCAATCTTTACTCTAGTTTTTATTTCTAACCATTGTTGGCTTTGTCTTTTGATGTTCATAAACAACCCACATTTTCACCATAAAAACACATAAAAAGTTATTTTCAATTGTCTAATAGTGCTGCATTTTCTAGCATGTTATTTTGCTTATCACTTTTCAATGTAGGATGCTCCTAAATTCAGACTGTTCATTTAAAGGTTGGAAGTTTCTTACTGACGCACTTCCTCACCACGTTCCTCTCCAAGGACAGCACCATTTGGCCTTGTAATTGCTATGTCTTCACTATCACTCCGTCAAAAATCCTGGAGCTCCCTGTTGGCATATCTCCACTGCATAGAGGGCATTCAGGGGTAAGCAATAAATTCTGACCTTGCTACCAATGAATTAGAATAAAAATTAGAATTAGTTTTATTGGCACATGCACTCAAATGAGTACAGTGAAAAATTTATAAGTCACCACTTACAACACCATCTTAGGTACAAAGGTACCGAGGTACAACTTTTTCAGTAACAAGGTCTTAGAAAAATAGAGAAATAAGAAGTCCAACATTGTAGAAATAAAAATTCAGAACAACAGTCTTCCAACCCAGATCACACTGGCACCTAACCTCCAGTCCACACCTGGCTTTAGCTCCAGATCATGCCAGGCTTCACCTCGAGATTCATAGGGCTGGGAGATTGCTCTGGAATCACTTTAAGACCGGAAGTCCACACTGAGGCCGTGCCAGTCTGACCCTGCCATATACTGCCAGAAGACCACCATGCCACGCTGGGAGGATGACACATTCCAGGAAGGAACAAAACATGTTTCACTACCAACCAACATTGCCTTTATGCCTTAACTTACAAATAATGCAATTACTGTACTCGGTGGGAACTACCAGGAGTTGGATAAGATTAGAAGTCTTCTCTAAGAAGATGCAAAGCAGGAGTTAGAAGAAGGATAGAGATAGTCAAAAGTAACTTTGTGAAGATGAAGGATTTGCCAACAAAAGAAAACTCAGTATGCCAAAGCTCTCAAAGCTATTCTCAGACTTGCATTACTTGAAATTCCTCCTTCCAGGCAAAGATCCACAGGAGAAAGCTTTTCTAAAGGAATAATGCACTTTAAAGATGTCTTTTTAGAGGTGTACGACCTTTGTGAAAGCTGCTTCTTCAAGTGACACTTCATATCATGCAACAAACGTAATGAAATTCTCACTAAGCAATTGTGGCAAAAGAGGCTGGGAGTCACCTAGTTTTGATATTATATAAGTGTAAAATATATTTTTTCTCTGCATGGCTGGTCCAGCGCAGGCATTGAATACTCTTGCACTGTCTCCCTTATGATGATTTCTGCATCAGTCTTAGAGTGCAACTGACTAAGCAGAATTGCAACCAGATGACAAAAGTGAGCATTCTGGTATAAAGAAAATTCAGTTTTGAATTTGTCTTTGAACTTGTTGTATTTTAGATATTCTCTAAGCCCAGCTGTAAAAGTATAGGATGGTACAAACTATACCACACCATCAGAGAACATGGATTACCCCTAAATAAAAACTGAAAGAACTATGGATGCTTAAATCAGGAACAAAAACAGAAGTTGCTGGAAAAGCTCAACAGATCTGGCGGTATCTGTGAAGAAAAAAATCAAAGTTAACGTTTTGTGTCCAGTGACCCTTCCTCAGAACAGGACCCTTCTGTTGACAATATTGCTGAAAACAATTGTGAGCTTGCCCTTTCTCAGTGCACCCTCACAACATGCTTACTTAAATCTGCTTTCAATGCTGAAGAAGTAAGCAATTATCATTCATTGTTTCTGACTGTTTTTAAAAATCCAGGTTTGCTAACGAATATGAATGCAATAGGTTTGCATTTGTGAAATTAATGCAGAAATAATGGGGGAAAGAAAAGATGCAGTACACAGATGTCACTTGTTTATTAGAATTGTGAATGTAATGCTTGCATGAAGCCAATTTATTATAATTGTAACTTTTGCAGGGAAAAACTTGCAGAAAGTTTGTAGTGCATTGATGCATTTAATACCAGACTAAGAAGTGCACGTCATGCTCACACAATCTGTGGGAACAAACTTTGGAACGATGTGGCCAGTCTCCACTGGGACTAATTTAGCACTCTAACTGTGAAAATCCGACAGATCTTTGAATCCTTGGAGATGAATGAGAACATGTAAGGTGGTGCACTGTTAGAATGCCCCTGTACTATGGTACTCTAACATGGGCTTCACATGACAACTCGTCTG
The DNA here is from genome assembly GCA_024137785.1 of Ginglymostoma cirratum. Lineage (NCBI taxonomy): Eukaryota > Metazoa > Chordata > Chondrichthyes > Orectolobiformes > Ginglymostomatidae > Ginglymostoma > Ginglymostoma cirratum. The sequence goes on from JAHRHZ010000249.1 coordinate 41,411,689, forward strand.
CCATGTTTCAGCTCTAGTTACCAGCTTATCTTTCCAATCACAACATGTACTTTTCAGCATAAATTGCTTATCCTTAGCAAACAGTATAAGAAAGCATTATTAGGATTGATTCTCATGCCATTTGATGTGTGTGTTACCAGCCAAAGCCTCGTAATATGTGAATTTTAAAATTTTTTTCAGTGATTGATTGACACAATGGACTAACATAGTCATTGCACCTCTGAAACTTGAGTTTGAATTCAGACGATAGACCAGTCTGCCCTTGATTTGGCTCCTTTGTGCCTGATTTTCAATACTATGAGGTCTGATTTGTCCACAAAATGATGCCTATAGAAGGGGCACACTTCTGGAATACTTATGCTAGGTACCATTCTGGTGAAGGAACCTGCAGGATAGGCAGATTGTGATGTTACACACTGATTTGATGTCAGTGGTATCATTTTGGAGCCCCCCACAATCCACCTACACTTTGTCTCAAACTCAAGCAGCCGAATATGCATTCAGCATACGGGATCTGTGAAAATTTTAAGCTTTCTCACAGCGAAGAATGCCACTAAATTTACATATGAGGGTGGCAGATATATTGCCACCTCCCTGATTACCTGCCTTCATGACAGGCAAGAAAGGTGGTTAGTTTTCTAACTGGGATACCCGGCAACCTGTCTGCCTGGTTAGAGAGCAATCAGAGACATGGATATGGGCAAGTAGGGGATGGTTGCCTCTGAAAGCCAAACCACTGCAAATGAAATGTAATGCAAGGAAATGTGAAGTGATATATTTTGGTTGAAAGGACATGGAGAAAAACTATAAAATGAAAAGAACAATTCTAAATGGCGTGCAGGAGCAGAGGCATCTGGGTATATATGTTCATCAATTATTGAAGGTCACGGGGCAGATTGAAAACACTTAATAATGTATATGAGATCCACATCTTCATAAAAATCGGCATTGAGTACAAGAGCAAGGAGATCACATTAAATTTGTGTAGAACACTGCTTCAACCTCAACTGAAGCATTGCGACCAGCTTTGTGTTCTCCATTTTAGGATGTGAGACAGTGCATTAAAGACTTATGAGAATGATTCCAGTGATGAGGAACGTCAGTTACATAGACAGATTGGAGAAGTTGGGTACTGTTCTCTATGGAGAAGAGAAGGTTGAGAGGAGATTAGCTCAAGATGTTCGAAACCATGAGGTGTCTGAACAGAGTAGACAGGGAGAAACTTTTCCCAGTGGTGGAAGGATAGAAAGCCAGAGGGCACAGATTTGAAGTAATTGGCAAATGGAGCAATGGCAACATTAGGAAAAACCTTTTTCACACAGTGAGTGGTCAGGACCTGGAATGCGCTGCCTGAGAGTGTGACTGAGGCTTGTTGAATCAAGATACTCAAGAGGAAACAAAAACAGAAATAACTTGAAAAGTTTAGCAGGTCTCCCAACACCTGCGGAGAGAAATCAGAGTTAATGTTTCAAGTCGAGTGACCCTTCCTCAGAACAGCTCCTTTTCCAGCAATTTCTGTTTTTGTTTCTGATTTACAGCATCCGCAATTCTTTCAGTTTTTACTCAAGAGGGAATTAGGTTGTTATTTGAAAGCAAAAGATACGCAAAATACAGGGAAAAAACAATGAAGCAACAGTCTGTGGATTGCTCCCATGGAGATCTGGCACACGTAACCGGCTAATGCCTCCTCTGTGCTGTAATAATTCTGTATTTCTGTGAACTCATTGAAGAATGAGAACAGCTATTCAGTTGTTAAGTACTCAAAATCTTGCTACTCAATTCTAAAGTCACTGAAAGAAGCCATACGTTTGGCTTCTGTAAACACTGGAAGCTTTAGAATGTTCAATGAGGATCTGCTTTTCTGAGCTGCGATTTCAGATACTTTGCAGTGACAGAGGCTTGTTTCTATTCTGGAAAAGATTGTGGGTGTTGATGACAAAGCCAGTGTTTTATTCATCCCTAGTAGCCTTTGAAAACAGTTAAGACTCAATCACATTGCTGAAGATCTCCAGTCACACATAGACCAGACCTGATACAGATGACAGATCTTCTTCAATGAAGGATATAGTTGAACCAAATATCTTTTCACCCAACAATCAATTGTAGTGTCATGAGAAATGAATTATTTTGCTGCATGTTTTAATTGAATTTAAATTCCACACTCTAGTATGGAAGGACTTGAACTTGCTTTGAAAGGTTAGTCACTGCCTCTACTTTACCAGTCCAGTGATATTAACACAACTGTCATCTATAAACTCAGAGAATCTTTGATATAATTCTGCTATTACAAATTATTTATTAAATAATCCAGATTGTGCTCATTATTACACCATAATCTAATTTAAGATCATCAGTCAGTCTTGCAGTGTGATGGTTTTGTATGTGCTTAAAGCTGCGTAGGTAAAATGAATACATACATTGTACATTTTACATGGAAAATAACAGGTGGTCATGGAGCCTGCAATCTCTGCTGTATTCTCATGGCAACACCCTGATTAAACAGAGTCTACCTGCCTTGCCTGAGCACTAAGATTGACAGATGTTTTCACTGCATCTCCATGCCATTAATGGCCCCTGCCAGTCAGAATCCCATTTTCTTGCTGCATAAATTGATGTCCATTCTCTCAAGTCTGTTTGTTGCATCCTAGTGCTGATGAGTGGAAGATAGAAAGCTTTGACTTATTGTCTTCCTTTAGTAATGTTTATGTCCTATACAATCAAACAATTATTTAAATATCTGATAAAAAAATAAAGAATTTAACTTCGTGATCAGTTGTACATTATACTGTTGTGCCTTCTTCCTGTTTTGTTGTTTGTTGATACTCAATGAAGAATTTCCCATTTACAAATGCTGAGAGAACAAAATTTTCCAACCATCTTTCATTCAATACCTTCATATACTACCCAGAATCCAGTTAGTTTTCACTGATGCGATTTTGGTTCTGAATAGTCGAACTGAACTGAATAAATTAACCAATAATTAACTTCCAGCAATAAAATCATGAATAGTTTAACTGTTTGTACCTCTAGCAACTGCTAGAAGGGTTTTGTGCCTATTGTTGTGAGGAGAACCACTGTAGCTGCATGCTGGATAAATGAAAGAAAAGGTCTTTCAGTCAGCCAGCCAAGAGAATTGACTTCAGTGAGTGGAAACAGCCATTCTTCAAATCCAGGCTGCCACTCTGGTGCACAGGGCCAAGCAGGCATGTTCCCAGAAAATCTGACCTTGAAAAGGGACGTGTGACACAAAGTATAGTGGCATTTGTAAATAATTTGGGCCCGGACTCAGTAGGTTTCATTAGTAATTTCTTGAACATCTGTCAGAGGAGGGCCACAGCCATTACACTCTGCCGAGACAGCACTTGGCTTTCTGAGAATGTACAAGTTCTGCAAAAATAGAATGTTGGGTTAGAGAGGGGAGGGAATCATTCATTTGTTGAACACAACTGATGTAACTGAATTGCACGGTTACTGCATTTGCTGGAGTAAAAGAAGAAAAGTGAATCTTACTCATCCTTAACCATAAACTAGGGGATTTTTGTTTTTGCTAAACAGCTGGTCATAAAGGAACAACTTGTTTTCCTAACTACAAGATACTGGCTACAGAACATTCTCCTGAAGACCTACCGACCTTATTGCATAAGGCAGAATGTGGATTTGAGACTTTGTTATGCCTAAAATATCCCTCACGTATAAAACTGATTCTCGCATGTGTAAACCTGGATTTCTTTGGTTCTTGATTTAAGGATTTGTGGGCAAATTACAGGTTAAGCACATCTATAGAAAATGTTTAAAGAATAAATATATCCAATCTAGAGATACTGTTTCACACAGTATCTCTAGATTGGATGCATTGAGGTTTACTTGCACACTTCAGATTGAAACTTGACGTGATTAGCCGAAAGAGTTGTCACATGCAAAGAAAATAGGTTTTGCTCTTGCTTATTGACATAGCAGTACATAACCTCAGTAACCAACTCCAAAGTCTATTATTGTCTTGCGAATCTTTAAATGATAGGCAGCAAGTCGGCAACTGTTGTTCATTTCTCTGGGACACAGAAAGACAATTGTTGCCTTTAAAACAAATTACTGGGAGTTATCAATGTAAATTATGGAGAAACAAAAACAGAAATTGCTGGCAAAACTTCAACAGGTCTGGCAGCATTGGTGGGGAGAAAGCGAAGTTAATGTTTTGAATCCGGTGACTGTTCATCAGAACTTTGCTTCAATTATGTAGAAACCTATTAAGGTTTGTTTGAATGAGAGGAGATGTCAGTGTTTTTATGCATGGAAAAATGAGTATGACTTTGAAAGATCTATGCTTGATAAGCCTCAAAAAAGGGCTGATTTGTTTGACCTAGTGTACTTCTAACATCCGTAAAAATTCTGTTTCTGGAGTTTATTTTAAATATATATAGAGATTACAAGCGTAATGAAAAATATTGACTGCAATTCTGAGGGCAAAAAAAAATCCCTCTATTACTTAAAGAGCTAAATGTAATTGTACAAGAAGATATTTGGTCTCTGGTTTTATGTAAATATCAGTTACTTGTGACACTTCTGTCACTTATTTTTGATATAGCTCATAAGTACAAATAATATTTGAACAATATGCACTAAAATCAGATAGGTCAACAATTCACTTTAAGAACTTGTGTAACTATGGTGTCTTTCTGTCGCTGATTTTGGTGAGTTGTTATGCACAGTTAGATGTTTTCCACATCAGAACAAAAGCAAAATACTGCAGATGTTGAAAGACAGAATTCAAAAACAGAAATTGCTGGAGAAACTTTTAAGTGGCTCAGTGGTTTCCTCTGCTGCGGTTTCCTTGCACAATCCAAAGATGTGCAGATTAGGTGTATTGGCCATGCTAAATTGCCCATAGTGTCCATGGCTGTGCAGGCTAGGTGGATTAGCAATGGGAAATGCAGGGTTACAGGGATAGGATAGGTCTGGATGGTATATTCTTCAGGGGGTCAGTGTGGACTTGATGGGCCAAATGGCCTGCCTCCACATTGTAAGGATTCTATTTTTCTATAACTCAGCAGGTCTGGCAGCACCTGTGAACAGAAAAACAAAGCTAACTTTTCAAGTCCAGTGTGACTCTTCTTCAGAGTTCCAAAGAAGAGTCATACTGGACTTGAGAAATTAACTGTTTCTCTCTCCATAGTTGTTGCCAGACCTGCTGAGGTTCTCCAACACTTTATGTTATCCACATCATGTTCACACATACCGACCGATCTGAATTTGGCTTGTTCATAGAAGATAGGAAATATATACATACAACTTACTTGTCAGCAGCACATGCATAAAGAGATAAAAATAAATGCGTGGGAGTGGAGTTCGGCTATAATGTTACAACTGCTCACTTTAGGTGACTTGTAGAAAGCTTTGCTGTGTGCAGTTTACAGTGTTATCCAATTGACTGGATTATAGTATTGCAATACACCTCCATGTCTATTACTTTATGTATTCTACTACATTTTTCAGCTTTTCAAAATTTATACCAATGTTAGATCAAACATGAAGCTTTTGGCAACGGCAATGTTGCTCTCTTTTTAAGAAGATCGTTATTCCTGACTTTTCACTTTCCCTTAGAAACTTGATGATTGGGATAGATTCTAAGTTAGAGGCTGTTACAATCCTTGGAGACAAAAAAAAAATGCAGATGCTGGAAGCCAAGGTGGACAAACAGGAGGCTGGAAGATCACAGCAAGTCAGGCAGCATGTGGAGGAAAGGAGAAGTCAACGTTTCGGGTATTACCCTTCTTCTTCGGCACTGGATGTGCGAGTAGGGGGAGCAGTAGATAAAGAGAGGCGTGGGGAGGGTAGCAGAATGGTGGTGATAAATGGACACAGGTAGTGGGTATGACCTGGTTGGTCGATGGGAGGGATGAATCCATTATTTGTCAGATTTGCTGAAACTCTATCTGCGTGTGTGCCTGTTTTTGAATATTTATGTGTGTGTGTAAAATTGCATTTCTGTGTGTAAATGTATTGACAAATAGGTATGAATGTGTCATGCGCGTATTTCTCATTGCTTGTGTATTCACGTGTCCCATGTATCAGCTCTTGTCTTTAATTCTTTTCTGTGGTCTCAGTTTCAATTTCAAACTATCTTCAAAAATTCTGTGTGAGATTTAATTTGTCCCGTAGGATCCTAATAGGTTTCTGCAAGAAATAGTGATAATTCCACAATATTTGGCCCACAAATCTAGAAAAATCCTATCAAGTGTTTAATTAGGATATCCTTTAGATTATTATAGTGATTACTATTAAGCTCTATTCATATTTGAATGAGCACATTGTTCTTGGTTTTTTTTTAATGTTCTGGGCAGTGTGTGCAGTAAGATTATGTAAGAGTGTAAATATAAAAATTGGATAGTGAAAAATCCTGTGGAAAATTCTGCTGCACAGCTTTGGCGTTTTTTTTGTTGTTTCCTTACGTTTTCCATTTCATCCCCTCCCCCATCCCTTCCTATCCCACCTTTTTGTCTCCTTTTCATGAAAGCAGTGCCTTAGATTGGAGTTCACTCCCATGGGGACTGACCAATGATAAATCTTCATGCGTGAGGCCAGACAGCGAGGCGCTATTTGATCTTGGAAGGACACTCGCCTCACTTGACACCCACACATGACAACTTTCTGGCAGCAGTCCCTGAACAGCAATATTGGCTATGATAACAAGGTGTAGAGATGAATGAACACAGCAGGCCAAGCAGCATATTAGGATCAGGAAGGCTGACGTTTCGGGCCTAGACCCTTCTTCAGAAATCAGCAATATTAGCTGATTTTTTTTTCCATTATGTGACTGACTCATAATGCCTTCAGAGCAATGAAGATTGGTCAATAAGTACAGTTTGCTGCTGTTGCCCCAATCCAAGAATGAATAAACTAAAATGGCTAGGCTCATGGTTATACCCTCATATCAAGCCAACCCATCTAGTGGGATAATAAATTAAGCACAGTTTATGAATCAAACGCGGAGCTTTTGTAATGTGTATAGCTCTGCGAAGGGTAAAGGTGCCATGTTCCATAGGGCTGGTGAGTTTAACCTGAGGGTCACCACGCCTCAGGCGAGATTGAGAAGGTGGAAGCTTTGTAGTAACCTCAGCTGGTGCAGGAATTGAGTTCATGCTGTTGGAGTGACTCTGCATCACAAACCAGCCACCCAGCCAACTGACCTAGCTGATTCCCAGTGCCTCAACAAAAAATATATCCATTCTCTGGGCCAGTGGAGAAAGTTCCATTTATCACCTTTCTTTGTCTATTTATAAATTACTCTTAATTTCAAGCAAGGTAATGAACAACATAGCATCTATTTTACAAACATGGTTTTGTATTGGTCAGTCCAATCGTTCAGTGAATTGTTCAGAAATTACTAAAATAGAAAGTGCAGAGTTATTACGTCTCATTCATTAGAAATGTGATTTGCTTACATATCTTCAAATGGTTTAAATATTTTTCTATATGTCACTAATGGCTTCTGACTTAGCTTATTTTTCTTGACCATAAATTTCCCTCTTTATTATTCCTTCTGAAGGATACCATAAAAACATAACCAGAAATCTGCATTTTTGTTAATATGAATAGTGCTTCTTTTTTTCCATCTACTTCTATATCTTTTCATGCAGAGGCATTACTTATTAAAAAGGTAGGAAAGTCTAGTAGGAATAATCCTTCATCAAAGTGCTCCCTCATTGTCTATTTAAAGAAAATATACGCTACAGTACCCAGCTCGCATTGTATTTTCCCAGTATCGGTCAATTAGTTCCTAGGGCAGTCTGAAGTCTGTGACTGCATTGTATCCAATGAAACTGACTGATGCTACTCTTTTTCAATCAACAGTAAAATGGCCAGAGCAAACAAATTCAAAGTCGTTGATCACTAGTTGATCAAGAGATTGCATTTCCCACACTTCTGCCCTCAATACCCCTCCCCCCAACAAAAATAAGGACAGAGTCCCCCTGGTCCTCACCTACCACCCCACCAACCTCTGGACCCAGCGCATCATCCTCCACCACTTCTGCCACCTACAATCCAACCCCTCCACGAAAGAGATATTTCCCTCCCCACCCCTGTCTGCCTTTCATAGGCACCACTCACCCTGTGACTTCCTCGTCTGCTCCACACTCCCCACCAACCCCACCACACCTGACACCTTTCCCTGCAACCACAGGAAGTGCTGCACCTGTCCCTACACCTTTCCTCTCACCTCCATCCAAAGCCCAAAGCAAACTTTCCATATCTGACAGGGGTTCACCTGTGCATCCTCTAACCTGGTCTACTGTATCCGCTGCTCCCGATGTGGCCTCCTCTACATCAGTGAGACCAAGCACAGACTCAGTGACTGTTTTGTGGGGCATCTGCGCTCTTTACGTGACAAACGACAAGACCTTCAGTTCGCCAACCATTTTAACTCCCCCTCCAATGCCAAAATGACATCACATGTAAACTGGGGGAGCAACAGCCTGTATGCCGCCTCAGGAGCCTACAGCCTGATGGCCTGACCGTAGAACTTACCAGTTTTAAAATCTAAATCTCCCCACCGCCCCGGTCTTACCCCATGTCCAAACCTCCCTCTCATCCTCACCTCCTTGACATGACACAACCTGTCCATCTTCTTCCCCATCCATCTGCCCACCCTTCCCACTGACCAATTCCCTCCACTCCCTACCTTCCCTAGACCGACCCCTCCTCCCTCTATTTATTTCCCAGCTCCATTTCCCCTCCCCATTTCTGAAGAAAGATCCGGACCCAAAACATCAACTTTCCTGCTCCTCTGATGCCACCAGACTTGCTGTGTTCCTCCAGCTCCACATGGTGTTGTTAATGGAGACTGTTAGTTTATAACAAAAGGTAATTGCAGACTATGCGATAACAAGGCCTGGTGTGTGTATGTGGGAGGGGGTAGGGACTTGGACATAGGAGAGTTCAAGCCCTAAAGTCATTGAAATCAATACTAATAGCAGAAGGCTGTAGGTGCCACAAATGGAAAATGAAGTGTTGTTGTGAAAACAAAGTGTAGACTGGGTGACTGCTTCACAGAACACCTACATTCTGCTCGCAAAAATGACCCTGAGTTCCAATCACCTGTCACTTCAACACACAACCTTGTTCCCTGGCGATATCTCTGTCTCAGGCTTGCTGCAGTGTTCCAGCAAAGATCAGCGCAAGCTGAAAGAGCAACGCCTCATTTTCCACTTGGGACCCTGCAGCAATATTGAGTTCAATAATTTTAGAGCTTGAACTCACCTAGATCCTGGCCACTACCACTACCACCACACATCAGATTGTAACCACATAGTTACACATAGCCTTATTCACCCTCCCAGCCAGATTGTTAGCCACTCCATTGTCTGTCCAATTGTTTTTCTCTCTCTTGGGCTCTATCCCCACCAATCGTTTACTCATTTTACCCCTCCCCCCCATCTTCTGCATAAAAACCCACACTTTCCTAGCTACCGTCAGTTCTGAGGAAGGGTCACTGGACCTGAAACGTTAGTTCTGATTTCTCTTCGCAAATGCTGCCAGACCTGCCAAGCTTTTCCAGTAATTTCTGTCTTTTCTCTGCATCCGCAGTTCTTTCAGTTTTTATTCATGTTGTTTCAGTGTTTTTAACAAGCATTATATACGAAGTACACCTCTGGACTTTCTTCCTCTTTTGGTTTTTTTCTTGTTTTCATAGCAACAAAGCTAAGGTTAGTTCGCAACGTGGGAACTCAACCCTTACTGCACATCTATTTCATCCACTTACTCTTTTTGTGATACAAGTTAATAAACAGTGAGAATCCTAGTTAGCCTCCATCTATCCATCCAGCAGGAAACCCTATCAAAATGGAGCACTTTACTCTTTGTCATTAACTCCATTTTATCACCATGTTGTGCAGTTGTACTACAGCTGTATACGGCCTTGATCAGACCAGACCTAGAATATTGTTGCAGTTTTGGTCTGTTTCCTTCACAAAATATTTACTGGCTGCAGAGGGCCTGCAGTGAAGGTTCACCAGACTGTTTCCTGAGATGGCAGGTTATAAGAAGACAGTAGGTCAACTGGTCCTGGAGTTGAGAAGAACAAGAGGAGATTTCATTGAAAGGTTTAAGTCCTGACAGGGCTGGACAGACTGGTTGCAGAGGGGATGATTCCCAGGGAGAGGGGGTGGAGAACAAGGGGTCACAGTCTCAGAATATGCAATAGGTCATTTGGGATTGACATCCCACCTGGCCGTATGCACTTGAGATCTTTCATGGACCAGGAGACCTTCCTCCTCCCCAGTGTCCTTCTGCTGTACCTTAGAAAACTGCCCCCATTCATCCATTTCCTCTGCACTCAGGACATCTGTTTGTTTCCTGATTCAAAAATGCAAAGCACAGCGCAGCGCGCAAGGATGATACAACACTTTCTGTCCAGACCAGTTCAAGAAGTATAACCACAATCTTCAGCAGCCCCACTGTCTACTCTACCAAGATAGCAAAACAGGAGGCTGGAAGAACACAGCAGGCCAGGCAGCATCTGGAGGAAAGGAGCAGTCAACTTTTCAGGTGTTATCCTGAAGAAGGGTAACCAAAACTTTGACTGCTCCTTTCCTCCAGATGCTGCCTGGCCTGATGTACTCTTCCAGCCTCCAGTTTATCTACCTTGGAGTCCAGCATCTGCAGTTTTTTTTTGCCTCTAACAAAGTCTACTGTACCATGGCTGACTGGGTGATCAGCACATTACAGCAAAAGGGAGGTCCCATTGTGGTCTGACCCCTTTCTCATCCTAGACCCATATCAATCATTCAAATTTTCATTGCATTCAATACAGACCATCATTAAACTTGCATGACAGATGACAAAGCAATGGTTTCTGCCACACACGGCATCTTTGGAAGTTGTATGATTATTGGTTGGCCTTTGCCCAGCGTTTGCAACTTTTAATCAGTACTGCTAGGTTCAGCATCAATGAGTGCATATTCTTCAGTGCCAGGTACCCGCTGTAGCTTCCAAGTTCTTGATGTCTAGCTTGTTTGGCGCATTTGGTAAGATACAGGAAACTGAATACTAATGAGGTTTGTTGTAGCATTAATAAGCTGTTTAACATGCTATAATCCCCCATAACCCAACAACTCATTGCTGACTAATGAGAAGCTCACTTTGCAGTTCAGCAAAATATAAAAGATGCAGCGAGTTGGTGTCATGACAGGCTTTGTTGCACTTCTCCCCCAATTCTGCTACAAATCTCGCAATAGCCCACATCACTCAGACCCCTATAAGATTCCAGCCTGTGTTTCTAAATTTATATACCATCATGTACTAAGTATGCTTTCTTAAGTAAAAAGAGTACTGCACACTTTCAGTCATCACTTATTTTTCTCCTTCTGAAATTAGTTTTGTAATCTATTTTTAACTTCCTCCCCTGGTGGTTTTTTGTACCCTCCCTGTAAAAAACTGATTCGTCCATATAACTCTAGGTTGCAGAGGTGATAAAACTTCCCATTAAGCTGCTCAGTTTAGATGTAAGTAAAGGTATCATATCATTTGGTTTGCTTATTGTGCAGATCATAATGTTGCAATTGGTGCATTGCACGATTTAAACACCTGGCACTTACATTCATTAGAACCTCCCAACCCCTGTAAGAACTCCCATGAGGGCCTTCGAATTGGTCAAATGTGTCTAATGTGTCTATGAATGTTTTATGATTATGATGAATAATGTGATGAAATTGCAAAGGAACGGGATGGCGGGGGTGGGTGTGAAGGGAAGAACAGCAGAGTTGTGCAAAGCTGCTTAGCAGCTGGATATTTTCCCAAACTGCCTTTTTTTTCCTTTAAATACTACTTGTCAGTCCGGCTTGCTGACAGGATGTGAAAAAAAAGGAAGCATTCTGTGCGGTAAAAATGTTGGGAGATGGAGAGAGTGAAAAAATGCATTATCACACAAATGAAAGAAAAAGAAAGGATATCATTAAACTGTCATCTTTTTAGTTTACTATTGAAAACTTGCTGTTTGTGGGAAATTGGTTACAAGATCAGCAGATATCAGCACATCACAGGAGGTTCTTCAGAGCCATTCCTCACAACCTCATGTGGGATTCTATCAAGATTCAGATATTTTACTTTATTTTAAAACTATTAGTACTGATCATACTGCTTTAAGCATCATCTTATGTTTGCTATACAGTTTACAAGTAGATTTATCTTAACTTTCCTCCTAATACCTATCCTTCCTAAATCTTCAGGCTGTTGAAAGCCAAAATAATTGGAACTTGGCTATTTAACATGTTTTTTTTTGTACCACTCTTTAACTTTATTCAAAATAACTTCATCCAGGCGTGTCAGTCACCTACAGCATGCGTGTGGGTCTTTCTCTTTAATATTTCCAATTTGAAATAAGCTTAATCTTCATATTATGTTTTGGTGGTAATTAAAGGAGAAATACTCCACCAATCCCTACATGGAGAAAAATATAAGATGAAATAGTTATGCTTCCAATGAATCCCTACAGTGTGGAAACAAGAAGGGTCTAGGCCTGAAACATCAAGCTTTCCTGCTCCTATGATGCTGCTTGGCCTGCTGTGTGCATCCAGCCCCACACCTTGTTATTTCAGCCCAACAAGTCCACACCAACCTTCAGGGAATTCCACCCAGACCCATCTCCCTCACCTAACCTACACATCCCTGAACATTATGGGCAATTTAGCATGGCCAATCCACCTAGCCTGCACATCTTTGGACTGTGGGAGGAAACCAGAGCACCTGAAGGAAACACACACCGTCAGAACGAGAACATGCAAGCTCCACACAGACAGTCACATGAGGTTGGAATTGAACTTGGGTCCCTGGTGCTGTGAGGCAGCAGTGCTAACCACTGAGCCACCATGCTACCTTCAGCAAGGATCTAAAATTTTGACCTTGCACTTTGGCAAAGTCACTCCAGCAGGGTGACCCCCTATATCCTGATATGGGTCCATTCATTTTAGTGGTGTTGTCAAGCTTTTGACAGCCTATGTGTTCAGTAGCAGGTTTGCCTAGGATTGCTTTGGTCTGGATCAGTGACCAAGCCAGCCCAAATTAGCTTTATTTCCTCAACAGGCTGCACACATTAGAATTATTAGGAATATGCATTAAACAAAAAACTCCAATCCAGTGTGTTTTTTTTTCCTCTTCACTCTCTGCTTACTTTCCGGAGACACTTGGCATCAATGACTTCTTCTGAACTTGCAAATTTTTTCACAATGTTTTGAATTTATTATATTTATTTCTTTACCTTAACTATGTCCTGGTAGAAAATCAACAGACTCAAAACAGCGAACCTGGAAATGTATTTATCAATGCTAAGATGAGAAAATTATAATTGTGATAGCTTTTAGAGGTTTAAAATCTTGATTGCTTATCTGCAGTGACTCAGTGCACAGGGGGCCCATTTTCAGTTGGAACCATCTTCACAAGTAAGTAATCATTAGAAAATTGCCACATCACAAAGAACAAAACTCTAACTACCATCCATACCACATATCGATTCAGGCCTGAAAAGGCCATGCATTCGTCTGATGCACATCATCAAGCACCAAAATCAGTTTGTAATCAATTTTTTTATCCAAAGGAAGCATATATAATGAATCCTTTGTAAATACTTCTATGTTTTTTTTAAAATCTGTGTCTAACAGGAAGTTTGCTGGTACACTTGTCTATCTGCCTGTAACCCGGGACATAGTCAAAAGCTATAACTGGACCGTTGCTTAAATTCACTGTTGGCAGCACTCTGTCACTGATGGTGCATACAAAGGAAAAAAAAATCCTTTGAGGATGTACTCTGTGTCACCACAGACACTAGTCCCATCTTATGGGTCTTCACTGCCGATCCTGAAGTCAAGAATACTCCTGAAGACTGGAAATTTTTCTGTGAAGCCATCTTGCTGCTTCTGTCCCTGCCTTCAAACAATTGGTCTAAGTGAACTAAGTCAACAGATATGAAGAGAGACTACAGAGGCTAGATTTTCCTTGGAGCAAAGAAGACTGAGTCGTGGGGAAACAAAAAAACTGCAGATGCTGGAATCCAAGGTAGACAAACAGGAGGCTGGAAGAACACAGAAAGCCAGGCAGCATCTGGCGGAAAGCAGCAGTCAACGTTTCGGGTATTACCCTTCTTCAGGACTGGGTGGGGGAGTGGGGTGGGCGCGAGTAGAATCTGATTGATGTCTACAAAATTCTGAAGGGCATAGATAGGGTCAATGGGAATAAATTTTTCCACTTAGACAGGGTCAATTACTAAGGGCCAGAGACTTAAGGGGCAGGAGGTTTAGAGGGGACTTAAGGAGAATCTTTTTCACCCAGAGTTTGGTGGTTCTTTAGAACTCATAAACTGGCAGGATGGTAGAGGCAGGAACCATTACAAAATCCAAGAAGTATTTAGATAAGCACTTTACATGCCATAGTTTCCAAGGCTATGGGCTAAATGCTGGGAAATGAGATTTGAATAGATGGATACTTGATGACCATTGACACAATAGGCCAAATGGTCTCTTTCCGTGCTTTAATAGTCTGTGTATTTGATTAATTTCCATTCCTACTTTTACATGGGTCTATTCCTAAACTATTACACATCATTTTCCAACAATAAAGGCTTGAATAAATATGCGTGGTATTTAGATCTGAGCTTGTCCATTGTTATTGGTCAAATTCTTCACACTTCAAGAATGGTAAAAAGAGTTTCGGGTCCTTTAAGATTAATATAATTTATGTTCTCAAAGCTAAATCAAAGACAGCACAGAAATCTATAATGCAGGCAAGCTGTCATCATTACATCTTCAACTTACACCTACCATCTGAAGACATGTTGACAGTGTCATCTGATAATCAGCATGAGTGCTGTCTGTGTAACTGTTGCTGGGCTGAAACACTTACAGTTCATTCCGAATGATAAGTCTTTTTGACAAATAATCCGTTGCTGGTGATTATTAATCAATTGTGATGGTGAGGCTGTGGCATTTGCTACAGACTGACTAGGTAATGTTTCAGACCATTGTAGCTGCTAGGAACTTTGAAAGGAGGGATTCAGTCTTACGTCAATGTTTATCATGAAATATATTAAATTACAATTTGCACTGTACTTTCAATTTTGTCCCAACCATCCTGGAATATGACTTTATGGATTCCAGGCACGCTCTGTTTCCTTAACACATCATCAAGTTATTAGTTAGCAAACTGTTCTCTTGTGAAGAACCCACAGTCATTCATGAGCTGATACAATGTAGAGCTGGAGGAACACAGCAAGTCGGATAACATCAGAGGAATAAGAGAGTTGTTGTTTCGGGCCTAGTCCTGATGAAGGGTCTAGGCCCGAAACATTGACTCTCTTACTCCTCTGATGTTGCCTGACCTGCTGTGTTCCTCCAGCTCTACACTGAATCGACTCTGACTCCAGCATCTGCAGTTCTTGCTATCTCCGCAGTCATTCCTGACACTGCCATGTTCCCATGTCCACACATGCGTACCTTTCAGACCTGAGTAGCATCAGGAGCAGGAACCCTGATCTTTGTTCTTAAGAATCAATCTACTTTTAGGTAATTATAGCACACCGACTGCTCCCCCAGTGGAGATCCAACATCTGGGCACCACTGCTATAACAAAAATTTTTATTTATTGACTGCCTTTAAAGTAATAAATATTTCAAGATTCTTCATTAGAGGGTGATAAAATAAAATTTGATGTTGAACTAGCCAAGGAGATGTTAGGGCAGATGACCAAGAGTTTGATGGAAGTAGTAGGTCTCAAAGAACGCTTTATAGGTGTAAAGTGAGTCAGAGAGGATTAGGCAGGGCTTGGGATCTTTGAAGCTGCAGGTAAGGCCACTGCTTGTTGAGTGACGAAAATCAGGAATGCTCTTTCGATCAAAATTAAACGAAAGTGGATATCACAGAGGCTTGTGCAGCTGGAGGATATTAGAGTGAGACTGTGAATGGATCTGAACATAGGGGTGAAAAGTTGAAATTTGATCAACTGGGAGCCAATGTAAGTCAATGGGTTATGGGATTTAATGGGACTTAACACATAGGCAGCAGAGATGTGCATGCCCTCAATTTTGTGGAAGGTAAATTGTGCAATACTGGCCAGGTTACATTGAAATAGTCCAGTCTGGAAGTAACAAAGGCATGAAAGAAAGTTTCAACAACAGATGAGCTGAGGCAGGAAGACAATCAGAGTTGGAAATAGACAGTCTTAGTGAGGGAATTGATTTGTGATAAAGAGCTTTTGATCAAACTTGAAATCATCATTATCTGCAAAGTTCAGTTCAAAACTTTATCTCAGAGTCAATCACATTTCTGTGGGATTGGGGTCATTAAAAGCCAGACCAGATAAGGATGGTAGATTTAAAAGCAAAATACAGTAGCTGCTAGAAATCTGGATAACACAGGGAATGCTGGAGAAACTCAGCAGTCTGGCAGTATCTGTGGAGGGAAAATGGAGTCAATGTTTTGAGTCCAGTAGGACTCCTTTTCAGCAAGCCTTCAGACACGAGTAAATGGGATAGGTTTTTATGACAACGGATAGTAGGCACCTTCAGACTGACATTTTATTCCAAATTTGTATTGAATTCAAATTTCACCATCTGCCAAAGTGAGATTCAATCCCATGTTTTCCAAACTTTAGCCCCAGCTTCTAGATTATAAATCCAGTCACACTGACACTGGGTCATCTGATGCATATGGGGATTTGTTCCTGAAGGATGGGGAGCACACCCTTTGCTGCTGCGGACATCTGTAGGCTCTAGGATCAATATAGTGTGGAGCTGGAGGAACACAACAGGCCAGGCAGCATCAGAGGAACAGGAGAATTGATGTCACAGTTATGTTATTGGAAATGGGAGCCTAGGTATGGCTGTCAGTGATCGGTGTCTCCAGGGAAAAAATGGTATCTTACCGTTTAAGGATTATTACAAATTCCTCTCATTTCTGTATTAAATTATTTGGTTTGTACTATGAACCTTACCTTTAAATTAAGTATGCTGAATGTCCAAGCGTGTAAATTTTGAGCTAGATTTTGTCATATTGTCTGTGGCCCTGATGGTAAAGTGGAAAACGATACCATCTCAGCCAATTGGAGGGCTCACAGTACCACTGGGAGTGGTGCCCACTGCAGGGACTGTAGCCAACCCAAAGTGGCAGCATGGACACCACTCTGGAATTAATTGGATTAGGGACTGGGTGGAAAGGGCAAGTCAAGCAGGTGCCAATTGGTAGGGGAGGGAAAGATGCATATGGGGATTTGTTCCTGAAGGATGGGGAGCACACCCTTTG
>JAHRHZ010000249.1:41428977-41456284 GCA_024137785.1 Ginglymostoma cirratum
GGAACACAACAGGCCAGGCAGCATCAGAGGAACAGGAGAATTGATGTTTCGGGTTGGAACCCTTCACCAGGACTGGTGAGGGGGAAGGGTGCTGGGAAATAAGTAGGAGCAGGAGGGGTGGGGCTGTGGAAGATCGGTGGGAAGGTGATAAGTGTATGCAGGTAGGGGTAGTGGGGATTGGTCAGTGGGAAGGAAGGAGCGGAGAGGTGGGAAAGAAAATAGACATGTTGTGTCAGGTCAAGGAGGCAGGGGATAAGTGGTAGGATTGGACATGGGATGAGGCCAGGGTGGGGAGGTTTTGCAACTGGTGAATTCTATGTTCAGGCCATTGGGCTGTAGGCTCCTGAGGTGGAATATGACATGTTGTTCCTTCAGTTTGCGTGTGGCGTCATTGTGACACTGAAGGAGGCCCAGGACAGACATATCACCCAGGGAGAGGGAGGGGGAGTTAAAATGGTTGGCAACTGGAAGGTGCTGTTGATTATAGGATATAGCAGATGCTCTACAAATCGGTCACAGAGTCTGCTCTGGTCTCACCGATGTAGACAAGGCCATATTGGGAGCTATGGATATAGTAGACCAGGTTGGAGGATGTACAGGTGAACCCCTGTCAGATATGGAAAGATTGTCATGGGCCTTGTATGAAGGTGAGAAAGGAGGTGTAGGGGCAGGTGTAACACTTTCTGCTGTTGCAGGGAAAGGTGCCGGACATGGTAGGGTTGATGGAGAGTGTGGAGCAGACGAGGGAGTCATTGAGTGAGTGGTCACTATGAAAGGCAGATAGACGTGGGGAGGGAAATATCTTTTTGGTGGTGGGTTCGAGTTGTAGGTGGCGGAAGTAGCGGAGGATCTTGTGCTGGATGCGGAGGTTGGTGGGGTGGTATGTGAGGAGCCGGGGGACTCTGTCCTTATTTTTGTTGGGGTAGGCGGTTTGAAGGCAGAAGTGCAGGAAATGCAAGAGGTGCGGTTGAGGGCACTTTCGATCAATGAAGGCGGGAAGTTATGGTCCTTGAAGTAGGAGGACATCTGCGATGTCCAGAAGTGGGATACTCCATCTTGGGAGCAAATGCAGTGGAGGCGGAGGAATTGGGAGTTTGGGATTGCATTCTTGCAGGAGGGTGGGTGAGACGAAGTGTGGTCAAAATAGCTGAGTCAGTGGGTTTGAAATAGATGTCAGTGCTGAGACAGTTACCGGATTATGGAGATGGAGAGGTCCAGGACGGAGAGAGTGGTATCAGAGATGGTCCAGGTGAATTTGAGTTTGGATAGAAGGGTGTTGGTAAAGTTGATGAACTGTTCAAGCTTCTCATGGGATCACCAGGCAGCGCCGTTTCAGTCATCAATGTCACAGAGGAAGGGGTGAGGGATGGTAGCATTTTAACAGTGGAAGAGGGACTGTTCCGCGTGTCCTATGAAGAGGCAGGCGTAGCTCACACTCTTACAGGTGCCCATATCCACCCTTTTAGTTAGTAGGAAGTGGGAGGAGTTGAAGGAAAAGTTGTTAAGGGTAAAGGCAAGTTCCATTAGGTAGATGAGGGTGTCCGTAGAGGGGGACTGTTTAGGTCTGCAGGAGAGGAAGAAGCTGAGGATTTTAAGGCCATCTGCATGGGGAATACAAGTGTACAGCGACAGGATGTCCATGGTGAAGATGAGGTTTTGGGGCCAGGGAATTGAAAGTGTGGGAGGAGGTGGAGGTAGTGTCCCGGACATAGGTGGGGAGTTCCTGGAACCGGGAGAAAATATAGATTCAAGGTAAGTGGAGATGAGTTCAATGTGGCAGGAGCAGGCAAAGACAATGTGTCGACTGGTGCGCTCAGGTTTGCGGATTTCCTCCGCATCTGCTGCATCTGCTCCCAAGATGGAGCATTCCACTCCCTGACATCCCAGATGTCCTCCTACTTCAAAGACTGCAACTTCCCCCTTCCATTGATCAAAAATGCCCTCAACTGAATCTCTTGCGTTTCCCACACTTCTGCCTTCAAACCCCCTCCCTGCAACAAAAATAAAGACAGAGTCCCTCTTGTCCTCATATACCACCCCACCAACCTCCGCATTCAGCGCATCATCCTCTGCTACTTCCGCCACCTACAATCCGACCCACTATCAAAGAGACGTTTCCCTCCCCACCCCTATCTGCCTTTCATAGGGACTGCTCGCTCCATGACTCCCTCGTCCGCTCCACACTTCTCACCAACCTCACCACGCCCGGCACCTTTCCCCACAACTGCAGAAAGTGTTACACCTGTCCCTACACCTCCTTTCTCACCTCCATCAAAGGCCCAAGACAATCTTTCCATATCTGACAGGGGTTCACCTGTACATCCTCCAAACTGGTCTACTATATCCGTGGCTCCCGATGTGGCCTCTTCTACATCGGTGAGACCAAGTGCAGACTCAGTGACTGATTCACGGAGCACCTGTGCTCTATATGCTATAACGGACAACAGCTTCTAGTTGCTAACATAGAGTTCACCAGTTTCAAAATCTCCCAACCCCCACCCAGTCTTATCTCATGTCCAAACCTCCCTCTCATCCCCCCCTCCTTGACCTGACACAACGTGTCCATCATCTTCCCCACCTATCGTCCCCACCCTTCCCACTGACCAATCCCCACTACCCCTACCTGCATCCACCAATTGCCATCTCACCTACCTTCCCTATCCCCACCCCTCCCTGCCTCAATTTATTTCCCAGCTTCCTTCCCCGTCCCCAGTCCTGGTGAAGGGTCCCAGCCCAAAACATTGACTCTCCTGCGCCTCTGATGCTGCCTGACCTGCTGCGTTCCTCCAGCTCCATACTGTGTTTGACTATGATTCCAGCATCTGCAGTTGTTGCTGTCTCCTGTCAGTTATATGATGCCTGATCAGGATCCTCTCTCTGTCTAAGTGAGCAGAGAGACCATCAACTCTTATTGGATAGCCTCCCTGCACTACAAAGGGCTTCCCCTGCTTTTGTCAATCTGCCATTGGTTGTGGAATAATTGGCCGTTCCTGGGCCTCAATTCACCTCTGAGCAGGAACATGTCTTCAACATTTCCTACTGTTGAGATCATTGCTGAGGGTAGCGAAGGTGATGGCACTACCCCTTGCACCTTGTCTCCCAATTCAGTGGCATCCTTAGATCACATTCTAACTTGAACACATCCCTGTATTTTGAGAAACATAAAACAAATGGTAGGCGGTTTCCAAAACATCAGGGCTAAATCATAAGGTGGAAATTTTAATTCACTCACTACCCACTTGCAGGGTTAAAATTGGACCAATACATTTTACTGAGACTGCATCAATGGTAGCTCAGTTATTCTTGTAGACTGTATTAAATTCCACTCACTGTTTGCTTCTCCATGAAGCACCCTTTCACTGTGTTTCTTGTAACATACCTACACAGTGTTAGTTTTCCATTGTGACTCCAATTAAGCACACTTTACAAATTGTACCCTCACAAATTATTTAAGATCTACAGTTGTTGGACTTACATCCGCATCAATAAAAATTTTCAAAACATATGTGTTTCATTTTGCCCAGATCAACATCAGGTCATTTATCAGATATTTAAGGATTTAATCCACGATCAAAACAAGAAAAATATGAATGACGAAGTCCCAGTAAAATGGATGAGTCTAATTTTAACTCTGCAAAGGAGTGGTGAGCCTTGTTGTTTTGGATACCATCTATCACTTGTATTATGTTGACCAAAATAAAGCGATGTATTCAAGTTACTGTGTAAATGTGAAATGTTGTACATGAAGACTAACTGAGGCTAATTGGCATCACAATGGCATTTGTAACTCTTTTCATTCATAGCCACCTGCTGTGCATTCTTAACCTAATTTGTTCAGCATTGTAGCTGAATGAATATACACACATGTACAGCTTACTTAGGCTATGAATGTGATGTGGAACACTCTCACTTTTTGGAATATCTTAGAAGCTGATTCTTCTGAAACTCAGTTGACTGACTTTTAAACCAATAGATGTTTCCAAATATCCAAATACTAATGGCCAGTGGGGCAAAAATATTAAATACAGTGGTGTCAAGAGCAGTTGGTTGAAGATGTTGCTTATGGTTTTAAAATGAATTTTGCAGGTGTATCAAAAATGCCTATGGCAGAGTATGTTATGTAAATGTACCATGCATTGGCATTGTCTCTTCATCAACTGAGCACACTTAATTTAGTACAGAATACATCAAGGAAGGCAGTAAAGTAAATTTAAATACTCCCAATTCTTTAGGGATGTATTTTAACTAAATTTTACACTAAATTAACTTTAATATGTTAAAAATTTGCCATTTTATTTGCAGTGTTGTGTACCTGTAAGAATACTTTTTTTTTAACAAGAGAGTGGTGGGTGTGTGGAATGCGCTGCCGGCAGTGGTAATGGAGTCAGATACTTTAGAGACATTTAAGCGACTCTTGGATAGGCACATGGAGGATGGAAAAATGTAGGGTATGCAGGGTAGATTGATCTTAGTAGAATAATGGGTCGGCACAACATTGTGGGCCGAAGGGCCTGTACTGTGCTGTGCTGTTTCTATGTTCTTCTATGTTCTATGTTCTAAGAGACACTAGAATATTAAATTAACAGTTAGGAAAAAGATCTGTTTGGTTTTGCAAGATTGTGTGATCTTATATGAGTGGGAATGAAAATAGGAGAGAAGTTGCACGATTCACCTTTTAGGTTGTGCAGATTTTAAATAAAATGATTAAAGGAAATATGGATTCTCTATGAGAATTTGGTAAGGGTTTGGATTTTCAGTCACCCAGGGGAGCAAGGTCAGGTGTTGGGGCACACTGAAAATAGATGCATTTAAACCGTGTGTCAGTCTTCTGATGAGTCAACGATGTGTTGGAATTTTTAAAAACAGCGTGGATGAGTATCGGGCAACTGGCAAGTGACTTGCTGCTAATTTTGTTGATAAGATTAAATAACAGGCTGGAGAGGGCTGGTATCAAACTTTCAGAGTTAACAAAGAACGAGTGAACAGACTAGAACATATTAGTGCAGAGCTTCAGGAGCACAATGGGGAAAGTTTGATGATTGTGGCTTCTAATGAGAAATTACATTTAAAAAAAAAACCATCAAATTGAGGTGACACAAAATTGCCCTTCACTTGGGCAGAGTGGCTTGTGTACCTGAAGAGTGAGTTTTTGTGAATTTGTGTGAACTCTGAAGCTGTTGCTCATCTGTTTTCCTGCCTGCTTGATTGTCCCAGCAAATAGCAAGCCCAGTAAGGCTGCTACTTGCTTTCTAATTTGCTTTACCAGAATTCAGCTCCTGCCTCTTCCGTGCCACCATTATCCCGATCTGGATGCCAAACCTGCCACTGGTCCACTTAGGGCTTTGCCCTGTAAAAGGTGTGTGGTGTCACTAACACTAATGTCGTGCATAGCCAGGATACAAAATGATCCAGTTATCAATTTCCCAACTCGATTGAAAATCCAATCCAAAGTCTTAGAAAACCAGTAATGTTCAATATGTACTGGCCATTGTTGAATTAATACTCAGTTTCTTCTGGTTGAGATAAGAAACTACTTTTTTTTGTTATTTAGGGCATACAACAGCCATTTAATTACTTCAGTACTATTCTCAGTGCACTTTGACTCTCTTAGAATGTCAGATAAAAAGAAATCCCTTGCAAAAATACAGCAAACATGGGATTGTCTTCAGGAAAAGTTCAGTCTGAACTCATCCACCACTAAGACAGATTTATCTCACTGCAATTTGTGCAGTTTTTGCTTTGTGCAAATTAGTTGCTACATTTGCCTACATAGCAGCATTGACTACACTTCAAAAGGACCGCAAGGGCTATAAATTGCTTTGAGACATCCTGAGATGATGAAACACACTTTTTAATGCAAGTTTTCTTTTACTGCTTCCTTTCAGCAGAGGTAATTTTAAATCTTGGTGATGAAGTAAAATGGATAATATTGAATCAGAAGTTCTTCATCCTGTTTTTCTTTCACTGCTTCCTTTCTGTAGGGGTGATTTTAAATTTTGGCGATGAAGTAAAATGGATAATGTTGAATCAAAAGTTCTTCATCCTGTTTTTCTTTGCATTCAAGTTCATGGAAAGGAAATTTGAGTGGAATGTTTAAAAGATTACTGATCTAATATTGCCTGATTATACTCTTCCCAATTACCTCATTACTCAGTTAATGTTTTTAAAAGTTTATTGCATATATTGATACACTGAATATCGCTGTTTGGAAATGGATCCATATCCCAATTTGGACACAGTTTCCCGAGGGCTGTTGAAGGTAGAGAGCCATATAAATATTAATGCAGACTAGAGTGAACGCAATAATGTTCTTCTCAAAACTAGGCTCACCACTGCGAGGGCCCAATAACGGGAATGGAACCCAAAAAACAAACCCTTTCATGTTCTCAAGAAGCACCAAAAGACGACAGATAGGATAAATACTCAGAATAAAGCTTGTCTCCACTCTGCCATTAACTACATTCTTAACTATAGCCTCAGAAGAGGGCTGATCATCCTTGGGTCCTTTGAAAGTCAGATTTCCAACTAACTGTGCAGCAATTTTATGTTGTGGGACCTTGCGTTTTGACTTTGAGATGGCAGTAACATTTCTAATATTGGAAAGGAATTAATAGACAGTCTGTTCTTTTGCAATAAAGTGCACAAGACTAAGATTTTTAAAAAATATCTGATGTTTAAAAGTGTTGGCTTTGCATACAGTTGTAGCATAAACCAATATCAGTGCAAAGCTCAAAACTGTGACTTCCTTCTCCTGGTGATCTCATACCACACAGAATGCCAATTCAACGTCTAATGCATTTATGAGGGCTGGTTTAACAAATGTTTAATTAAAAACAGCAAATGTTGGAATTATTCAGCAGATCAGACAGCATCTGTGGAGAGAGAAAGAGAATCAATGGTCCAGGTTAACCTTTCATCAGAACACCAAATCAATGTTGATAATAAGTGCCTTACATGTTATCGTCTAATATGTCCACCCAGAAAACAAGACAGTGTGCTGGAAGGGCCAATAACAGTGGAATCAATTCACAGCACTTCCAAAGAGCATGCAATGTGTAGATCTTTATAAGCCTTGCCTGGGTAGCAGCTAAGCCTCAAAGCCTTCTATACAGTCTCCTTTGTTCCTTGCAGTCACCTGGAAATCAAAGTCAATACTTGTTATAGCGCGTAAAGAAAAATGTGAACTTCAATAAACACAATTCTTCCAGAATTATTAAACAGGAAAATAGAAGTTTAATTTCAATTGTTGGTTTTCCACACTCTGGTGGTCTTGTCTGCAAGTGAAGGTTAGAGTTTATACAAAAGAGAGTTCCATTTCCTTTATAACAAGGTGTGGGGCTGGATGAACACAGCAGGCCAAGCAGCATCATAGAAGCAGGAAGGCTTGATGTTTCGGGCCTAGACCCTTCATCAGAAATGGGGAAGGGGAAGAGGGTTCTGAAATAAATAGGGAGAGAAGGGGAGGCGGATAAAGGATGGATAGAGGAGAGGATAGGTGGAGAGGAGGCAGACAAGTCGAAGAGGCGGGGATGGAGCCAGTAAAGGTGAGTGTAGGTGGGGGGGTAGGGAGGAGATAGGTCAGTCCAGGGAGGATGGACAGGTCAAGGGGGCAGGATGAGGTTAGTAGATAGGAGATGGGGGTGGGGCTTGAGGTGGGAGGAGGGGATAGGTGAGAGGAAGGACAGGTTAGGGAGGCGGGGACGAGCTGTGGTTTTGAGATGCAGATGGGGGAGGGGAGATTTTGAAGCTTGTGAAATCCACATTGATACCATTGGGCTGCAGGGTTCCCAGGCTGAATATGATATGCTGTTCCTGCAGCCTTCGGGTGGCATCATTGTGGCATTGCAGGAGGCCAAGGATGGACATGTCATCTGAGGAATGGGAGGGGGAGTTGAAATAGTTCGCGACTGGGAGGTGCAGTTGTTTGTTGCGAACTGAGCGCAGGTGTTTTGCAAAGCGGTCCCCAAGCCTCCGCTTGGTTTCCCCAATGTAGAGGAGGCCACAACGGGTACAGCGGATGCAGTATACCACATTGGCAGATGTGCAGGTGAACATCTGCCTGATGTGGAAAGTCTTCATGGGGCCTGGGATTGGGCTGAGGGAAGAGGTGTTTCTGCACTGGGATCTTTGGGAAAGCAAAGGTATCATTTATCATTATTGTCAGGCATACAGGCCTCTCCAAATTACTACAGCAGAATAGTTTAGATTTTAAATGTTCATCAGCCTGGTGTGGTTACAAAGGGGGTGTGAACTGATGTAGTTTCAGAAAACCTTTGAAATGAGGTGGGTACTTGGGATGAATTAACCAATGATGTGGCTTCAAGGGCACAGGAATACCAGGTTTCAGAGAATGCTGCCATCTACTGTGAATTGTACAAGAGCTGTCAGAAGTCCCTGCACATATTATAAAGCTTTGTGTTAATTGCCACTTCAGTGCCAATGAGGTAAACGTAAGTGGCCAATTGCATGAAGTTTTAAGTCTGTCAGAATTGGACAGTGAAATGGATGAGCACAGTATCCTTTCACCCCCAGAAGCTGGGTTCTATTTCAATCTGGAAAAATGGGAAAACTTCCCCTTTGTAGTTTCTGCTGAGAACTGGAGTTCAGCCACTACAAAATAAGAATCTATAATTTGATGGTGTACAAGATGCTTTTCTAAATCGGGTGTCCAATGCATTTTGATTGATAGTGACTATAATTCCTCATCATATGTTTCAGTCGGGATTTGCTCCAGAAATGCCTTTGTTTTGCAAGTAACTGAACTTAATTATGCCACATAATATGTCCATGGACTGGACATTTTCCTTCCCCTACCAAATCCTCTTTATTTGAAGGTGGAATTATCCCTAAATTATTTCGGTAGGCTTCACAACATCTTCCCACCCAGTTCAACTTTCCTCCTATGTTACAACTGACTGGGGAAGGTGTCAAAATCAGTTCCCCTCATTAAATCTTTATCATAGCTCTCAGGCCCCCAGTCCCACCCCCACTGGGATCTGCAAAGGCAGTCCCATTGAAAAATCACAGATTTAGCTTTACTTCCAGGATCCATTACCTCTTCCACTTGAGGACTGCCTGTAATCGCAGCAATGGCAAGCTTTCAAACCTATTCCTTCTGGGACTGTACAGCAGCTCTTTTCCTCCCAGAAATCCCAAACTGAAACCATTAAGGCTGCTTTCAGATACACTAAGGAGGTGGAGGTGATTTGTTGGGGGGACGAGGAAGGGATGGAGGAGAAAGGGGAAGGGTACTGGGTTTCAGGTGGGTGGGCTGACATTTAATATTGTAATAAGAGGTGTGCATCATGCAAACCCCAGACACATATATCTATTGTCACTGTCTTTCATGGGATTGCGAGCATTACTAGTAGGTCAGCATTTGTTGCCCATTTCCAATTGCACTTGAACTGAGTGACTTGCTTAATAATTTCAGAGAGCAGTTGAGAGTCAAACCATTATGGAGGATCAGCAGTCACACGTAGGCCAGGCCAGGTAAAAACAGTAGATTTCCTTCCCATTAGTAAAGACATTAGTAAACCAGATGGGTTTTTACAACAATTTATGATAGTTTCGTGCAATAAGACCACTTTGCAGTTCCTTTTATTAATTTAATTTTAATTTCACCCACGACCATGGTGGGATTTGAACACATGTTCCAAGAGCATTCCCCTGGGCCTCTGATCATTCATGCAGTGACACTACTAACACTTGTGTGTAATTTCTCTCTGATTTGTTATTCATTTTTTTGATCTTTGAAATGATGAGCCCAAATCTGAAACAAGTTGTATATAGAATTTATCTGCATCAACTTAATTAAACTCCCATCACAATTTTACAAATTTTAGTAAAGTCACCATGAAATATTGTGTTTTGAACTAAGAACAAACTAAACATCCTTAACTGTTCATGTGGCTTTGCTTTGTGATGCTCCTCTTGGTTGCTCAATTCTCCATCTCCTGTTATGGAACACCAAGAGGAACAACTCAACTGTTTATACTGTGACATAATCATCCCTTTTGATATGTTTCAATGTCTTACAGCACAAACCAGTATATATACCCATCCAGGGTATTTGAAGATGGGGGGTCATAAAATGTATCGCATGTAAGCCTGTTGACTATCTACCTACCCTGATCTGGCTTCCATTTAATGGGTTGGAGTGATGGGGTGTTGGAGGCATAGAAACATAGAAAATAGGTACAGGGGTAGGCAATTTGGCCCTTCAAGCCTGCACCACCATTCAATATGATCATGGCTGATCATACTTTTTCAGTATCCCTTTCCAGCCTTCTCCCCATACCCTTTGATCCTTTTAGCCGCAAGGGCCACATCCAGCTCCCTCTTGAATATATCAAATGAACTGGCCCCAACTGCTTCCTGTGGGAGAGAATTCCACAGGTTCACAACTCTGAGTGAAGAAATTCTTCCTCAACTCAGTTCTGAATGGCTTACCCCTTATTCTTAGACCGTGACCCCCTAGTTCTGGAACATTCTTCCCACATCCAGCCTGTCCAGTCCCATCAGGATTTTATAGTTTCTATGAGATCCCCCCTGTCATTCTTCTAAATTCCAGTGAGTGCAAGCCTAGTCGATCCAGTCTTTCCTCATATGTATTGGTGGAGACAATGGTGTTGGATATATTAAGATATTCGGATGCTCTAGATGAACCTTCAGTTTGGCACAGTCACCTTTTGCTCAGAGAAGGCTGCAGTCCCATGGTGACCACTCAAACCTGGCACCAACTAGATTAGCTGGCAGGTCTCAATGGAAGGACTTCTGCCCAGATGGCAATGGAAATCCTGCCCTAAGTCAGCCAAACGTCAAATGGTTGCATTATTGGGTGGACCTTTTTTAGGCAGGCTTCCAACTTTTCATCATAGTGTGGGTGGGGTAGGGGCCTATGGGGTCAAGTGCAACATAGCACTGTAAACTTCAGCAAATCATCCAATTTTTCACAATTTCCAAGCTCATTTCCTGTTCAAAATATAACAGTAGTTATTCCTTACTTGCTCCTTGTCTTCCTACTAAATATTTTATATCTGCCCATATTAAATTAAAATCAACATTTACTAACCCAGGTTAGGAAAGTATCTAAATACCTCTACATAGGCTGCATAGGTCTGAATTATCTTGTTCTATCACTACATTGTGTAATAGGTCAGGAAGTTCTCATGTTACCATGAAAAATGGAAAGCATAGGTAATATATTTATCTGATTTTTGGAAAAAATAATCTAGTGGAAATGGAATTTGTTCACGGGGACGTTTTAAGCTAATGCATCAATCTGAAAATTGACTCAGGTGTAGTGGTGCTTATATACCGAACCCAACTTTATTTCCTACTGAAATCAACATTAGGGTGGACACAATATTTGATTTCCCAAACAGGAGTTCAGACCATTGATTATATGGGAGGACTCATAAAGATGAGCAATTTATGAAGCCATTGACCAACTGAAGCAGCAATTGTCATGACTATGCAGCTCTGACATTGCACATTTTGAAGAAAACAAAATTATTGAAAAGCTCTAAATTAAGTTCAAAAGTCCTCTCCGAATGGATGTCACACCAGACAACTTTAAGTTCCGTTGTTTTATTGAACTGTGTTATCTTAGTATCGATCAGAAAGGGAAACATTTAGCATTTGATTAACATTTGGACACCACAATCCTGCTGGTTATTTTCAACTTGTAACTTAAAGGTGGGGTGGGGGGATTTCTCAAATGACGTATATAAATTCACAGTTTACACACCATTCTGAGGACATTCCAGGCGTAGCTGTGAATATCCCTGCTCTATTTTAATATATGATCAAAAACAAAATATGTCAAGTGGTAATCGAGAAATCTGTAGCTCACATCCTCACTAATACTGTACTTATGTTAGGTTGACACAGTTTTTACTCTTCCAAAGAAAAGTTAACCTGACTGTGCCCTCCATCCTCTAAGTATAAAGTGTGTAAGTTCCTTTTTCAGATACCTTTGTGGTTGGGGGTCAGTTAGCTCAGTTGGATGGCTGGTTTGTAATACAGAGTAATACCAGATGGGTGGGTTCAACTCCTGCACCACCTCAGATTTCCATAAAGAATTTTCCTTTTCCCCTTGCCTGACACAACGTGGCCCTCAGGCAAAATCACCACCAGGGGGAGGTATTGTCGGTGGACTGTTAAACCAGAGACCGAGGTAATGTTTTGGGGATCTGGTTCAAATCCAGCCATAGCAGGTGGTGGAATTTGAATTCAGTAAAAATCTTAACTAAGAGTGTAATGATGACCATTAAACAATTGCCAGAAAAGCCCATCCTAAAAACCCTAAAATCCTTTAGAGAAGAAAACTGTTCTGATGAAGGGTTTAGGCCCGAAACGTCAAGTTTTCCTGCTCCTATGATGCTGCTTGACCTGCTGTGTTCATCCAGCCCCATGCTTGTTATCTCGGATTCTCCAGCATCTGCAGTACCTTTTATCTCTGTTATCCTTACCCAGTGTGTTCTACATGTGACTCCAGGCCCACAGCAATGTGGTTGACTCTTAATTGCCCCCTAAGCTACTAGAAATCGGCAGGAAATGCTGGCCTAGCCAGTGATGCCCTCATTCTGTGAATGAATAAAAAAAAAATTGTCTCTGTCTCTCTAGAACCACTTCTGATTCTTATGAAATGTGTCTTCTCAAAATAGCCTCATAAACATATCGATGCCTTTTTTTCAAGATGATGATGGTTATACTGGACTATCTGCATATTACAGCCTGTGAGTTTAAATTCCACACACCAACTATAAAACTGAAATCTGGTCT
Organism: Ginglymostoma cirratum; assembly: GCA_024137785.1. Lineage (NCBI taxonomy): Eukaryota > Metazoa > Chordata > Chondrichthyes > Orectolobiformes > Ginglymostomatidae > Ginglymostoma > Ginglymostoma cirratum. Next base: position 41,441,767 of record JAHRHZ010000249.1, read on the forward strand.
ATTGTGGGAAGACAGCAGAAAACCAATCTTGAAAAATTCCGAAGGATTGAAAAAACCGTGAATGCTGGAAATCTGAAACCAAAACAGAAATTGATAGGAAATCTCAGCAGGTCTGAAGGAGTTTTGAAGAAGGGTCACTGGACCGAAATGTTAACTCCGATTTCTATTCAGAGGTGTTGCCAGACCTGCGTAGATTTTCCAGCAATCTCTGTTTTTATCCCTGAAAATTTCTGAGTTGTTGTAAAAGTCCGATCAATTCATCAATTTGAGTAAGAACGAGAATTTGCAAAAAAAGCACAAGAAAGAGAGACATCTTCGACATAATATAATTTTTGATGTAATATACAACACCTATATATGTCAGGTAAATAAAATATAGTAGCCATATTGTGTGATTCAAATTTCCTTTTATACAAGGTGCATCTTTTTTCTTTCCCGATGACCTTTCAGTCTTCAGTTGTACACCTGAAATATTCTTGCTTTAAGCTGACGTTTTCCAACAATACCTAAAAAGCTGTCTCCCTCAAGGAAATGAACTAAATTGCAATATATTTGCATTAGATCAAAAATATTACAATATATTCACAATATATTTCTATAGGGACTATTTCATCTCGTCTACTGTACCGTAACACTTGCCCAATTTAGAATGACAGATGCGGTCTATTCTTTGGCTGTCAGAGCTTTAAGACTTGTAGTAGTCAGTATATTGCATTTTCAAAACTGCTATTCAGTGCCTGGCCTGCAGTCAAATGCATATTGCTTTTATTTTTCCTGTCAGTATCCAAGGGGACCGCAGTGTGTTTTGCATTACAATGATATGAGATCAAAATTATTACAATTGTTGACTGATTCTTGCCTAACAGCCTTTTCAAATTGCAAGCACTGATTTTAAGCTAGTAGCTACTTTGAGAGCTATGATCATCTGGTTATACTACTGACTTCTCACTGTGATATTATCTGGATTTGCATGTTAATTTAAATGCATATGAAGAAGACTGATGAAGACTTCTAAATTATTGAGTGGCAAATAGTCCCTGTAATTCTTTATGAACATTAAAGATGCAAAACAATTTAGCAGATGCTTTGGAATCTTTCTAAATTTGGACTTTTGAACAACTGCGTAACTCATGTGGCCAGCATGCTGAGTATTTGGTTCGATATATTTCATGGACAACTGAGAATTGCATTGTGATGGCAGTATGGTCTGTCCTGATAAGACAAGGACATGTCTGTACTGTACATCAACATGTCCAGTGTGCTGTACATTCTCCCAATGTGACGTTTCATCAAACTTGCAACGAAATGCTGTTAAGCCGCACTGTAGCACAACAAAATGATGCCATGTGTGAGGGCTTTACCTTTGTGGTTTTACTTAGACCAATTAGAATCATTGTTAATGATTCCCATGTTCAGTAACAGGCTAACAGTTTAATTTAGATGAATGTGAGGTGTTGCATTTTGGTAAGGCAAACCAGGACTTATACAGCGAATGGAGGGCTCTGGGGAGTATTGCCAAATAGAGACCATGGGGTGCAGGGGCATAGTTCCTTGAAAATGGAGTCGCAGGTAGACAGGGTAATGAAGAAGGTGTTTGACACACTTGCCTTCATTGGTCAGTGCATTGAGTGTAGGAGTTGGGACATAACATTATGGCTGTACAGGACGCCGGTGAGGCCACTTTTAGAATACTGCATTCAATTCTGGTCTCCCTGCTATAGGAGAGATTTTGTTTAACTTGAAAGGGTTCAGAAACGATTTACAAGTATGTTGCTGGGTTTGGAGTGTTTGAGTTACAGGGAGAGGCTGAAAAGGCTGGGGCTTTTTTTTCCGTGGAGTATCGGAGGCTAAGGAGTGACCTTATAGAGGTTTATAAAATCATGATGGGCATGGATAGGGTAAATAGCCAAGGTCTTTCTCACAGGCTAGGGGAGTCCAAAACTAGAGGATATAGGTTTAAGGTGAGAGAGGAAAGTTTTAAAAGGGATCTGAGGGACAACTTTTTGACATAATGTATGGTACATGTATGGAAGTAGCTGCCAGAGAAGGTGGTGGAAGCAGCTACAATTACAACATTTAAAAGATGTCCGGATGGGTACATGAATAGAAAGGGTTTAGAGGGATATGGGCCCAATTCCAGTAAATGGACAAGTTTAGTTCAGAATATCTGGTCGGCGTGGACATGTTGGCCTGAAGAGTCTGTTTCCATGCTGTACAACTCTATGACTCTATGATATTTGCAGATTCCTCCATAGAGTCTGCTGTGGTGCTGCTTTTGTGACAACTTTGACCTGAAATGGAAGTGTGGAAAATTTATACTTCTTTGAAGAAGGCCTGTGGAATCGGTGCATGGTTTTTACTTCACTTGTAAAGGGATCAGTTATGATTTTCTTGGATAATAAATATTACTGGTCAATGTGACCTAATGACCCTAGAGCTCGAAATAGTACGAACAGGGAGGGCTTGAATATTGGGACATTTTGTGGCTGAAAATGCGAAGCAGCAGCAAAGATGAACAAGTAAGGTATATTTACAAGGAGTTGCATGTGTAGTACAGTTAAGGATGACAGAAAGCTGAAGACAAGGTTAATACAATGATTTTGAATTGGACAGTCTAAGGTCATGCTTCATTTTTGCCAGAGCCTACCAGACCTTTCAACAAAGTTACAAAATAGCCATTATTGTCATGTGCACTCGAGTGAGTGCAGTGAAAAGTTTGTTAGTTCACCTCTCGGTACCATGTTAGATGCAAGGTACCAAGGTACTTTAAAAGTTGTTACAGAATTGCAATAGCATGGGAATATAGAGTTTAAAAGTGCAGAATGAGAATAAAAAGTGCCTTCAAAGTACTCAAGTTACGGTCCTCTTCCACTGAGAGCTTGCCCACCAGGCTTCAGAGGGACGAAGCCACGTTGCCTCCACGCGCTGGCGTCCATACAGGACTCACCTCCAGGACTCGTACCCCTGCCAACCTGGACTTACTCTGCTACTGCTCTGGGCCCTGGCTGTGACTCGGCTCCCAGCTGGGCCCGCACTCGCTCTGTTCCTGTTCCAGCTGTCACTCGGCTCCCAGCTGGGCCCGCACTCACTCTGTTCCTGTTCCAGCTGTGGCTCATTTCCCAGCTGGGCCTGCACTCGCTCTGTTCCTGCTCTGACTGTGACTTGGCTCCCAGCTGGGCCTGCACTCATTCTGTTCCCACTCCAGCTGCAACGCGCTTCTAAGACTGGACCCACACATGTTCTGCTGCCGCTCCTGGCTGCAGCCGTGATTCGCTTCCAGGACTCGGCCTGCGTTCACTGTGCTCCTGCTCTGGCTGCGACTCGCTCCGGGACTTAATACCCCCATCCTGGCCGCGACTCATCTCCCATGTCGGGCCGGTCTCGGACACCGTTCTCCATCCCTTCCAGGTCGGGTACTTTAAGAAGTTAAAAGTTGGGTGGAGGAAGAAAAACTGCAGCAAGAGGCAAAATAGTGAAAGAGGAAAAGGAGCTGGTGCGCAGACGAGGTCCGGCTGGCGTTTATTAAAGGAGTCAGATAAAATAATTCTTGTAGAACCTGTGTCATCAAAACTGTCATGAACTTAGCGAAGCACCTTTTGCCGAAATGTGCCATTTGGGTAATGATTGTGTTTGAGAATTTTGGATGAAGTCGAGATGCTGTTACATATGACTGAAGGATGAAGTCTATTGAATAGAAAAAAAGCCCTGTGTCCTGGAGTCTGAGTTGGAAGTACTGTGAAATTACACCTCGTGCCACATTTGTGTGGAGAGTGATACGAATGCCTGGATCTTGTGAGATTGTCTTTGTTGTATCTGCCATTCCATGTAAACTTCTAGTTTGTATTGATTCCAGTTTTCTAGTTAGTGAATGTTTAATTTACATGGATTCTAAATCATATGAAAGTAAATGCTACAAAAAAGTAGAATCTTGATGGTAATTTCTTCATCTGGAGGTCATTCAGTAAATTTGGTCATTTTGGTTTACAGTTTCCCCATTGGGGTTGTAACAACTTCCACCAAAGGCCAGTCTTCACTTCTAAATATATATCCATTCTTTGCAGAGCTCGCTGAAGTAGAACTTTCAAAGATGTTTTATTGAATAGTGCAGTTCACATGTGTATTTTTAGTCCAGTGATTTCTCTCCTTTTGTAACAACAGAACAACTTTAAGAACAAACAGCAGCCCTTTAAGAGCTGTTTGCTTCAAATAACTTAGTCCTGAAATTTTGCTGAATGTCTGCATTTTGCAACAAGAACATTTATTTATTTAATGAGTTGACAGAACTATATTGTTCACAGTAGACATACAGAATGTTCAAACAATAAAATCCCTCTATTCACTGGACTGTGTATGATCAGACCAGTATGTTTTGAACATACAACAGCAAAAAGCTATCACCCAGAGAAATAAAAAATCTATTTCCAAGATGGCAACAGAACCAACAGCACCATGTGTGTAGCATCTGTTTTCTGTCTTGTCTTGGCTCCTATCAAGCCGTCAATGTTGAAGTGAAATTGCTTATTCATAGTTTTGCTTCCTGATGTTCACAGACTTTCGGTCGGCTCTAATGATTTTTACTTTATGGATATTCTACCTGTTACATCACTCAGCAGGTTACATAATTTGAATGCATCCATGATGCAAGGAAATTGTGTATGGTGCATTGGAAGGGGTGGAGTTCAAATGGCATTTTCTAAACATCACTTTTCATTGGATGTAAAAAATGTCAAAAGTATTGACACAGGAAGAAATTCTGCAATTAGGAATTCTGAAATTAGGCAATCAGTCTGTGAACACTCATCCCTCTCATTTTTGTCAAATTTCAAAGATCTTGGATATGACTCATTGATGGACCAAAATAGCATTCATTAAACCTTTGACAATCTTAATCACTCTTTATACATTGCTATCTATGGACCTGATGAAACAAAATCCAGGCACTGGATACCAGTGTCATTGTACCAGAAAGAAGCTTCATTCAACAAACTATTTTAACTTCTTAATAAAAAAAAGGAATAAATTGTTTTCTTTGAAATCTTTAACTTGAAACAATTACATACTTCCATCTTTCCTAAGAATACAACTTTTTATTTTAAGTCATGAGTTTGAAAAAAAAGTTGCATCAGTGAAATTGAGTCAAACAAGGAACAGACCTTCTTGGGTAAAGGGCGTACGGAATCACAAGTGCATTTTGACATGATGGACTAATTATAAAGAATGTAACAGCATAAGAAATAGAGGCCAATATAGACTATTTGGCTCTTTGTGCCAGCTCTGTCATTAGATAGGATCATGGGTGATTTTCCATCTCAACCTCACTTTCCGGCACTAGCCTCATATCCCTTCATTAGCCTGGTATGTGCAAACCTATCAATCTCTATCTTGAATATACTTAAGCCCTTTACAGCAATTTACATGTTTAAGGGAATCACCTTTCTTCTAAATTCTAGTGAATCCAGGTTTAGTTTACTCATTATCTCTTTGTGGGATAATTATCCCAATAACCAACCATGTGAATCTGAATTCTTATTCCACATTACTGTAAGGTAATAATATCCTTTCTTATCCAAAAAGACCAAAACTATACAAAGTACTCCAGGTATGGTCTCATCAAGGGCCCTTATAATTGAAATAACCTCTCATACACAAATACCTTTGTAGTAAAGGTAACATACCACTTGCTTTCCTAATTGCTTTCTTTACCATGTGCAAGGACATATGGGTCCCTACCCTAAGGAACTCCTGCAGAGATATCTTGAAGCTGAGTTAACTGACCTCCCACAACCACAACCATCTTCCTATGTGCCAGGTAAACCTCTAATTGGGGGAGAGTTCCCCCTGGTTCCCAGTGACTCAATCGCTAGTGCTCATTGATGCCACTGTCATTCAAACATGGCCTTGATATCAAGGTAAATGATGTCTTGATGTCTCTGGCATTCAGTTCCTTTGTTCATGTTTGAACCATAGGTGCAATGAGGTCAGGAGCTGAGTGGCCCTGACAGAACCCAAACTATTATTATTATTGAGCTGGCCCTATTTGATAGCACCGTCCATCAATTTAGTGATGATCGGGAGTAAACTGATGGGGTGCTAATTGGCCGAATTGGAATTGTCTCGCTTTTTATGTACAGGACATATCTGGGCAATTTTCTACATTGTCAGGTAGATGCCAGTGTTGTAACAGTACTAGAATAGCTTAGTTCAGGGTACAGCTATCTGTAGAGCGCAAGTCTTCATTATTATTGCCAAAATGTTGTCAGGGGCCATAGCCATGGCGATATCCAGTGCCTCCAACCATTTCTTGATATCATGTGGAGTGAATTGAGTTGGCTGAAGACTGATATCTATGATGTTGGGTACATCTCTAGAAGGCCAAGATAGCTCACCCCCACAGCACTTCTGATTGAAGATTGTTGTGAATGCTTCAGCCTTATCTTTTGCACGAATGTGTTGTGCTGTTCCATCATTGAGGAAGGGGATATTTGTGGAACTTTCTCCTCCAGTGAGTTGTTTGATTGTTCACCACCATTCATGTTTGGATATGGCAGGACTGCAGAGCTTAGATCTGATCCTTTGGATTTGGAATCAATTAGTTCTGTCTATCACTTTCTGCTTATGCTGTTTAGTATGCATGTAGTCCTGTTTGGTGGCTTCGCCAGATTGACGCTGCATCTTCAGGTATGCCTGGTGCTGGTCCTGGCATGCCCTCCTGCACTCTCCATTGGACCAGGGTTGATCTCCTGGCTTGATGGTAATGGTTGTGTGGGGGATATGCCAGGCCATGAGGTTACAGATTGTGCGGGAGTACAGTTCTGCTGCTGTTGGTGACCCACAGTGCCTCATGTATGCCCAGTCTTGAGTTGCAAGCTCTGTACAAAGTCTGTCCTATTTACCATGATGATAGTGCCACACAATAGGATGGAAATTATTCTCAATGTGAAGGTGGAACTTCGTCTGCACAAAGACTGTGTGTTGGTTACTCTCACCGATACTATCATGGACAGATGCGTCTGCAGCTGGCAGATTGGTAAGGATGAGGTCAGGTATACTTTTTTCACTTTTGTTGGTTCCCTCACCACCTGCTGCAGACCCAGTCTAGTAGCTGTGTCCTTTAGGATCCAACCAGCTCGATCAGTTGTGCAGCTGCAAAGACATTCTCTGTAGTGTACAATGAAATCCTCCAACCACAGTGCATCCTGAGCCCTAGCCGCCCTCAGTGCTTTTTCCAAGTGTTGTTCAACGTGGAGGAGCACCAATTCATTACTTGAAGCAGGATGGAGGAGCAGGAGGTTTCCTTGCTCAAATTTGATCTGATGCCATGAAATTTCATGGAGTCCACTGTCAATGTTGAGGAAACCCTGGCAACTGTTTTTCAGATTGAATATCTCTGTGCCACTACCTCTGCTGGGTCTGCTCTGCCAGTGGAACAAGAACACATCCAGGGATGGTGATGAAGCTGTCTGGGACATAATCATTGTCATGGCATCTTTCCTGACAGACAATATCAATCTGTTGCTTGACTAGTCTGTGAGACAGTTCTCCCAGTTTTGGCACTAGTCCCCAGATATTAGTAAAAAGCACTTTGCAGGGTCAACAGGGTTATTTTTACATTGTCTTTTTGAAAATCCAAATGCTAAAAACTATATCCAGTGCATGTTTCTCCCTTAAACATCACATGAACTACAACTGCAAAACATCTCTAACAGATTTGTCAAACATGTTTTTTTGTTTCAAAGTCTATTTTGATGCAGCCCAATCATATCATGTTTTGAAACATGCCAAATAAGAGATTCAAAGATTTTCCCAACTGCTGATGTTAGTTTTTTGTTGGTTCCTTGATCTTTCTGTTCATTATTTCTCAAAAAGAAGAGTTATGAATGCTACCTTGCAATCCACTGGGGCTGCTCCAAAATCTAGGGAATTCTGGAAGATCAAAATCAAAGCATTACTGTTGTTGCAGCCGCCTCTTTAGAAACCCTTAGGACCATCAATGAATCACTTTGTCCCATTAATCTCGTCAGTGCTGTTTCTCTGATACTACTAATTTCTTTCATTCTCACTAGACCTTTGATTTACTGATATGCCTCAATGTGTTTTCCTTTCTACTATGAACAAAGATTAAAAGTATTTGTTGAAGACTCTTCCATTTCCTAATTTCCAATTATAATTTCTCCTGTCCCTACCCGTAGGAAACTCACCTTCTTTCGTTTATTACTTACTTTTTTACATTTGTAGAACCTTTTATTACCTCTTGCTGGTTTAGTCTCAAGTATTCTTTCTTTCTATATCAATTTCTTAATCATTCTTTGTTGAATCCTAGAATCTTCTTAGTCCTCAAATTTACTGCTTTTTGTGACATTGTACGTCTCTTCATTTAATCCAACAATATGCTTAATTTCTCTTGTTAGCCATGGTTGAATCTTGATTCTGTAGTTTTTTTTAATCTATCAGGGAATATTTATTCATTGTAAGTTATGAACTGGTTTTTAAATGTTTACTTTTTTAACTATCATATCCTTTAATCTAGTTTGCCAGTCTATCTCAACCAACTTGCCCTATACTTACAGTCTCAACCTTGTTCAGATTTAAGACTCCACCTAGTTTTTCATCTTCACCATCTCCTATTTAATGCTTTAAGTGACAGTCATTTTCCTTGGGCCTGACCATTAGATATGTGGGGACCTCTTGGAATAACACTTCACCTCAGTATTGTTAACCAAATCACAGCTTAAAAGCCTTCTCAATGAAGGAATTGTTTAAGTCCAAAGGACCATTTCCTCTCAATTTATGGACAAAATTTACTATCAACTCTTTGAAGTTGATTTGAAGGAAGTGGGACATTTAACTGGACCAGCACTTTAAGATAGAAATTCCATTTTTCCCACCTCTGTCCCAGTTAAGTATGGCACACGAAGCTTTGCAGATGCTTTTCTCACCTCATGGCAATTAGTGCCAACTGAAAGGCTTCAGTTTATAACTGCTAGTTTTCAATTCGTTGTAGATAGGACAGTCACCATGGAGAATCCCAAAAAGCAAATCCGGTACACTTTGTATCAGAGATAAAAGGTACTGCAGATGCTGGAGAATCCGAGATAACAAGCATGGGGCTGGATGAACACAGCAGGTCAAGCAGCATCATAGGAGCAGGAAAACTTGATGTTTCGGGCCTAAACCCTGATGAAGGGTTTTTCTGATGAAGGGTTTAGGCCCGAAACGTCAATTTTTCCTGCTCCTATGATGCTGCTTGACCTGCTGTGTTCATCCAGCCCCATGCTTGTTAATCCGGTACACTTTGTTTGTGGGCTGTAAGGAGGTCTCACATTCAAAGGCATTCAGTGCCTGATCAAGGGAACCAATATCGAGAGGGAGATACCTGCTGAAAACCTATCCTTTTATTCAATCACCCCCACCGGCCAGCAAATGCCTTCCAGGCCTTGCTCAGTAGTGGGGGCATCTAGTGCATTCATTGCCCACTGCTGTTACCATTTGTCCAGTGGCACTGATGGCAATGAAAAGCTGCTGACCTCTTATTTAGCAGCATGTTAAAAGGTGATTTCTACCCAAGAGTCCTCAATTCCAGGGAAGTTCCCACCACTGGCCACCTCAGTGGCTGACTGACTCTTCATTTGGTGGATCTTTCTCAAAGGAGGCAACGCAGGGTGCTCACCAGCTCTCCAAATGGCAGCCAATAATTCCATGGCCTGCATTAAATTTCACTCTATTACCTTATGTGACTGGAAATTCTCCATATTTCTCTCTTGGTCCTTTATTTTGCATAATTCTTAAACTTCATTGATTAAGGAGATACACTTTGGGTTCTATTGTTCACAGGTCCCAGATACCTGATTACTCTCATATTTCCAGCAAGTCACAGCACAAAGATGCTTTGAATTTCAGGGTGCAGACAGAAATCTTAACAGCAGGCATGTGATGACCCAAAAGATGCCAGCAGTCTGCTTGTTCTAATTTTTAGGTAAATTTGGCTCCTGAAACACTGGAGTATAATAAATATATTAAGATAAGGGTTTTATGGCATCGTTATAAATCAAATGTCATTTGTTTATTAAACAACACAATTGGTTCCTCACCTTGCCCGACAAACAAAAGCCGTACAGGGTTTTAAAGTCGCAGCTAGAAGTCAGTATAGCAATGAGTTTTACTTTGTTATTTTAGATATTTATAAGCCTGAAAGTCTCCCTTAATTTCACTTGCTTACTGCTTGCTGTGTTCGTTACATTTTCCTAGCTCTTCAATCCAATGCTGTGTTGAGTCCACCGCGTTTTTTGCCCTGTGCTTTGAGGTGCTGCTGTAGGACCACTTCAGACTCTGACCTCCTGCAGTTCTTCTCCCTGCCACCAGTGGTGAACTGCCTGTAAGCAGCACATTTAGGACTGGGGTATCTGTATTTAACCCGATTACAGAAATCATTTTTTTACCCCTGCCTAAGCAATTGGACAATCTGAGCCCATCACACACACTGGAAATTCAAATCAATTTCCGTGAGTTTCCAAGGGAGGTTAATTTCACAATTCTGTACATAAGAGAGACAGCAAGAATCTGCTTATGCCTCTTGACTAAGGCAAGGAGGACCACCCATTTAATTTTGTGACCGTATGCAAACATTATCAACACAAAATATAACAGATTTCCAGTGGCAGCAAAGAAGTTGTGCCAGCCATCGGATTATATACCAGTCATAAATTTGCAATCTGGACAGCAGAGCCGATAGTTGGAATCTATCAGGAAAAACTCAAACTATCTGGAGCACATTGTTCCAGAAAAGACTTGTGAATCCGGAGAATGAGCGAACCTAATAGGTCTTTAAGATTAAGAAGAGTGTGACAAGATAAAAGGAAAATATTTTGCTCCAAGAAGGTTTACAAAACTGGAGTCTCTAAAAACAAAATAGCCAGTTGTAAATCGAATAAAGATTTCATGAAAAATTTCTTTACACAGTTAATGATTAGAATTTGAAATTTATTGCACCAGGGAGTATTTGAGGTGAATAACATATTTGGCTTGAAGGGAAATCCAAATAAGGATCTTGAGGGAAAATGGAATAAGAAGCTATCCACATAACGTTAGAAGAATCAGGGTGGGAAGAGCTGATGTGGAAACACTAGCATAAACATTTTGGACCAAATAGTGTTGAAAAGTTTATACAGTTTTGTGTAATACATTTCATATCAGCCTGGAATATAACAGCCTTGCAGATCTTTTGTCAAAATACATAAATAAAAATGGCTCCTTGAGGTAGTAGGAACTGCCGATGCTGGAGAATCTGAGACAACAAGGTGTAGAGCTGGATGAACACAGCAGGTCAAGCAGCGTCTGAGGAGCAGGAAGGCTGACGTTTCGGGTCTAAACCCTTCTTCAGAAAAGACGCAAAAAACGTGGTGGACTCAATGGAGCATTGGACTGAAGAAGGATCTAGACCCGAAATGTCAGCTTTCTTGCTCCTCTGAAGCTGCTTGGCCTGCTGTGTTCATCCAGCTCCACACCTTGTTGGCCCCTTGAGAGATTTTCTGTTTGATAGACAAAAAAGCTTATGCGACCTCATTGGATTAATAAAATAGTATCTCTGGATTGAAGTATTCTGTGTAATAATTCATATTGAAAGCCATTTTCTTAAGTTTTTTTTGAAGACAAAACCGGTTTTAATGGCTTCCTCTGAAGAGCCGGAGAGCTGCACTGTACAAAAAGTACATTGAGTGTAGAATTGATCTAGTGACATGAACTATGGTGATTGCAGCTTCTTAGCATCGGTGATCTTGTTATTTTAATGTCAGTGAGATGGTCTCCAGTCTCGATGTTATGAATGTAAGTGTGAACATTTTCCACATCCGCCATCCGCAATCCGACCCCACCACCAAAGACATTTTTCCCTCCCCACCCTTATCTGCTTTCCGTAGGGACCACTCTCCCTGGGACTCCCTTGTCCGCTCCACACTCCCTTCCAGCCCCACCACACCCGGCACTTTTCCCTGCAACCGCAGGAAGTGCTACACCTGCTCCTGCACCTCACCCCTCACACCCATCCCAGGCCCCAAGAAGACTTTCCACATCAGGCAGATGTTCACCTGCACATCTGCTAATGTGGTATACTGCATCCGCTGTTCCCGTTGTGGCCTCCTTTACATCGGGGAAACCAAGCGGAGGCTTGAGGACCACTTTGCAAAAAGCCTGCGCTCGGTTCGCACTAAAAAACTGCACCTCCCAGTCGTGAACCATTTCAATTCCCCCTCCCATTCCGCAGACGACATGTCCATCCTGGGCCTCCTGCAGTGCCACAACGATGCTACCCGAAGGTTGCAGGAACAGCAACTCATATTCCGCTTGGGAACCCTGCAGCCCAATGGTATCAATGTGGACTTCGCAAGCTTCAAAATCTCCCCTCCCACTACCGCATCCCAAAACCAGCCCAGCTCGTCCCCACCTCCCTAACCTGTACTTCCTCCCACCTATCCCCTCCTCCAACCTCAAGCCCCATCCCCATCTCCTACCTACTAACGTCTTCCAACCCCTTGACCTGTCCGTCCTCCCTACCTCCACACCTACACTCACCTTTACTGGCTCTATCCCCGCCTTTTTGACCGGTCTGTCTCATCTCCACCTATCTTCTCCTCTATCCATCTTCTATCTGCCTCCCCCTCTCCCTATTTATTTCAGAACCCCCTTCCCCTCCCTCATTTCTGAAGAAAGGTCTAGGCCGGAAATGCCAGCCTTCCTGCTCCTCTGATGCTGCTTGGTCTGCTGTGTTCATCCAGCTCTACACCTTGTTATCTCAGATTCTCCAGCATCTGCAGTTCCTACTATCTCTGATAAAATGTTGCCTGCCTTCAGCTGCTAAAGTGTTAGAAGGACATAGAAAATATATTTACAAGTGTGAAAAAAAACAACTTAAATCTTTCTTAAAACAAAAGGCTTGGCAGCATTACAGTGCAGCAATTTGGATAACAATACTCAGAGTGGGACAGGAAGAGACACAGCATATAAGCAAAGAAAATCAGCAGTAAGTATAGTCAAAGGAAGATAAGATAGTAAAAAAGCAAAGTCAATGACTCTTTACTTGAATGCACATAGTATTCAGAACAAAAGAAAGCATTAGCAGCACAGATACAGGTTAATAGGTATGATGTTATACCCATTAGGAGACTTGGTTATGAGGAGATCAATACCGGGAACTAAATATTCAGAATTCTGTGACTTTCTGAAAGGACAGTCAGGAAAGAAAAGGTATCAGAGATAGTAGGAACTGCAGATGCTGGAGAATCTGAGATAACAAGGTGTAGAGCTGGATGAACACAGCAGGCCAAGCAGCATCAGAGGAGCAGGAAGGCTGATGTTTCGGGCCTAGACTCTTCTTCAGAAATCCTTCATTTCTGAAGAAGGGTCTAGGCCTGAAACGTCAGCCTTCCTGCTCCTCTGATGCTGCTTGGCCTGCTGTGTTCATCCAGCTCCACACCATGTTATCTCAGGAAAGAAAAAGTGTTGGGTTAACATCGTGGACAGAATTAGTATAATAAAAGAAACGATCTTGGATTGGATGGGTGGAGGAAAGAAACAAAAAGGGAAAGAAGGTATCGGTAGCAATAGACTACAGGTCTGCGAACAGGAGCTATACTGTGGGACTGAGAATAAAGCAGAAGATAATGGGGACAAGGTGTGGAGCTGGATGAATGCAGCAGGCCAAGCAGCATCAGAGGACCAGGAAAGCTGACCTTTCGGGTCTGGACCCTTCTTCAGAAATGGGGGAAGGGAAGGGGATTCTGAAATAAATAGAGAGAGAGGGGGAGGTGGATGGAAGATGGATAAAGGAGCAGGTAGGTGCAGAAGAGATAGACAGGTCAAAGAGGTGGGGATGGAGCCAGTAAAGGTGAGTGCAGGTGGGGAGTTAGGGTGGGGATAGGTCAGTCCAGCGAGGACGGACCGGTCAAGGAGGCGGATGAGGCTGGTAGGTAGGAGGTAGGGGTGGGGCTTGAGGTGGAAGGAGTGGATGGACAGGTTAGGGAGGTGGGGATGAGCTGGACTGGTTTTGGGGTGCGGTCAGAGGAGGGGAGATTTTGAAGCTTGTGAAGTCCACATTGATACCATTGGGCTGCAGGGTTCCCAAGCGAAATATGAGGTGCTGTTCCTGCAACCTTCGGGTAGCATTGTTGTGGCACTGGAAAAGGCCCAGGTTGGACATGTCGTCCATGGAGTGGGAGGGGGTGTTGAAAGGGTTGGTGACTGGGAGGTGCAGTTGTTTGTCGCGAACCGAGCGCAGGTGTTCCGCAAAGCGTGCCTCAAGCCTCTGCTTGGTTTCCCCGATGTAGAGAAGGCCACAACGGGAACAGCGGATACAGTATACCACGTTAGCAGATGTGCAGGTGAACATCTGCTTGATGTGGAAAGTCTTCTTGGGGCCTAGAATGGGGCTGAGGGGGGAGGTGTAGGGGCAGGTGTAGCACTCCCTGCAGTTGTAGGGAAAAGTGCCGGGGGTGATGGGGCTGGTGGGGAGTGTGGAGCAGACAAGGGA
>JAHRHZ010000249.1:41461284-41566378 GCA_024137785.1 Ginglymostoma cirratum
ATTTCTGATGAAGGGTCTAGGCCCGAAACATCAAGCTTTCCTGCTCCTATGATGCTGCTTGGCCTGCTGTGTTCATCCAGCCCCACACCTTGTTATCTCGGATTCTCCAGCATCTGCAGTACTTTTTATCTCTAGGCTAGATGGGGAGAGGTTTTTACCCCTTGTGAGAGAATCTAGGACCAGAGGGCTTAATCTCAGGATAAGGCATCACACATTTAAGAGATAAGGAGGAATTTCTTCTCTCAGAAGCTTGTCAATCAGTTGAATTATTTAGCATGCGATAACAAGGTGGCTCAATCATTAGCACTGCTGCCTCACAGTACCAAGGAGCGAAGTTCGATTCCAGCTTTGGATGACTGTCTGTGTGGAGTTTACACAATCTTTCTGTGTTTACGTGGGTTTCCTCTGGGTGCTCCAGTTCCATCTCACAATCCATAGATGAACAGGCTAGGTGGATTGACCATGCTAAATTGTCCATTGTGTCGAAGAATGTGCAGGCTAGGTGGATTAGCCATGATAAATGTAGGGTTACAGAGATATGATGTGGAGGTGCCGGTTTTGCACTGGGGTGGACAAAGTCAGAAATCACGCGACACTGGATTATTTTCAAATAAACTTGTTGGACTATAACCTGGTGGTGTGTGATTTCTGGCCTTGTTACAGAGATACGGTACAGGGCTGCATGTGGGTGGGATGCTTTTCAGAGGATGGGTGTACTTGTTGGGCTGAATGACCTGTTTTGCACTGTAGGGGTTCTATGAGTCTATTCTATGGGTTGGGTTGCAGAGACTGTTGTTAAGAATATTCAAGGCTGAGTTGGACAGAGTATTAATCGTAAGGGAATTAAGGGTTATCAGGCAAAGGTAGGAAAATGGACTTGAGTGCTGTCAGATCAGTCATGATTGACTGAATGGCAGAACAAGCCTGTTGGGCTGAATGGCCTACTTCTGCTCCTATATCTTATGTTTTTCTTGGATAATGTGTCAGTGGCAATCAGAATGGTGGTCTAGGAGATTTACTTATTATATTGTATTGTGTTTAAAGTAAATTTTTGTTTTCATTGAAAGTATCAGGATGAAGAATAAGGAAACACTTATAGAACAAACTGCTAGTTTCATACATTTTCTCTTGAAGTGAAGTTCCAATTAATTCAGCCTTAAATGAAGTCCTCCGCTGCTGAGCTGCCCTGTGCTTGAGGTGATCAGATTCATTGTTGTCATCATGTCATTGTTCCCAGATCTCCAAAAAAACTTGCAATCCCATTTGATGCAGAAAGTTCACTACCTATTAACTAGCTTTTTACTTTTTGCAGAGAGTTTCATGTTAAGTGTTTCTAAGAGAAGAAGTACATCATACTAAATTGCTGCCATTTGTTCGAAGCTGAACAGAAAAATAGCACTAAAAAAATGTCTTGCGTTGCCTGAATTATTCTCACACACATCAGAATGGCTGCACAAAACCCCTGGCACCAACAAGATTCTTCTTTCAAACCAAGATAACTGCACTAGTGTGTTTCTCTAAGATGCGATATGTTGCAGTAGGGAAACATTCAGTTAACACTAAAACACCGATAGAAGTACATAAAAAAAAAATCCTAATTTATTACTGAACTACACTTGGCCCTCAGCAATCAATATAGCAAGTCAATAACAGCATTAAGAAGAGTGCTCACTGATAGTTCTCTCAACACTCGGATGGAAGTTGTGATTGCTTCTGAAGTTCTGACTATTGTTTTTAGAATTAAATATTTTGCTATTTTTTCTCCCTGCACTTCTGCCACCTTCTGCCAAAATTACTTCTTCAATTTATAAGAATGGAGCTCAGAAATCTCCAGAGGGAGAAGAAAGTTCTGTACTCCAGGGTTGTTCATGTCAGTTTCTCACCTCACCTACAATATTTAGCTCTGGAGGTAAATTCCACTCAATGAGTGGTAGCAAGGTGGAGTCTTTCATCTGCACCCGGGATTCATGTTCTGGCCATAATGTGTTTGTAGTTCAATAGCTCACAGAAATTGGTCAGCACATCAAAGATACAAATTCTTTGAAAATCTCCCCTTTTATCATTTCTTTTGAAGCTACAAAAGTATGTTGGTTCATGGTGTCACAAAAGCCAGCAGTATGTTTGGTATCTTTACCATTCTTTACCCAAAATTTTTACAATACACACCCTGCCAGGTTATTTGAATATGTGCACCCATTCAGCCAAGCACTTTTCAACAAAAGCCATGAGTGTAACCAACTGTGGATCAACAGCCTGGTTTGTTTTTTACAAACACACACACACACACACACACACACACACACACACACAAAGGCCCAACGTGTGTATAGCTGCTAAAATGTTCCATCTTTTCCAGCACAGTTTCAGTTAATAATTCTTACTTCAGCTATTCATTAATGGCAAAGATTTGTGTTAGAAGTTGTTCATGGTGGAATGACATAGTGTCTTTACCAATTCTGGCAGTGCCATTCTTATTTCCTTCATAAACTGATCGACAATTTTACTAGGTGATGAGATCCCATTAAAAACAAAGAGCCCAGCTATATGGATCCACGAGATTGCAGAATTAACTGAATCTTTAAGGGTGTATGTACCAACAAGAACAGTTCATTATGTAGCACAGATCTCAACAGCAGAGCTCTATGCTTCTGCTCAGTCTATTGCCAGGACACCCCTGTGTAGCTTCCTGTGAGCTGTCAAGGAGTCAAAAAGATCAAGCTCCTTCCCATCCATTCCAACTGTGCAGAAGGCAGCCAAACAGAATCCCTTTTCATTATTCCCACTTCATCAACTGAAAAAGTCATTGCAACCCAGGGCATATCTCTTGCTCAGCACCACACCATTTCATCCAATTATGTAGACATTAGACAGGTAAAACCATTCCACATTCATGTCACCTTCAGAAAGCTAAATAGAAGCAAACCCCCTAACAGTTAATCCCACCATATAAGCCAGTCAGAATCTATTCCTCTCTTTTTTTTTATTTAAAGAATTACAGGCAAAGTGAACCCCTTTTGAGTTGCTTTTGTATAGAATTGCTTCATTTTCATCGCTCTGATATAGAATTCTTGAACAAGCTATATCCTTAATGTGATATTCTGCTCTAAGCATAAAATGTTCCCCAATTATCTTGTTTCTACTGCTCAGCACATTAAACATGATCAGCCCTCTGCTGAATCTCACCTGGAGATGATAATGCATTAGAGAAAACTAATCAGTTTTGTTCAAAATCCATGTTTGTGTGAAATGTTTTCTCTTTTGGTTTGGATTAAGCTACTGAATGAAATGATTAATTGAGCTGTTTTATAAAAAATAATGAGTAAATTGACTAGAATTACCCTCAGTTTATTGAAATCCTGTTCCAATTACTAAAATTCATGGCAAAGCAGTTATGCATTTAGCAACATTCAGCTTCATTAAAACCATCATTTTTAGCATTTTACAACCCCAGTGTCCATCAAAGCATTAAAGCAGTGTAGTGAGGAAATGTTCATACTTTCCATGAATATAAATAAAAAACAAAAGCACTTTGCTAGAAATTATTATATGTCACCCACTAGAACTTGACATAAAGGCCTGGACTTTGATTATTACATGAATTATGCATGGGGCCATTTTCTGATTGTGATCCCATCTCCAGCCCAATTTTGCCCTTATTTATATCAAGAGGTCAAGGTGCCATATAGTTGGGGCCACCACTTCTGGAAGCGGGCCCAAGGCAGGAACAGAGGCTAATGGATGTTCAAAGATCTCATCTCTGTTCATTGGGACAGTGTTCCAGATCTGTCAATGAACATTAGGCACTCTACCCCTCACCATTTTTTATTCATTTGTGGGATGTGGGTGTTGCTGGCTGGCCAGCATTTCTTGCCCATCCCTAGTTGCCCTTGAGAAGGTGGTGGTGAGCTGCCTTCTTGAACCGCTGCGGTCCTCCTGCTGTGGGTTGACCTACAATGCCTTTAGGGAGGGAATTCCAGGATTTTGACCCAGCAACAGTGATGGAATGGTGATATATTTCTAAGTCAGGGTGGTGAGTGGCTTGAAGGGGAACTTGTAGGTGGTAGTGTTCCCATATATCTGCTGCCCTTGTCCTTCTAGATGGAAGTGGTCGTGGGTTTGGAAGGTGCTGTCTGAGGATCTTTGGTGAATTTCTGCAATGCATTTGTGAATAGTACATACTGTTGCTCCTGAGCATTGGTGGTGGAGGGAGTGGATGCTTGTGGATGTAGTGCCATTCAAGTGAGCTGCTTTGTCCTGGATGGTGTCAAGCTTCTTGAATGTTGTTGGGGCTGCACTCATCCGGGCAAGTAGGAAGTATTCCATCACACTCCGGACTTGTGCCTTGTAGATGGTGGACAGGCTTTGAGGAGGCAGGATGTGAGTTAGTCGCCGCAGTATTCCCAGCTTCTGACCTGCCTCTTGCCTGATATTCCTCCAGTATTCCTCCTGGTAGAGAGTTTCAAGGCTTCAGCCAATTGCTCAACTTTAAATCAACAGAAGGGTAAAACTACATAGGCAGACGACACATACTCAGATTCTCAATACTGTTGAAGGGCCATGAAGACTTCTACTCACTAGATGAAGTATGTTAAACTATGTTAACACTTATACAATGCTTACATAATTTGATAGCTGTGCTATGACTCACTTCATTATGTCACTATACCTTTAATAGATATGCTCATGATATTGTCACCATATCATAGCCTGTGACCTGAGGATATAAAAGTCTCAGAATCCATCCTATCTCAAATCACTTGAAGCATAATTCTTCTCTATAAGCATGTTGCTGTTTGTAGCTTAAAAGCTTAATGTTAGCCCAGCTACTTAACTGCCTGGAGAATGGAATCTTTGTACATAATCGTTAGCTGTAAAGAATCTCTACTGGATTCTTTCATCTCAGAATGTCAATGGTGAGTTTCTAATGTTACCTGCTGGAGGTAAAACCACAACAAAGGTCACTGATCTTATCAGGTCAGAGCCTAATGATCAATTAATGTATCAAAATATATTTAACATCTCATCATACAGCATCTAATTATGACAGTTGAATTTTATTTATTTAATTGTGGGATGTGGGCATCACAAGCTGGCCAGCATTTAATGCCCATCTCTAGTTGCCTGCCATTTTTAAACCCCCATCTCTTGTAGAAAAACAATTGGAGGCATGAAAACACAGCCCAACAAATCCATGCCATAAATAAGCACCCACATTGTGTTTTTGTTTCTATAATTCAGGTAGAGGATCTCATGTCGGATCTGATACAGTCCAAAAGGCTTGATTTCTGCTTTGGTGCCATTTAGCATTGCCAATTCTTTATTTGTATCCCAACTGACACAATGCTTGAGGATCCCGATATAAATCAATGCAGAGAAATAAACACAGTTTAAGGCCTTCCTTATTGAAAGACAAAAAGAACAAGGAAAAACAGTTCCTATCAGCAGATGGTTCCATGACTACAGGGCATAGGGGATTGGATTTTCATGTTTGAATTGAATGTTGGACCATTCTCACATCACAATCCTGTTTCAGCCAACCCATAATATTTTTGTCATGTGGTTGCAGTGATCTAGAATTGATGTTGGCACTTCTGGAAGTAAGCAAGAGATCGTTATGAAAATTAATAATGTAGTATTATTTGAGAACTTGGGAGCTAAAGTGGAATGAATTCAAAACAGCATTAACAAGAAGTCACATAATTTCAGCTAAATGATCAGCAGGTCACCCAGGGAAGATAATTGCTAAGGTGTTTGCTGACTTTAAACAGCCGACAAAGGGAGAGAAGGAGCCAGGAGAAGGTGCTTGCTGGAAGAGGCCCAGCAGAGGTGCTGTTAATGGCAACCTCCAAGCACTTAAGACAGGGGAGAAGTCTTGAGGTGCTTAAAAATCAATGGGAAGAAAGGTACAGAAGCAGGAGAGTGTTGCAGTGTCAGTGTAGAATGTATCCTACAAGGATGCTGTAGACATGGGTTTGGCAGCCAGTTGTTAGGGGAGACGATGGCCTAGTGGTATTATCGCTAGACTATTAATCCAGAGACCCAGATAGTGTTCTGGGGACCCAGGTTTGAATCCTGCTATGGCAGATGGTAGAATTTGAATTCAACAAAATATCTGGAATTAAGAATCTAACGATGACCATGAACCCCTGGTTGATTGTCGGAAAAACTCATCTGGTTCATTAATGTCCTTTAGGGAAGGAAACTTGCATCCTTACCTGGTCTGGCCTACATGTGGCTCCAGACCCACAGTAATGTGGTTGACATTCAACTGCCCTCTGGGCAATTAGGGATGGGCAATAAATGCTGTCTGGCCAGTGATACCCTCATCCTGTGAATGAATAAAGAAAAAAAAAAATTGTACGAAACAATGAGCTGAGTTAGCAATTCACTTTAAGGAACTGTGGAAGAATGTTAACGGAAGAAAATAGCATCTGGTGAATGCACAGAAATTTGCCAAAAAGAAACTATTTACTGTTCTTCAATAAGCCTAAGTGTAATATGACTCTTCACTAAGGTCTGATGCATTAAAGGTATTGCGAGGATGGAAGGAATAAATAAAAACAGGAAGAACCGCAGTTGCTGTAAACCAGGAATGAAAACAGAAGTTGCTGGAAAAGCTCAACAGGTCTGGCAGCGTCTGTGAAGAAAAATCAGAGTTAACGTTTCGAGTCCAGTGACCCTTCCTCAGAACCTTCCCACAACAATGTGGTTATTTTTAATTGCTTTCTGGGGAATTAGGGGTGGACAATAAATGCTGGCCTAGCCAGTGAAACCCACATCTTGTGAATTAATAAAAGAAAACAATCAATGAATAAAGACAAAGAAAAGGAAACATTTCAGGAAAAGTTCGCCTTACTCATTCCTGGAATTAATGGCTTATTTTGTGAAGAAAAATTGAACATATTGAGCCTATATGCATTAGAGATTAGAAAGGTAAGAGGTAATGCAAGTTTGTGGGGATTTGATTTGGTAGACGCTTGTATGGTGTCAACAACTAAGAAGCACTGTTTAAAAATAAGAGGTATACCTTTTCAGAGATCAGCTGATTTTTTTTCTCTCGAAGGGTCATTGGTTTGTGAAATTTTCTCTTGCAGGAATCATTGCAGGCTGGGTCATTGAATTTCTTCAGTGTTGAGTTAGTTAGATTTTCATAGACAAGGATATTGGGGTGTATGGAGGACAGACAGAAAATTGCATTGAGATCACAACCAAATCAGTCACCTTCCTTCGTTTTCTATTCATGTTTTTAACTCAGTTTCTGGCCATGTGACATTTGCTCTTGTCCAGGTCTGGAAAACTGCAGGAAAATGCACAGTTAAGAAGAAAGACAAGGAAAGCTTATACCTGCACCAAGGTTAGAACAGCCCCAAATTGTGTTCCATCGTTCTTGGATTCTAATGCTCTCTCATCTTTTCAATGGGAGGACATTTTTTGAGATAGCAAGGTGTAGAGCTGGATGAACACAGCAGGCCAAGCAGCATCATAGGAGACATTTTTTGAGTAGCTTCTTCTACAAAACAGTCACTACGAGAAGGAAAATCTAAACAGGGATTTGAGAAAAGTGAGGCACATGCAGCTCTGGTGAAACACCTTTTTTACTCAATCAGCAATAAGAGACATGAAGGTCTGCAAAGATGCCCAGGAAAAAGACAAGGAAAGTGAAAGAAATTGAAATCAGGCGACTTGTATCTGCACCAACATTAACATTCCCAGAATAAAGAGAAATGATTGGCCCAGATGAGTTCTCCCATCTTCTGTTTCTTTATGTATTTCATTGATCCACTTGATGAAGCTCTATTTAGGTAATTTCTTTTTTTTTTTTTTATGCAAAATGGCACCGGATTGTGGCGACAAACACTTTTCACTGTATTTTCCCAAATATATATGACAATGAAATCATTCATTCATCAGCCATGAACTAATTGAAAGGTGTGGCCAACTCATAGGGCCAAAAGGCCTGATCTTGCTCCTGCTTCTATGTCCAGGATAGAGTGGAGAATGGGGTTGTTCATTCTGTGCTGTAAATGACTCTACGACTAAACAAGCTATTGTCTCTATATTTGTAGCTGTGAGGTAATGCTTTGGGTCACATTCTGTCTATTTGTTAGACTTTCCATAAGTGTTTTGTTTAGTCAGAGATGGTGTGGAACTTTAAACTGGAGGAGAGATTGAATTACCTTATAGTAGGAGTGGGCTTACCATTTACATGTGTAATAATTGCATGCCAGAAATGGAAAACATGGAAATTGCTGTCAATATGTATGAGAGTACGTCATGAAGCTTTTCTAAAGATATACAAGTGTTCCAGTACGTATTGTCATGCTCAAGGCCACATTTGAATTACCATGGTAGATAAATTGACTTGGAAAGCTCACAACTCGGCAGAGACACATCAAC
The DNA here is from genome assembly GCA_024137785.1 of Ginglymostoma cirratum. Taxonomy (NCBI): domain Eukaryota; kingdom Metazoa; phylum Chordata; class Chondrichthyes; order Orectolobiformes; family Ginglymostomatidae; genus Ginglymostoma; species Ginglymostoma cirratum. The sequence continues at coordinate 41,469,682 of JAHRHZ010000249.1, forward strand.
ATGAACTGCTGTGTTGTTTCGCTCCAGGGAGACATGATCAAGTTTAGTATTCCAATACTGGCAGTTGTTCTGAGGCAACCATAGAGATACATGTATGCACTGGCGTGGGCTGATTAAAAGACATGCCTAGGTTCCATGAAAATTCAACCCAGTTTTATAAAAGGAGGTTGAGCCGCTAACCCTCACGTCTCACTGATCCACCCTCAATGTCCCTCTCAATGCCACCTCGTAACCCCATGTCATCTCTATCACCACTCACTTCGTATTCGTTATGGCCAGAACTCAGCAGCCATGTGGTAATAAAATTAAACTAAACTTTTAACAGAGATAGTAGGAACTGCAGATGCTGGAAAATCTGAGATAACAAGGTGTAGAGCTGGATGAACACAGCAGGCCAAGCAGCATCAGAGGAGCGGAAGGCTGACATTTCAGGCCTAGACCCCTCTTCAGAAATTTTTTTTTTTCTGAAGAAGGATCTAGGCCCGAAACGTCAGCCTTCCTGCTCCTCTGATGCTGCTTGGCCTGCTGTGTTCATCCAGCTCTACACTTTGTTATCTTAAACTTTTAACATTCTGATAGAGGTCCCACTCAGGTATACTTAATACAGGAAAAGAAAACTATCATTCATGAAACCATTCTTAGATTTTAAATGCACTCAAGTGGTCATGTTTTATTTAAAAAAAACTTAAATTCTGTAAAGAAATCAACATCGTAAAATCTTTTAATAGAATCTTAAAATTTTTAATTAAAATAACAATTCAGATCCATATCTGCTGAGATATGTGTTTTTAGACCTTTTGAAGCTCAACCAAGCATTCATAATAGACTCAGCTGTAAAGTCAGTTCTAGGAATTGTGAACAATGAACTAAATTAAAATGATGGTCTGATAGCAATTGAAACATGGAATGGGTTAGATAGTCTGTCAATCAATGTTCTACAGCAGCATTTTTTTTTCAATTTGGCAGCTGCAGTTTAGAATTGTTTTCAATTTTAGAGAGCTGGAGATTGAAATAACTTCAGATCAAGTCTACTATCCACATGGCACAAGTGAGAAGTATGATGGAATACCCTCCATTTAGCTAGATGTGTACCACTACAACAATACAAGTTGAACACCATCCAGGCCAAGGTAGCCCACTTGTTTAGTGTGCTATCCAACATCTGCAAGGTCCACTACAGTAAGTCAGCAAGACTCCTACCACAACATCATTAAAATCCATAACCTTAATCATCTGGGAGGAAAACAGCACTAAATGCCCACCACATGCAAGTTTCTGCCAAAGCCATTGACTATACTGATTTGGCATTATTTTGTTTCTCCTTAACTATCACTGGGCCAACATCCTGGAACTCCCTTCCTAACAGCACTGTAGGAGTCCCTAAAACCCAAGGACTGCAACAATTCACGAAGAAAGCTCAACACCATGTTCTTTAGGGCAATTAGGTATGAGCAAAGAAAAACTTCTATCCAACTGGCACTCCTCTTACCTGGCATACTTGACACCCTAACCCTACCCATCTGGCATCCTACCCCTTCATCTATTGGCACTCTGCTATCCTCTCACCCTACCCCATATTTATCTGGCCTTGAGGTTTCTTCCAGGCTTTGCTGCAGCTTGGATTCTCTGTGCACAATGGTCAGTATGGACACAATGATTCCTCATTCTGGAAGCTATTGCCATGCATAGGGATCAATGCAGTGGCAAGAAAAATTAAAACAAACATAGGCTAGCACCCTTCTCAGCTGGCACCCTACCCTCCCAGCACACTAACATGACACTTCACTCATGTACTTATGCTTTGACAGCAGTTGTTCAAGTAGCTGTCAGGACCTTTAAATTTCAGAATACTGCAGCTGACTGCAGTGAAAGGAGGACTGTGAAAGAACTGTCAGAATGGAAGAATAGTTCCGCATCTCTAAGAGAGTCCTGACCACTGAACAGAATCCCCTCTCAGAAATGCGGTGCTCCCTTCTTTCATTGAACAAAAGAGGCCAGAATGGCAGTCTGCATGAGATCGCCACTACTTGGAAAATCCGTCCCCTTGTCTCCCATGAGAGAGGGCAAGTGTCAGTGAGAATGGTGCAATTTGTTTGGTTGATGCTATCGTGGTTGAACAATTGGCAATGTGTAAAAGCTGTGAAATGTGTGAGTGTCAGTCATACCTCAGTGTAAGGCATGTGAAGGTACAGTGGAGGTAATGAATTCTGGTTATAATAGGCCTTTGATATTTATTATTGATAAGTGAGTAGTGGATTGATAGTGGCTGAGGCTGGTGCTGAAGTTCGAGACATATAGCATTTGAAGATTGACTTTGACCATGTGTGTGGGTCATTGAACTTCTTGTGGTACCTCATCAGTATCTCTTGGATCTAGGCTTCTATCATTGTCTGCTCCCACTGTCCTTGACCATATATGGAGAGGATCACCTGGTCCCCTGCAGATAAAGGACAAACCCTCTACCTTTCTGCCACCTCCACCAAGGCCTGGAATGCAGCAAATGAAAATCTGTGTTCTTTCTGTCCCATGTGGTGCAATTCTTCACATCTTCTCATGTCAGATTAAATTTCAGTAGGATTTTCAGAACATCTCCTAGCCATAATGCACTGTCCCTTTAAGAAGTACAAGGAAGTTATGATTTTGGGCCCCTTGCTGATGTTTGCAGCCAACGAACAATGCAGTTAGAAGCGGCTGCACGCGGAAATTATTCTAACATGCAGGTAGCACAAGGATAGCATGCTGCTTTTTAATCAAAGGGTACAGGTTAATACCACATCGTGATCCCCACAAGGGTTTTCAAAGGCTTTCATTTTAGCCCCCATAAGATAGCAAGTCAGATAAAATCAGCTTCCCAAGAAAAATAATTTCTAGTTAAACCATGACTGCAGGGCACACGTAGAAAGTGATAAAAGACAATTTTTGTACCACATTTTATAATACCCTTTAGTTTTCTGTGTGGAGTATTTCATGTTGAGTGTGACTGAAACCTAGGATGACTTTCTCATCACTGAAGAAACGTATGCTTTCATTGCGAGATGATAAGTTTCTATGGGAAAATGAACAGGACAGACTTTGGCACCCTTATTTGTACTTATCTTTGCAATCTTTATTTCTTGTTTAATAATTATGATGTAGGTATGTTACTCTATACCTAACTTTAAGGCATTTCATACCTAGAAAATGCAATACTCCCACTTCCTACAGTCCAAGGAAGTGGCCATGTGCACCCACGTGGGCCCAAATGCCTGCCTCTTCATAGGATACGTGGCACAGTCCCTTTTCCGCTGTTACACTGGCACTATACCCCTCCGCTCTTTCTCCGCCATGTTGATGACTCTATCGGCACTGCCTCGTGCTCCCACAAGGAGCTTGAATAGTTTGTTGACTTTACTAACACCTTTCATCCCAACCTCAAATTCACCTGCACCATCTCTGTTACCTCCCTCTCGTTTCTGGACCGCTCCATCTCCATCTCTGGTAACCGCCTCAAAACTGACATCTATTTCAAGGCCATCAACTCCCACAGCTACCCAGACTACATCTCTTCTCACCCATCTTCCTGCAAGAATGCGATCCCCTACTCCCAATTCCTCTGCCACCGCCACATCTGCTCCCAAGTTGGAGCATTTCATTCCCAGACATCCCAGAAGTCCTCATATTTCAGAAACTGCAACTTCCCTCCTCCAGTGATCAAAAATGCATCTCTTACATTCCCCGCACTTCTGCCCTGAAACCCCCTCCCCCCAACAAAAACAAAGACAGAATCCCCCTTATCTTCACATACTACCCCACAACATCTGCATCCAGTGTATCATTCTCCATCACCTCCGCCAACTACAAACCGATCCCACAACCAAAGATATATTCCCCTCCCCACCCCATCTGCCTTTCGTAGGGACCTCTCACTCCGCAACTCCCACATCCGCTCCATACTCCCCACTAACCCCACCACACCCAGCACCTTTCCCTGCAACCGCAGGATGTGCTACACCTGCCGCTATACCTCCCCTCAAGGCCCATTCAAGGCCCAAAGCAAACCTTTCATATCAGACCGAGGTTCACCTGTACATCCGCCAACTTGGTCCACTGTATCCATTGCTCCCGGTGTGGCCTCCTCTACATCAGTGAGACCAAGCATAGACTCAGAAACTGTTTTGTAGAGCATCTGCACTCTGTACGCGACAAACGACAACACCTTCTGTTTGCCAGAAATAAAAGGTACTGCAGATGCTGGAGAATCTGAGATGACAAGGCGTGGGGCTGGATGAACACAGCAGATGAAGGGTCTAGGCCCGAAACATCAAGCTTTCCTGCTCCTATGATGCTGCTTGGCCTGCTGTGTTCATCCAGCCCCACGCCTTGTTATCTCACCTTCTGTTTGCCAACCATTTTAGCTCCCCCTCCCACTCCCTGGGTGACATGTCTATTCAGGGCCTCCTCCAGTGCCACAATGACCGCAAACTGGAGGAGCAACACCTCATATTCCGCCACAGGACCCTACAGCCCGATGGCCTAAACATGGAATTCACCAGTTTTTAAAATCTCACCACCTTGTCCATCTTCTCTCCCATCTATTCCCCCCTCCCATCCTACCAATCCTCATCACTCCCTATCTGTATTCACCTATCACCATCTGACCTATCTTCCCTAGCCCCACCCCTCCTCTCTCTATTTATTTCCAAGCTCCCTTTCCCCTCCCCATTTCTGAAGAAGGGTCCTGACCCGAAATGTCGACTTGCCTGCTCCTCTGATGCTGCCTGGCCTGCTGTGTTCCTCCAGCTCCTCAGTAGTATTGTCAATAGTAAGTAGGAAAGTTTTCTGAAACACACCAACTTCTCCCCAGACGTGGTAATGACATGTTCTGTACTGCAAGAAAATACAAAGACGATTTCATAGCTTATTTTCCATTTGTTTATGGAATGTGGGTGTAGGTGGGTAAACTAGTATTTATTGTCTATTCCAAAATGCCCCAGAGAAGGTAGTGACAAATTCCCTTTACAGGTACTGCTGTGAAGGACACAGAGCAGTAAATTCTAGTAATCCTCAGTTGGTCAGTCCATACCTGAAAGAAAAAAGGCAGGTGAATATTGCCAATGGAATCTTTGTGTCAGTGACAGAGGCCTCCATTGAAGCATTAACCTCTCTTTCTGTTTCAGATGCTGACTTACTCTCTGCATTTCCATTTTGTACCAACAGTTGTTCTTTTTGTCTTCATTAAAATTGACTTGAATTAACATTCAGCCAAGTCAGGCAGCTGTTGAGCAATGGATCCCATTGTGGTTGCTAAGAACAGGACCCATCAGCAGCTGCCACTGATCAAATCTAGACAGTATTCTGTCTGTCAGAGGCCTGTTTAATTCTTGGTAGGATTTGGCTATGGAATGCAAATACTCCTCACTGACTCACAGCAGTTAGTGGACAGAATAATGCAGAAGTGGTATGTTTTTAAGCAATCAAGTACATAAAATATGTTCTCCAATTCATACATCTTAAATAACTGGATGTACAATGCCATCGTATTGTCCTTACACTTGACAGCTCTCATTTTAAAGCTTGTATTAATCTTTAGCAATGCCATTTAAAACTGCTGATCTCCACTACAAATTAGAAGTAAATGTCCATTTAAAAAACTGCAGGGGTTACTTCAAGTACGCAAAATAAATGTTTCCAGAAGCTCATTAAATAGACTTAGGAATACAGCTGAGAGCTTTTTGTCCAGAATCTCTTAATCCAGCCCATCTATCAGAATCGACTAATTAAAACATGTTGGGACCACAGGACATGATTACAGACTCAGACAGTTTTTTTTTGCCATCTTAATAAATATTTCCATCTGTTTCTAATACCCTCTGGTTTATCATTTAGAATATTTTATGAACTAACCACAGTTCATGTATGAGCAGTAATTGTCAGTCATTGTAAACAAAATTAATTTGTTATGAGGTTCAGTCCTGGTGCATCAGGTTAATTGAACTCACCAGGACTGGTCAACCTTCATGCTGCCAGATTGGGAAAGGACCACTTGGCCAATCATTTTACACTATCCAATAGTCACTATATAGTTGACCTACCTATGTTTGTCCTACAGCTAATTGGCTGGCTGATCTGTCCAGACAAAAACCTCATTCAAAGCAGTGTTACCACATTCAGTTACAAAAATAATGGTAGTGAGAATTTTCATTTTGGAAGTTGTGGGCACAGTTTTGGTAGAGCACCCTTGTCGTGGATCGGCCACTTTCTACACACTCTCTGTTTTCCTTTCCCCAGAAGGTTGAGGTGCGTAAAGGATGATAGATCTGCAACTGGCAGGTTTCTCCCTGCACTAAAAGTGAAAATGAACCTCCTTACAATTTTGTTTGAAAGCATGGGAAGGATTCTAGGATGGAGCAGGACAGGTTTTGAGGTAAAATGTCTCCATTAGGCCTTCCAGGCATTCGGATGCATTCCCGATTCACTGGTTATGATTTTCAATTAATTAATTTAAATGGACAGAAAACCATGGACCATGAATAGGCAGGCACCCGAGTTCCTGAGATGTGTTCCATCATGCAAAACTCTGCATCAGGAGAACTAAATGTGAAAATTTATTCCTTTTTTTTAAGCATAACGGGGATGTTAAAATGAAGGAAGTGTACTCCAAAGCAAATCTGTAGACAAGAAAATTTCCATGAACTTTACAAGATTATTCATATTTAAACAAAACGTGAGTCTAAGTATTGATTGCCAATTTGCCATTCCAATATCAGCGACTTCACGGTGAATTTAATTCAGCATTTATTCAAAGCCTAGATGTATTATTTTCCATGAGAGAGTGATTGGGACCAGAGGCCTGGTTAATTTTTCCTGATCCTATTTGAGGCATACTGAGGCCAATTCTTGAAGTGTGGCACTAAAGCAACCTCAGCTGATGGTATATCCCTACTGTTGCTCTAAATGAAATCAATTGTTTCTCAATTCTACACAATGGAATGCATTTACTAGGTAAGTCATCTATGTTGCTGCTCAGTGGCTTTGAAGTGTGTTCTACATTCGTGTAAATGTTATATTTTAAAGTTCACACAAACTACTCCACGTTTGCATTTCTCTAGTTGATGCGCAGTTGGATGCATTGCAACAGCAAAATTTAGGATATTATTAAGCTGGAGAGGGCTCAGAAGAGATTTACTAGGATGTTGCCGTGTATGGAAGGTTTGAGTTATAAAGAAAGGCTGGATAGGCTGGGAATTTTTCACAGGAGCATAGGGGTTTGAGAGGTGACTTTATAGAAGTTTATAAAATAATGAAGGGGCTAGAGAGAGTGTTAATAGTAGTTGGCTTTTCCCTAGGATGGGGGATTTCATGAGGAGAGAGGAGAGACATTTAAAAAAGACATGAGGTGCAATTTTTTCACACATAGGGTGGTTTGCATGTGGAATGAACTTCCTGAGGAAATGGTGGATGTGGGTACAATTAAAAAGACATATAAATGAGTACATTAGTAGGAAAGGCTTGGAGGGATATGGACCAGGATCAGGGAGGTGGGACCGAAGGGTCTCTTTCTGTGCTCTATGACTCTATATGAATTGGGTAATGCATGCTTTTACATTGAGTAATTGTAGGGCCAATGGTTTGATCCAGAGTGACAACATGCAAATCACTGATGCATGACTTTTAAAACAAATTCCTCTTTGTGAATTCTCCATCTTGTAAAAATATCTCACCTTTCAGTAGTAAGAGATTTAGGGATTAATTTTCTCACCTGACTTAAGCTAACACGATAGTTTCAGTCACTTATTTTACACCTTGTCACTTTGAATGGATTTACTGTTGACTTCAACTTTCTTTGCTGCAGCTAATGGTGCAGTGGTAGTCTGGATCAGAAGGTCTGGGTTCATGTCCAACCTGCCCCAGAGGCATGGCATTACATTCCAGACAAGTTGATTAAAGTAACTACTTGTGCAGCATCTGCCTCTGAACACAGCTTCTCTCCTCCCAATCTCAGGTGGTGAGCATGCATGTCGTGCCATGAATGGCACAGGTCCACGTCTCTGAATCCAACATTTGTACAGAATCAGGAGTGCATCATGAGGCAAAACAGTTTATTTGATTTTGTAAAGCTCGATAATAATCCTGCAAAAGGGAGACATGTCCTTAAGACTGCTGTGCCTCACTTTGCTCTTTTTCTCATCCTGAGGATGGCAGAAGGAAGAAACTCTGTTTAAAAAAAGGATGAGTCTACACCACTTCATAGAACATACAGTTAATGCTTCATAGAGCTTTGTCGAATGTTTGTTTTTACTTTGGCAGATGGGAGATTTGCGAAGCTAGACGATGCTTCATGGACTGTTTTACATATTTTGTGGGTAATATTTTCAATTTACTACTTGTTATATAAATGGGAAATGCTAGAAATGCTAAGTTCTGCTAGCATCTATGGAAAGCAACAAAGTTAATTTTCCAAGTTTGTGACCTTTCATCTTTGGTTCTGTATATTTTTTAGATTTAAATATGTTTGATCAGATATTTTAGTCTGAAAGACATTGTGTTTGGTACTTTGCATCTTTGAAAAGGAATAAGATATATTGGGTATCTTACATTAGCTGTCGTGCTTGGTGTTATTGTTAAACAGGACAATTGTTAGCCCTGGGCTACACAACCTAAGATACAGATCACCAGATCACAAGGGATTTTCCCGCAGTGAATCTCTAACAACCACTAAAGAGAAAGCGTATTCATTAAAAAAAACGCACCATCAGATTTGAGTATATTTCTAGGCTTCTCAAGAAAAAAAAGATATTCTCATACACATTTTAATAATTATTAATTTGTAGAATGAAAAGTTATCAAGCTAGCCATCAATTAAAGGCATCTTACAATCTTATACATGCCATTATTCATGCTGATTGGATTAAGACTTTAATTAGGGTTTGTTGCCTTTTTACGAAGGCAACAAATATTGGTCACAATTATCTATGAAATGTGTAATCAGTGTAACACTAAAAAACAACCCAGCATAATTCAGAGAACCTCTAATATACTGGTAAGCAGCAAACATTTCAAAATGATTTATCAAAGCTCCCAATCTCCCCATTTGGGAATAGAAATCAATGTACAAAACATATGATTTACTGTGTGTAGCCATATGCACTGTACATATTTTATTACTTTAGATCAAAGAACCAGAAAAATAGCACTTAGGAAGCCCATCTGGGGTTTCCTCACCGTAACACTAACAACAATAAATAGACAGATAAACAGATGAACAGACAGAAACAGAAAGTGAGGGACAAAAAGAAAGAAAAATGTAGTTGAACGAAAAGGGAAAAAAGAACAAAAAATGATTTGGACAGCCATATAGTGGCAAAGAGAAGGAGAAAATGGACAAACAACAAAACACATTATGGGACAAATAAAGAAAAGAGGGGATTTACAGAAGTAACAGAACAATAATGGTGCAACAGTTCTGAGGGATTATTTTGTCCAAACTAAAGTAACTTCTATACTTCAATAAACAATCATTTTTTGCATATTGATACTGTGGCAAGGATTTACGAGGGGCAGAATGCCAGCACTGCAGGGCATAAAGTTTTGGTAAAGACCACATTCAGCAGTCCTTTTAAGAACTGTAGAATATATTTTACAATAAAAGTGCAAAATAAGAATGTGCACCAACCATGAATCTTTATGAGGTGCAGTATAAATGTGGAAGTATTACCGTTTCAATCTTCAAGCTCTCCAATCTCATTTTCAATTATATACTTTTCAGTTCCTGCTCAGTTTCTTAAATTAAAAATAATTCAGCCTGTGATCTTTGTTTACTTGGCTCATTTAAAGGCATAACTGGAAATGGCCAGACCTAAAAGGAAAATATCATTGGATAATAGAAATGACAGAATTTAAATGGCATTATAGAATGGGGGAAGTTTTAAAACTGGTTGATGAAGGAGGTTAGAATGCAACCTTTATGCCTTTGTGATGAGAGTGTGATGTATTTCACCTCCTGTTGGTTATAAAATAGCAAAGGTATACGGTCTACATTGAGAAATTAGATCCACACCACTTTCGAACACATGGACATGTATACTTGTCAAAGTGCATTTTGAAAACGTTTAAATAAAACTCATTTGTGCATTATTTTAAAGAAGTGGTTAACCAGTTTAATTTAGGACAGCATACAAATGTGTTTTGTGTGAATACACTAACCAGTGCTCTACCAGAGAAATTAAAGCCCCCGGGATTTTCACGGCTTGTGTAGGTAAACACATTCTTTATGAATTGGTTTAGGGTGTTCTTATACATATAACATGGAAGAAATTTTTCCCTCAGGGTCAAAACTGATGCAAGCAAGTGAGAAAGAGAGGAAGGAGATTGATTTCTCGATCTTAAGCCTTTTGAAGATGTATGGATCAGAAGTAGCTGTGGCCATTTTGGAGATGGTGCTATTAATCATGTGAAAATTTTGTAGTGATCTCCTGAGTGACTGCAAATGTAGGAGACTGGATACAGAATTGAACAAAATATTTCTTACAAACAGGAAGCCAGGTGCACACAAGTTAGACCTACTTCATCTTGCTCTTAGTGACTAGATTTAAGCTCACGATAAACCGTTTATACAGCAGGATCATCTTCAGTCAGGAGCACATCCACAGCCTGGACCATCTATTTCCAGCTGAAGGTGGTTGCAGAGGGGTATGTGGACTTGTGGTGAAAAGTAAAGCATATAAATAGCAAAGCAATTATTTATGTTTGTATCGTCCCACAACAATAGATATTTGCTGTTAACACCTAGTGAACAGCAAAAATTTGCAAGTTGGGATTATGGTTATGATTCTCTCCATCTCATCTACTTCTAATCACACTGAAATAACTCTGAGTCTTAGGCATGCCATCCACAGTGCTCATCTTATTATGTTAGCTCAGCTTTTCTTCGTTTAATCACCAACAAACGATGGATGTTTTCGGTATTCACAACCATGTCCTTTTGATCTATTCTATTAGTATTGATCACTAGTGTCAAAGGTGCCTCTGTCATGTAGTTTCTGGACAGATTCAAAACAAATTACTCTACCAGGCTGACTTTGAAAAGAAATTTCAAGCTACTTTCTTCCTTTTCTCCTATTTTCTTCACTCCCCAATCCCATATGCCCACCCTATAAAGAAAAACACTGTTCTTGAGTTCTAAGTAAGAAAAATTGCCTGCAGGAGGGCTCCGATTCTACAGAACTGCTTCCTTTTGTGCCTCAGTGCCAATTGTATCGATTGATTGCACATAGTAGGCAGCAAAAATTACAGGTTAAAAATGATCATGTCTTTCCTATACGCTTGTGCCATTAATCGAAATAAACATTTAAGCGTGCTGTCTTTGAATCGAACTACTGCTAGGTCAAACAATGGCATTGTTATTTTAACCCTTATGAGATCATTTGCTACCTCAATTACATTTGCTTCTATACAAATAGGGAAAGGCAATGTCCAAAAGAGAGAAGTTGAAAAACAGCTAATACTGGAGATCAAACTGAAGATGCTACAAATATACAACAGGTTCGCCAGGATCTAACAGCAAAAAGATGGTTCACATTTCATGTGTGCAACTTTGTCAGAATTGAATCTGTCCCAAATTCTCAACAGTGGCACATTTTTCTGTTTTTGCTGCTTGCGATTCTACGGTATGTTCCAGCTTTTATGAAATATTGGAAAACAAATTAATCAGATCATTGTTCTCTACTTGGAAAAGAATTGCATCTTTCTGAAGCTGAGAAGGCATGACCGTTTGAATTCCGGGTTTATCACAAATATCACAATATCTGATAGTCCAACGGGACCACAGCAAAGAAGAAAAACGATCGTAATTCAGAAGTTTACCAGATAAAATACCTGCTTCACATGATTTGGGGTGACTTCAGGATTCAATTGACGACATTGATCCTTTCTAAGGTGGCACAGTGGCTCAGTAGTTGGCACAGCTGCCTTACAGTACCATAAATCTGGTTTCGATTACACCCTCAAGTGACTGTGTGGAGTTTGCACATTCTTGCTGCGTCTGCGTGGGTTTGATCCGGTTTCCTCCCACAGTCCAAAGATGTGCAGGTTCAGTCGATTAGCCATGCTAATTGCCCATAGTGGCCAGGGATGTGTCGGTTAGGTGGATTAGCCATGGGAAATGCAGGGTTACAGGATTGAGTGTGGGGTTCTAGGTGGGATGCTGTTCAGAGGGTCAGTGTGGACTGAATGGACCAAATGGCCTGCTTCCGCACTGTAGGGATTCTCTGATTCTATTCTGAATCTCCGTCTTAAATTCAGGCAATAAGCATATTGCTTTCTTCATAGCCCATTTTATACTGTTGGTTATCTGAATATGATTTATAGCAGTGAACACATTAGCAAGATGTTAACTGAAAATGACAGAAAAAACACTTTAAAGTCAGTAAAGTAATTTGTATTAACACGGCTTTATTATCAATAAATCTATAAATGTAACCTGAGATTATTTGGGGAATTTTAATCTTAAAGTGGTTAAAAAAAGATGGATTTATACCAACTCCAGTTGTACTGCAGCGTGCTTGAAGCCCAAGTGATGTGAGACTTTTTCTTTGAGGCAGCCTCTAGCTGCTTGCCAAAATTAGATGCATCCTTGAATTAGCAACTTCAAACCACAGTCACACTTTAGTTTCCCTGTCAATGTGATGTGAAAACTGTCATGTTGATACAAAAACTGCTATATAATTGGCCCTTAAGAATGCTGTTGGAAGGATTCATGGAAACAATAGGAATGTATGTTAGTACTGATGGAAGTTCTGGTTGTTATCTTAGACCTGTAGAAGGGAATGGTGTTTTAATCATGTTGGACTAAATTTTAGCTAAACGACTTTGAATAAGATTTGATTAAATTTAGCCAAGTCACTCTCCTGTTCCTCACTCTGACAAAAAGTCACAGAACCAAAATGTTAACTCTGGTTTTCTCTCTACAGATGCTGCTAGAGCTGCTCAGTGTTTCAGTTTGTATCGCTTTTCTGTCATATTCCTGTGTTGCCATTCTAAATTGTGTACTTAATCACGGTTCCAATGTTTTCCCAGTGTGATTTTGGACAGAGGGCTCCACTTCATAGGTGCATGACTTTGGGTCCATCTTAGGCTATTAGTTGACCTATTTCTTGATTCTTTGAGCAACTTTGGCATTGATACCTGATAAAGCATTTGTGGCCATTTAAGCTTTTTGAGTACTGACAAAAACAGAATTTCAGCTTTGATTAGCTCAGACAGGAAAGGACAAAATATTAGTAAGCAGACTGAGAAGACTTGAGTGTTCTGTCTTGTATGAGCTGCAGAACAGTTTGCATAGCTAGATTGACATTACATATCTTTCCAATTGTCAGATATTTTATTCATATGAGAGGTGAGTTGTTCTATTTATGTTGTAATTTGGTGATTCAGTTCTGTTTACGTTTGGCCCTGGGACTTACATCCTCCATCTACAAAACTCATAAATATGAAATGAAAGTGAGGGTCACCTTGTGAAATGTGTCATATGAGTCACTTCTACTTTATTACTTTTAATAAGTATCAGGAAAAGACAAAGTAAATAAAAGTGTCAAGGAGCTTTTTTTTGAGATTTACACTCGCTTGTACCTACTTTTTGATACTGAATTGAGCATGGTTGAAGAATTTATGCATCTACTTTATGGAATTTGCCATTAAGTATTACCTCAAACTACTTCAGAACTATTACAATGAAATTTAGTAGTTATTCTTCAAATGCAGATAATCAGTTCAGTCTCTCTGAAACCTCACCACCGTACTCCCCGCCATTGCCTTACCCCACACACCACTTTGCTGCCCTGCATTTACATATCTGGCATTTGATTGAATACAAACAACCAAGCCATCTGACAGAACTACAGGGTTTATTAGTACAGCACAAGGTAAAATATTTGTAGACAAAGACCTGGAAATTTGATACAAAGGTAAAAAGTCAGCCATCATCAGAAGCACTAAGAAGAATATATAACTTTTCAGGGCAGCTGTTGGGGCTATTATTGAAGATTTCTTCTTAAAATTTTAAATCATCTCTTCCATTCAGATGCACGCCAACTGTTTATGCATTTTTTGTTCCCTTTCAGTCCTTAGTGCCACTTAGCTAGGATTACCTTAACTGAAATTTAAGAGCCACTTTTAAAAATAGGGACCATTGGAGATTTAACATGTCACCTATGTGTAGTGGTCATAATGAGGTCTTTCCACATTTCAGTGTAAATGTTGCAGGTGAACCCACCTTCGCTTAGACAGCCTGTCCCACTTCAATCTTTTGGACAACAACAATTGGTTTGAGACACAATACTATTATTATGTTTGAAGAACATCTTACTATCTGTTTTAGTGCAGCCTGCCATCCTTTTCTCATTATCCCTTCTTTATTCCAGCCCTAGCCTCTTTCCTGAATTTGACATACTTTTCCTAGTTTCTACTGGTATTATTATTCCTGTGTGCATTGTATGCCTCCTTTTTCTTCCTTATTTTCTTATGAATACCCTTAGTCATTCATGATACTGTATCTTTGGATCTGACATATTTATTTCTCATGGGTATGTACCTAGCTTGCACCCTATTCATCTCTCTTTTGAAATTCTCCTATTTTTCATCCATTGTTTTCATTCATCTAATCAAGCTGCTCCAGTTCAAAATTTAGACTGCTAAAATCTGCCCTTGTCCAGTCTGGAATCTTAAACATTTATGAATTTTATCCTTTACCAACTTAATATTGAATGTGATTATATTATGGTTCCTATTCCCTGAATGTTCCCCTACTCTGATATTCTCCGCTTGGCCTGTCTCATTTCCTAGGACCAGATCCAACATAGCTCCCTTGTCGGACTGGAAATGTACTCTTCCAGAAATTTCTCCTGCACACATCATAGCAATTTCTCCCCCTCCGTGCCCTTCAATCAACCTTTTTCTCAGTCTAGCCTTTGGTAATTGAAATTAGCAACTATCAATACCCTACTTATTCTGCATATTTCCATAATCTGCCTAGAAATGCTCCCTTCTACTTCCTCCCCACTATTTTGACGTCTATGATAAATACACAACAAAGTCACTGCTGTCTTCCTGTTTCTCACGTCCAACTATATAGATTCTATTTCTGGAACTACATCTTGCTCAAGGGCAAAGATACAGTACTATCTTTGACCAAGACTGCTACAGCCCCTCCCATTTAACCAACTGTATTTCTATTAAAAGCCTTATAACCCAGGATGTTAAATATCTACTCCTGTTCTGTAGGGGTGGTAGAGGCAGAAACACTCATAACATTTCAGAAGTATTTAAATGTGTGCTCGTGATGCCAAGGGATTCCATGTGATGGGCCAATTGCTGGGAAATAGGTTAGTTAACGTGGTTATTGTTGACACTTGAGGATGTGTTGGGCCAAAGGCCCCTTTCCTGAGCTGTAGATCTCTATGACTCTATGACACTTGCACTCATATTAAAATCAGCATGTGAAATTATTTAAAGATATTTTAACAAAACTGTAAAGTTTTTCTTACAACTGACAAAAATTTAGTCCAATGAAATATTATGTGCTGTTTTCCAATTTTCAAAACTCTACTTGTAAAATCTTATTTCGAGAGACATTCAACACTTTCCGTGAAAATGACAGGTGAAACTTTACAAAGGTCTGCTGGTATAAATTGGTTATTATGATCTTATAAAGATTTTGGCCAACAACAAACCTGTGTGTGGCTTGGTTACCTAGAAACCCTGATTGAACTGAAGTACGGGTGCCAGGTTTAACATCTGAAAACAAAGGCTAAAAGAAATGTTCTTGATCGTGCAGACTTTCTGTCTCAGACTCTGAACAGCAACAGAAAAAGAGACAGACAGACAGACAAGAGACAAAAGCAACCAAGAGTAGAAGGGAAAGAGCTGTGCTATGTTGGTTACCAGGAGGAATGGTAATGACACCTGGCTCTCCAGTTGAAAACAAGGACCCAGCAAACATGTAAAAACTCTGAAAGGTGCCTCTTGATGTGTAATTCCTGCCTCCTCGCGTCTCTCTGCGGCTGATGGATTGATTTAGAATTAGTTAGAAGACAGGGAAATGGTGAGAATTAAGCCAGTTGAAAGCTAGCAGTGGCTGCAGACAGATTCTTAAAAGGACTGCATATCTGCAGAGAGGGTGCTGTAAACCAAACGTGGTGAGTGATTTCCAGTCACCAATAAAGAAATGTCTTTCCTGTCATTCAGGATATTAGCTTCATTCTAAGCAGTGTTTAGTTGGTATTCCTTAAATCTTAAAACGTGAAATTTTATAACGTTGATCACTGGGAATTCAAGTATCTTTTTTAAAAGTTATCTTTTTAAAGTTACCAGTCTGCATGTAAGTTTGATGCAGGTAAATTTTGTTGAGTAGAACCATTTTAGTGGGAAGGATATACTCACTGATACTGACATCACTTAGCTCAATGAGCTTAAAGTAACTCTTTTATTTCACATTAAAAAAACAGAGACGGGACTTACATGTGGGATTTTTGGATGCAAGGTTACACTAACGTCACAGTCATTTACTTGGTGTACATTTGAAATTCTACATTGTTAAATATAATCATAGAAAACTGGTAGTAAAAGATGTCTTTCTTTGAATTGCAAATGTATTCAATGTGATAGCCATTAGTGTCAAATAGAGCAATTGTCTTGTTCTTTTTGTTTGATATTCTCAACTTAGTTATTGATGGACAAGAATGCTGATCATATTGAAATATCATTTTATTTTTCAAGCCAGTATGGAAAGCCACCTGATTGTCAGAAGTCTATGCAGTTAATGGTTATTCACCCAATGATGTGACGACAATCAATTAATCACATTTTATTAATCCTCAATAGGTCAAAAATCCATCAAGGCCATAATATTTCTGCACTGTTTGTGCCATTTCCCAAATAACACAAAGTAATTCCAGGAGATTATAGGTTATCGACTAGTATAGAGATGCTCAAGGTCAGACTGAAAGGGTGGGATGAGCACAAATCAGTTTCTCCAATAAATCAACCAAAATCACTGAACTCCATAATGATCAAACATTCTGTATTTGTAAGCAAATTCTGACTCTGTCCATCTTCTTCCATAAAAACTGCTGTTACAAATTACAAAGCATAGTTTACTCTACTGGACTTTTGCTTTTATTCCCAGACTTCAAGAAATACTCCATTCAGAATGAATACCTTGAGGTGACTGCTGTTCTCTAAAACTCTGAATGCTCAGAAATGGAAGACAATTGTCTAATCACGAAACAGACTAATAATGACAAACATGAGGAAATGGTAGTATAGTGAAGATGTTCTTGCATTAGAAATCCACTGATCTAGGCCAATACTTTAGAGACATCAGCTCCACAGCAGCTGGTGGAATTTAATTTTGATTACAAATCTTAGTAATAGTGACCATAAATTCATCATTGGTTGTTGTGAAAATCCATCTGGTTCACCAATGTCCTTTAGGGAAGGAAATCTTCAGTACCCACCTGATGTGGCCTACATGCGACTCCAGGCCCACAACAACATGGTTGACTATTAACTGCCTTCTAAATACCTTATCAACCCACTCAGTTCAAGAGGGTTTGCAGTGGAAAAAAGGGAGGAAAGAATAAAAGTGAAGAGTAAAAGGCAGAGAGGTTACATAACAAATGGAATAACGGGCAGCAGCAAAATGAGATAGTACTCTGCCTATACTGAAATTCCTGTTGTCACTTCATCTCTCCTACTATCCAGCCAACAATAGGTCTTCCCTTTTTGCATTCTTTCTTCCCTGTATTCCCTGCCTCTGGACTTTTTGTAAACCTGTAACATCTCCATTCTTTTCCAAGCCTGACCAAAAGATATTAGACTGAAATGTTAAATGTTTTGGCACGCCAATTTCAGACCAATTAAAACGTCGTCATGATAGAATTGTGAATCATGGAATCGTTATGTCACAGGAAGAGAATCATTTAGCCCATTGTAGTTCTCTGCAAGACAATGTCAATTAGTCTCACTCTTCCATCCTTGCTTCATGGCCCCATATTATTTTTCCCCTTCAGATGCTTATTAAACTCCATTTTTGAAGGCAAAATTCACGCGGTCTCAATTCTCAGGCAGTACCTTCCAGATCTGAGCTGTTTGACATAAAGAAAAGCTTCTTTTTGTGTTACCTTTGGTCCTTTTACCTTCTTTGAGCAGGGTCTTCTGGTTCTTGATCCTTCTGCCAATGGAAACAGTTTCTGTCTGTATTCTCTTTCTGGAAATCTCAGGATTTTGCACACATCTACCAAAACTCCACTCAACTTTCTCTTCACTAAAATGATAACCCACCATCCTCAACTGACCCATGTAACTGAGACTCTTCGCCCCTGGAATAATTGTTGTAAATCTTGTCTGTACCTTCTCTTAAGCTTTCACACCTTTCCTAAAGTGTAATGCCCAGAACTGGACACAATCCTCCAGCTGAAGTTAAGACCATGTGAATTTTGCCTTCAAAAATGGAGTTTAATAAGCATCTGAAGGGGAAAAATAATATGGGGCCATGAAGCAAGGATGGAAGAGTGAGACTAATTGACATTGTCTTGCAGAGAACTACAATGGGCTAAATGTTTTATAAATGTATATCATAACATCTTATGGCTGAAAATCTAATTCACAAGGCTAGGTTTACAGATTCAACTATGGAATCAAGAAGACACAATGGTCACATCTTTTTGTTAATAATCACATGGATAAACACAGTAGATCTCCAGAAATCTCATTGACCCAAAGATCAAATGACTTAACTCCTACTGAGAAAGTTTTAACAGATATATTTCAGACACAATGCAAACAAGTTGAGAATGTTTGCAGTACTGTTTTGCTATCTAATTGACATGAATCGAGTCTAAATTTCCTCTGGAAGTTATATGCAGCGACACTTTTCTGCTGAATTCATACTTAAAAGTTCTCGGAAAATTTGGGACATTAGTTTTAAGTAGCCCTTGTTACCTATATCATTTCAGATGACTTTTTCTACCCTATCAAGCCTCCATCCATTTGTCTGATACATAGTAGACTACGAGGCTTGTAGTATAAAGGGTTAAACCTGCCTGGGTGATAAGCTAATGAGACACAATATGCATCATCACTGGAGACGATGGAATGACACATGACCTAGCTGTCTCTTGAAGCCTCGTGGCAAGATGAAGCCACAGTGAGATGCCTCTTTAATAAAGTTAATATTTTCCTTTCCACAGCAGAACACTGCATGAATAATTGATGACTATTTCTTTTTGACCAAAGTGCCTCAGTCCTGTCTCTCAATGTATATCAGACAGCCAGAATCTAGGTGGCGGATACCACAGAAGAAACATAACAGGAGAAAATGGAATAGAGTGACAAATAGATAAAACAGTTGAAAGAATGGAATGAAGAGATAGCAAATATGAAGCAGGCATAGAGGGACATTAAACATGAAGAAAGAACAGCAGGAGCAAAAAAGAACAGCTAAACCCAGAAGCTGTGAAACCAGATTGGAGAATGAAAGTTAACAGAGAAATGGCAGAGAAACAAGAAGAAATCAACAGCACAGGAATTGCCAGAAGGGAAACAATAAGGAGAATCAAAGAAGTGGAAAAAGGGAAAATCATGAGGCAGATTTATTGCTTGTGCACATATGCGCACAAATTAAGCAAGAGTTGATCAGATATGTAGAAAAAGTTTAACCAGGTTGTGGGAATGCTGAGCTCTCATTCCCTGTGTTTGGTTTTTAAGAATACAAGTAACTTCTTTCCTCTTTATTCTGTCATACACTTCCAATAATCACAAACCAAAGCAAATCTTGTTTTCACAATAAATACTTTGGTACCTTTGCCATATATTTCTTCCTAACTGCTTGTTTAATTTGGCCCAGTGTTTAATTTCCAATAACCATTTTCACTGTAAGAAGGAAAGATTAATAATAATAAAGAATTCCATAATTCCAGCACTAGGATTGAGAGAATCAAAATTTTAAAAAATGAGCAAATCCATCAGTTACTGAAAGGACGTGGGCTTGAAATGCCCTTCGATCTGCCCCTTATTCAACACTGTTAAACATGAAGCAGCAACAGGAGGGATGCAAGTTCTTAGCTAGACTTTCGACATTGTAGATTAGCAAACAGTTTAACAGATTAGTCGGGGGACAAAGAGTGAGATGAATAATAGGCAGAAGGTCAAAAGTCAAGCACACTGACTTTAGTGGCTGAGAAAAGTTAAGGGTTTGAGTTACCAACCAATTGTTACTTTCAAAAGCTGCAATTAGATGACAACTGTACTTGAGGTACAAAAACTAATCCAGCGAGGCAATGATAGAGCAGAAAATGTATAAAATGGCAAGTATTGAAGTGGCTGGTTTAAAAGGGCATGGAAAAGATAAACAAATAAGAAACCTTCATACTGCAGAAAAATGAAGAGCAAAGCAGGTAAAATAGACAAGAAATGGTGAAGTGTTGTTGGAAAGCTACTGAAATGAAGTTTCCAATCTGAAATCTATTAAGGCATACAGGACAACAATGGGAGAGGAAGATAAAATAATGACCCTATATTCCCAGTGAAGTGTATGATTCTAAGAATTGGAACTATTTTGTGCTAATCCCATCTTTGACATTCACCGCCTTTGAGTGGTGCTCTCTGTAGGATTATAGTACACAGAATTTACCCCAATGCACTTGGTCATAATTAGAACTGAACAAAGTCAAAGACAAGAAGGCAAGGCAGAATTTAATCATCCAACAAGTGTTAATTGCTGAAGAGAGGATTTCTACCCCTTACTTGAGAGGACGACCAAACTCAAAGCACAGCCAGCCAATCTAAATACACCTCTGGAAACAATGGGCACTGTTAGGACTAAATACAATCCAGAGATTCTAACTCCTAGAGTTTACGATGCAGGTAAATGTGGAGGCCTTGTGGCAGGGATGGTGAGGAGCTGGGTGGGTAGGGATCATGATGACAAGCCTAAGTGAGAAGAAAGAACCACAGTGCAGGTGGGGCAGACTGTGGTGGGAGTATCCAAACTCAAAAGGGAGCCAATAATGGGGATGCACCCTTAATTTCTTGTCTGACGTCCATGCGTAGAGTGACTGACAGGTATTTCCCATCCTGAATGTCTCTGTACGTGGTAACTTCAGACCTCAATCGGAGCAAGGACAGGTGGGCCACCTTAGGTCTTGCCTACCCCATTCACCCCCTCCCCACTTAATAAACACGTCCTGGTTGGCGAAAAGACCCTCTGGGGATCGTTAAGTGCCCCATCACCTGCAAACCTCCTGGCAGGGGACTGTAAAATTGACCAATAAAGTGAGAATGCACAGGACAGTTGTAAAGAGTTAGGGTGGAAGTGGAGTGTTATTTGCTATTTCTGGCCCCAGATATCAACATCAACCATGACCTAGTTCAGCACAGCTTAGCACCGGGTAACACAAATCATGGTGGCTCAGTGGTTAGCACTGCTGCCTCACAACACCAGAGACCCGGGTTTGATTCTGCCCTCGGGCAACTGTCTATGTGAAGTTTCTCCCCGTGTCTGCATGGGTTTCCTCAGTGTGCTCCAGTTTCCTCCTACAGCCCAAAGATGTGCCGGCTAGTTGGATTGGCCATGCTAAATTGCCTGTTGTATTCAGGGATGTGTAGGTTAGGTGGGATACAGGGGGATGGGTCTGGGTGGGATGCTCTGAGGTTCAGTGTGGACTTGTTGGGCCGAAGAGCCTGTTTCCACACAGTAGGGATTCTATTCTATTCTATGATTACACTGTTCTAATAATTTGCATACTCTATCGCAATGCCACTACACATACTCCCTTCGTCAATACCAAGCCCAAATCAGAGGTGGTTTACAAAATCTAAAGCTTATCCTCTATTAATCTGATGTTTGAAGCTTTGGTACCAACACTACTGAGCAAGAAAGACTCCTGATCTGGCACATCTCTGATGGAAATGGTCTGTAGAAAATCCAGTCTAATTTCTCCAAATTCATTCCACCTAATACCTTTGTGGTTTATAGAGAAAAAAAAGCATTCAGCATATCTGCAGATGTTAAATTTGAACCTAAATCCCAGATGGAAATTGAAGTGCTCTACACACATCCCCACATCCACACTTCCTCTCTCAGTCAAGTTGCATTAAAGCTGTTTGTTGGCAAGGGTGTATATTTTAATAAAAGTGGTATACTTTTTGAGTAAAGCAATTGATTGAAGTAATTAAGAATTTTAAATTGAATAATGCTTGGGATGGAATGTTTCCCAAATTACATAGCTGGAACAAAATTGAGAAATTCTATTTGCTTTCTAATCCTGACTGGTTTTGTAAAACACTGTAGAAATAATGGATTGTAATTCAGGTTTGTTCTAGAATTTTTACGCCTAATGCTTAATTTAGTCCTTGAGGTCATCTTTCATAAACCAACTCATTACAAAGGCTCACATACCTCTTGGCTCATCCAAAAGAAATGAATTACTGAACAGAATACAACTAATACCTACTTTAATACACTAATTCTCTGCAATGAAACAGAACAATTACTTAATTTTTGAAGTTATGCAGTGACAGCATTGATTTTTCTAATTTAACATATGGGTTCTTATCTCAGTTGCACTTAGTCAAGACAGAACCTTTAGTCCATATCACTGTCCTCTTGGACATATTTCGAACCAAATACAATCTACTTTTGCTTTGGTGAATTACAGAAATTATGGCATTATTTGATGCCAGACAGAAAAATCTCCAAGTGTCTTGACAGAAGTTCATTCTTTGAACTGAAACCACCAAAAACAACACTTATCTCAGACAGGCATGTCTGCTTGATGCCAGTGCACTTCGGTTATTTGTCATCTATATTTGGTGTTTGTGAAGTTAATTTTTGATATTTCACAAAAGTCTCATTGAGTGCCAAAGAAATGTTAGCCTAGTTTATCATAATTTAGAATGATCTGGAACTACAGTAACACAGCTGAGTGTAGTTTAATATAGGATTTCAGTAACATAAGGTTGGTAGAGACAGCATTTTTTATTGTATGCCACAGTTACAGGTGACAATCATGCAGAAACTGTTTATATCTGAGAAAATTTCACTATATGAACATAAAGGGAGAGAAATAGATGCACAAGTCGTACCAAGCAAACTAATCCCACACACCCGAAAGCCACAGAATCCATCTTTATAGTGCTGTTTATGTCAGTGCTATGGAATGCCAGAGTTTGTAAAATACCAAGTCCATTACTTCTAGCAAATTCTGGGTCAACTTATAGCAATGTTATATATAGAAAAAATGACTTGGGATATCTCTCTTGTTGCATTCTGTATCCTCCTGCTTGCTGGGTCAAGATTGTGAGGTCACAAGCATAGTTGTGATACTTGGGCAAGAAGCGTGCAAAGTGGATAGATCCTGATATTACGCTCTGTTTCGAACTGATATGGATCAAGATCTGCCACTTTGAACATTATATGTCTTGTTAAACACTCTTTTCAGCACACCCAGCTGAACATACATTCAACTATACAGCACTGGGAGGTATCACACAATCCACGTTGCACCATTCCACAATTGCTTTTTAAAGAGACCACTGCTAGACTTCTGGTGAGGTGCTTTTGACTTTGCATTGATGCTGCAGTTGCCATTGAGCAAGTGGAATTACTTTGTTTCCAGAAGAGGTTGGAAATGTTTTTGAATTTAAAAATGAGTGACATTGTACTTCACCGAGGAGATCAGAAGAGTTTGGAGGCCTTTCAGCAGAAGGCCTGTTTTACATAGAAAATAGGAGAAAGAGCACGCCATTCAGCCATTCAAGCCTGCTCCGCCATCCAATGTAATCGTGTCTGGTTACTAAGCTCCCTTTTCACCAATGGGAGCTTTTTGCTGTATACCCTTCAGAGTTACAACACAAAAGGGACAATGGACACAGGAAGTGGAGACGGAAAGCAATACACAAAGGTAGAAGGAGGTGAAAGCTCTCAGTAGAAAGCTATACCCAGCTAGTATCTTCAAGGAACGGACCTCTTACCTCCACTTCATTCAGGAACAGCATCTGAGTGAGACCATTACATGAAGGACTTGATCCTTGAATTGTGTTACATCCCACCATCAACCAGCAGCTACAAAGCAGTGTGACGTCAGCACTGCCAGTGGCTGTGAAAATCATTGTTGCCCTCCATTTATTATTTGTTTCACATTAGCTGTACGTCCAATTATTTGAAATAAGGAGGCAGCACAAATTTAGGGAGCTCCACACCTCTAGGTGTGGGGATGTGCGTTATGATCCCTGTCAATGAAACTGAATCTTAATCCAGTTCTTAACCTGCACTGCCTTTCAATCAGCTAACACAACAACTGATAATTTGAAACTTTTCTACGTTCCAAAAAGCATTAGTTCCAGCAATTAGTACGTCTCTAATAAATTGCTTACAAACTTATTTCTTGATTTGTCATATTCTTTTGCACATTCATTCATGGAATAGAGGCAATACTGACTGGCACAATGCCATTAGGGAGGGAATTCCAGGATTTTGACCTAACAACACCGAAAGAACAGTCATAACTTTCCAAGTCAGGAGGGTAAGTGGCATGGAGGGGAACTTACAGCCGATGGTGTTCCCGTTAGATGTGCCCTTGTCCTTTTAGTTTGAATGCATTTGGAAGGTACTGTCGAATGAGCCTCGGTGAATTTCTACAGTGCATGTCGTAAATGGTACCTATTACTGCTACTGAATGCCAGTGATGGAGGGAGTGGATCTTGTATCTTCACCTACCACCTTGCAAGAAACCTCCTTCCTCTTTCCGTCCACGCTGTATTTAAGATTGTCAACAGCTATCTGACTTGTCCTTGATCCAAATTTGAACATAATCCAAAAATTGTATTCGTGAATCTGTTTGAATTTAGAGAGCTACAGAGATATGGCTGTAGAATGGGACTAGCTGGATAGCTCTTTTGGGAGCCAGTGCAGGCATGCTGGGTCAAATGGCCTCCTTCTGTGCTGTAAAATTGTATGAGTGTAAGATGCATGGATTTATTACTTGTGTACAAATTTCTCTGACCTTTAAATGTTATGACAATGATAGGGAGACGATGGAGGTGATGGTGTTGTGGTAATGTCACTGGACAGTAATCCAGAACCCCAGACTAATTGCAGAGGATATGAGATCAAAGGCACACATAAGCACTGGTCATAAGCTTAAAGATTTAAGTACCTAGTATGAACAGAGAGAAAAGGCTATGCAGTTTTAAAAAGAAGCATTTTGATTCTTTGAGGTGTGATATTTTAAAACAGAGGCCAGATCTTTACTTAACAAGGTGTAGAGCTGGATGAACACAGCAGGCCAAGCAACATCAGAGGAGCAGGAAAGCTGACGTTTCGCATCGAAACCCTTCTTCAGAAATGGGGGAGGGGAAGGGGATTCTGAATTAAATAGGGAGAGAGGGGGAGGCGGATAGAAGATGGATAAAGGAGAAGATAGGTGGAGAGAATACTGACAGGTCAAAGGGGCAGGGATGGAGCCAGTAAAGGTGAATGTAGGTGGGGAGTTAGGGAGGGGATCAGTCAGTCCAGGGAGGACGGACAGGTCAATGGGGCGGGATGAGGCTAGTAGATAGGAGATGGGGTTGGGACTTGAGGTGGGAGGAATGGTAAGGGAGGTGGGGACGAGCTCGGCTGGTTTTGGGATGCGGTCGGGTAGGGGAGATTTTGAAGCTTGGACCAGCCCCCCTCCACTGACACCCTCATCCGCTTAGCTCAACTCGTCCTCACTCTTAACAACATTTCCCTTCAATTCCTCCCACTTCGCACAGACAAAGGGGGTTGGCCATGGGTACCCACATGGGCCCAAGCTATGCCTGCCTCTTTGTAGGATACATGGAACAATCCCTCTTCCAAAGCTACACTGGCCCTATCCCCCACCTCTTCCTTCGTTACATCGATAACTGTATCGGCGGCGCCTCGTGCTCCCACAAGGAGCTCGAACAGTTCATCCACTTCACTAACACCTTCTGCCCCAACCTTAAGTTCACCTGGACCATCTCTGATACCTCTGTCTCCTTCCTGGACCTCTCTGTCTCCATCTATGGCATCCACCTGGAAACCGATATCCATTTCAAGCCCACCGACTCCCACAGCTACCTAGAATACACCTCCTCTCACCCACCTTCCTGCAAAAAGGCCATCCTTATTCCCAATTCCTTCGCCTCCGCCGCATCTGCTCCCGAGATGAGGAATTCCACTCCCAGGCATCCCAGATGCCCTCGTTTTTCAAGAACCGCAACTTCCCCTCCATAGTGGTCGAAAACGACCTCGACCATGTCTCTCGCATTTCCCACAACTCATCCCTCACACCCCCTTCCCGCAATAACAACCAAAACAGAATCCCTCTCATCCTCACGTACCACCCTACCAACCTCTGGATCCAACGCATCATCCTCCGACACTTCCGCCATCTGCAATCCGACCCCACCACCAAAGACATTTTTCCGTCCCCACCCTTATCTGCTTTCCGGAGGGACCACTCTCTCCGTGACTCCCTTGTCTGCTCCACACTCCCCTCCAGCCCCACCACCCCCGGCACTTATCCCTGCAGCCACAGGAAACGCTACACCTGCCCCTACACCTCCCCCCCTCACCCCCATCCCAGGCCCCAAGATGTTCACCTGCACATCTGCTAATGTGGTATACTGTATCCTCTGTTCCCGTTGTGGTCTCCTCTACATCGGGGAAACCAAGCGAAGGCTTGGGGCATGCTTTGTGGAACACCTACACTCGGTTCACAACAAACAACTGCATCTCCCAGTCACAAACCATTTCAACTCCCCCTCCCACTCCTTGGATGACATGTCCATCCTGGGCCTCCTGCAGTGCCACAATGATGCTACCCGAAGGTTGCAGGAACAGCATCTCATATTTCGTTTGGGAACTCTGCAGCAGAATGGTATCAATGTGGACTTCACAAGCTTCAAAATCTCCCCTCCTCCGACCACACCCCAAAACCAGCCCAGCTCATTCCCGCCTCCCTAACCTGTCCATCCATTCCTTCCACCTCAAGCCCCACCTCCACCTCCTACCTACCAGCCTCATCCGCCTCCTTGACCTGTCCGTCCTCCCTGGACTGACCTATCCCCTCCCTAACTCCCCACCTATATTCATCTTTACTGGCTCCAACCCCACCTCTTTGACCTGGCTGTCTCCTCTCCATCTTCTATCTGCCTCCTCCCCTCCCTATTTATTTCAGAATCCCCTTCCCCTCCCCCATTTCTGAAGAAGGGTCTCGACCCAAAACGTCAGCTTTCCTGCTTCTCTGATGCTGCTTGGCCTGCTGCGTTCATCCAGCTCTACACCTTGTTATCTCAGATTCTCCAGCATCAGCAGTTCCTACTACCTCAGGTCTTTAGGTGCTGATTTACATTCTGCAGTAGTGATGAGGTTTGTAGACTTTAAGCTGTTATTGAATGGCTGTTTTCCCAAGTTGCTTTATCATCTGGCACTGAATTTGAGATTGAGAGAGGCACGGAAAGAGAGAGAGAGACTTCAAAATTCTTTTTGTTATCAATTCGTATTTATTTTTCTGTCTCTGTTTTGCTCCTACAAACAACTGTTGATATAGGTCATTTCTAACTCCTGAATCTGCTCATTGCTTTTTCAGGCTTTTATTTCCCAACATCTGAACTCATAGAAGTCTGAATTAAACAGGATACAAATTTCTAGAGTTAGATTTAAGTTGTGCTGTTCCTGTATTTGGATGGAATGATACTTTCTGTGCAGATTGGTTTTGTATATTCACAGTTTTGAAGCTTGCCTTATCCGTGGCCAGGTGATTACGGCAGCCATTTTAGGTCAGTATTTAAAAAATGAAAGAACTGCGGATGCTGTAAATCAGGAACAAAAACAAAATTTTTGGAAAAGCTCGGCAAGTCTGGCAGCATCTGTGAAGGAAAAAACAGAGTTAACGTTTCAGGTCCAGTGACCCTTCCTCAGAACTGATGGTGGCTGGGAAAACATCAGTTTATGTGCAGAAAAAAGGGGAGTTAGATGGGGTAGGGAGTAAATGATAGGATAGAGCCTAAAGAGACAGAAGAGCAGTTGGACAGACAAAGAGTTGATAATGATCAGGCTGGGAGAGTGAATAGTTGTTAATGGGGACTATTGGTGACTACGAACAGGTAGTGTGTAATGGCAGGCTACGTGGTAACAAGGCAAAAAAGACCCTGAACTACTTGTTGCCTGCCACTTTAATGCACCACCCTGTTTCCTGGCCAACATGTCTGTCTCTGGCTTGCTGCAGTGTTCCAGCAAAGCTCAACGCAAGCTGGAAGAACAAATTCTCATTTCCGCTTGGGGACCCTGCAGGCCTCCAGACCAATATCGAATTTAATAATTTTAGGGCCTAAGCTCTCCCATGTCCCAGCCCCCCACCCAACATACCAGGCCTTGTGGAATGCTACTGAGGACTGAAATTAAGAGAGTTTTTATAATGCTTTTTCATGCAATCTTGGACTTCTCTACCACAGAAAGCAGTGGAAGCTCAGGTTTTAAGTATATTTAAAGTAAAAGTTGATCAATGTTGATTGTCAATGGCATAAAGGGTTATGGAGATAATAAAGAGAATAGACATTGAAGTGTTCGGTCAGCCATGACCATATTAAATGGCAGAGCAGGTTCACTGGGCCGAATGGTCTCACCATATTCCCATGTCTCTATTTTTTTCTGCTACTTTTTAACGTCTTCATTTTGTTGTCCAACTTGCAGCAGTATCTTGATCAGCTGGGGAAGTGGGCCAAGAAATGGCAAATGGAGTTTAATATAGATAACTGTGAGGTGTTGCATTTTGGAAAGTCAAATCCAGTCAGGAGGTTCATGGTGAATGGTAGCACCTTAAGGAGTTTAGTTGGAACAGTGGGACCGTGGAGTGCAGGTACACGGTTCTTTGAAAGTGGAGTCACAGGTAGACAGGGCAGTGAAGAAGGCTTTTGGCACACTGGCCTTCATCAGGCAGGGTATTGAGTACAGAAGTTGGGACGTTATGATGCAGTTGTACATGACATTGGTGAGGCCGCACTTGGTGTATTGTGTTCAGTTTTGGTCACCCTGCTATGGGAAAGATGTTATTAAACTGAAAAGAGTACAGAAGAAATTTACGAGGATGTTGCCAGGACTCAAGGGACTGAGTTATAGGGAGAGGTTGGACAAGCAAGGACTTTATTCTTTAGGGCACAGGAGACTGATGGGGGATCTTATAGAAGGGTATCAGGTCATGAGAGGCATGGATGGGGTGAATGCACACATTCTTTTTCCCAGGGTTGGGGAGTCAAGGACTAGAAGGCATCAGTTTAAGGTAAGGGGGGAAAGAATACATGGGAACCTGAGGGGCAACTTTTTTACACAGAGGGTGGTAAGCATAGGGAATGAGCTACCAGCAAAAGTGGTTGAGGCAGGTACTTTAACAACATTTAAAAGGACAAGTACATGAATAGGAAAGGTTTAGAAGGATATGGACCAAGGGCAGGGAAATGGGCTTAACGTGGATGGACTTTTTGGTTGGCATGGACCAGTTTGGGCCAAACTGTCTGTTTCCTTGCTGTACGATTCTGTGACTCTAAATCATTTTGTCCAAACCCTTGTCTAAATCATTTCAATGCTTAACTTCAAAAAAAACACTTAGTATGTTATTGCCAATTAATTCAACTTCAGAATTTGGGAAAATGCTGACTGTGAATGCCCAATAAAGTGGTTTGTTAAACTGATTAAACTGTTGCTCCTCAGGGTCATTGTAGGGTTGACGGTTTGACAAACTCTTGTCAATACATTATCGCTATAGTGGTTGATTTGCTACATTCATTCCTGCAGCCATGCAAACCAGGTATTGCTCTTTTAATTAATTCAATATTTAATGTTTCTGCTCGAGCAACTGACACCTCCTCAGCTGGCACCAAGTTTTGTCAGGTCTTCATTTTTTCTGCAATAATTTTTTTCCCAGAATAATAAAAATTCATACATGCTTGTGTTCAGGAGTAGTTTGATAATGCTGTCACTATCAACTGCATGATATTCCATGAATTACAAGATTGTTATTAACATCACAATTTTCTAAAGGCATGAATGTGAACTTGCAAGCTTAACTGAAAATAACACAATGTGCAAGTGGTAGAGAAAAGCTGATTTTAATAGTGTTTGCTCTTTAACAAATTTATTTATGCCAAACTTATTCTCTGTAGTTCTTTGTTGCTAGTGGCATTTCAAGAAACATGGCATTTACAAGCAGCCAAGATCTCATAACTAAATTAAGCTATCAGCAAGATAATGATGGTTGGACATTCATATGTCTAAAATCTCTAACTTTGGTCAACAAATAATTAGCTTGAAAAATTAAATGTGTTAATCTTCCTTTGCAACCATGAAAATCTAGCATATTTTATCATTTGCGCAGGAAATTATTATAGCACGGGAAGACAATTTGAACAATTAATCTTTAATTTCTACACACTTAATGACTTGACTTGCAAACTGATTCTAAGGGAGATTTAACCCTATCATTTTTATAAGACCATAAGACATAGGAGCAGAAGTAATCCATTCAGCCCATCTGGTTTGCTCCTCCATTTATGAAATCATGGCTGACAATTCTTGAGTCCACTTTCCTGCCTTTTCCATATAAATCTTGATTCCCTTATCTCAGCCTTGACAACCCTTTGTAGTAAAGTATTCCACAATTTCACTGCCTTCTGAGAGAAGAAATTCCTCCTTCATTTCATCAAAACTGATTTCAAATTGGTAATAATATCAAATAAACATTTGTGAGTTTACACAATTGTGGGTGTGAAATTGTGATGTCAAACAATGTTTGTGAAGCCTAACAGCTTTGAATTGATGCCTGTTGCAACTCACATGGGATCCTGTTCATATGCCAGGATCAAAGGGGACGAAACGTGAGGGGAAGTTCAAAGACTCTCAGTCCAAAGAATTATTGATTTATTTTTACTCCTGTCTTTTCAACATCAGTGTGGCCATTAGTTGTATTATAATTTTAATCAATTTTAAGCCACAATATTGAAGTTATTAATATAAGAGCTCAGCCAAGCAGCAGTGTGAGGTTTGCAAAAAAACAAATTGGTTTACTTAAAGCGATGCAAAAATGTAAAGTTCCCACACACCAGGAACCTCCTATAATGAGGCTGACCTTTAATCAACTAATTGTGATAAGTTTAATGGTGAATAAGTTAATGGTTCATACTAGAAAATATCACATTATAGCAGTTATTATTTTTAAGTTCATTTTATGCTCATTAAGCTCATTAAGAGCAATAAATACAAGAGAGGTCCTATTTTGCAAATATTGCCAATTTAATCCTATCATCACACGGTTAGATGGTAAAGTAAGGTTGATGACTATCATGAAGGTCATTAACCCTGAATTATTGAATCAGTGTCTTACCTTTGCCGTCCTGTAAAATGGGATATATTACAACTGCCAGATTTACAATGCTCCGACAAATGGGCATTTTGGTCAATCAAAACTCATCTCACATAAAAATTGACAAAACAACAAACGTAATCTGTACAGGAAGATGGATCACAAAACAAAATAAATAGACCTGGTAAGTTCCAATTAATCTTACAATGTCAAGTAATGGATTGATAATGTGGGCCTTTAACAGGAACCAATTCAAACCGTCTCCAACTGCCTTTATAAAAGCTGAAAATCAAGAGACTCATTTAAATTGTCTTTATTTTTCCCATTATTGCGAGTAATAACTCCTGTTATTTCTTTGTTTAGAAACCATGCATAGCCCTTAAAAGCTGCTAACCTTCTACTTGAAAAGCTTTTTGCAAATATTCAATATTTTGAGTTATTGGAACATTATTCAACCAACATTTCTACAATTGTAACTGCATTCATTGCCTCAATTCCTACAAACCATATTCTCCCTTTGTAACTGATGTGATAATATACATCAGTTATACAGACAACTGTCTGTGGAAAAATGTGGAATATAAGCTCTGGAAACTCATACAATGTATTACAACTGTAGAATTATTGGTTGAATAATGCTGCAATAATGACAGCTGAACTGCAGCTTTCAAAAGCCTGAATCTTTTTTACTGACACATTTTTAACGTTGCTGCTTTTTATTACTGCAACTTCTTTGCTTTTTATAAAGCCCTATTAGCAACTTCAAACTCTTTGTTTTAAAAAAAATTGCAAGTCCACACTTTTCACCATATAGTTCATATTTTTCAAAGAAACATTAGGCTACTTTAGCTGACATGTTGTGATGTGAAGGTATCTGTTAGCACTGCAAGTATGTGAATATTGAAGAGGCTACCAGATATTGTGAAATTGTGAAAGCATTACACCTAAATACCGGGTTGATGCACCACCCATAAACAAAAGGACTAGTTCAATGAGAAAGCTGTCATTACTTGAGTTTTGGAGGTGTCAAGAATGTAAGATGAAGGCAAGAAGACAGATACCCCTTCAACATCACTAATCCCCAACAAAATAGTTGGTTGGAAGTCTGCCACAAGAAAGTTGACAGCTCTGTAGGCATGTTATGCTTGGTGGGATGTACATTAGCCCAGGATAAGAGATCTGCACCCATCTGGAGAGAGAAGGAGAGCACTGCTTTAGGAGGCTTTGGGCCAATCCAGTTGATCAGCACCTCTGTTGTACCAACAATACCAGCTTCGAGGGATGACTTGTACACGAACTACAACTAGTCCCTGAAAAAAAGCAGGTTGTGGAGGTGGGATTTATGGCAAGTCTGCGGGCATCAGCAGGACCTCCCAGGCAGGTCCCAATAAGAAAAATGGGGTGGGGGGGGTAGGTAGCGTGCCAGATTTGAAAGGCTATGGGAAGGGTTGGGTGCGGCGTGAGAGGTGGAAAATCTTTCAAGATGTGCCTCCAGTATATATAGGGGAACCCCAAAGAATGTTCTACACTTTGGCTGACACTGGTTCAACAGTATAAGCTGTCAACATACAGGCACAGTGTGCTCTCCTGCCCCAGGTAAAGTAGCAGTGGGGGTGGTACGAGTCACAATTAATTAGTCAATTAAGGGCTTCAACAAGGTCAAGCTTAAGCAGACTACACACCAACTTCTCTTGCCCCTAAAAAAATGAAGCCACATTGGAGGCAGGCAATGAAGGAGCAGACAGACAAAAGCTACATTTGATTATATATCCTCCCCCAACATTCAACTGTGCAGAAGGACTATAAAATGTAGATCTGTGCCCTAACTCCAAATAGACTTATCCCTTAATACCTTTGATTAATTGAAGTTTAACAATCCCATACTAAAACATCAATTGACCAAGCGTTTATGAAAGCAAATGCCAATCTTTTGCCACCCTTTGTGTGTAGAGGTGTATCCTAACCTCTGAGAAGATAACAGTGAACACTAACAGCACTGTGGATCTGCCAATACCATGTGGACTGCAGTGATTCAAGAAGTCAGCTCATTTCCACCTTCCCCATTGCAATTAGAGATGGGGAATAAAGCCAGCAATACCCAAATCTAATGAATGAATAAGTAAGGAAGTATTGACAAAGAACAAGGGAAAGAAAGAAATAAAGCCACAAATGTTTTTGGTTTAGTTTATTTAATTCAATATGGTTCTATGTTTATCCAAAAAATTCAAACAAAGTTAAACATTTTATCTTGTAAAGTTAAATAATCTCTTACAATGTTTCAGAAAGGGAACTGGAATAAAAAGGGAAATTTCCCCTTCCTGCTTCTTGAGGCAATTTCAAATACTTCCAGCTGTACTATCCACAAGTCGCTTCTGCTTCTTTCTGCATTGTCATTTCCTCTTGGCATCAAGGTCTGCCCTCTACCAAAGACAATGCTTCTTGTATGTAGGAGAATACAGGCTAACTAGCACCCCTACTGTGATTAGAAGAAGGGTCATCTGACCCAAAACGTGGACTAGTTGGACCGAAAGTCTCTTTCCATGCTGTATGACTCTAAGACTCTATGATTTCTCTCCACAGATGCTGCCAGACCTGCTGAGCTTTTCCAGAAATTTCTGTTGTTGTTTCTGATTTCCAGCATCTGCAGTTCTTTTGGGTTTTATTTTAACACCCCTACTGTGTGCTCTCCACTGCTGTCACAACCTACTGCCAGAGGCCCTGCTACAATATGTTACCTTTTAGTCCAGCTTTAAATGTACCCTTCATTCAACTGGGCTTCCCTGAATGAAGTAGG
This sequence comes from Ginglymostoma cirratum, assembly GCA_024137785.1. NCBI lineage: Eukaryota > Metazoa > Chordata > Chondrichthyes > Orectolobiformes > Ginglymostomatidae > Ginglymostoma > Ginglymostoma cirratum. The sequence goes on from JAHRHZ010000249.1 coordinate 41,503,870, forward strand.
CAGTAGATCTCCCAGCTCTCCAGCAACCCTGTAAGCCATCAATTGTGCTATCTCCATTCTTCAGGCCTTAACAAGGACTGTTGCCAATGAGGTAAAACCTTTATCTCTGCTTAAATCCTTACAATGCAGCTGAGATCCAATATTAGTCCAGCCTCAGGACTAATATTGTGCAGCTGAGTAACCAAGTTGGTTCAGATCAAAGACTTTCTACTATACTTCATCATTACGGATCTGAGAGTGGCCAACAAGATATGCTTCCACTGGATGCTTTTGTGGTTCATGTTCCATTCTTACATAAATCTCATCAGGTTGAAAAGTGAAAACATTTCAAAGCAAACTGGCAAATATTTGAATGTCAAATTAGCTATGACACTTGGACTTATAATCTGACCTAAGAAGTACAACACCAGGATATAAATATCGTTTAATATTGAGGAAAACATTTTATGTTGTAAGATGGTAATTTTAATCCAGCAGGAAAATATCAACTTTTTTCTATCAGCATAAGTTCATTAAAAACCGAGCATTGTGGGTCATGCATATCAAAGATCTTCAAGTGTCATACAGAAAATTGGACACAATTGTCACATTAATTTATCTGAAGCTTCTAGGTGTTTTGATTTTTGATTTATTCACCAATGAATATCAGTCCTTTGCAAACTTCCAGGCTCAAGAGACTCTGACAGGACATGTTCAGTGAATACAAAGTACAAGCAAAATAAAATTGTAAATGTTTGGCTTCATCAGTCAGGCTGTCAGCAGTTAGAAATTTCCGATTGATCATAGTTCAATACCTTTATAATACTACAACAAGAATACTTGCATTTATATGGTGCCTTTAGCAATCTAGATGCAGGTACCTGAAAGCGTATTCATCAATCATGAGGCAATTAAAATAAGGAATAGGCAGGAAGATAGAAATGAAGAAGTACACATTTATATTTGCTATCACGTCTATTTATTCAATGTGACATTAATAGAAAACATCATTAGCTGATTTCTACTATGTTTCAAATAAAAGTTAATTTAATCCCCTTCAATCTAATTTATAGATGGTCTGTAGACTCTCCAGACTATGGTGTTCCATTCAACATTGTTGACCTAGAATTGCCTCACCAAGTATCAATTTACATATCACAGTAGCTTTAAAATATCCAATAGTTGATCAGGAAACAAAAATCAGAAATGTTTAAAAGAAATATTTGTGAAAATTGAATGCAATTTCTTTGGGGGCATGCATATTATTTCAGAAGTGGCCATCATTTCCTCTTGAGAAGCCCATTTTAAAAACTAACTGAAAGGAATGGTGTTAGACACTGTCTAGCATATAAAAGGAGATACAAATGAATTGAAATCAGGTTGTGTTACTTCCATTTTTAGTAATGGCGAGACCCCTATCCAAAGTTGTTCTGTAACTGTTAAAGTGAGAAGTAGAAATTAAGATCAAAACCAGAAGCGAAATCACCCTTTCTTTGGTTTCATTGATTCAGAATAAACTATATCAGGCAAACAAGTATATTGGAACCAGTGCAACTCACTGATATTCCAAGTTCCTCAGATATCTCAATAGCAAAAGTGAAAACTTTCCTGTGTTCCAAATCAAAATTCCTTGTGTAACTGAAAATGTTGCTTAAAGATTAATTATTCCTTATGTAAGTTGTAACACAACTGCCTAACACAAATGAGTACAGAATTTGTTGAGGCTTTAAAAGTGGAATAACAGATTCCAAAATAGTTAAAAATATGAGGGATATGGATTGTTTATCAAAGAAGAAGGAAATTTGAAAAAATATCCAATGACATATTCTACCAATTTAGAAAAAATTCCAGCTTAATGAAGCCTTTTTCTTTATTCCTTCTTGGAGATTGTTTGTAAGGCCAGCATTTATTAATCATTCCTAAACGCCCTGATCACAAGGTAACTAAAAGTCACCACTTTGTAGTCTACTCCTGCACCTATTTCTTACAACCTTATGATTTTGTAACTCACATAAAGTGCTAGCTGGGTAGGACTGTACATTTCATTCTTAAAACGGCATTTGTGATCCCATCTAAGAGCTTCATAATCATAGTTACTTAATCTGAACTGAAATTGTCAAATGCCCTAAGTGACATGTGAAATAGTAGTTTCTGGATTATTAGTCTCATCCTCTAGAAATTCTAGTTGAGTAACATAACCACTATCCAGCCATACTCCACTATTATTTAAACCAAATTTACTGGACTTGGGCAAGAGATCCATTATAAGAGGATATCTAACCTGAGGTTTAGTGTAGTAATCTCATTAGAGAAACTTAAATTCTGTCCAACATTGTTGATTGTCCTTGTTCTATTCAAGCTTACATAAGAACATAAGAACACAAGAACTAGGAGGAGGAGTAGGCCATCTGGCCCCTCGAGCCTGCCCCGCCATTTAATAAGATCATGGCTGATCTTTTTGATACTCAGCTCCACTTACCCGCCCACTCACCATAACCCTTAATTCCTTTTACTGTTCAAAAATTTATCTAGCCTTGCCTTAAAAACATTCAGCGAGGTAGCTTCAACCACTTCACTGGGCAGGGAATTCCACAGATTCACAACCCTTTGGGTGAAGTTCCTCCTGACCTCAGACCTACATCTGCTTCACTTTATTTTGAGGCAATGCCCTCTAGTCCTAGTTTCACCTGCTAGCAGAAACAACCTCCCTGCCTCCACCTTATCTATTCCCTTCATAATCTTATGTGTTTCTATAAGATCTCCCCTCATTCTTCTGAATTCCAATGAGTATAATCCCAGTCTACTCAGTCTTTCCTCATAATCCAACCCTCTCAACTCTGGAATCAACCGAGTGAATCTCCTCTGCACCCCCTCCAGTGCTAGTATATCCCTTCTGAAGTAAGGAGACCAAAACTGTACACAGTACTCCAGGTGTGGCCTCACCAGGACCCTATACAGCTGCAGCATAGCCTCTCTGTTTTTCAACTCCATCCCTCGAGCAATGAATCTGAACTATATTGTATGAGAGCAGAACATAAAAATATTTACAATGTTGCTTTCCCTCACCTTCATGAGCAGCAAAAATCAGTTTAATTACAGACACTGGCCAACTCAGCATAATAAATGGATTCCAGAAAATTTCTGGCAGGCCACAATCAACTTATTCCACTATTGTTTGCACTGATTTACAGCATAATTACAGCTCGCATTACTGCTGTCAATGTCAGCATTGCTGATGTGTGCAAGGACAATCTATAATTATAACGATTCCATTATAGGCTACTATTTTGTTCAGTAATATTCATAAATAAATATTCAGTTAGCATATTTGCCTGTATTCTGTTCAAAGATCTATAGAAGTGTGATAAGAATCGCTAAAGAGTATGGATAAATTTTATTCAGCTCCTTGGCTAGCCAATTACATTAACATCTGTGTTACTGGCAGTTTAAAAAAGAAAAGGTCAGCGAACATGCAGTTTCAAACTTCCATTCTGACTTTTAAAAAAATCTTGTACGGCAGCCAATTTCAGCGTGGAGAGTCTGAACAACCTGAAACAACTTTGTGCATGAAATTGTGGAAAATCAATCAAATGGTTTAAAGTAAGCCTTAATTATGAATTAACTATTGTTTAATTGAAATATATTGTGCTTACATTCTTATCCAAAATACACATGAATCATACATTAAATCAAACCCTATACTCTGATAGTGTGTATTGAGATGTGGAAGTATACTGCAGACAGCTTTTTATAACACAAACATTTTGGGTGATTATGGAGTGACATTACTCTCATCGAGCAAGCGTAACATCTGCCTTGTGCATTAGTTGACCTTTGTAAAAGCTGCCCAATATTGGTTTTCATTCTTTTCTCTAACAGGTATCAGATCCACATTTCTTGGGCAGTAAGTTTAGCATTAACCCTTATGTTATTTCTTAAGATGTACTATTTTGTACACTCAATCTTAAAGCCAATTTTCAACTGCTGGCTACCCTTCCCCAACTGGCAATTGGGTCCAGGAGCTGAAAAATCCTGCATTATGAGAGAAAATTGGTTCATTTAAAAGATAATTGGACAGAAAGCAACCCAATATTGTTTGAAATATTTTGTTTAATTGGCCAGTTATTTAAATGCAGTTGCAGAGATTGCAATGCCAGTCCACACCTATATTCCACGTACAACGATCAAACTGACATAAACTGAATGTCCTTTGAAACGTTACAGAATTCATATTGTGCTACCATTTGTTCTTAACAATGCAGCTAATTATATTTGCAGTTGTGTTAGTAATGACCAGTTCAGAAGCAGAAAGTTTAGATTACACATTTTTAAAAAATGTTGGTACCCAGAACAGTCTTTTCACAAGTAAGAATTTTGCTTTATTTGTACTTTGATACTTTCCCTTTTTGTCCATTTGCTATTTTTCAGCTATTTTTATTCATGTGGAGCCAATCACCTCTGCAGTAACATTAAATAATGTGCTGTTCTTGTCCTTGAAGTGATTCACGCTGAACGTGAGCCCCAGTAATATTTTTGACGAGAAAAAAACAATTTTATAACTGGTGAATTGTCTTGTTTATTGCTGTAATGTAACCATAGATGGGAGGATGAGCAGGCACCGTGGGGGGCTTTATAACTACAGGGCTACAGAAGAAAGCTAATGATGTGGAGAATGCGGGGATCATTATGTAACAAATGTCACTCTCCATTAAAGATGCAATGATAATTTGAATACGATTTGACAAGTCCAAGTCTTTCTTAACCCTTACTATGCAAACTAGGAAAATGAATTTCACAGAGCTACCACAACAAACACGGGAATGACTATTACTTGAAGAATCACTGCAATTTACAACTTGTGAGTGTCGGAACATAGAACAAAGTTGTGATTCCTTGTAAGAACTATTGATTCAGAGTTGCATTTACTTTTACCCCAAGAACAAAGACAAAGCCTGCTCATTTGTTTTCAGTGGTGTTAATCCCAGTATAAATTTTAGCCAGGACAGTTCTCTGCTATTCATTGACGAGTGTTATCAGGCATTCTGCATCCCACATTTTCTTAAAAAAACCTTGTTGAATTGGCATAAGGCCGTGACACATTGGGGCGGGTTTTCAAAGTGTGGTTTTGAGCCAAACACCCAGTTGAATTCTATATATCATCTCTGAGCTTTAACTGTTTTATTCTTGCCGCATTATTTTTGAACACAAATGTCTTACTTGGATAGAAGGCAGGTTTGGCACCCACACCATGTTGCTGGGTCCTCCACTGGCAAAGGCTGCCTACCTGGCACCATTGGCAAAGGCAGGTGGCAGCCATGATGCAGATTGTTGCTGCTTTGCTGAAAAGGAGAGGCAGCTCCTTGTAAAACTAAACCCCGGAGCAAGGAGGAAAGCGGCCACTTGGGGGAAGTCAGTGGCAGTGGTGGTACTATCACTGCACTAGAATCCAGAGCTCCTGGATTGTGCTCTAGTGACATGGTTTCAAATCCCATCATGGCAGATGGTGAAATTTAAATTCAATAAAATTCTAGAGTCGATAGAAAACTTCATGGTGAGCATGCAACAACTGTCAACTGTCATAAAAACTACCTGATTCACTCATGCATTTTGGGGAAGGAAATCCGCTGTCTTTACGCAGTCTGGCCTACATCTGACACTGCACCCACAGCAATGTGTTTGACTCTGACTACCCTCTGAAATGGCCTCACCAGCAACTTAAATGCAAATAGGAATGGTCAATAAATGTTGGGCCAAGTGCTGATGCCCACATCCGATAAAAAAATGAATAAAATATGAAATAAAAACACAGCCCTGTACCCAGCTCCAGTCACCCCATCAAAATTCAGTCTTGCACAAAATCAAGCGAGATCTCCGATTTCCTCCCAATGTACCCAATAGTTGGGCGTTGACGTGCACCAGATTTTGTGTTCATAAAATAAAAACTCTCCAGCATACAGACGCCTTAACACAGCATGTAATCGAAAGTGAGCAGATCTCCTCATCCCAGGCCCTATCCTTTGAAAGTTCCAAATTGTCTTGGAGGCATTAGGGTCCTGAGGCGTCTTGCAGACAATTTCAAAATCAGTAACCCTCCAAATGATTCTCCCCCTTTGGGCATTTGTAAATTTGACTCTCTGAGCCCAATTTTGTCTCAATTTCTGTTTCAGAGACAAGTTTGGAGACACTTCTCTTTGTAGTATACAGCACTTTAAACATTCAGCTACTTACATATACAACTTTATAGCCTTGCTGTCATTATCCTACTGCACCCACAGAAATATAGAAATGGGACCAGTCGGCCACTCTATTAGATAGTGGCTACTTTTACTTCAACCCAATTACCCATCTTTGATCTCTTTCCTTTTGACACACTCACCTACCAAACTGGAAGTTTTGAAAATTCCAATTAACCAATGTAGCTTCAGGTTTATTCTGATGAACATTTTAAACTCCCCAGTGTGAATAAAAGAACAAAAGTAAGTTAGCTGATCATTCATCATGCTGTTTGTGGGAACTTGCTGTGTCAAAAAAACATCGTTCTTTTCATGAATGGCCACCATGTATTTGCATATTATAAATTTCTTTAAGCAACTATGAGAAGTGCTTACGGATTGATCAGGCAGCATCAAAATTCAGGCATAATTGTAAACTGCAATGCAATGCCAGATAGATATAGAAAAGGAAGTTAGAGAAATGAGCTGAGTAAAAGTACAGCTGTGAAGCATTGAATGCAAAGGGTGTGTCTCAGATATGACAAGTGCTCACTGCAGCAGAAGGACAGACAAGCTTTGCTGGTTCTTTTGTCTGTGAGCAACTGCATAGGAGAAACAAGGTTAGGAAACTGCATCATCATATTAGCCATTTCCTCTTTTCTATCCAATCCTAATTTGGTTTGGCTCATCACCCTTCTTTCCAGATGTCTGAACAATATACAATCATGAACTCCCCTAAAGACTGAGTGAACATGTGATCACTTTGCATGATACTAAGTCATATATACCAGAAAGAAGCTATATTCAATGTTGTCTCAATGGGATCAACAGTATAAATGCTTCATCATGTGTTTCAGCTAGAGAGTGGGATAAAGAAAATCTAGAGATAATGGGTACTGCAGATGCTGGAGAATCCAAGATAACAAGGTGTGGAGCTGGATGAACACAGCAGGCCAAGCAGCATCATAGGAGCAGGAAAGCTTGACGTTTTGGGCCTAGACCCTTCACCAGAAATGGGGGAGGGGAAGAGGGTTCTGAAATAAATAGGGAGAGAGGGGGAGGCGGATAGAAGATGGATAGAGGAGAGGATAGGTGGAGAGGAGGCAGACAAGTCAAAGAGGTGGGGATGGAGCCAGTAAAGGTGAGTGTAGGAGGGGGGTAGGGAGGAGATAGGTCCGTCCAGGGAGGACGGACAGGTCAAGGGGGCGGGATGAGGTTAGTAGATAGGAGATGGGGGTGGGGCTTGAGGTAGTAGGAGGGGATAGGTGAGAGGAAGAACAGGTTAGAGGGGTGGGGAGGAGCTGGGGTAGGTTTGGGATGCGGTTGGGGGAGGGGAGATTTTGAAGCTTGTGAAGTCTCCACATCAAGCAGATGTTCACCTGCACATCTGCCAATGTGGTATACTGCATCCGCTGTACCCGTTGTGGCCTCCTCTACATCGGGGAAACCAAGCGGAGGCTTGGGGACCGCTTTGCAGAACACCTGCGCTCAGTTCGCAACAAACAACTGCACCTCCCTGTCGCGAACCATTTCAACTCCCCCTCCCATTCCTCAGACGACATGTCCATCCTGGGCCTCCTGCAATGCCACAGTGATGCCACCCGAAGGCTGCAGGAATAGCAAATCATATTCAGCCTGGGAACCCTGCAGCCCAATGGTATCAATGTGGATTTCACAAGCTTCAAAATCTCCCCTCCCCCAACCGCATCCGAAGACCAGCCCAGCTCGTCCCCGCCTCCCTAACCTGTTCTTCCTCCCACCTATCCCATCCTCCCACCTCAAGCCGCACCCCCATCTCCTACCTACTAACCTCATCCCGCCCTCTTGACCTGTCCATCCTCCCTGGACTGACCTATCTCCTCCCTACCTCCCCACCTACACTCACCTTTACTGGCTCCATCCCAGCCTCTTTGACTTGTCTGTCTCCTCTCCACCTATCCTCTCCTCTATCCATCTTCTATCCGCCTCCCCCCTCTCCCTATTTATTTCAGAACCCTCTTCCCCTCCCCCATTTCTGATGAAGGGTCTAGGCCCAAAACGTCAATCTTTCCTGCTCCTATGATGCTGCTTGGCCTGCTGTGTTCATTCAGCTCCACACCTTGTTATCTTTAAAGAAAATCTAGGTTCACTGCTACTGGTCACTAGTTAGGAATGACAAACAGCCTTAAATTCACTGCCTAGATAAAGAACTATCAAGTGGCTATTGGGGTCCATAGTTTTATTCACCAGCATTTACAGTTAGAATGCTACAATATTGTATTTGGCTAAAAGGCATTCTCTTGTTCCTTAAAGTTCCAATTTCCTGTGTTCCTGGCAATCGTAGCCTTGAGGAGAGCAGGCAAAGAGAGAAAAGCTGGAATTTAAAAGAAACCTCCACAACAGCGAATTACAGGCCTGGTTCTAGCCCCAGGTTCTATATTAATTTGTTTTAGTTCAGCCTACATGTCAGTAAAGCTCCATGTCCCCAGCACTTTCCATTTACAAACAAATACATCTATTGCTGGTGAAACGTATCTAAAATCTGTCAATAAACACTATCTTTTGCTTTGCTTGACTCTCTCTGGTCTGACAGAGCAATTACATAGAACATTCAGGGAAAGGGAAATAATAGAGGTTTGTGTAACACATAGATCCACAGCTAATTTTTAACTACAGACTGTGGTACTTCAACATTATTAATGCATCTACTTTGCGGCATCTGATGATAGAACTTTCCTGACCTTGGCCACCAATCTACCTGTCACATGTGTGTTGTGCATGACAGTACTTGTAGGAGTGACCACTGCACAGTCTTGTAGAGATGATGTCCTAAATTCACCCTGAAGACATACTTCATCATTTTGTGTGATACTAAATACATGCTAAAAGAGATAGAGTCACAGCAAATCTAGCAGATAAAACTATGCATCCACGCAGCGTGCTGGGCCATCAATAGCAGTAAAACTATATCCAACCACAGTGCTGGTATATGACTTGGTATATCTCTTACTCTACCATTGTCATCAAGCCAAAGGATTAACCGTAATTCAAAGAATAATATTGCAGAACATGACAGGAACAACATCAGATATACCTAGAAATGGATTGCCAACTTGGTGAAGATAAAGCATAGGATTACAGGCATGCTGAATAGCAGGAGCAGTGAGCTATGGATATAACTAAGCAACCCCACATCCAAGGGTCAGATCAAAGTTCTGAAGTCCTACCCTATCAACTGTAAATGGTGGTTGGCAATTAAACAAATAGTTGGAAGAGGAGATGCCGTGAACATTCTAAAGATCAATAATAGGAGAGCTGACCTAGCTCAGGCTACTTGTGCGGTCCTCACTGTCACACAATTCAGACAATTCAATCACAGAGTCATGGAATCATACAGCATGGAAACAGACTTTTCAGTTCAACCCATCCATGACAACCAGATTTCCTAAACTAAACGAGTCCCATTTACCTGCATTTACACCATATCCCTGTAAACCATTCCTATCCATATAACCGTCCAAATGTCTTCCTGTGGCAGCTTATCCCTTCCGTGTGAATAAGTTATTCCTCAGGTTTCTTTTAAATTTTTCCCTTCTCATCTTAAACCTATGCCCTCTAGTTGCTCTCAAAAAATAGCTGAGCATACTGGATATAGTAAAGGCAATGGACCCTGATAATATCCTAGCTATCATGAATTTTTGTGCTCCAGAAATAGCCACGCACCCAAGATTGGCATATACTTAGTAAAGTGAAAAAGGTATATACTGTCCATAAATGTCCAATCAGGCTAATTAGTGTCCTGACAGCCAATTCTCACTCATCAGTTAAGAAATGGAAAAGTTTTGGACAGTGCTAAACTGCAACACTTTTACCAAAATGTGCTTCATTTTTGGTTTTGCCAGGACCAATCAAATCCAGACCTCATTGTAGCCTTTGTCCAAAACTGTGCACAAAAGCTGGATCCCAGAAGTGAGGTGAAAGTTGCTGCCCTTGACATCAAAGTGGGATTGGACCAGATGTGTCATTAAGGAGACCTAGCCAAAATAGGGTCAATGGGAATCAGAGGAATGCTCTCCTACAAAGGTTAAAATTGTTGGAGGTCAAGTATCTCAGCCCTAGGATATCACAGTAGGAGTTTGTCAGACTAATGTTCTTGCCTCAAACATAGTTGCGTCATCAATTATCTTCCCACCATTGTAACAACATAAGTGTGAGGGTTCACTACTCGTTCCACAATGTTTAGTTCCATTCAGATATTGAAACATTCCCTGCCCACATACATCAAGGACTAGAAAATATTCAGGTTTGGGTCGATCAGTGACAAGTAATGTTTATAAGTGATAGACAATGACTATTAACGAGAAAGCGTCTAAACATTCCCCCTTAACATCTGGTCATTGATACCCCACAATCAACATCCATGGGGTTATGATTGATCTTGAATTGAACTGGACTAGCCACTATTGTGGCTAGAACAACAAGTTGTAAACCATATGTTGTGGTGAGTAATTCATTTTCCGACTCATCAAAGCCTGCCCATCATCTACAAAGCACTAGTCAGGATTGATATAAAATAGTCTCCACTTGCCTGGACGAGTGCAGTCCCAACAATACATAAAAAGCTCAACACCTTCCAAAACAAATCAGCTCATTTAACTAGAACCCCATTCACCATCTTAAACATCTTTAACACCAGTGCACTTTGGCAGTGTGTAGTGGAGAAAAGATGCACTGCAGTGAAGTGCCAAGGTTTGTTTCTCAGCAACATCTAGAAAAACGAACAAAAACAAAATTGCTGGAAAAGCTCAGTAGGTCTGACAACATCTGTGAAGGGAAAAACAGAGTTAATGTTTTGGGTCCAGTGACCCTTCCTCAGAACCCTTCCTAGAAAAATGACTTCTGCCACCAGCAGAACAAGGGAAGCAGACAAGTGGGAAAATATCACCTGCAAACTCCCCACAGCCTGATTTACAAACATATCACTATTCCTTTGTGACTTGGTCACAGTTCTGGAACTCCCTCCCTAACAACAACTGTGAGTGCACTTTACACAAATCACACTGCAACTTCAAGAAAAGAGCTCAGTTCAGTACTATCTACTGAAGGACATTTAGGAACGAACAATAAGTGTTAGCTTTTCCAGCTACACCACATCTTGTGAATGAAAAGAAAAGTCAATGCATTTGCCGACTGGGCATCCCACAAGAACTGAATGAAGGTAACAGTATGACATTTCCCCTGGCCCTTTGTGGTCTCATATTGAAATACATGTTTAATAAAAGCATGTATTGTTAGCGGCCAGATCTTCTGTAATTATTTGTGTCAGGTCATCTCTAAAAGATATCTAAATGCAGCAAAACCTGTTTAACAGTAAGTCTAATATAAGAAGCATAGAAACATAGAAGATCGGAGCAGGAAGAGGCCATTCAGCCCTTCAAGACTGTTCCGTCATTCATCACGATCATTGCTGATCGTCCAACTCAATAGCCTAATCCTGCTTTCTCCCCATAACCTTTGATCCCATTCACCCCAAGTGCTATATCTAGCAGCCTCTTGAATACATCCAATGTTTTGGCATCAATTACTTCCAGAGTTAATGAATTCCACAGGCTCACCACTCTTTGGGCAAAGAAATGTCTCCTAAATTGTCTACCCTGAATCCTCATACTGTGACCCCTGGTTCTGGACACACCCACCATGGGGAACATCCTCCCTGCACCTAGCCTGTCCAGTCCTATTACTGTTTATAAGTCTCTATGAGATCCCCCCTTATTTGCCTGAACTCCAGTAAAAACAATCCCAACTTAGTCAATCTCTCTTCAAGCCTTAGCCCCACCATCTCCAGAATCCCTGGAATCCCCAGATATTCTAAGAACATTCCTGAGAAAACAAAATTTCTTAAACACTAATTTATTCCTGTTTTAGGGTCCTATTTACCAGCACTTGTTGCTGTAGTTTTTCAGCATTTTTTTCTGTACTTTTGAGCTGAACTTATGCCTTTTGGCCTACATGAATATTGAATGTATATCATCTAAGAACATACTTGCAACAAAATACCACAACCTGTTACACTGACGATGGTAACCCAACAGGGCAAAGGCTGTTGACAATATCTATACCTGCAAGTGATTTGATTTGATTTATTGCAGTCGTGTGTACCTAAGTACAGCTTTGTTTGCAAGCAGTGCAGGCAGGTCATAGCAAGCAAGGACATACAGATCAAAAGGTGCTTAGGCACAGTGTGGAATACATAGTTACTCTGCACAAGAGATGCGTGAAGCAAAATCAACATTAACAAGATCAACATTATTCGAAGTTAGAGAGTCTATTCATCAGACTAACAAGAGCAGAAAAGAAGCTGTTCTTGAACATGTTGGTGCATGTGTTCAAACGTCTGTATCTTCTGCCTGGAAATAGTTGCAGGAGAGCATTACTGGGGTCAGCTGGGCCTTAGATGATGTTAGCAGCTTTTCCACAGCAATGAGATGTGCAAATGGAATCCATGGATGGAAGGTCGGCTTCCATGATGGCCTGGGTTATGCACACAACTTTCTGTAGTTTCTTACAGTCCTGGGCAGAGCAGTTGGTATACCAGGCTATTATGCACTTGGATAGTATGTTTTCAATGGTGCATCAGTAAAAGTTGGTGAGGGTCCTTATGGACATGCCAAATTTCCTAATCTTCCTAAGGAAGAAGAGACATTGTGCCTTCTTGACAGTCACATCGACATGGGAAGTCCAGGACAAGTTGTTGGTTATTATCGCTTCTGAAAACTTGATGCTGTCAATCCTCAATCTCTGCTCCTTTGATGTAGATGGGGACATGTTCTCCTTTCTTTCTGAAGTCAATGGTCAGTTCTTTAGTTTTGCCAACATTGAGAGGGAAGTTGTTCTCATTGCACCATGACACCAAACCCTCCTTTCTGTATCCTGACTTATCGTTGTTTGATGTCCATCCTACCATGGTGGTGTCATCAGCAATCTTGTAGATGGTGTTCAATTGGAATTTGGCTACACAGTGGTGGTGTACAGGGAGTGCTGTAGGGGCCTGAGAACACATCTTTAGAGGGCTGCAGTGTTGACAGATACCACGGATGGTGTGCAATTGTCTATCTTCACTGGTTGTGGTCTGTGGGTCAGGAAGCAGAGGGTCCAGTTGCAGAGGGCGGAGCCGAGACCAATGTCCCAAAGTTTTGAGATCAGTCTGGAGGGGATAATGGTGTTGAAGGCAGAGCTGTAGTCAGTGAGTAGGAATCTGACATAGGTGTCCTTGTTGTCCATATGTTCCAGGGATGAGTGCAGGGCTAAGGAAATGGTGTCCACTATAGACCTGTTACATAAATAGGCAAATTCCAGAGAATCGAGGCAGGCTGGGAGTTGATGTGGGCCATGACCAGCCTGTCGAAGCACTTCCTGATTATGGAGGACAGAGCCACTGGGTGGTATGTGCTTTTGAAGTTGAAGTTGGACATAATTATGGTTAGATTTTCTGGCATCATCACCAACAACATTCCTGATGCATTCCACAGATCCCTTCTTGTTAACTGGATTGTGAACTGCCAAGCTGTTTCTGTTATCAGAAAAAAAATTTGCATTCATATAGCACCTATTATGATCTCAGGATTTATTATTGCACTTTACAGCCACTGAGACATATTTTCAGTATAGTCACTGATGTTGGAAACATATTGCAGTCACTTTGCACCCAACAATGTTTTACAATTAGCATATCATAATGGCAAGATAATTTTATATAGTGGTGTGATTGAGAGATGATTACTGGTCAAGAAACCAGGAATAACTCTCTAGTCTTCTTTGAAGTAGTGCTATGGGATCTTTCATGTTTATCTGGCTGAACAGATAAGGCCTGGGACTAAAATCTCAGCTAAAAGAATGGATTTTGAGGAAGCATCATGTACCACACACTCTAAAAAGGGCTTATGGAAGTTTTACCAGCTTTTTCTAAAGCACAATTTCAGAACTTCTGTTGAAGAGATTTTTTGATTGTTTTAACTTCGAAAAATAAATGTATTTTTGGACTTCTTTCTGCTACATGTTTTGTTGTATAGTGTATTTGGAATTCCCAAGTACAAAATATCAATTGTTATCTAAGTAGTCACAGGATTCTGAAACATTATCAAGGCTTCAGCAGGATAGGAACATTGGGCAGAATCTTTTGTGACTTGAATATCATGAGTTTCTATGGGAAATGTATCAAAATTGCACACGAATCAGGCAATGCCAATCTCGACATTGAGACAAACTCGCTGAACCTTTTCGCTAGGCTCATAGGCTTTTTGCTAGACAGTGGCAAGTTGCTTATTAAAGGGGAATTATAGCTTGTTACAGACCTTATTAACTGCCTATATTTCCTCGCTTAGGAGGAGATGGCGCTAATATCAGTGGTAATATCACTGTATTAGTAATCACAAACCCAAGGCTAATGTTCTAGGGACATGGATTCAAATCCTACCACTGCAGATGGTGAAATTTGCACTCAAGAAAAACCTGGAATAAAGAGCTAACTTAATGGGAACTACGGAAATAAATTGCAACATTGAGAATTCTCAATAGGAGCACCCAATAAGAACTCCATGTTGGAGTCTGGGCACATCTTGGGCCTCGTTCAATGGGAATTGGCCAAGCACATCTAACTGCACCCGAACTATCATCGCAAAGCTCCATCTGTGCTCGCACACACCCAGCTCAAGGACAGGACCAGGCTGCATCTCTGAGTTGTTTGCTTGCTCTCATAGTGCTCACCTAACTGCGCCTTCCAGGCTATTCACATTATCCCTGCCTTGAATTGCCTTTTTGTGCTTTGCTTCCTCAGCGAGAGATACTTGATTCATAGTAATGCTGTACTGCCATGCCATTTAGTACAGAACCAAAGGCTGGAAACTTGTAATTGTTCTCATCAGTCCTCTTCTATCACTTTCTCTCAGTTTCCACCACCTTCTCTCAGCATAATATAGTCAGCTCTCCCAATCATATGCTCCAGCAAATCATTCACAACCTTAGAGCTTCCACACATGTTAGTAGATTTCTTGAGAGTAGAGTTTGCATCTCTCAGTTGATATGCACCTACAGCAGGATCACTTATTCCTAAGACAATCTTACCTCTGCTGTCCAAGATTTAGTCCAGTACAATCATAATGCTGGACAGCTAGAAATGCCTGTACTTCATGAGTGAATTTAAAACAAAAAGGGGACCGCTTTGCAGAACACCTGTGCTCAGTTCGCAACTGCACCTTCCAGTTGCGAACCATTTCAACTCCCCCTCCCATTCCTCAGACGACATGTCCATCCTGGGCCTCCTGCAATGCCACAATGATGCCACCTGAAGGCTGCAGGAACAGCAAATCATATTCAGCCTGGGAACCCTGCAGCCCAATGGTATCAATGTGGATTTCACAAGCTTCAAAATCTCCCCTCCCCAACCGCATCCCAAAACCAGCCGAGCTCATCCCCGCCTCCCTAACCTGTTCTTCCTCTCACTTATCAACCCCCCCCACCTCAAGCCCCACCCCCATCTCCTATCTACTAACCTCATCCCGCCCCCTTGACCTGTCCGTCCTCCCTGGACTGACCTATCTCCTCCCTACCCCCCCACCTACACTTACCTTTACTGGCTCCATCCCCACCTCTTTGACTTGTCTGCCTCCTCTCCACCTATCCTCTCCTCTATCCATCTTTTATCCGCCTCCCCCCCTCTCCCTATTTGTTTCAGAACCCTCTTCCCCTCCCCCATTTCTGGTGAAGTGTCTAGGCTCGAAACGTCAAGCTTTCCTGCTCCTATGATGCTGCTTGGCCTGCTTTGTACATCCAGCTCCACACCTCGTTATCTCATACTGATCAATATTCTTTCTTTTCCTGACCTCTGAAGTTAAACTCAAATTGTTCAAGGAGAACATTTGTGTAGGATTTAAAATAGGTCTTCTAAGCCTTCATTGTGTCTCCAGCCGAGTTTTTCCACTTTTTAGTGAGGTCTAGGTTGTATTACAGCAATACAGCTTGTGGCACTGTTTCCTCAACATTGATAACAGAGTTGTTAATTATTGTTTATTCAGATTTCTTGTTTTGCTGTGTAGCTACCTCATAGTTTTATGGCTGAGATTAGGTTATGTTGTAATTCTGTGTTTGATATGGGTGTTGCTGGCTGGGCCAGGATTTAATGTCCATCCCTAAATGCCAACGGTGCAGTTAAGGGTTAATTATATTACTGTAGGTCTAGAGTTTGTCAGAGAGTTTGTCTAGACATGTCAGCCAGATCAGGTAAGGATGGCAGATTTCCCTCCCTTAAGCACAGCAGTGAATTTGATTTTTCTTTAATGACATTTGGTGGTTGCATGGTCTCCATTAACTAGTGTAGCAGCTTTTTATTCCAATTTTTAACTGAACTTGAAAGTCAGCATTTGCCATGATCAGATTTACACTCACATCCACAGAACATTAGCCTGTAGCTATTCATAACTACCCCAGCGACATTACCACTATGCTGCCACCATCACCCCAAATGTCCTTTCATCTCCACAGGAGCAGTGAACTGGGAAATTCAAAGTGTTACTCGTTGCATCGTACAAAGTTCCAGACTGAAATATTTAACTACTCTCTCGTGATTATATTTCTGTGATTCTTGTAGTAGGTGGCTCTCTTACAGGTTTCAAGATCCAACAATTTTAGATGCACTCTTTACTGACGTCATTTTCCATCTGCTGTTTTTAATGAATTCTGCTTTCGTGCATCAACCCATTTAACAACGGCAAGCCACAGTGCACAAGCAACATGATACAAATATGGTGCTCCAATCAGGAACCACAACAAGGTGATAAAAGAAAATAGCATTAGTATTGCAGACGTGGGAGGTCAGTGCACAGAAGTTTCTTTTCTGCATTGTAAATTACTGAAGCACCAAATCTAAAAGTACCTACAGACTGAAAATCACCTGAACGACACAGATTGGAAATCGCCTGCAAAGACTGCTCCACTGGGGCTTGTTTGTTACTGATGTTTAAATTAGCACAAACACACAAAGATGACTGGCTATTTATCTTCCAAGCCTATAGACTGGTGAGTCTGATGTCAGTGGTGGGTAAGTTTTTCGAGAGGTTTCTGAGGAACAGGATTTACATGCATTTGGAAAGGCAAAAATTGATTAAGGAGAGTCAGCATGGCTTTGTGCATAGGAAATTATCTCTCACTAACTTAATTGAGTTTTTTGAAGAAGTACCAAGGAAGATTGATCAAGGTGGAGTAGTAGACATTGTCTATATGGAGTTCAGCAAGGCATTCGACAAGGTTCCACATTGGTAGGCTGATTATCAAGATTAGATCACATGGAGTCCAGGGGGAGTTAGTCAATTGGATACAAAATTGGCTTGAAGGTGGGAGATAGAGGGTGGTGGCACAGGATTGCTTTTCAGACTGGAGGCCTGTGACCAGCGATGTGCTGCAAGGATCGGTGCTGGGTCCACTGCTTTAGGTCAATTATATAAATGATTTGGATGTGAATATAGGAGATATGGTTAGTAAATTTGCAGATGACGCCAAAATTGGTGGTCCAGTGGACAGCAAAGAAGGTTATCTCAGAGTACAAAACAACCTTGGTCAGATGGGCCAGTGGGCAAAGGAGTGGCAGATGAAGTTTAATTTAGACAAATGTGAGATGCTGTATTTTGGAAAGTCAAACCAGGGCAGGACTTACACGGTTAATGGTAGGACCCTGGAGAGTGTTGCTGAACAAGGAGACCTAAGCACCAATGGGGCACAGGCACAAAGTTCCTTGAATGTGAGTTGCAGGTAGACAGGGTGGTGAAGAAGGCGTTTGACACGCTTGCCTCTATCAGTCAGCGCATTGAGTTTTGGAGTTGGGATGTCATGTTATGGCTGTGCAGGACATTGGTTAGGCCACTTTTAGAATATTGCATTCAGTTCTGGTCTCCCTGCTCCAGGAAAATTGTTGTTAAACTTGAAAGGGCTCAGAAAATATTTACAAGGATGTTGCCTGGATTGGAGGGTTTGAGCAATAGGGAGAGGTTGAATAGACTGGGGCTATTTTCTCTGGAGCATCAGAAGCTGAGCGGTGAAATTATAGAGGTTTCTAAAATCATGAGGGGCTAGATAGTGTGAATAGCCAAAGTCTTTTTTCCCCAGGGTAGGGGAGTCCAAACTAGAGGGCGTATGTTTAGGTGAGAGGGGGAGGATTTAAAAGGGACCTGAGGACCAACGTTTTGATGCAGATGCTGGTGCGTGTATGGAATAAGCTGTCAGAGGAAGTGATAGAGGTGGGTACAATTACAAGATTTAAAAGGCATCTGGATGGGTACATGAATAGGAAGGGTTTAGAAAGCTATGGGCCAAATGCTGGCAAATGGGACTAGATCAGTTTAAGTCAGCTGGCTGGCGTGGGCGAGTTGGACTGAAGGGTCTGTTTCCATGATGTAAAAATCTATGACTCTTTGACTGAAATTCAGCAATTAATGTTATCACAAAATATGCACTCCACATTTTTAAAAACTTTAAAAGACACAGGCCTGAATGTTGTGCAGATAGTTATGATGGCAGAGTAAGACACTCCAGCTCCTTTTCCCTTTTCTTTTCTTTCCTCTTGCTATAGTTTTTCTTCCACCCCACCCCCAACTTTTAACTTCTTAAAGTAGTCTACCTGGAGGGTATAGAGAATAGAGTCCAAAACCAGCCTGGCACGGGTGGGGTCCCACCCGGAGCCCGGAGTGGGGAACAAAGCAAGTATACGCCAGCTCCCAGTAGTGTGTCATGGCCGGAGAGGCAGCAGACAGAGCATGGACCGAATCCCGGAAGTGATTCGCGGCTGAAGCCTGGAGCAGGGAGCAGAGCGAGTGCAGGCTGACCCCCAGAAGCAAGTCGCGGCCACAGCCCAGAGCAACAGCAGAGACCACGTGGGCTGAGCTGGGAGCCAAGTCAAGGCCAGAGCCAAAGCAGGAGCAGAGCAAGCCTAGGCCAGCCTAGAAGACATGTCC
Organism: Ginglymostoma cirratum; assembly: GCA_024137785.1. Lineage (NCBI taxonomy): Eukaryota > Metazoa > Chordata > Chondrichthyes > Orectolobiformes > Ginglymostomatidae > Ginglymostoma > Ginglymostoma cirratum. The sequence continues at coordinate 41,523,038 of JAHRHZ010000249.1, forward strand.
TCGATGGAGGCTAGAGCATGGAGGCAGCATGGCCTTGTGTTCTGAAACCCAGCAGGCACAGACTCAGTTGAAAAGGACTGTAACTTGAGCACTTTAAAGATACTTCTTATTCTCATTCTGGAGTTTTCAAACTCTGTATTCCCATGTGATTCTCGTTCTTTTTACTATTTCAATTCTGTAACAAGACTTAAAGTATCTGTGCCAGGTACCCTGTACTAAGATGGTGCCAAGAGGTGACATTACAGACTTTTCACTGCACTCATTCGCGGCATGTGACAATAAAGACTATTCCATTCTATTTTGTTCTATTGAAGAGGCTGTCGATCATAGTAAAAATGGAGGTGGAAACCTGAATCAAAAGCCCAGACTCTGAGCACAGAGCTCACCGTTTTCACAAGGGGCGGCAGTGCAGAATGGTGGCAGATCCTAATTTGCATATCTATGGTTCACATGGACAGCTGCAAATGAATGTGCAGCTGCCTGATGCTGATCTGATTTTCACTTGTGGGATACCCAAAAAAAGCTCTAAAGCTGCTAGGTTCCTTTGTATATGGTCATGTGATACCCTTATGAGTGATTAAATGCCCTTTGAGGGAGGTAAATGCCCTTCAGGTGAGGGTCAAGAGCCTTTTGGGCTTGTTAAAAGTAGTCATGAATGTGCCTAAAGTCATTGGAACTGTCAAGCTCATTAGGAGCCATGAAGATAGCTCATCAGAGAACTGTCAACCTGTCAAGGCATTTTAATTTCCTCCCCTTTAACTATTGAAAAAATGGTGCATGCTGTTTCACTTTGTCTGCTAATACAAATCCGAGGGCTGTCATTAAAATTTGGAGCTCTATGACTGATTTCACTATCTTCCATTATTTAGGGTGGGCCTGTCATTTGATTGAAAGCTCCAAGCCATTATAAATTCTTTGATGAGGAATTAGGAATTACAATGTTTGCTTTTGTAACAGGACTAAGGAAGAGTAAAGATAGTGAATTTTTTTTATCAATGAGAGTTTTATTTTTAATCAAGGAATTCATCAATTGATACTTTATTCAGTTTCAGCACAGGTTCTGACATTTTGTTAAGAGTGAATCCCAGGTGATTTGGCATGGGAGGTGCAAAGTGTGGTGTGTTAAATAATGGCATGAATTGGCCTGATTTTCCATAGGGGCAACAGAGGGCCATAAGATTGGGTACTGAGCATAACCTGGTATGGAAAGTATGGAGGGGCCATGGGAATTAGGTGAAAGGGCAGAAGTTGGCATGGAGTGTGTGAGAGGCCAATGCAGGTAGAACAACATGGGTTGACATTGGATGATGTATCAGAGGGGTCTAGGGAATGTGAGAGGTGAATGGAGAGCTGTTTTTGGTTTTATTCTTTCTAATAACATTTCCCCAACAAACTGTCAAAGCATCAAGAACAACCTTTTGTGCCCTCCAAGTACCTGAACACCTTTGCAATCTCACTGCCATTGTGATTAGCTGCAAAGATTACAGATTCAAAACAGTTACAGTCACTATCTGAGTTTTGAATGAGTATTCTGGAAATATCTAGAATGCAAGCTGGAAGCAAGTCTTCTTTTTTCAGTAAAAGTCAACCTTGCCTGCTTCTGTAACTTCTGATTTGGAAACGTTAGTTAATCGTAAATTTTCATCAATAAAAAGTAGGTGACAGAGCTCAAGCAGAGATCTCAAAAATTCTTGCTTCTAATCTGGTATTAAACTTGGCAAATTTATTATACGGCCAGCACTTAACCTCAGCAGCGTGTCAAGTCAACATCCTCTGTCCTCATGCACAGGAATGTCCTAATAAAGTCATGTGTCCTGGATTACAAAAGAAAAAGAAGTTTAAGATGAAGAAACTAGACTTAGGACCATTGTTGGCTGCAATATTCAATTAACAACCAGGAAGATTCCGGAAAATGAAGCAATAAATTTTTACAAATTAAAACAATAGGTTAAGAGAAAAAGCTTAGTCATCAATATTAAATTGAAGTCTAAATATTTTATAAACATATGAAATGTAAGCAGTTAGCTTGCAAAAATGATTGTCTTCTTAAGGACCTGAAGGGAAATCTTCTCATCAAGGCAGAGACCTGGTTTAAGTATTAAAGTAGCACTTTTTCTTCGAGAATACATATACAGCAGATAATGTGAAGGTTACATGAGAGCGAAGAGGGAGAGGCTGATATATCTAAATCAAACGTAATAAAAAAATTAACATTACTCAAAATAGGTAAGTCACCATGTCCAGATGGAAAGCACCAGGCTTTGCTGAAAGAACTAAAGGTAAAAGTGATAGCAGGGTTGGGGGCAATCTCTCAATCCTTATTTACATGGTATGGGAGTAACACCAGAGGGCTGCAAAGTTGGTAATGTTGTACTACGATTAAATAAAGTGGAGAAAGATAATGCAGGAAACTATAGGCCACTCCGTGCTGGGGAAGTTATTGTAAGTTTTAAATGAAATAAACTTTCATTTGGAAGGGCATGGTTTAATCAAGAAACACTAGCACGAATTTGTTAAAAACAAATCAAGCCTGATGCATTTGACAGAATTTTTTGTTGAGGTAACAAAAGTTTGATCAAACTGGTACAGTGAACTTTGTATAAAGACACGTTCAGAAGGTGTGTAACAAAGTTCCCGACTAGAGGCTGAGGATGGTAGAATTAGAAGAAAGTGATCACAAAATTGGCTGTGATTTGAAGAAAAAAAATGACTAAAAAGGATGGTTACTGTTTAGACTGGGAGGTGGTGTTTTCCCAAGGGGTTGGTTTTGCAACTACTGTATTTTCAATTTCTTTAAACAACCTAAGCTTAGGTGTAGGAAATAATATTATATACTTTGGTGACCATTTGAAACTTGACAACACAGCACTTAGTGATGAGATTAGTTACAGACTTCAGGGTAACAGAGAGCTTCTGACAAAATGGCAGAAGTGTAAGAAGTGGAGTTTAACATGGAAAGGTGTGAAGTGGTACACTCTAGAAGACAAATATGGAAAAACAATACACTGTGCATTGCTCAGTTGTGAATTAGTTTAACAAAGATGTCTTAATATCTATATAAAGTCTGTAAAGACAGCAAGACAAGTTCATAAAATGGTTAAAAACACAGGTGAGTTAGGTACTTGAATAGGAAGCGTTTAGATGGAGAAGGGCCAAACGCAGGCTAGTGGGCTTGTTTCTGTGTTGTATGCATCTGAACATAAGCAGAACCTATAAAAGCAAAGAGATCACCCTCAAACTTTAGCTAACTCATCTGGAGTATTGCGTATGATTCAAGGCATCATACTTCAGAAAACTATAAAAAAACCTTGGGAAGGGAACAAAGATTTATCAGGCTATCATCAGGAATCAGAAATTTCAAATATGAAGAGAAGTTGGAAAAGTTAGCAGTTTTAAAAAGTTAAAAGGTGACCTTTTAAAAAGTTTTCAAGATAGTGAGTTATGATGCATAGAGGAAAATGATTGCCTCAGTGACTGGGTCAATATGAGAGGTCATAGGTCAACATCATTCAAAAATGATCAAGAAGATAGAGCAGGAGAACCTTTTCACTCAGAGTTGTCTGGATTTGGAAGGCTCTATCTGGAAAGGTGTTGGGAATTGATATTATTAACAGTTTTAGATGAAGTTGGATAGCCTTGAGAAGGCAGAGTTATGAACAATGCCTGTTGAATTAAGCACAGCTGTTCTTCAAACAGCCAGCACAATTGTGACTTGCCAAATGGCCTTCTTCTGTCCAATGAATTAACAATCTACAAGCATTCCCAACACACAGTTTCTCTATTGACTTCCCCTGACCCGGTTTGAATGTCTTTTCTCAAAATAGACATTTTTTTTAGATGTTGAGTGTGAAAAAGCAAGTTTCAATTAAAATGTAAGCTGGAAATGAAACACACAAGAAAAGCTCAGAATTTGCAAAATGGAAAACAAGCCATTCAGCCCAACTGCTCCTTGCTGGCATTTATAAACCCATTAGAGACTCATCCCAGCCTCCTTCATACGGTTGAATAGTCTAACTATTTTCTGAAAGGAATAGATCAAATCTGCAAAGTGTATGCAAAAATCAACTGGACAGCTACATTTAAGTAAATCACATTAGATTACATAGCCAACTGGGTCATTAAAATTTGAATATAATTGTGAGCCCTGCTTTTATCCCAGTAAACAGAAAGTTAGTTAGTTATGCTGACTTCTAAAAGAATGGAAATCTTAAATGTCCAGGTGTAGACTTATCACTATCCAAAATGAAACCCATTTGCGATCATCTGCAACCCTCAGTTCTTCACCTAGAATGTTGTGCTTATTCTGTCTAGTTTATTCTCTTCCTCAGGCCTCTGCTTTAACTCCTGCTGAGAACTGTCAGGATTGCCACAGTTCTGCTTTCTTCCTCCCAGACCCAATTGAAGTAAGGTACCTCCAATCATTCAGCACCCCTTTAAAGGCATTTTAGATAAATGTCATTCCCTGGACCTTCAATCCTACTGATGCTATACTTCCTGGTTCTGCAGCATACCCTTTGAGTAATATCTTTGCGGGGTCAGTGAAAATGCACATTTCTGATGAAAATCAGAGCAGCCACTGTGGGATTTAGGTAGCATTTCTTCCCATCACCAATGTCACCAAAGGGAAACATAACTAAATTGGAAGCTCTTTATTAAGCCTGGAAATCAGACCTTTTAAAGAAAACTGTATATCTGTCGATATTGGAGAAGTATTTCAAAGAAATTATTTTCTCCAACTACACTATCCCATCTTGGAGAATGTCATTTATCTATACGATGAAAAGGATATTGAGGGTGCTGAAAGCATGAAACAAAATCAGAAAATGCTGGAAATACTTTCACAAAAGGTCATCAACCTGAATTATTAGCATTAACTCTGTTTCTTTCTCCACAGCGGCCCTGACCTGCTGATTGTTTCCAGCATTTCCTTTCTTTATTAGAAAAATTATCTTTCTTCAATAGTTTCTAAATTGAGACTTTTAAAAAACTAAAGCAATGCACTGAGTGCACAATGGAATAACCTTTGTTTTATGACCTTTTACTGTCACAATAAATGAAGATTGTTCTTGTGACTAGCAGTCTGAAGGATGAAACACTTCTCCCTGTTTTCTTTCTTTCACCAGAGTTGAGCATTTCCTCGATTAGAAATAATAGCTGAAATTTCCATGATGCCGGGACATTGACACCATGAAGGTGCGGTCTGACGTTGTATGCGGGAACCTCTCCCCAATATTATTGTGGCTGCTTAGGCCTCGTAGCTCAGTCATCAAGTGTACTTTCCCATGCCACCCTGAACTGCCCATTGACTCTCAACTTTCATCCAAGAGAAATTTAACCTAGTAATGCAAAGCTTACTTTACACCGTTCCCAATGACTTAATTATCCCCACCAACCTTTGCTAATTATAAACTGTGAATGCATTTTTGGAAACTAGCTCATTGGCCAAAGGCAACTAACAAATAAAAACCTTGTCACTGAAAGGTAAACCACTATATTAAATACTATTACATAGTGATATGAATACTAGATCCATCTTCAGAGGCTTTACAATTTCCTGGGTTTTATTTCCTCCATGAAGAAGAGAAGGCTAAAAGAAGATCTGACAGAAGTTTACAAAATCATGAGTGTCTTGATGGGAAAGATGAAGAGAAATTACTCTGCTCATAAAAAGATTGGAAATAAGAGGACACAGATTTCAAGTATTTTGCAACCATAGCAAATGTGATGTGAGAGAAAAACAAACACTGGTTCAGGACTGGAATGCACCATTTGGAAGTGTGGCAGAGAGAGAGTCAACTGAGACATTCAAGAGAACACTAGATGATTATTTGAATAGAAACAATGGGTAAGGGAATGGGAAGAGGCAGGCAAATGACACTGAACCATGAGTCATTGGAGCCCTTCTGCTCTGTAACACAGTCGTGGTTCTCTGAATGTAATTTTGTTTTGGATTCTGGATGCCTATTCAGCATTTCATGGTATTAACATCTGCAATATTTGAGTGGATTTTGCTTGTTTCATCACTGACATGTGCCATTATTCTCTACATCATTCTGTCTTGTTTATTTGCCTAGTTCATATACTAAGCCTTTGAAAGGCGCAACTGCATAACATCTGCTTGGAGGGAGGAAACAGGCTTCGAGTCTTAGGATCATTCCTATTCAGAAACAAAATCACCAGGTTGACTTCCGTGATTGTACACAATAGACGTTGCTGTATTTCTGGACCTTGCCTTCATTGCTTTCCTTTTTCGCATCTACTAGTGGGCGGTCAATGTGCTTGCATTGATCAGGGGTTTCCACTGGAAACAGATTCACAATACGTTCAGACTGCTGGAGATTCAAAATTTTCCCGCTTACATTTTCATGATGAAGTTGGAAGGTACCCAATCAACAAAAATTTCAGTTTAAAACTAAACACACCAATGTTGATGTAGATAAAGACTCCTGTTGAGCTGTGCTCACAAGTCTCTGGCAGCAGCTTTTCTCCCTATACACAGGGGAAGGACAAATACGGTGATCTAAAAGACCCATTGGAACCCTGGGCCTGAACGCCAACATCAGCCTCATCAAGGTATTGCTATGTACTGTGGCGGACACAAGTGCCAACTTGTTTCCATCACAGTCCTCTAATATATACACCACATTTGAGCACCAGCACAGTTTTGTGAGAACCAATCCATTCTCCGATGTGACCTCTGTGTCAGAAGGCAGATGGACCTTGTGCCACCCATTGCAATCCTTCAGAAAAATCTGAGGAAATGTGTTGCTGGTCTTACCACAGGAAACTGAACCCCAACATTACAACAAAAATAGAATGTAATTCAGCTGCAGATGTATTGCTGTAAGGATTCTGGGAAGATATAGGACAGGAACAAGCTGCTCACGTGGCGAATCCCTGCCAGAATGACCATACTGCTCCATTAATCACCGTATCGTAAAAAAACTGCTCAACTGGAACAATTAAAAAGCATCACACTATGGAAGAGCAAAATTGTTCTCTATGGTGAGGATTTGCTATAATCTCAGTCCCAGAGGGGCTGTGTAAATCTTCAATGGAATTAACATTTCTTCTCCTGGGGGACTGATGGTGTGGCGATGAGTAAGGGTGATAAATGTTAAAAGAACTCTTTCACAGACTGCTGGTTTTATGTCTTCAGTGCAGTGCATCTGCGTGCACTGTAACACACAAAGAATATCTTTATCCTCTATCCACTATTATATGTGCTCACACACTTTTATATTTGGCTGTAAATTTGCACAAAGAGTAGATGCAAATGAGTTTAACTCTTTCAATGCCAGTGATGAGTCTCAAGGTTCGTTTTGCTACACCGAGGTAGTGCCTCAGTGACTATCCTTTAAAGAATTAGTACTTCCCGCCACTTATGCATAGAGTGTTAATGACTTTTTTTTCTGTTTCCATAAATATGCATTAATTTGCTTGATAATTTTTATTTCTTTGAGGTTAGGTAATAATTACTCAAAAACACTAAAAACTGTTTCTCTAACCCTTATTTTACAGTCAACCCTAAATGTTCAGATTCTTCACAAAAAATACCATTTTAACTATTTCTTGCGTTTAAAAGAACACTTCTTACATCTTCAGGATTTCCCATGGTGCAGCCTTTAGCAAATAGTTTGTTTCAATACATGGCACGACAATGTGCAGTGAGTTAAATATATCATTGCAAAGCTTCCACAAAGTTTCCAAGACAAAAATGCTTCTTGGTGGCAAAATTAAAACAAGTGAGAGAATTGCACTCAAATGCTATTACAAAGAGTGACCAAAGTAATATTTCTTCCATGGATCAGTTGTTCTTCCCTGAAAAACATGCCCCTTTAAATCCCAGCAGACAATGGCAGAAAACTTTCCTCACTGCTTTGAGTGACGGGGAGAATAATCATTTTGCTTATGAGCCAGATAACGCTTTCAATGCCAGTTGAGTAAATCTGATGCAAAGCGCATTAAAAAGTAACAAATTTAAGGGAAGCCATGCCTGAAAACTCACTCATGTGAACAGGTTCAAAAAGAAAATCATATCATGGGGCAGCAGGTTTGTTCCGTGTGATGAGGATATCTTATCAGCGTCAGATCCCAGTGGGAACCATTGGACAGCAAGGGACATGATACGGAATTTTCTGATTCTCTCAGATACAAAGCTTGGTGCATCTTTCTCTTTTTCGAATGGTGTGCTTTTTAAATTATCCCCTTTTCTTCCTTTCATTGTCAGCAAAAATATATCAAGCAATTCCGGTCTCAGCAGAATCCCCGAGATTGAACAACCTCCTTAAACCTCTATGCCAGACATTTATTATTCCTCACTGTATATTACCTGCAATTTACTTTTCAACTTATCATCACCATGATATGATGGCTAGAGCTGTTGGTAGATGCAGACTGAATAAGCCAAATTCCTTTTTTATTGCAAGGGATTTTGGAATTTGTAACATTGTTTTGGGGATAGCATTCTGTGATACTGACTCTTATCATGGAAACTGAAAACCAATGTCTTGTCTTTGATATCCAAAGAGACAGCTATTACCAACAAGCAGGCCACTGATGTGCAGTGATAAAAAAAACTCAAATTCCATTTTTTATTCAATAAGATTTCAGGATTTCTATTTGTGGTTAAAGGTCATGTTCAATGATTCCATGGATTCTGAAAACTGTTATGCTGAGGACATGACAAGCCAGCCAAACCAGGATTTTGGAACTGGAGCCGAAATAACAACGATGGCAGCATGCGTTCTGATGTTTATAGGCCACGATGTATTTGCAATTTTTATATTTGTTAGGACTAGCAACACTGGTACGGTACTGAACACTGCAACTTTAGCAGGTTAATCTTCTGAAAAAGCAATCCTTTTATAGCTGCTTGCTCCTGTGCAAAGAGGTTAGGAATAATATTAATTGCTGAAGTTTAATCCCCAAAAGGAGCAATTCCTGTTAAAAGCACAAATCTTGGATGGAAAATTACTGCCTCTCAAGTTGTTGTTCTGAGGGTTTGCATTTAAATCTACTCAGTTAATGCAGGCCCAGACATATCAAACGTGAACAATGCAGAATTGCTTTTAATGAATGTAATAAAAAGCAAATTGGGAAGACACAATTCCCCTAAACTATTCATATTTTCTCCACCTTTTCTCCCTATGCTTCTCTTCTGAAGATGTCAATTCTTTGCAAAGATACTGATGTTAAGGCATCAGCTCTCTTTCCTATCTCTGACATTGTTTACATGCTTAACGGTCAACTTCAACAAGCTATTCAAAATTGAGAGAGCGGTCAAAAATGCAAGTTGGATCTTGTGTTTTATAATTGAAGTTGTGAGTACAAAAGTAAGAAAGTTATGCTGGACATTTGTACAACACTATATCAGATTCAACCAAAGTATTGGGCTGGATTTGTGATGGGAAACATGATGGACAGATTATTTAATTGTGGGTGACACTCTGCTTTAGTCTCATGGTGGTGACAAAACCTTCACCAGTTAAGTTGGAGGGTAGAAGGATTTGACGTGTGATTCCTGGCCAACAATTATCGCCAATTATTCCCAAACTCACTGCAATTTAATGAGGCCTCATTTATGTTCGTGTGAGGACAGGATCCATTCATTCACAGGCACTCTTTGCCTGATCGCGCCACTGAAATCTACTTCATTGCCCCTTTCTCTGACCCTCAACATCTCTCTGTTGACACATGGATCAACAACCAGATGGCATGGATTCAAAATGAAAAGTAAAAAAACCAGAGGCAATGCTGGCAAAATTATTCTAAAGCAACAATTCCTGGAGGGGACTGTCTGACAGTATAGTGAAGACAGATTCAGTCATGGCTTTCAAAGGCGAATTGGCTAAACATCTGGAGTAAAAGTAAATTGCAGATCGTTAGTGAAGTGGTCTGAGAGAAGGACAGGCTGAACTTTCTTGCAGAGAGCTGGTATGAACACAACTGGTTGAAAGACCTCCTTCTGTGCTGTGGCCATTCTATGTATCTGTTCCAGTCTATGAAACAGAAGGAGGATCATAGTTGTTACTTCTCCTACATACATGCACAGCAACATACAGTACATCCTCAGAATCCATGAATTCATTACCCGTGAATTTGCCTATCTGTGCCAAAAAGTCTGTTGAGTGATGCCATGTGAAACACCTTCTGTAAGTTGATATGCATCAGATCAACAAGTATTATTCTCATCAAGCCTTTCTGATGCCTCTTCAAAAAACTCTCATAGTTTAGTAAAAAATGACTTCTTCCCGACTGACTCTTTCAAATCAACCCATAATTTTCCAAGTAAATGCTAATTTTATCCAGAATAATTATTTCTAGGACGTTCCCCACCACTGAAGTTAAATTCAGAGGTAGTAGGAACTGCAGATGCTGGAGAATCTGAGATAAACAAGTAGGTTAGACCAGGGAAACCCAGTGGATGTTATCTATCTAGACTTCCAAAAGGCCTTTGATAAGGTGCCTCACGGGAGGCTGCTGAGTAAGGTGAGGGCCCATGATGTTCGAGGTGAGTTACTGGCATGGATTGAGGATTGGCTGTCTGACAGAAGGCAGAGAGTTGAGATAAAAGGCTCTTTTTCGGAATGGCAACCAGTGACAAGTGGTGTCCCGCAGGGTTCAGTGTTGGGGCCGCAGCTGCTCAGTTTATATATTAATGATCTGGATGAAGGGACTGGGGGCATTCTGGTGAAGTTTGCTGATGATACAAAGTTGGGTGGACAGGCAGGTAGTACGGAGGAGGTGGAGAGGTGGAGAGACAGTTTAGGAGAGTGGTCCAGGAAATGGCTGATGAAATTCAACGTGAGCAAATGCGAGGTTTTGCACTTTGGAAAAAAGAATACCGGCATGGACTATTTTCTGAACAGCGAGAAAATTCATAAAGCCGAAGTAGAAAGGGATCTGGGAGTGATAGTACAGGATTCTCTAAAGGTTAACTTGCAGGTTGAGTCCGTGATTAAGAAAGCAAATGGAATGTTGTCATTTATCTCAAGAGGGTTGGAATATAAAAGCAGCGATGTGCTTCTGAGACTTTATAAAGCTCTAGTTAGGCCCCATTTAGAATACTGTGTCCAATTTTGGGCCCCACACCTCAGGAAGGACATACTGGCTCTGGAGCGTGTCCAGCGGAGATTCACACGGATGACCCCTGGAATGGTAGGCCTAACATACAATTAATGGCTGAGGATCCTGGGATTGTATTTATTAGAGTTTAGAAGGTTGAGGGGAGATCTAATAGAAACTTACAAGATAATGCATGGCTTAGAAAGGGTGGACAATGGGAAGTTGTTTCCGTTAGGTGGGGATACTAGGACTCATGGACACAGCCTTAGAATTAGAGGGGGTCAATTTAGAACGGAAATGAGGAAACATTTCTTCAGCCAGAGAGTGGTGGGCCTGTGGAACTCATTGCCACGGAGCGCAGTAGAGGCCGGGACATTGAATGTCTTCAAGGCAGAGATTGATAAATTCTTGATCTCGCAAGGAATCAAGGGCTACGGGGAGAGTGCAGGTAAGTGGAGTTGAAATGCCCATCAGCCATGATTAAATGGCGGAGTGGACTCGATGGGCAGAATGGCCTTACTTCCACTCCTATGTCTTATGGTCTTATGGTCTTATAACAAGGTGTAGAGCTGGATGAACACAGCAGGCCAAGCAGCATCAGAGGAGCAGGAAGGCTGATGTTTCAGGCCTAGACCCTTCTTCAGAAATCTTCAGAAATTTAAATTGACTGGGCTATAACTGCTGGGCTCATCCCGTCTTGAACAAGGCTGTAATGTTTGCAATTTTCCAGTCTCCTGGCACCTCCCTCAAATCAAGGGAAGTCTGAAAGATTATGGCCAACGCCTCTGGAATTTCCACTCTTACTTCCTTCAAAATCCTTGGATACGTCTCATTTGGTCTCATATGTCCGCTTTAAGTACCAGCTGTGAACCCAATACTTTGTTGATTTTGGACACTTCTAGTGACAGGGCATTCCCATCTGTCACCATGGCCTGGTAGTGTCACCCACCTTTGTTAAATACAGGTGCAAAGTATTTGGTTAACACTTCATCCATATCCATTACCTCTCCATATAACTCACCTTCCTGGTCTTCTACTCTTCCTTGTATTACTTTTTTATTTAAACTTATAATTCCTCTTGAACCTTACATTTGCTTTTTCACCTCCCCTCTGCACCTTCTGTCTTCCTCTTGGTTCTCAATCATATTTTCTATCAGGCATCTGTCATAAGCACATTTTTTCTTCTTTATCTTAATTTCTATCTCCTCTGCCATCCAGTGAGTTCTGGATTTGTCTCTGCTACCTTTCCCATTTGAGGCAATACACCCTGATCGTATCTGAACCATCTCAATTTTGAAGGTAACCCACTGTTGACTTGCAGTTTCACCAACCAACATTTTTCCATTCCATCCTGCCTATTCCCGTCCTTGCTCCATTTAAGTGACCAGTTGTATTCACTGAAATTGGATTTTATGGTTCTCACCATCTCACAAAGTGTGGAGATTAGCCCAGGCAATAGCAGGTCTGTACTCAGTGTATTTCTTTTTGATAGTCAGAATACGGTTTCAAAGTTCTGAGGCATTCTAGTGGATATGCTCCCAGGACATATTGGGTTAGGGGTCAGGCATCCTTTGAGTTAGGGGTGGGGGGAATGCGTCAGGTATTCTTTTAGGAATGGAAGTCAAGGGTCCATTTTACAGGAGCCAGATGCCCATTGGAATTGTTAACTGTAGAATAGATTTTCATAAAAGTTGCATAAATTCCTTGGAGCTGACCAACTTGTCAAGAACTGTCATGAACTGTTGAGAGATTTCAACAGATATCAACAGGTTAATACGTGACAAGAATTGTACATAAGTGTCAAAATGTGTTTTTATCAATAGGGTGCTTTTGTCAACAGCTTAGTTTGCAATATAAAAGTTTAGGTATGAGTATTATATTTCCTACATGCATAGCCACTTGTAGATATTCAATGAGTTGGCACAATAGGTGAAGGAGGGAAAGGATAATGTTTGACTTGGTACCACGAGGGTCCATAAAGGCTGAGTAGAGGGTTATAGGATGGGATAGGGGATATGCGAGACTATGAGCTGTCATTAGGTTACGTGGATTAGCATTAGTGAGCAAGAGAGAGTGAAGGGATGTGGGAAGGTGAGACGTCAGAGCTGGAAAAATATTTTGAATTTCTCCCTTTTTGGAGAGGCAAGGTACCTCATCGGATCTTGTTAGAGGACATCTTTAGTTGAGATATGTCACCATTTGGTGGAAATAACACATCCTTTGAGATTGTGACAAGACATGCTCATCCATAAACCAAGATGGACTGGCAAAGTTTGTCAGAAGCAGGAGAGGAGAGGTCACACTGCTGGGAGTTTTTTATAGGCCTCCGCAAAGTTCCAGGGATGTGGAGGAGAGGATCGGCAAAACGATTCTGGGCAGGAGTGAAAGGAACAAGGTGGTCATTATAGGAGACTTTAACTTCCCTAACATTGACTGGAAATGCTATAACTCTATTACGTCGGATGGGTCGGATTTTGTCCAATGTGTGCAGAAGGGTTTCCTGACACAGTATGTCGAAGGGCCGACAAGAGGGGAGGCCACACTGGATCTGGTACTTGGTAATGAACCAGGCCAGGTGTTTGATTTAGTGGTAGGTGAGAACTTTGGAGAGAGTGACCATAATTCAGTTACGTTTAGTTTAGCGATGGAAAGGGATAGGAACATGCCGCTGGGCAAGAGTTATAGATGGAGGAAGGGCAATTATAATGCGATTAGGCAAGACTTAGGAGGGATGGAATGGGGTAGCAAAATGCAGGGGATGGGGACAATCGAAATGTGGAGCTGGTTTAAGGAACAGATATTGCGTGTCCTTGATAGGTATGTCCCTGTCAGGCAGGGAGGAAGTGATAAGGTAAGGGAACCATGGTTTACAAAAGAAATTGTATCTCTTGTTAAGCGGAAGAGGGAGGCTTATGTGACATTGAGACAAGATGGTTCAGGTGACGCGATGGAGAGTTACAGATTAGCTAGGAAGGATTTAAAGAAAGAGTTAAGAAGAGCAAGGAGGAGACATGAGCAGTCATTAGCAGGTAGAATTAAGGAGAACCCTAAAGCTTTCTATAGGTATGTGGGGAATAAAAGGATGGCTAGGGTAAGAATAGGGCCAGTCAAAGACAGAAGTGGGAAGTTGTGTGTGGACCCTGTGGAGATCGGAGAGGTGCTAAACAAATATTTCTCATCTGTTTTCACTCAGGAAAAGGAGAGTATTGTAGAGGAGAAGACTGAGATACGGGCTATTAGACTTGAAAGGATTGAGGTTAGTAAGGAGGAGGTGTTATCAATCCTAGAAGGTGTGAAGGTAGATAAATCCCCTGGGCCGGATGGGATTTTTCTGAGGATTCTCTGTGAAGCTAGGGAGGAGATGGCAGAGCCTTTGGCCTTGATCTTTGAGTCGTCATTGTCTACAGGTTTAGTACCAGAGGACTGGAGGATTGCAAGTGTTGTGCCCTTGTTCAAGAAGGGCAGTAGAGATGACCCAGGTAATTATAGACCAGTGAGCCTTACGTCTGTTATAGGAAAAGTTTTGGAAAGGATTATAAGAGATAGGATTTATAATCAGCTAGCAAGCAACAATTTGATTGGAGATAGTCAACATGGATTCGTCAAGGGCAGGTCGTGTCTCATAAACCTCATTGAGTTTTTTGAGAAGGTGACCAAGCATGTGGATGAGGGTAGGGCAGTTGACGTGGTGTACATGGACTTCAGTAAAGCCTTTGATAACGTTCCACATGGTAGGCTATTGGAGAAAATGCAGAGGCATGGGATTGAGGGAGATTTAGCAGTTTGGATTAGAAACTGGCTTTCTGAAAGAAGGCAAAGAGTGGTGGTTGATGGAAAATATTCAGCCTGGAGTCCGGTTACTAGTGGTGTGCCCCAAGGATCTGTTTTGGGACCACTGCTGTTTGTCATTTTTATAAATGACTTGGATGCAGACATAGGTGGATGGGTTAGTAAGTTTGCAGATGACACTAAAGTCGGTGGAGTGGCGGACAGGGTGGAAGAATGTTGCAGGTTGCAGGGAGATTTGGATAAACTGCAGAATTGGGCTGAAAGGTGGCAAATGGAGTTCAATGCAGATAAATGTGAGGTGATTCACTTTGGGAAGAATAATAGGAAGGCAGAATACTGGGTCAATGGAAAGATTCTTGGTAGTGTGGATGTGCAGAGGGATCTTGGTGTCCAGGTACATAGATCCCTGAAAGTTGCCACCCAGGTTGATAGTGCTGTTAAGAAGGCATATGGTGTGTTAGGTTTCATTGGTAGAGGGATTGAGTTCCGGAGCCGTGATGTCATGCTGCAACTGTACAAAACGCTAGTGCGGCCTCACTTGGAATATTGCGTACAGTTCTGGTCGCCCCATTACAGGAAAGATGTGGAAGTGTTAGAAAAGGTGCGGAGGAGATTTACCAGGATGTTGCCTGGTCTGGAGCGAAGGTCTTATGAGGAAAGACTGAGGGACTTGGGTCTGTTCTCATTGGAGAGAAGAAGGCTAAGAGGGGATTTAATAGAGACATACAAAATGATCAGAGGATTAGATAGGGTGGACAGTGAGAGTCTTTTTCCTAGGATGATGACGTCGGCTAGTACGAGGGGGCATAGCTGCAAATTGAGGGGTGATAGATTTAAGACAGATGTCAGAGGCAGGTTCTTTACTCAGAGAGTGGTAAGGGCGTGGAATGCCCTGCCTGCCAATGTAGTTAACACAGCCACATTAGGGGCATTTAAACAGTCCTTAGATAAGCATATGGATGATGATGGGATAGTGAGGGGATGGGCTTAGATTAGTTCACAGGTCGGCGCAACATCGAGGGCCGAAGGGCCTGTTCTGCACTGTATTGTTCTATGTTCTAAAGTTATCAAGGATATGAACCCTCAAAATATGTGAAGTTAAAAAAGGGCTAGAGTGCTCGTAAAAGTTGGACTGGTTGTTGTTAAATCATTGTAATATTTGTGCTGCCTCAGTGATCTTGTCAGCTGTCATTTTGACAATGAGGTACCTCTTGATGAGGAGGTACAATTACTTATCGAATGAAAACATTTGTTGTCATGAAGGATTAAGAATGTCAGAGTTAAGCTCCCATCGAGGCCTCCTGCATCACAGATGTCAGTCTTCAGCTAAATCAATTAAATTCTATGTGAGAAGAAAATGGCTGAAGGCACTGGATAACTTTACAGTATCCCCAACAATATTCGAGCAAGACAAACAAAGACTTGCGCCAGAACATGCTGCCCACTACCAACGCCCCCCCATCCCCCAATCCACCCCAGACAAGCTGTTCTAAATCAGCTATAATATTGGCATTTACCAAACAATGTGGAAATTGCCCCCTAGCCAATTGACAGTTCATCAGTCTACTCTTAATCAGTAAAGTGAAGGAAGAGACCATCAGTGATTTTATCAACTAGCACCTAGTCATCAATTCTCTGCTCACTGGTGCTCAGTTTTGGGGCCTCCAGGATCTTGGTTCAAACATGGACAAAAGAATAGAACTCCAGAAGTGAGGTGGAGTGACTGCCCTTGACATCAAGGCTGCAACTGACTGAGCAAAACTGGAGTCATTGACAATTATCAGGAAAACACTCCACAGATTAGAGTCATAATTAGCATGAGAGAAGATAGCTGTGATTCTTAGAAATCGGTTATCTCAGCTTCAGGACATCTCTGCAGGAGTCCCTCAGTGTAAGGACTTAAGCTCAACCGTCTTCAGCTGCGTCATCAATGATGGTCCCTCCATCATAAGGTCAAAAGTGGACATGTTCATTCATGATTTTAGAATGATCAGCATGTTGAAATGCAGCAAGTCCTGGACAATATCCAAGCCTGGGCTAAAAAATGGTAAGTGATATTCTTGCCACACAAGTACCAGGCAATGACCATCTCTAACATGAGAGAACTTAGACATTCAATGATATTATCATTGCTGAATTACCCACTATCAACATCCCGGAGGTTACCTTTGACCAGAAACCAAACTGGACTAGCTATATAAATACTGTTGCTTTAAGAACAGGTCAGAGGCTAGGGATCCCACAGGAGGTAACAAACCTCTTGACTCACAAAAGCTCAACCATCCACAAGGCACATCAGAAGTGCAATGAAATACTCCCCACTTGACAGGATGAGTGCAGCTCCAACAATACTCAAGAGGTTTGACAACATTCAGAATAAACAGGCACATTGATTGGCACCAGATCCACATATATTCTCTCACTTCTATACTGATGCTCAGTAACAGCAGTGAGTACTATCTGTAAGATGCACTGCAGAAATTCACCAAGGCTTCTTAGCTAGCACCCTCCATGCATGAAATTTGAAATGTTTGTTTCCATAAACTATTAAGCACTTGAGTATTTCTGTAAGTCATTGAGCATTTAAGTGAAATGTTTTCTTTCATAAGGACTAGTCAGAGGTATATTGTGTATTGGATATTTGGAATAATGGGAATCATCTGAGTCATACCCAGGGCTGAAATAAAAATGAGTTGCAATGAGTTGAGTGGCACGGTGGCTCAGTGGTTAACACTGCTGCCTCACAGTGCCAGGGAGCCGGGTTTGATTCCAGCCTCGGGTGACTGTCTGTGTGGAGTTTGCACGTTCGCCCGGTGTCTGCGTGGGTTTCTACAGCATGCTCCGCCTTCCTCCTACAGTCCAAAGATGTGCAAGTTAGGTGGATTGGCCATGCTAAAGTGTCCATAGTGTTCAGGGAAGAGTAGGTTAGGTGCATTATCTGTAGGAAACACAGGGAAAGGGTTAGGGGATGGGTCTGGGTGGATTAGTCTTCAGAGGGTCTGTGTGGACTTGTTGGACTGAATGACCTGTTTTCACACTGTGGGGACACTATGAAGCCTATTCTGTAATGGAGAGGGAAGGGTGAAATGTCATGGATGGGGGCTGTAAGTTCACATTAAGTTAACATGTGGTAAAAGTGGCTCATTAATCAGTGGATTGGTTGGAAGTATACGGGACATGAAGGACCACAGGAGATGTGTAGATGAGTTGGAGAGGTTGGTAATCAGACACCGTTGGGATGGTAGATGGGCATAGCATAGCATAGGAGGGAAAAGGGGCCATGGTGGAAGGATAGACGCTGATAGGTTGATACAGCAGTTATGAAGGGGCATGAAATGTGCTTACTGGGTCATAGATCAGTACAGGAGTGTTGAAGGGCCATTGGGAGGGTACAGGGGCAAAAGTTGGCACGGCTCAGTCATGGAGAGTGACGGAAGTGAAGGAGTGAGAACTGGAGACGGCTGTTTCAGGTTTTCAAACTTTGAACAATTGTGTCAGAATCCCAAGGCCAGTTTCTCACCCAAACCACCAGTGGAACTATGTAGCCTTTGAGGCTCTTCCCAGGTTTTCTGGCCCACATCCCAGTCGAGTCCGCCACTCACCTGGATGGAACATTAGGTGCGCGTATGGCCATTTTTAAAGATTGGTTTCACATAGCCAGGCTTCCTCCTGGGTTGGTATATATCTGATCCACAAACAAAACAACAAAATGTGGACACAACGTTGTGGTTCGAAGGACCTGTACTGTAATGTATTGTTCTATGTTCTTAAAAGATGGATCCAAAAAGTTCTACTGTAACTTTTGGCAGGAGCACATGTAACTGTACCAGCTACCTAAGGTCATTATAATTTTGCCTGACCAAATGTAATTGTACGCATTGCAATCACTCCTAAAACTAACCCTTAACCCTCCCTGTTACCTTAAGGATAATGTTTTTTCTGTGTTTCTCTATGGTGGTGTATCCCTCACTCCTCTTGATAAGTTCAAGACAAATAAAAAATAAGGCAGTATTACTAGTAGCAAACTACCTCAAACAATTCTTATCCAGTACCATATGTTGACAGAAGTGGCAAATACCATGTCGTGCCAGGATCTGTCATCTGCAAAAATTGTACAATCATTGTTCAAGGGAGTTATAGACCAGTAAGCCTAACATCGGTAGTGGGGAAAATGCTCAAATTCATTATCAAGGACTTTATAGCAAGGCATTTAGAAAGCTGTGGCAGGATCAGACAGAGTCAGCATGGATTTATGAAGGGGAAATCATGCTTGACAAATCTGTTAGAACTCTATGAAGATGTAACTAGTAGAGTCGAATTGGGGTGGGGGGGCAGTGGATATGGTATATTTGCTTCAGAATGCATTTGACAAAGTCCTGCATAAGAGATTATTTGTGCAAGATTAAAGTGCATGGGATTGTGGGAAGTGTATTGAGATGGATAGAAAACTGGTTGGCAGGTAGGAAACAAAGTGTAGGAATTAATGGGTCCTTTTCAAATTAGCAGACAGTAAGCAGTGGGGTGCCATAGGGATTGGTGCTGGGACCCCAGCTATTCACAATATATATTAATGATTTGAATGATGGAAAAAAATGTAACATCTCAAAGGTTGCAGATGATATCAAGTTGGGTGGGATGGTGAACTGTGACAAGAATGCAGAGATCCTTCAGCATGATCTGCACAGGTTGGTTGAGTGTGCAAATCAATGGCTGATGCAGTATATTTTGGATAAATGTGAGGTTATTCACTTCAGAAGCAAAAACAAGAAGGCAGATTACTACCTGAATGGCTGTAAATTCGGAGAGGGGAGCGTGCAGTGGGACGTGGGCATCAGTCGCTGGGGTTGGCATGTAGGTGCATCAGGTGATAAGGTAGGCAAGTGGTATGTGGCCTTCATTGTGAGAGGTTTTGAGTACAGGATCTGGGATGTGGTGTTGCAGTGGTACAGGGCCTTGGTGAGGCCACACCTGGAATATTGTGTGCAATTTTGGTCTCCTTTTCTGAGGAAGGATTCTCTTGCTCTTGAGGGAGTGCAGCGAAGGTTTACCAGGCTGATTCCAGGGATGGCAGGACTGATGTATGAGGAGAATTTGACTAGGTTAGGTGTTTAACTAGGTGTTTTTGCTGGAGTTCAGATGAAGGATGGGGAATTTCATAGACACTTATAAAATTCTGACAGGACTAGATGGGGTAGGTGCAGGGAGGATGTTCCCAATGGTGGGTGTGTCCAGAACCAGGGGTCACAGTATGAGGATTTGGGGTAGACCATTTAGGACGGAGATGAGGAGACATTTTTTGTCCCAAAGATCTCATTACCACAAGAAGTAGTTGATGCCAAAACATTGAATGTATTCAAGAGGCTGCTAGATATAACACTTGGGTGAATGGGATCAAAGGTTATGGGGAGAAAGCAGGATTAGGCTATTGAGTCCGACGATCGGCCATGATTGCGATGAATGGCGGAGCAGGCTTGAAGGACCGAATGGTGTTCTTCTGCTCCTATCTTCTATGTTTCTATGTTTCTATTTCTTCAGCAGACATCTACACCTTTTATTTGACAATTTTCTGTCTCTAGCCAGAGTACAGATCCAATAATCACAATTATCACACTTCTCCTGTACTTAACCAAGATCAGTTAAAACAGAAAATCATTGGAATTGGATCTAAAATCCTTGCAGTCTGCATAGCTCAGTTGTGACATTGTGACAAACCAGAAACAATGATTATAAATTAGGGAGACCATGAGCTGAATTAATCTAGAAAAACTTTTTTACACTTAGAACTCAGTGACTTAATAGAATAGACTGCCATCTAGTGCAATAAATATTGACTCAGTTGAATCATTTATGGGGATAAAAGACCATTTATTCATCTCTCACCCTTCTGCCCAGTGAATCACTCACATTAAAGCAATAGTTCAAAATCAATAAATCATTAACAAAATCATGATGTTGGCCATGCTGCGTTCAGAAGAGACTTGGATTAATTCCTGATTCAGAAAAGAGTCCGAGTTTAGTGTAAGGGGAAGACAAGGTTAGATCCTGAGGCACAGATTGCTTCTGCTGATTGGTCTTTATTGGTCCTTGCATTCTTGTGTCCTTTGAAATGTAAAATTGTTACCAGCTAGAATTGAAACATCTGCTGTTGAAAATATTCTCCATATGTTTGTCACATATGTGCATTGCCTGCAGATTTCTACCTTGCATCATTCAGGTTAAGCTTTTAAAGAGTATTAAAGTCTATAAAAGGTATTAAAAACTTTCCACCAGGCCTTTTCCTAATCTCTCTCGTGAAGGTAAACCAGATTATGTCAGTCTGCTATGTTAATTATGCTATATAAATGCACATCATTGTTGTGACAGCTCAGGCTACGGTGAAGTTCCATACAGTAACTACCCCAAGTGGCCTCCTTCATTAATGAGGCCAGAATTTCACTGGGTTTGAGAGGTATATTGAGACTAATTAGAGCACCCCATTGCTACCCAGTTGATGTTCGCAAACTTAGTCAAACTAGAGATCAAAGCTGAAAAGTGACAAAATTGTTCAGTTCCACACCATGGCCACTGTGCTGTTTTCAGGGTGTTTTGTGTGTATAAAAATGAAAGACCTAATTTCAATATTACATCATTTTAATGGCAAAGCATTAAAGCAAATCCATTCATATTTTCACTCAACTTTAATTCTCATTGTATGCACAGGTGCCCCACTGCAGGACTCAAAGAAAATCAACAAAATCCTCTAAACCCTAAAATGTATACAATTTTGCATGCATCGCTTTGTTTGTCTCATATACTTGCAAAGTAAGTAAATACTGTTATCATTCTCAAATGCTAGAATTATGAAGTGCAAAGATGGTGAATTCTCCTGTCAAATGACCCTGGGTCAGTGCCGATGTTGGAAAATTCCCTAAAGATGCCTAACTGATCAAAGGACAATATTGATCCAATCTAAATTGTCAACATAACAAACTATAGGCTGATTTAAGAAATCCTATTAACTATTGTTTTGTATATGTGGTTTAATCTGGACACTTTTGAAACATTTGGAAACTGCATGAAGTGAAGCATCTTATATGATTTTAGCTTCTGATCTTTGACCAATTCCAAATAATTTATTTAACTTTACACATGCAATATAAAACTTTAAATATCATTCTTGTAGTATTTGGAAGCGTATATTGGCCTGATGAGACTGTTGACTCTTGGGTAACCTTTACTTTCTCTTTATTATTACAAAATAAAAGAATGAACTTAATTTGAAAGCTTACATTGAATTCCCCTAAACTAAACTAGAGAGCAGGACAACTAAAATGGAGCAGGGGGCCGACCCACTTCCTTCCTGCTCTGACCTAGCTCGCAGGAATTTTAAATGTTAAAAACCTGTCCAAATCTTGCAGGTTCCTCTTTACATATGTAACTTGAACTCTGATGATGTTATCCAGCCTGAGCTGCCATTTTTATTCTTAAATGACAGGAGTGCTGACCTCTCCACCAAGCACAGGGCAACTAGACCGGAAGTGGCCTAGCAAAGTGAGTTATTACTATTACTTTACTTCTGAGCCAAGTACAGCAGCAATGTCCTTTTTCCATTTTTTTTTCTGTTTTAAAATCTGACTAAAGCACTGATCCTTCCATTTCTTATCATCAAATCCATTCCCTTCAATCCTTATTAATCAAAAAGTGCTCACGTGAGCTTCCAGTTCCCAACAAATTCGCAAGTTAAAATGTATAGGTATTATTAGTGGTAATTTTCCAATGTTAATTTCTCCTCTTTTCTAAATAAGAAACTTTATTATTCTTTTGATGAAGGACAATGAGTATGATTCTTGTTCATCATTTACAACTAAGTAAATACTCGGTTGACCTGACTTGGAGCTTGATCAGTCACTTCTTTTGTTCACGTAACATGGAGTCACAATGAAGGAATTACTGAATAGTAGAGAAATAAAGTGAAAGGAGTTTATTTTTTAGTGTGATTTTGAGTTCTTGTTCGTGTCACTTTTCCTTTACTCTGATACAAAACAAATTCCCAAAAGAAAACATTTGTCTGCACACAATCAACACTACAAAGATTAAATGTTTGATCTCCGGCTGGACACAGTAAGGCAGGAATTCCCAGCAAATCAGGCTCACACATTTCATGAACCAACACTGAGAGAGGCTCCTGAGCACCGAACCATCATTCACCTCAGTCCATCTTGATAAAGGAACACATGAGTTATTGAATTTTAGCAAGTGCTGACTTTGCACATTGAAATTTGATCAATCCACAGGCTGATGTCAACAGCACCTTCCATTTACCTGGTGCCTTTAATATAGATAAATATCCCAAAATTAGGACTCTTTTTATGGTGTGATAGTGGACTCGAATTGTCCTCCTCAGTGCAGCTATTGATGACAAAGGGGAATGGGCAGAATTTTGTGGAGGCAGTGAATGTCTTGGCTGCTAATTGAAAATGGCCCGGCACCTCTTACATAATTCAGGGACAACAATAATGGGCCTTCGATTGGGGGTCCTGTCTGCCAGGAGCTGCCAGCTGACCAGAAGCATGGAGCTCTTCTATACTCAGCAGCACCTCTGGAGTGCCAGTGGCTACTGCTGATATTACGCCCATGTGATGCTTCTGATCGAAAGATGAGTTCAGGCACAGATGAATGATAGCAGGAAGAGGTGCCACTGGTAAGTTGAGGGGGAAGAGGGTAGGTTGTGGTTGGGTTGGCAGCAAGGATATGGACTTTTCAACCAACCACCCTACACCTTTTCCTGGAACTCACAAGCAAATTTGTTCGAGTTTGCGGGTCATACTTGCTGCATGGCAAGTCTTCCATTCATCACTGGATTAATAGCAACAGTGGTGGGACAAGGCTTTGTAGTGAGGATTAATTGCTGTTTTAAGGGCCTCATATTACCCTCCCACTTGATCAAATGCCACTTCATCCCCACCCCCACCCCCACCAATCTCCCTATTTAGAGGGGGGGTAGTGGTGGCAGGGGAAGACAGAAGATTCTGCCTTGAAGAAGAGCAATGAAAAAAATGGGAGGCTCAGGCCAGATGAGTGGTTAATGAGAGATGGAGAGACACAAACTGAGGGACAGGGGACAATGTGGGAAGCAAAAAAATTGACAGAGGGAAAAAAAAGGAACACAATCTGAGGAGCCAGAGATTACAAAAGAGATGAACCCGCTGCAGAAACACAAGGAGAAAAACAAATTAAAGAGGGAGGGGAGAGGGAGAGCTACACAAAGTGCCGAAAATAGAGGTGGGAAAAGTGAGAGAAAGCAGCAGAGACAGAGTAAAACACACACTAGGAAGTTGTGAGAGAACAACAAACTGTCAGCCTGTGCTGAGCAACCTTGTATACTCTGTGAGATGATGGGGGTCAAGGAGCTTTGATGCTGCTCCTGAGCACAAACCTTCAGGTCCCTGAAGGTAGGCGACAGAAAGTGCTGTGTAATCAGCAAATTGAATTTGGTTTTGTTTTAGTTTTTTTTTGTAATTTGCTGTGTACTGTAAAATATAAAATCACGCACAAGTTTTCGAAGTAAACAAAATTGATTCTTTGTTTTATTTACTCATGGGACATTGGCCAGCATTTATTGCCTGTCCCTAGTTGGCCTTAAGAAGGTGGTGACGAATGGCCTTCTTGAACAGCTGCAGTTGACTGTAGGTTGACCCACAATGCTGTTGGTGAGGGAATTCCAGGATTTTGACCCATTGACACAGAAGGAACGGCAACATATTTCCAAGTGAGATTGATGAGTGGTTCAGAGGGGAACTTGCAGGTAGTGATGTTCTCATGTATCTGCTGCCCTCATCCTTTTAGATGGAAGTGGTCATAGTTTTGGAAGGCACTATCTAAAGGATCTTTGGTGAATTTTGTTGCACCCATGGTATTTAATTGACATCTCTCATGCCAATTTATGTGGATACCTCATCAGCATGTTTTTGTTTTATTGTTGTCTATCCTTCAATCTTTCTCTTCCTTTGCATCTTTCTTTGAATCATGAATTAACATTATTCCTCTCATTGTAAAAAAAAAGTCAAATGTTTTCTTCAGGTCTTGGAGTTCCTGAGACACTCAACATTGTAAATGCAGTAGCATCTCTAAACAAGGCAAACATTACATTTCAAATGTCATGTAGAAAGTAGTGTCACATGTCATGAGATCAAAATGTCAAATGATAAATCCCAAGCAATAAGTCAAATCAAACCGTGACAACCCTACTCACAGGATCTCTAAGAGAACTATGTAGGTGGATTTTGGAGAAAGAGGATCACTCACAAGATCATCGCCCAGAAAGATCTATCAATAGACTGTTATCAAAGACACTCTTAAAGATGCACCCACACATGGACAGTTGTAGATAGCTGCATCATTGGACAAGGGATTCAAACATTGACTGTTCTCAGCAAGATTTGTAGATAAGCACAGGGATCTGTTGACATATTGCTCATTTATGTCCTACTGTCTTAGGGAGACCCATTCACACTGTCATAACTGGAATATCTAGCCATGCATTCCTCCCATTGGTTAATATATTTTGATACTGTTCTCACCATCTGACTCATTCTAAAAATGAGGCCCAAGCCTGAAAATAGATTTTGCAATAATCAATCTTCATAGAAGTTACATAATTTGCCTTGAAATTTATGAAACTCATCTCATTTTTGAATCCTTACATGATCTTCCTGAGGTCTATGAAGTATAGCTCACTCTCTCTGGACCTTAGATTTCCAAAGTGAAGCCCTCATGGAGTTATGATAAAATTTCTAACATTTTATAAAAGTATAAAATTGATCATAGTGATATACTCAGTGTACGATCCAATATTTACTTTCTGCCTGAGGGCTTAGTTAGTTACCAATAAGTTTGAAGACCTTATGGATTTATTCAAATCAAGACTCCTCGCAATGCCAAAAAAATTGAAAATTGTACAATTGCTTTAACTTGAAACATGGAAGTAAAGTCACCTGAATGAATGTTGTAAATATATTGTTTAATTCCTCTGTACTATTAATAATTCAGTCAACTATTATGGAATATTCCAAAATAAGTACATACTTATTAAGGTGTGCAAAAATTTCCAACATTTCAAATTTTAAAATTGTCTCAATGATAATTAAAAAAGCTGTCATCTCTGTGGTTTCCAGCGCAAAGTTGCTGGAAACTGACTTAACTCCAGTTGCACAGAATAAAGCAATGATCCGAATGCTCCAGTAGACAGAATTTGCACAAGACATTTGGAAGACTCCAGGGAACATTTTGACTTGGCAGTTGATAAATATGCTACTACAAAAAAAAAGCGTTGGCGCGTGGTATCTGCGCACAGATTTTCACACTTCCTGATGTCATTATATTTTGATCTAGTGCTTACATTAGGTTGGATTCCCTGCTATTCCATCCCTCCCATCCCCTCCACCAATTAAAGAGTCCACCGGAAGGGCCATCCTACAATTTTTTTTTTAAATCAGCAGGCATCAATTGACTCAGGGTGACTCCATCTGTGCATGAAGCCCTGTATGGAGAGTTGACTACATATTCAGCTGGTCCCAGATTACCAGGAATGGGCTGCTGACACCTCAAAACCATATTGTAACATGGGCGAGAGATCAGAGATGGATGAGAAGGCAGCAGGCAAGTCATATGTTGTCTCTGCGTCCAGACCTGCCTGTGGAAAGCTATAGAATCCAGTTCAACCACATCCAAACAAAGATTCAAAGGATGGGAAAAAAAAGGCATAAATTTTCTCCCTTTCTGAATGAGTTGCCTACTGCTGGGTGAAAGATTCCACAAGTACTGATCAATATAGTAACCTGTTCTAATGTGAGAAGGTGTTCTTGTCAGCAAGACATTACATAAATTGAGAAACACCCTGTGTACATCAAAAACCCAATCAGCGTTCTTTTAGTATGAATACCCATTTTCTCCACTGTGGAATACAATGTAAATATTTTAAAGCAAATGGTGTGAAATGGCTAAACCTGATTCAAATACAGTATGCATCTGAGAAAGGACATATTGGCCTTGGAAAAAACTGAAGTACGGATTGCTGTGCAATGTTACCAGGGCTCTAAGGGTTACACTGAAATATAAAAGAACGTAATAGGAGTAGCCTATTCAGTATGGTAATAGTAGACCATTGAGCTCAATATCCTGATTGTGCCCTTCCCCCAGATCCCTTGATCCCTTGAGCCACAAGAGCTACATCAACTTCCTTCTTGAAAACACAATGCTTTGGCCTCAACCACTTTCTGTGGTGGTGAATTCCACAGGCTCACCACTCTGAGTGAGGAAATTTTACCTCCGATCAGTCCTAAAAAGTTTAGTCATTATCCTTAAACTGTGACCCCAGGCTCTGGACTTGCCCATTGTCAAAAACATTCTTCCTGCATCCAGCCTGTCTATTTACTATTCATTCATGGGATGTTCACATTGCTGGCTAGGCCAGTGTTTATTGCCCATCGATAATTGCACTAGAAAAGGTGTTGGTGGGCCGCCTACTTGAACTGTTACAGTCCAGGTGATGTTGCTGCACCCAAAGCAATGTTAGGGAGGGAGGTCCAGAAGTTTTACCCAATGCCAATGAAGGAATGGTGATACAATCCCGAGTATGGATGGTGAGTGGCCTGGAGAGGAACTTGCAGGTGGTGGTGTTCCCCTACATCTGCAGCCCTTGTCCTTCTAAGTAGCATAGTTTGTGAGTTTGAAAGATACTGTTTAAGGAGCACTGGTGAGTTGTTATACTGCAACTTGTTGATGGTACAAACTTCTGCCACTGTGATTCATGCTTGGAGGGAGTAAGTGTTGGAATTATGGATATAGTACCAATTAAGCAGGCTGCTTTGTCCCAAACTTTGTCAAGTTTCTTGGGTGTTGTTGAAGTTGCACACATCCAAGCAGTGGGGAGCATTCCATCACATTCCTCACTTTTGACTTGTAGATAGTGGGCAGGCTTTGAGGAGTTGGGAGATGAGTTGCTACAGAATTCCCAGTGTTTGATGTGTTCTTGAAGCCACAGAATGGCTAGGCCAGTTCAGTTTCTTGCCAATGATAACGCCCTGGATGTTGATAGTGGGGGATTCAATGATTGAATGTTAAAGGGCAGTGGTTGGATTCTCTTGATGGAGATGGTCATTGCCTGACAATTATGAGGCATGGATGTTACTTGCCACTTGTCAGCCCAAGTCTGAATGCTGTCCAGCTCTGCTACATTTGAACATCGAGTGAAGAAAGATTACATAAGCTGGCCCTTTTTCCTCTCTTCGTTCTTAAAATGTGAATGCCGTTGGCAAGCGTAACGTTTATTGTCTTTGAGCATGTGGTAGTGAGCTTCCTTCTTAAACCACTGTCATCCATCTGGTGTAGATATACCTACATTGCTGTTCGGAATGGAGTTACAAGAAATTTATCAGTTACAGTAAATGAGCAATAAGGTACATCCATGATTTCTCAAGGATGTGTGGCTTGCAGGATATCTTGCAGGTGATTGTGTTCCCATTTGTCTCCTTCCCTTTTCCTTCAAAATGGTATAATTTGGGAGTTTGGAGGGTGAAAGCAAAGATGTCCTGAAATACTGTAGGTGAAAATGTAATATGGTGGAGATTTGCCTGACTTAGAAAGAAATGTAAGTGAGAAATCTTTTCCCTCTAGTGGGAAAGTCCAAAACAAGAGCATGTGACTGTAACACCAGAGCCAGGAAATTCAAGAGAGAAAACAGGAAACACGCCTTTAAGCGAAGGGTATTAGATGTGTGAAACTTTCACGCATCAAGCCTCAAGTAGAACTTGCTAGCTTCTTTAATCATTTTACAGCTAAAGTCAATAAATCCTTGATGGTCAAGGGTATAGAGATTCACCCTCAGGAAATGGATGGAGTTGGGATACAGTTGCAGCTTACTCAATACTAGAACATACTGAAGAAAGTGAGTGGCCTACCCTGTTCCTCTGACGGAAATTATGAGACAGACACAAAAGTCACTTAAAATGCTAATGGAATGCAACAGTTCACCTTATGGAAGCAATTATTTTTTAAGAAAGTTTAATGAAACCTTAGCCAGTCTTGATAACACTTTAAAGAAATGGGATGACAATACATTCCCACCACTGATATAAGTGCTCATTTGTTTAAAAGTGTATCTGGCTTTGTGCAATCTGAATAATTTAAAGATGTAAATTCCCAAGTGTATCGGATTAATCAATAAAATGCTTGCTTGTAGCTTATTAAATGTAGTCATTAATTAATTAATAATTAAGCTATTTAAAATAACATTCCTTTCTAATTTCTCTTATTTTATTTTCATTTGCTGTCTCTTGCATTTTTCTGCTTTTTGTAATAGTGGTTTGTTCCAAGAATCTCTTAAGATTCTACATGATCTCAAAGGGACTCTAAATAAGCCATCCTGTGGTACACCTCTTGCATTAGTGACAGTGAGGATCGGAACACTGGGATATCAAACATTTAGTGTGAGTGAATGCGTCTATTTTTAGATGCTAAATTCTGAATCAGCAGATTCTCTGTTCAAACTCAATGTGGCACATACTGAGAAGAGACAAGTCTGTGGCAGTTGGCAGTAAAATTTTTCACTTGTGTAGTGAAAAAAGAGAAACTGTTGGAAAACACTCATCAGAACAGGCAGCATCTGCAGAGAGGAGAAGAGAGTTAACAAAGTTAATGTTTGAGCTGGCTGTGTTTTGAACGAAGAGCTGAATTTGACTAGCTAGCATGTCTCACCCACACCCACTACCCCTGGCTAAAATGTGGATGGATGGGTAGACAGCCCACCCAGGGGTGGCTACCTATTTAGCCTGGGCCTCCCCCTGCATGGGTAAAGTAGTGATATGAACAAGATGAGGCTATTACTTGGACATTAGTTTGGCCATTTCCTTTATACTGTGGGAAGGTCAATAGTGAAGGGGATGTGCTGGAGTTTACAAATCTCCCCATCTTCAAACTCACTAGCAGGCAAATGTAAAATCAATCTCAGACATATGGTAAGAGAATGTGAGAGGGAACAAAATGACAGTTTCCACAAGATATTTTCATCAGGCAAGAAGTAGAGACTGAAGATCAATTGAACACAACTGTTCTTTAAGTGGATGGATGGCACTTTAATTCAAATGTGATTTTTGAAGTTCACTTTGCTCTTCAAGGAAATAATAGTCCAGATTTCATGATCAAAGGTGATCTGCTGGAACTCAGATCTTAATTCAAAGAAAGTTTCACAAATTTGCCGATTTCTGTGCCATGCAATTCCACTTTCCTGGTATCACTCTGAACTTAGCAACAAATGAAGTGGATCTCCAGGGGTCCATCAACAGTCATATAAATCAAGTAGAATGAGCTGCCAATCCTATTGAAGTATTCTCAGGCAGCAAACCAGGAAGTAAATTGCCCTGATTATCTTCCCATTCAAATTGCATCTTACTGACACACAATAAATTATTGTGACATAAACATGAAATTAAAGGTAAAAGCAAACAGACTTAATTTTTAAAAAATGCATTGTTCTAAAAACATAGTATGCCGCAAATGTTTTTTGGTGGGGAGGGCAGGTGAGCTAGTGAGGCTGTTTAGCAGTAACTATGAATTTAGTACCTCCACTGAAAACTCAGTCACATCTCAGTTGAATAGATTGCTGTCGAGATGGACTTTAACAGTACTGCCATGAGGAAGCATAGAATCATGGTCAGCAACTTCTGCATTTAGCTACACATATGCAGATTTCAGAAGTTGCAGTTGGTTTCAGAGGAGTAATGGCTAAGACTCCTTTTGCAGTCTTGCAATGACAATTTTGCAGTCATGACAACTGCATGACTTAGACCAATAACTGATAGATCATAAGAGGATACCAAATAAAGAAAATGTAACAATTCTAAATGTTTTCTAACACTAAATTATTAAACCAGGCGCTGCAAACTCAAAGTTCAAAGTCAGAAAGAAGGTAACAAGAAGCAATGCAATTTAATCATCTTGTATGCATGGTTCGGTTCAGGAACAGCAGTTCCTGGCTCTATCTCTCTCTGTCACACGCACTTTCAAAGACAAAGGGAAGGTTTGGCCGCATCTGGAGAATTGTGTCCAGTTCTGGTCACCTCATTACAGGAAAGATGTGGAAGCATTAGAAAAAGGTGCAGAGGAGATTTACCAGGATGTTGCCTGGAATGGAGGGAAGGTCTTACGAGGAAAGGTTGAGAGAGCTAGGGCTTTTCTCTTTAGAACAACGAAAGATGAGAGGTCACTTGATAGAGGTGTACAAAATGATCAGAGGAATAGATAGAGTAGCCAGCCAGAGACTTTTTCCTAGGGTGCAGTTAGCTTTTACTGGGGGGCATAGTTTTAAAGTGAAAGGAGGTAGATATCGGGGAGACGTCAGAGGTAGGTTCTTTACTCAGAGAGTGGTGGGGTGGTGGAATGTATTGCCAGAGAGGGTAGTGGTGTCGGCCTCATTAGGGGCATTTAAGCGACTATTAGATAGGCATATGGATGATAGCATAAGGTAGTGGTGGAGGTTAGATAGACCTTAGGTTTAGGGTAAAAGTTCGGCACAACATCGTAGGCTGAAGGTCCTGTACTGGGCTGTACTGTTCTATGTTCTATGTTCTATGTTCTGTGTTCTATGTTCTATGTTCTATGTTCTATGTTCTAAAATATTTTGAAAAAAAAATTCATGGAATTTCCATTTTTGGTCCCTTTTGTTTTTCACATCAAGCCACTCTATTTCAAAAAGTGCATCACTGAACCTTTGTTAACATTTTTTTATCATGACTGCATTCAGGATTAATAATTTTGTAAAAGTTTGTATTCAGGAACAAAAAGCAAGCCTTTCACTATAAATCTTTACACAATGAGAAAGTCTCCTGTCCCTTTATCTCGTTAAGAGCTCGATATCTGATCAACCGTCACAATCTAACCTCAGAATTTGTTTACAGTCACTGAAGCAAATTGATTTCTCTCACTTGCAATTAACAATTGGCCCTGGTTCAAGCTATTAGAATAATTTGTTTTCCAAAAAAACCAAAGGAAACTCGATCCCAACAGTGACAATTAACCAGTACAAGTGAAGGAAACACTAGAAAAAGAGCATTTAAATAAATGCCTGCACTTTGCTAAGGAACAATAACTGTTAGACATTGCCTCCAACTTGTTCGAGGGTCAACAAGTTTTCATTCTTATCTGAGAGGGATCCCCTACTTCTACTAGCATGCTGCTGGGACTCCATACAAATATTAACACGATCTTGTAAATACTTCCAAACATTGGCATCTGCTCTGGGACTTCTTCAAACATTTACACCCACTCTAGGGATCCCATACAAACACTAGCACATCCCTGAGAAGGGTCAGTAAATATTGACAATCCGGGAACCCTATAAAATGTTGACCCAAGCCAAAAGACCTGTTGATCTAACTTTGAAAGAGAATTGCCAGTTACTTAAGGAAACAAATTGAAATTTTTGCAGAAAGTCAGTTCTTTTAAAGTATTGAAATGTATGTCAAGGAGTGTAGAAAATTGTAAACTAAAGCGAGAAAACCCCAATTTAAAAATCTACATGCACTATCTAATTTGAACTGACAAACAGAAGGGTATTTTAGCAAATTTGGCAATTTTGGCAAATTGGACAACATCATCAAGCTTTCTTAATGCAACAAACTCTTGTCACAAATCATCCTAAAATGGAAAATTCAAATATATTCAGTTATATGCCCTCCAGTTTGGGTCAATTACAATTCATGAAAAACAAGCAATATCTTATCAGACTGTATTTTCTTCCAAACATGCAAATTACATAAAGATCAGGTAAGACAACAACATGTTGATAGCAAAATCTAAGGGTGAGTTGGCTATGATGTGGCAAAACTTTGTTAATCAACAGCTACATGCCCAGTTTATGCTACACAACGTTAATGCTGTTGAGAGAAATAAAATGAAAACAAATATGTTTCTGGAAATAACTACAGACTGCAGTTAGAACATGAAAAAGTAAACTGGCATAGAAAATTGGCAGACAAATACACTCAGCTCCAAACTGCAAAATACATCATATGTTTTGTTTTTCTGTTTTTTTCTATATATAAACAAGAGGTAAACTTAGAATAAGATTGGGCGCTCAATTCTTTTATTGCCAGATGTGGTCTATTTTCCAATAAGAATCAAACAATCCAATTTACTGTTTTCTTTGTGATATACCCTGAAGTATTTCTGCTGCGCAGTAACTCACTAATTCTCAACCAGAAAGTGTTCTTTGAGTGATGAGTTAACACAACATAGGGAGTGAAAAATAATTATTGGTTTAGAACTCAACTACAGTTTAGATCATTCTTTATTATTGAAATGGTTCACTAGTTGTCAGCTGTTTCTCTAAAACATTACATCTGCACGGAAAGGACTTCTTAGTCCTTTAGTATGGCTTCTGCTGTTTGTCATCACATACAGCTTCCACATCCTGGACAGTGGTCGTCAATGGCATTGTTACAATAGCAGAGTTTGACTCTGAAGTCGGTGAAAGTAAATTTTAGCAAGACCACACACTGAAGAAAGCATCTGACATCAGTTTGACATTGCTGTAGCTAGGATATAACTGTAGCCATTAGTACAAAACCTTAACTTTTCAGGAATGTTAAGGATTCAAACGTACCATTAGCAGTCTGCTGCCATGGCATTTATTGGTTCTCTTCTGTCATGCCACCATATAATTTTACAATGCAGATACCTTCTAAATCCTCACTTTTTTTTTACCTCAGTACGAGCCTGGAAAATTTAGTTCTGAAGTTTATTTAAATAATTGCTTGGTAATACAGAGCAGAAACATTGCTAAAAAGAGACATATAGTAGAAGCTTTTCATCTTGGACTTAACAGGACTGAGTTGTAAGAAAACCCGCACAGAAAGGGAACAACAATTTATACAACATGAGCAGTGTTCCTTCTTATTTTCCTCCCAGCTGTGTTGGCCTGTGAGGTCCGTGGGTGGCAATGACTTCCAGAGCCGGAGTTCAATGTCGCAATTACCATGCGAACACCAATTGCTGAGCGCAGAACCTTAGAACAGCAAAGAGGGAACACCGTACATGAGAAGAGGATTTTTATTGGTTGAACTACGTTTGGCAAGGGAATGCGACAGGAATAGTCTATTCCCTTTATTACCGGTGCACAGTCTGTACTATCTATAGCATGCACTGCCACACTTTGCTAAGTCTCCTTCAAAAACACCTTCCAAATCTGCAACTTCTACCTACCAGAAGAATGAGAGCAACAGACCAGGGAACACCTCCAAATGACACACCATCTTGACATGGAATTATATGCTTTTCTTTCACTGATGTTTGGATCAATATCCCAAGACATCTCTCCTTAGAGCACTGTCAATATATGTACACCACAAGTAATGCAGATGTTCAAGAATCACCTTTTTAAGGCCAACTAAGGATGGTCAACAAATGCTGACACTGCCAGCAACATCCTATCCTATGAACAATTTAAAGAGGTATATGAGAAAGGGTCAAGAATGAACAAACATTCATCCCTTCAAGCCTGATTTGCATTCAAAATGATGATCAATTCCATTCTCTACCTCATATCAAGTTCGCCACAATATCCCAAGGCCCCTTGATTTCCTTCATACACAAAACCCACAATCTCTGTCTTTAATATACTTAACAACAGAACATGCCTGAGGTAGAAAGTTCCAAAAACTCAGAACAATCTGGTAAATAACTTTCTCCTCATTTCAAAGTAAATTGGCTAAATCATCTACCCTGGCCTGGAGTCTTCCATTCCTTTTAATTAGGCAGTGCCTGCAAACATTGAGAGAGTATAAACCCAAGCTTTCAATTCTATTTCTTGACTTCAGTGTGTCACTGTTCTGCATTACTTATGGGTATTTTCCAATGTTTTGCTGGCATGTGCCATTTCCACACAGTATTTATCCAGTATGCATTAAAATATGGATTTCCTTGCCAGTGGGAGTAGTTAAGGTGAATAGCATAGATGCATCTAACAAGAAGCTAAATAAGTACAAGGGAATGTAACATAGCAGGATGTGTTGACTGGGTAGTTAGATGGAGAATTGTGTAGAGCATTAACACCAACACACGCTTGTTACATCTAATGACCTGCTTTGGAGCTGTGAACACTTTGACAAACTTTGTATCTGAATTGCTCAGACCATTGAAGTGTTGGTCAACAGACTTCAAGATGCAAGTCATTTATTACAGCAAAACTATGGTTTTCTGCAATAAAATGATTTTAGTGCTCTTTGCAAATTGCTCATTGAGCATGAAATACATTTACTGCTCAAAGTTTACATACCATCCACTATAATTCCCATTAAATTAAACAGCATACCATTAATGTGAACATTTATTTACATGAAAAAGACCATTTTCAAGTGCTGAGTAGAATGCTATTGATGTGAAAATTTCAGATTTTCCAGTTATATGACATGGTGGCTGAACTTCAGACTGGAGATAAAACTAACAGAGAATCAACCACTTTGCTTTAGATTTAGACTACTTATTCATCCTTGGGACTATGATCTACCCACAGACGTAGGCTCCAGGAATCTTTAAATCTTTCTTCCCGTTTATCTTCAGTGGTTAAACTTTCTATTCCAATAGCACCTCTTTTCCAGGCACATCCTTATGTTTGATTGGCAGGTGTCAATTTTGTCTATGATAGATATCCTTTGAAACGGCATATTTTGCATTAGAAGACCAACAAGAATAACTGGAATTTCAAGATAGCCTTTCAAATTCAGAAACATTCTATGAAGGCTATTATATGTATCCACATTCAGCCAGGAGTGATGAGTTGATGATCCGTTACAGATTCCTAAGGTTTCCAGCATTACACATGGCAGAACCAATTCAATCTATGTGATATAAGAAATGGCTAAAGACAACAGATACAGCAAAGGTTTTGCACCCTCAGCACACCAACAATAATACTCAAGACTTGTGCTCCAGAATTTGTTGTGCCCCTAGCTAAGCTGACAGCACTGACATCAACCTGCATTGTGAAAAATTGCCCAGTTATGTCCTATGCACAAAAGGCAGGACAAATCCAATTGGACCAATTATTGCCCTATCAGTCATTGTTTGATTGGAAGTGGTGGTCAGCAGTTATTCAGTGACACATGAAAAGGCATAACCTACTCACTGACTTTAGTTTTTTCCAGGTCAATTGAACGCCTGACCTCATTACAGTTTTGGTCTAAACAAGGTGGATTTCAGAGGTGAGGTGAGTGTGACTGCCCTTGAGATCAAGACAGCATTTGACCAGGTGTGACTTCAAAATACCTGAGCAAAACTGGAGTGAATGGGAGTCGGAGGCGGGGGTGGGGGCGGGGGTGCGAAGAAAGACTTTGCTGGTTAGATTCACAACTAGAATAAATGGCGATGGCTGTGGTTGTTGGAAGTTAATCATCTCAGCCGCATAACAATACTGCAGGTTCTTCTCAGGGTACAGACCTAGGCCCAATGATCTTCAGCTGTTTTTTCAATAACCTTTCCTCCATCATGAGGCCTGAAATGGAGATTGCACACAGTTCATCAGTTCATGTCTATTTGCATTAAGACCTAGACAATATCCAGGCTTGGCTAATAAATGGCAAGTAATTTGCCTGATACACAAGTGCCAAGCAATGACCATCTTCACAAAGAGTATCTAACCATTGACCTTTGACATAACCATCAACATCAGCATTACTCAATTTCCTACCATCAATATCGAAGGATTATCACAAGAACACAAGAAATAGGAGCAGGTGTAAGTCATCTGGCCCTTTGAGCCTGCTCCTCCATTCAATAAGGTAATGACTGATCTTTTCATAGACTCAGCTCCACTTACCTAACCGCTCACCATAAGTCTTAATTCCTTTACAGTTCAAAAATCCATATTTTCCTTTAAAAATATTCAACAAGATAGTCTCACTGGGCAGGGAATTCGTCAGATTCACATCACTTTGGGTGAAGAAGTTCCTCATCAACTCAGTCCTAAATCTGTACCCCATTATTCTGAGGCTATGCCCCCTAATTCTAGCTTCAACCACTAGTAGAAACAACCTCCATGTTTCTACCTTATCTCTTGACCATTGACCAGAAACAGAGCTACACTAACCAATACAAAAGCTATGGCTGCAACAGCAGACCACAGGCTAGGAATTCTGTCGTGATCAACTCTCCACCTGTCTCCCAAAGCATATCCACCATCTACAAGGCAGAAGTCAACAGTGTAATGAAATACTTTAAAAAGCTTGGCATCATCCAGGGCAAAGCAACATGCACAATTTAGGTGCAAAATTAACAGTGCCAATTTGGTTTTATTCCAACCAACATTGAAATGTGCACCAGAAGAAGTCATTCCGACCAGGGAAAATTTGTAGCAAAGCTTTGTCTTAAATTAGATTGTAATTAAAAATAGGGGAACAAACTGTATTTAAATAAAATCATGGAAAACTCTAATTAAAGTTGTCACATTGGAGTCAGACTTTACAAAGGTTATTTTGAGAAAAGCAGTACAATTTTGTAAAATAGGTTACCTGCACTTCAAGGAGAAATTTTCATAATGATTGTGATTGCTTTGTTTTAATTCTACTACAAAACATAGTGGTATAATAATCTCATTGTTGCAAAGATAATGATTAATCTGCTAAATTACCCCAGCAACAAGAATGCACACTAGAAAAATGCTCATTGCCATTCCGTAGTGTTTTACAGATCTATGGTGCTATTGTTGTATTAATTCTACCTATTTTTAACAGACAGAACTTATTTTGCTCAAAAAGCAAATCTCGTGCAGCTTTGCAAAACTCAGACAAAAGCAAAATAGGTGTGTTAAACAATCATCATCCTGACATGTTAATGCTGTTTGTCTTACTCCACAGATGTTACCAGATGTTTTAAATATTTCCAACATTTTCTGTTTTTATCTTAAAGCTTGTGGTTAATTGAAGATTAAAAAAAGGGCAAATTATATTATCCTGAAAGGTTTCTTTAAACACAAGTGCATTTTAATGAGATAAAAGGTACTGCAGATGCTGGAGAATCCGAGATAACAAGCATGGGGCTGGTTGAACACAGCAGGTCAAGCAGCATCATAGGAGCAGGAAAACTTGACGTTTCGGGCCTCAGTACCCTCTTCCCCTCCCCCATTTCTGATGAAGGGTTTAGGCCCGAAATGTCAAGTTTTCCTGCTCCTATGATGCTGCTTGACCTGCTGTGTTCATCCAGCCCCATGCTTGTTATCTTGCATTTTAATGAGTTGAGGTTTGTGGTTATGTAGCTTATACTTTTAAAAGCATACATAAATCCAGAGTTTTAAAAATAGGGGAAAGGGTTCTGCTTTCCTATACAGTAGAATGCGGTTAGTGCTCTGTCCAGCAGATTTTCTCAAATTTTCAATCCTGTGTTTGTGGCAGCAAACTCACCACCTGGGGAAAATGTATCAAAGTGTGGCTCACCCACACCTTCCCTCATATTGACAAATTTCAGCCAAAGGCGTCAATTTTGTCCAGATGAGAGCTAATAATAATCTATATCCACAATACTTAGAGTAATATAAATTGCAAATAGCCTGTTCATATGGAGGGCATGTTACACAATTCACTCCTCTTTGATATACAGGCAGCATCTAAGCTCACATCTCTTAAGCAAAAGATGACTATTTATTATGAAATGACAGCAGCAGTGAACTAAATAATTAGAAATGCCAGCAGATGTATCATCATGATTTGTGCTACTTTTTACTCCCTGTGCTGTGCTGTGGTGTATCTACGTCAGCCTTAGGCCAAATCCAATTATAAGTGAACCTTTAAAGGGGATCTTCAGATTTGGGGTAAAAATGCGAAGTTCTTTCAATGTAAAGCACCTCTCCTAACTGAGGGGAGTTACTGCTGTTGATAATGTTGGAAGTGAAGGAAATACAGGTCAATTTATATATACACATATGTATGTAGGATATACAAATGGATGTAGGATGTATTGTTGCATAAATTGCTTAAGCAATTCTGCTTTCTTTGCCTTTGAACATTACCGAACATCTTATAGGAATATTTATGTAAGGTGATCATGATAACATCAGTTGTACGCCACCTGTACAGAAACAGCGCTTGATCTGTCTAATGATCTTGCCTTATGCTGTATTGTATACATTTCTTTTAGAAGTGGTTTCAAAAGATCAGAACTTTGGAATGTAAAATATCTATTCTGATGACCCACTTGACAGGTCTGTCTCTATCCATCTGTCATCAGTATCAGCTGGGATCAGCAACCTTTCCTGTTCCAGATCATTGAAACATTGTGCTTCCAAACAGGGGAAACTGACCAGAGCCCAAAAAAAGAAAGCTATGAGGACTTTATTTAATTGTTTGTTAAGATCAGATTGAATATAATGTTTACTTTAGATTAACTCACTCAATGACATTGCTTTAGTGCAATCTAAATGTGTCTGCAATAGATCATACCACATATAAAACTTTCTTGTACAGTTCTTCAAGTTTTATTTAAAATCTGTAAATGAATCATGTTGAGTCCTGCCTTGTGATTTATTTTAGTGATGGAAGAATTGTTCCTAAGCAGTTGCAATTGACCTTGGATGGAATGACTATGAAAAATTGCTCACAATTTTGTCTATAAACATTTTAATCCATTCTCTCAGTTTTATTACGTTTGGGGAGGTTGGCAAGGTTTTAACCTGTTTTGGCAAGGGGATGGGGCACAGAGTGGATGTAAAGTCAGGAGCAATGTCCAATCAGAAATAGAAGGAATGCAAGCACAGTTCAGTAGGCAGAGAAGACATGGTTAGAATAAAGCACATGGGCAGTTTAGAAAGCTAAATTTAATCTATTTTGTTGCAAGGAGCTTGACTGATAAGGCCCATGAACTTGGAACATTAGTCAGCAAGTGGGATTATGGTATTGCAATCGCTGGGTCATGGTTGAAGGAAGGACAGGACGTGCAACTCAATGTTCCAAGGTGTAGATGTTGTAAACACGATTGATGTGGGAGAAGGCAAGAGAGATGGAACCATTGCAAAATTGCTAAAGGAAACCATCACTGTAGTAATGAGGGAGGATATCCTAGAATGGCCTTCAACTAAGGCCATCTCAATAGCACTTAGAAATAAAAAAGGGGCAATTACTATACTACAGGCCTCCCAACTGTCAGAGGGAAATGGGGGGAGGGGGGAAGAGAAATGCAAGCAAAACACAGAAAGGTGAGAGAGAGAGAAACAGGTAATTACCTAGGCCAGGTAATTACAAACCAATTATGTGGTTACGTAGAACAATCCCTCTTTCATAGCTACACTGGCCCTAAACCCCACCTCTTCCTCTGTTACATTGCTGACTGTATTGGCGCCGCCTCGTGCTCCTACAAGGAGCTTGAACAGTTCATCCACTTCACCAACACCTTCCACCCCAACCTTAAGTTCACCTGGACCATCTCTATGCCTCTCTCTTTTTCCTGGACTTCTGTTTCCATCTCTGGCAACCACCTGGAAACTGATATCCATTTC
This sequence comes from Ginglymostoma cirratum, assembly GCA_024137785.1. Lineage (NCBI taxonomy): Eukaryota > Metazoa > Chordata > Chondrichthyes > Orectolobiformes > Ginglymostomatidae > Ginglymostoma > Ginglymostoma cirratum. Next base: position 41,563,407 of record JAHRHZ010000249.1, read on the forward strand.
AAGCCCACTGACTCCCACAGCTACCTAGAATACACCTCCGCCCACCCACCTTCCTGCAAAAATCCAACCCCTATTCCCAATTCTTTCGCCTCCGCTGCATCTGCTTCCAGGATGAGTGATTCCAGGCCCGAACATCTCAGATGTCCTCGTTTTTCAAGGACCGCAACTTACCCCCCTCCCCGTCAGTGGTCGAGAACGCCCTCGAACGCGTCTTCTGCATTTCCAGCAACTAATCTACCACACCCCCTCCCCACAATAATAACCAAAACAGAATCCCCCTCATCCTCACTTACCACCCCACCAACCTCCGGATCCAACGCATCATCCTCCGACACTTCCGCCATCTGCAATCCGAACCCACCACCACAGACATTTTTCCCTCCCCACCCTTATCTGCTTTCCGGAGGGACCACTGATTCCGGGACTCCCTTGTCCGTTCCACACTCCCCTCCAGCCCCACCACACCCGGCACTTTTCCCTGCAACCGCAGGAAGTGCTACACCTGCCCCCACACCTCCTCCCTCACCCCCATCCCAGGCCCCAAGAAGACTTTCTACATCAGGCAGATGTTCACCTGCACGTCTGCTAATGTGGTATGCTGTATCCGCTGTTCCTGTTGTGGCCTCCTCTACATCAGGGAAACCAAGCGGAGACTTGGGGACCGCTTTGCGGAACACCTATGCTCGGTTCGCACTAAACAACTGCACCTCCCAGTCGCGAACCATTTCAACTCCCCCTCCCATTCCTCAGACGACATGTCCATCCTGGGCCTCCTGCAGTGCCACAACGATGCCACCCGAAGGTTGCAGGAACAGCACCTCATATTCCGCTTGGGAACCCTGCAGCCCAATGGTATCAATGTGGACTTCACAAGCTTCAAAATCCCCCCTCCCCCTACTGCATCCCAAAACCAGTCCAGCTCATCCCTGCCTCCCTAACATGTCCTTCCTCCCACCTATCCCCTCCACCCACCTCAAGCCCCACCCCCGCCCCCTTGACCTGTCCATCCTCCCTGGACTGACCTATCCCCTCCCTAACTCCCCACCTACACTCACCTTTACTGGCTCCATCCCCGCATCTTTGACTTGTCTGTCTCCTCTCCACCTATCTTGTCCTCTATCCATCTTCTATCTGCCTCCCCCTCTCTCCCTATTTATTTCAGAACCCCCTTCCCCTCCCCCATTTCTGAAGAAGGATCTGGGCCCAAAAGTCAGCTTTCCTGCTCCTCTGATGCTGCTTGGCCTGCTGTGTTCATCCAGCTCTACACCTTGTTATCACAAACCAATTAGGCTCAGATCATTGGTAGGGAAATTATTGGTTAAAAAATTCTGAAGGACAAGTTTAATCAATACTTGGAAAGTTTGGCGTTGATTAGGGATAGTCAGGACAGATTTGTTAGTGTACGATTCTGACTAATTAAATTGAGTTTTTCTGAAAAGGTAGCTAAATATATTGATGAGTGTTGTGCAGTTGATGTTGTTTACGTGGACTTCAGTAAGGCCTTTGACAAAGTCCCACATGGAAGTCCGGTCCAAAAGGTAAGAGCCCATAGGATCTAAGGTACGTTGGCAAACCGGATCCAAAATTGGCTTACAAATAGGAAGCAAAGGGTGATGGTGGACAGTTGTTTTTGTAGATGGATGTCTGTGAGCAACAGTGTACCACAGGCATCAGTGCTGGGACCCTTGCTGTATGTTATGTGCATTAACTTGGATGTAAATGGAGAAGGTTTAATTAGTCAGTTTGCAGATGACAAAATGTCGGAGTGCTGTTGATAGTGAGGAGGATAATCTCAGGCTATAATCTAATATTGATCAACTGGTAAACTGAGCAGAGCAATGGCAGATAGCATTTTATTCTAAAATGTGCGAGGTGATGCATTTGGGAGGTCTAATAAGGGAAGGACATACACATTGAATGGTACGTCCTACGGAGTACTGAGGAACAAAGGGACCCTGATGTATAAATCCACACATCTCTGAAGGTGTCCGCTTGTGTAGACAGGATGGTAACGAAGGCATATGGGATCCTGGCCTTCATTAGCTAAAGTGTAGAATGTTGGAGCAAAGAAGTCTTGTTACAACTTTATAAAACATTGGTTAGACCACAGATGGAATACTGTGTGTGGTTCTGGTCACCACACTATTAGAAGTTGGTATCTGCAGTGGAGTGGGTTCAGAAGAGATTTACCAGAATATTGTCTGGGATGAAAAGTCTCAGTTGAGAGGAGAAACTGAATCGCCTGTTTGTTCTCCTTGGAGTAGAAGAGGCTGAAGAGGGATCTGACTAAGGTGACAAAATTATGAGAGGCATAGAGTAGAGTAGATCGTGAGATTCATATCCCCAAGGCAGACACGTCTAAAATCAGAGGGCAAAAAGTTTAAAGTGAGAAACAAGTGGTTCAGACAAGATCTGACAACTTTTTTTCCCCCACTTAGAGGGTGGCAGACATATGGAACATGCTGCCTGGGAGGATAGTAAAGTCAGGTACTATTTAAAAAGCATTTGGATGAGTACTTAAAATGCCAGGCCATTGCAGGCTGTGAACCAAGTGCAGGTAAATGGGATTAATGTAGTTTGGTGTTTGTTGGTCGGTGCAGACATGATGGACCGAAGGGCCTGTTTCCATGTTGTGTGACTATTTCATACCAAGCTCAGTTTGCTTCATTTTTTGCGGGGCAATCATTTAACTAATTGACCTTATTAATTTGTTATTTCAGGTATTATGATCTAGTGGTTCTAATTGTTATCGAGTAGTGCCCAATTGATGATGATACTGCACAAGTCAGATCCCTGAAAGGAAGCTGACTGGACAGTTAATAACTTTTTAAAACATTTCTTTTACTGAAGTGATATTTTCTGAAACACCAGCACATAAGTTTCAGTGATAACAAGGTGTAGAGCTGGGTGAACACAGCAGGCCAAGCAGCATCAGTGGAGCAGGAAGGCTGACGTTTCGGGCCTAGACCCAT